>CM053410.1:48534970-48594782 GCA_028644305.1 Xerus rutilus | reverse complement strand
ATTTATGTACTCTTTATGAAAAATTGTTTGTCTGAGAACTTGCCTATGTTCACAGTGTGAGGCATATTCTTTTATTCCCACTTCCCCTCACAGAATTCTTCTTTTTCCAATGTTCCAAAGGGGCAGGGAAAGCTTCCATCCATCCTGAATCATATTGTGGTATACTATAGTAGACAGTAAAACTCTCCTGGATATGAAATAAAGGACATTGTGGAATATTTGTGTCTGACAAGTCTCCTTTACTAACCCACCATAAACTCACATTAAAGTCTCTTTACTTTTCTTGTCTTAAATATATTCTACTAAGAACAAATCCTGTGCTTTAGAATTGGGATAATTTAATTAAATTGTAGAGTTCTATACTAGGATCACAGAAATGTTAACTTTCTATGACCATGGTGTAACCTCAACATAAACCTCAATAAAGGTAATATAAGAAAAAAAATATTGAGGGCTCCAGTGCCCAATTTCATGGCAAGGCTATGAGCTCCCTTTGTCTACCCATCCATCCATATACCCACCCATCCATCTATTCACCCATGTTGTGGTGTAGTATGATGTGTCTCCCAAAAGCACCTGTGAGATGCAGGGATGTAGAAAGTAAAATTATTGGAGTTTGAAAGCTGTAACCTAATCTGTCCTTCTAGTTTGAGTGGACTGATTGGGTGGTAACTATAGGCAAGTGGGGCATGACTAGAGGAGATCAGTCACTGGAGGTGTGTCCCTATGGCCCCTTCCTGGACTCCTCTGCTTCCTGACCCCTCCATGAACCCAGCAGCTTTAATTCACTGGGCTCTTCCCCCATGATGCATTTGCCTCACCTTGGGCCTAGAGCAATGGAGTCAGCTGTGAATGGACTGAGACTTCTAAAACCATGAGTTCCAAATAAGCTGTTCTAGTCAGATATTTGGGCCATGGTGACACAAAGCTTACTGAAACAATCCATCATCCATCATCCATCCATCCATCCTTCCTTCCATCATCCATTCATCCATCCTTCAATCCATCCATTCATCCATCCATTTGTTCAGGCACTCATCATTTTCTGTATCAGTTTGTCCTCTTATATATCCATCATTCCTTTCATTCACCTATTTTTAATCTACCTAAGGATTTAGATAGTCATAAAAAGCATGCTGAGAAATTGTTTTCTCCAAAAAAAAAAAATGCTCTATCTTCCTTCTCAATAGGAAAAAAGAGCTTGGTGAATATTATTAATAATCTCATCTCTCGGCCTGTATTTCAGTTGCATATTTTTTATAATATTAAGGAAGAGTTAAAAATGTTTCATGAATATTTCTTACAAATCAATATTATACTTTCAAATAAAAGAAATACTTAGATAAGTTGATATTTTATTTTTTCTAAACCAGTTATTCAGGCTCTTGAAAATATTTTCATTGATCTTCCTTATAAATTGATCACATTCTTCAATTTTTGGTCTTTTTCTCCTAACTATATTTATTAGATTTGGAAGCCTTTAATAAAAATACATATGGGTTCTCCTATAAATAATACTCTTAGCAAAAAAAAAGTTAATAATCTTTTATAAACCTCATGCTTTGTAGTAGTCTAATGCTCTCTTTTTTTGTTGTTAATTTCCACCTAACCCTGAGTCCTTCCAGCAATAAATTATATTCATCCTTGTATACATTAAATAATTGGGGGAAATAAATATCAATACATTTATCAAGAGATACATTTTCAATAAAATGTTCCTTATTATCTTTGACATTTATTTATAGAATTTCTATTGCAGACTTTGCAATCAATTTTATGTAATTATCTTAAAATAATAAAATTTACAATATGAATTCTATCCATAGAATTTCAAATTATGAGATATTTTATATCTCAAAAGAAATGTACAAGAGGTTTCATAGCTTCTTGAAATTCTTTTAGAAGTTATACCATTAAAAACATTTTAAAGTTCATAATTCTAGCCTATGTATAATTCAGAGTAATTAAATACATTAAGTAATAGATTTAGTATATTAAGATATTACTAGGAGGATAGATTCTTTGAGTTGGTATTGTTTTTCTAGAAATAAGGATGGAATTGAATAGAGTGGTTCGTGTTTTCAATCCTCTGGTGACCATTGACCTCTACATATTTACATATTTGGCAAATGCCCAGGGTGGTCAATTGTTCAACAATAAGGAAAATCTTACATGATTACATAAGCATGTTGCCCTAGAACTTGGCCTCCTATTGCACAGAGAGGCTTATTTCTAAGAGAAATGTGCCCACTGGGTCTTTCCTGGACAATTCATCATATATTATTATGCAAAATAAAAGCTGGCAATAAAAAGCTTGGTTAGAAAAAAAATGAAAAGAAAAATAGAGAATTGGATTAATTTCAACTTTTTTATTTAACTTGTATTCTGTTATAGCCAAGTATCTGTTTGGAAAATATGAAAAGCCAACATATTATGTAATGATGTCATTGCTATAAAAATCATCTTTAAGATTTTTCTTTGGAGTTTTAGTTTAGTTAGTTCTGCAATAAGATGAATTGAGGCACTTGTATCAACCCCAAGCGAAAAGTAAATTACCCACAATCTTATGAAATGGAGTGTTTTGCTTTGCTCTTTAGGACCACATTTGAAAGTCTAAACGTGATAAATTATCTAAAAAGTGCATTTTCCTCTAAGATAGACCTTTGCATCAAAAAACATTACTAGATTTTATAAATTTTTTAAATTTATTTTTTAGTTGTAGATGAACCAATACCTTTATTTTATTTATTTATTTTTATGTGGGGCTGAGGCTTGAATCTAGTGCCTCACATGTGCTAGGCAAATGATCTACCACTGAGCTACAACCCCAGGCCCCAAGTTTTATAAATATTAAAATCAATCAATCAATCAATCTTAGACCAAGAAATTGACTTCTAGTAAGTTTCTAGCACAGTTCTAAAAACAACTAGACTGTCTTAACTGCCTCAGTACCATCTAAAGGAAAACTCTATCAGAAACCAAGAGAAAAGTTTAACAGAAATATTTGCAATTTCATTGTATAGTAAGCAACATTTCATAAGATTGGGAAGTAATAAAAAATGTTTTCTGTCATCTAAATTCATATTAACACAGCTGGAATTCATAGTAATCTTGGCAATTAATGCACATTAATTTCACCTAATTGAAAGCAAACAGAGAGAGAGAGAAAGAGAGAGAATAAAACCTAAGAATGTTATTCTGTTCTGGGAGTGAAGAGTAAGTTCAGAGGGAATAGAGATACTCTAGAATTATTCCTGTCCTACCTGAAAATTCTGTGTCACAAATGATGTGCTCTTTACACTATGCTGTCTGAAACCCATAGTAACACTGGATATGAAGAGCATTTGTATATAAGGACAGAACAAGAGGGACTAAAATCATGGAATTGTCAAAAGTGGAGAGATACAAGCCTTGGGTACAAAAAAGAATTTTGGGCATGTGTCTATGAGTTCACAGTAGTCAAAGTAATCAGAAAGATCTGGAAAGTGACAACTCATTGAATTACTTTCTGAATGAAAATTCAAGTGTACATACATGCTAGTTATTGGATTAAGCTCTAAGCAGACAATGAAGATAAGTTGCCCTGGTCTTTTGAGTTTAATAATTTTGCCAGAGACAGGCAATGCTGTAGTTTGGATGCTCAATGTCCCTCAAAGATCCATGTAGTTAAAGGCTTGGTCCTTAGCATGGCACTATTAGGAGTTTGTGAGGTGTCCCCGAAAAGTTTATGTGTGAGACAATGCAAGAAGGCTTAGAAGTGAAATGATTGGGTTATGAAAACCTTAACTCAGTCAATAAATTAATCTCCTGATGGGGATTAACTGGTAACTAAAGGCAGATAGGGTGTGACTTGAGAAGGTGGGTCAGTGGGGACTGCATTTGAGGCATAAATTACTCTAAAGGCATAAAATACTCTACCTGGAGAATGGAGTCTCTCTTTCTCTCCTCCTCTCTCTTTCTCTTGATCATCATATCTTGAGCTTTCCTCCACCACACTCTTCTGCCATGATGCTCTCCCTTACCTCGAGCCCTGACGAGTGGAGCTGGCTGTCTATGGTCTGACACCTCTGAAACTGTGAACCCCCCAATAAACTTTTCTTCCTCTAATTGTTCTTGTCAGGTCTTTTAGACATAGCAGCGAAAAAACTGACTAAAACAGAGGTAGTAGAACCTTTATGAAATGGAACCTTCTGGAAAATCGTAGGTCATTGGGAATGTGCCCTTGAAGGGATTGGTGGGACCACAGCATCTTCCTCTTTCTCTTGTTTTTGCTTCCTGGCCATGAAGTGAGTGGTTTATTCCAACACAGACTCTTGCCATAGTGTATTGACCAAAAGCACCTGGTCATGGGTTAAAACCTCCAAACCTGTGAGCTAAAATAAATATTTTCTCTTATTAAATTGATTATCTCAGGTATTTGTTGTAGTGATGGAAAGTTGACCAAAACAGATTTAAAAAAAAAATCTCTTACAACATAGTTACCTGATGGAGAGGACTTAAATGTGATAGGATCACAAAGTATGGTTACTTTCCAAACTTTGAAAAAACTAGGTGAGGCTTCCCAAAGAAGGTAGGAAGCCCTGATTGAGTTTTGGAAGCTTTGTAGAATGTATTAAAAGAGTGGAAGAGAGGAAAAAGGGAATAAGAGATCACAAATAAACTAGTCTGTGCAAAGTTCCAAAGGGAAAAGAGGTTTTTGTAAGTGAATTAACTGCCATAGCAGTCTGTGCCTTAGAGTAATGGGTGCCAGAGGTAGATAGAATAGAAGAACAATATACATCATCCAAATTTTCCCTTCAAAAACACAGCTTTGCATGGAGTATAGGAGTATCTCTGCATGAAGATGATTGAAGGGCATAAAACTGGAGGCAAAAAGACATCAGGAGGCTGTGGGATTATATCTTTTCTATTTTCTAAAATTTAAAGACCTAAATCTGGGATTTCTCACCTATAAAGAGAGTTTTCAATGACTTATTTAAAAATGCAATGCTTCTCTCTGTTGGGAACTACCTTTAATGGACTCTGTTAAATACATGTCTTCATCAGTTTGGGTTGTTATAACAAAATACTATAAACTGGATGGCTTAAACTATGGAAATGTATACTGTCACAGTTCTAAAAGCTCCAAGTCCAAGATTAAGGTGCATTTTTTTTTCTGGTGAGAGCTCTCTTCTTGGCTTATAAATAGCTGTCTTCTTCCTGTGTTCTCACATAGTACAAAGAGAGACAGATAGCAGGAGAGAACACAAGACCCCTGTTTTCTCTTCTTATAAAGGTACTAATGAATCCCTTCACAGGGGCCCATCCTCATGACCTCATCAAAACTTAATTATCTATTTGGCCCATATCAATTCAATATTTAGTCCATAGCACTTCAGTTGAGATATTAATCATATGACTAATGTTTTTGTAAGGGGGGAATTGCAAGTAATCTATGCCTGCAACTATATCATTTGCAAATAAGGAGACCATTGTCTTATTCTCCATCATTGTTAAATATTTTGGTGCTTCTAATGGTCACTTAGATTTTCTTGGGATGACAGTACTGAATGATAATATGCATAACAATAAACTTCCTGAAGATTACTATGTATTGATTCTGAAAGAGGCAAGTATAAAGCACTATGGAAACACATATGCAAAAGAGGGACACAGAAACCTGAGCTGGGAGTTCAGATCTAAAGAAAAATTGAGAGTCTGGAAATAGAAAGGTAAAGGAGGAGAGGAAGAAAGAAAGAGGGCTGAGGAGGTAGAGGGGACTGTAGCAGATAGAACCTGAAGAGGAGGGAGAGGAGGAGGAAAGGTGAAGAAGCAGACAGAGCTGCAGGACTCAGGTGCAGTTTTCAATAAGCTGTGAGTATCCAATGGGAAGATCATGGAAGGCCAGCAGATTATCAAGAGACTCAGATGGCCATCACTTTATTACATGCTCAATTAAGTCCTCCTTGATATCATGTCTTCTTCATCATTCCATCTAGTATAGTGCTTTATAAATCGATTTTGAGAAACAATTACATATCAATCTTTGAACATTAAATAGAAAAAAAAGATGCATAGGATGATGACAATTTTCACTTTTTATTTGTCTGTTCAATTATTGTCTGTTTAGTCAATAAACATATCCCGAACTTGTTTCTATCCAGGCATTCTTTAGCTACTGTGGGGGGAGGAAAAGAGGATTTGCATAGCCATAGTTAGGCATCATTCTATACATTCTCATTTAATCATAATGGTTAAAGGTGAATGTTCTTTCCCTCTTGGCCTTTAAAAATAAAATGTCTACATACAGTTTACATTGAACTGTTTTCTTTGGAACTAGAGAAGCTTGAGCTTGAATAGATAGTAACTCAAAATAAATTCCCTTGGGAATTAAAATGTGTTGTGTCAGTGACCAACATAAAAATAGGTAAATAATATCTAAAGGCAAATGTAAGCATGGCTATTGGCTCTCTTAAGTGTACTCCTTGAAAATTCCAAGAACTGTCTTAGGAATAGATGTTTCTCTTGAAAGAAAAACAGTGTATCTCTACTAAGTAATTAGGGGATCTGTGAATATATTTTACACACACACACACACACACACACACACACATACATCCTCACTACATTTCATTTCTAAAACAGAAGAATTCTCAAAGGACCATTTTCTGAAACACTAAAATTCTCAAAAAGGTTCCCGGAATAGCACATTACTATAACTTGACACCATGTTTTAGATATTACCCAATAAATGTTTGCAAGACAGCAATAAACCTTGTTTCTAATAGCAGGCTTCATGCTGTGCTACCAAAGTGCAGAGGAAATGACTGAGCTGAAAGCTCATATACAGTATGCAAAGGCGGCATCAAAGACCTTCCGAGGCCAGTTCATTACAGTACCTTTGAGGAGGTTCAGAGCCGGCCCTGATTCCTTCCTCGTTATAGGTCACTTGTTTCAATCCTTTCTAACAACCTCTAAATATGGAAGCACTCAGCAAGGCTATAGTTGAGGTAGTCAGAGGTGTTTGGTCATCTGGGCTGAGGAGCTAAACACCAGAATGCCTACTTACAATGCAAAGTCCACTTAGAATAAGATATTGTCCCTTCATCCTATTTTTCCTGACAGTCCAATGGCTGCTGACACAGGCCAGCTCTGTGAGTGCCCCAGGTTCAGATGCCAACTGGAACTTAAGAAGCTTGAGATTTGAGAACTCCATTTCCTTTAGACTGTAGAAGCACTTAGACGTCAACAGAGGTCTACTTTTTAAAAGGAGGAAATAGGTTGTTTTACACAAACTTTTTTCTCTGCGGTGAAGCTCTTCACTGATTTTTATTTGCTAAAATTAAAGTGACAGTTTGTCTCTTATTCATGACAGGGAAGCTTTGAAACTGCCACAAAATATGAGCTATCAGTCTTGGCACAGATGCTTAGAAAAACAAACTGCGTAAGACTGAAGAAAGTTTATCTCTGTGGTTTACACATGTATGCAGTAGAGTCAAAGAAACCTACTGCCTGGTTATTTCGTGGTGTACTGTCATCAATCAGATTAAAAGGCTTAGCATCCAAAAACACAGGTATAACTTTGTTTTCTGACCATGCTGCGCTCCATTAAAGATATCCAACCTTTCTTTTTCCTCAGAGATTGTAGTTTTCCAAAGTTTAGCTGAAATGACCATTCTAATATAAATATACGTTTTTAATTTGTAAGAGAAGAAGAATAGGAGAAGAAAAGGGGAAAGAAAAACAAGAACACTAAGAAAGAGAAAATTAAAATCAATTTTTGTTTGCTTAAGATAAAACACAATGCTGAACCTAGATTATATAATGCATGCTTGTGGGGATTATATCATATTTGTACCTAGTGATTGGTACAACGTCAAGAATGTAGCAGATGTTTAAGTCTGTATTCTGAATGAAAAGAAAGAAAAACAGCATGTACTATTAATGCACATTCTTTAAACCTTATTTTCTCATCAATAGAAAATGATAGTGACTTTGATTTTACAAAGGAACTCTTGGGAGGGGGGGTAACTGCAGTGACTTTCATTTTACAAGGTAAATCTATGAGATGTATGTATAAAAATATGTAAATGATTTGGAACTGAAAGAGGTGCCTCAATATAACTGAGTTTGATATAGACAGCTATGGGTGTGAGGGCTAACGTCTCTACAATTATTTTTGTCTTTCTTTAATGATGTTGTCTCACATTGCAAAATGGTCACTACAGTTTTGGATATTACAACCCATCGAAGGCAACCCTGAGGGAAAAAGGAGACAATAAATGTGTCTACTCCCTCTTATCAGTAAATCAGAAGCTTTTCCAGGAATGTTTTGCAGATTTGTACAGTTGTCTTCTCGGCCAGAGTTGTTGCGCAGCCACTTTTGGCTAAAAGGGAAGCTAGAAAAGCAAGAAAATGACTAGATCTTTATGACAGCTCAGAGAAAAGATGACTCCTCATCTGAATTTGGGTATCTTTTCTTTACAAACAAATTCGAGGTTCTATCAGCAAGGAAAGAGTATGTTAGAAAATAGCAATTGAGTAAACAACTGAAGGTGTTTACTATAGTGGGTGTTAAAATAACAGACCATGTATGGAAAGTGTCATAATGGTAACTGGAACACAGAAGTTGTAGTGTAAGTGATAACAACAAAGATAGATTAGCAAGTCAACATTAAACATGAAACTTAGGTGAGTTTTCACCTTGGAGCTGACTTTATTAATTTTGGGAAAACAACTAAATGGATAAATACAGTACACATATTCAGTTACTCAGTATGAGCTACTAAACAAACAACCACAGATTGGTAGACTGGTGGCTTCAACAAAAAACACTGATTTCCCACAGTTCTGGAGGCTGAGAACTGATCCAAGTCCAAGATCAAGACTGACAGATTGGTGTCCAGGTTATAGATGGTCAGCTTATTCCTGCAATGGCAGAAAGAGGGTTAGCAAGCTCTCTGGTGTCTCTCATAAAGACACTAATCACTTTCACAATTAGATCCACCTCATGACCTAATTACCTAAGTCCCCACATTCTAATATCATTACACTTGGGGACAGGATTTTAACATACAGATTGGAGGTGGGGAGCACGATGATTCAGGCCATAACCTTATATCAAATGTTTATATATGCTGTTCTGCGGCAGGGGGATTTCTTAGGCAGATGGAATTCTACTGTCACTTCCATGTAACCATAGGGATATTATCTTAGAGGCTATTAAATGGAATGGGCACACTGGCTTTAGGAGAAAGAAAGGGATCTGTATTTAGGTTATTTACCTTTAATGTTTAGAGTAATGAAATATATTGGATTTACTAGTGTATCTGAGACAAGAGGCCCACACTCAGCCTGGGGATCTGAATTATCCAAGACAGAAGCAATCTAGATTGCTGCTAGAAAAAAACCCTCCTAAAACTTTGGAAGCTAGTAGTGGGTATGCCTCAAGGAAGTGCCTATCCTTGCGAGTTGAAATCACTAAGAGCTTGGATTGAAGGGACTATGATATGCTGTTAGAGAAGAGAGGCCCTACCTTGAAAATTGAATCCTGTTTTCACACTAAAGGAAAGCATAATTAACAAGTCTTGGGAGTGTTTATTGATACACTATGAACAGTATAAACAATCAGATTCATAGGGGTTTTGAAGGGAAAACAACTTTTCAGAAGGGTATGCTTAGTGGGTTCATAGAAAACATAGTTTGGGAAGGAATTTGAATAATAGTTAAGTCTTTTCAGAAGCAAAGAAAAGAAAATAATATTAGGGAAATGTGTGAACAAATAAGTAGTTATGAAAAAGAATCTGGCATATGTTCCAAACAGTGGCTGAATCTGGAGGATTCTGACAGAGAATAATGAGAAATGCTCAGAAAGGTGGACTGACTCTAGGAAGTGAATTCTCTACTGAGGATTTTGGAATTTTGTCTTTTGGGCAATAAGTAGTCTTTGAAGAGATTGAATCTCAATATGAAATCATGAAACAATGTTCAATATGCTGGTATAATACAGGATGGAGTAGACTAGAGAAATTAAATACACAGAAGTAACTTGGAAGGAAGTATCCTTTAATACTTTACATATCATAAATAAAGGCCTGAACTTGAGGAAGGCAACGGAAATATAAAGGAAGGAAACAATGTAAGCATTTTTTTAATCTTAAAAGGGGAGATGTGAAAAACAAAACCAAGGTTTTGAAAATGGGTATTATGATTTGGATATAAAGTGTCCCCCCAAGGCCCTCAATAATGTGGGAATACTCAGATGTAGAATGACTGGATTATGAGAATTGTGACCTAATGAGTTTTCCCTATTTTGAATGGACTGACTAGGTGGTAACTCTAGGCTGGTGGTGTATGGCTGGAGGAGGTGAGTCACTGGGGGGTCCCCTGGAAGGTGTGCATCATCTCTGTAGTCCCTCTTTCCCCAACTCTCTTTCTCTGCTTCCTGGAGGCCATGAAGAGAGCAGCTTCCCTCTGCCATATTCTGCCACCATAATTTTCTGCTTCAACTTGGTTTTGGTCGCCTATGGACTGAGACCTCTGAAACCATGAGGCGCCAATAAACTTTTCTTCCTATAAGTTGTTCTTGTCAGGTATTTCAGTCACCGTGATGCAAAAGCTAACTAAAACACTGGGTGACCAGAAAGGAATTGAACTGAACTTTATCATTTAGGGTCAACTAACTGCCATGATCATTGAATTTACACACATAATGTAGTTTACTTCTTGCTTTTATGGTGCTCTTCAAAATGGTTCTTCAAGGACTTTAGCTCCTCTATAGTGTGACTCCTCCATGACATTAGCCTTCATTATTAACTGGTCTCATCCCTTACCAGCCAGCAGATGGAAATAGTATAGAGGCTAAGCATGAACGATTTCCACGAGCCAGACTTGAAGTAGCACACACCATTTCTGACCTCAGTCCATTGACAAAAACTGAGGCACAGACCATACTCAACAGCAAGGAAGTCAGGAACAGACAAACTAACTATATTCTAATGAACAGTGGCAATCTCTCCCATATTTACCATATGAGAGAAATCTTTCTCTTATAAAAATAATTCTGACATAAAATAATGCCATCATTGCATGATTTTTCTTTTTAACCTTTTCTTATATGAAAATCCTGGCCAATGTCTATTTATTACTTATTTTTCAAGAAGATTATCTATTGCATTAAATAGGCAAGCCCACCTAATCTCTCAGTAACTCCTTATAAGGTTAAGAGTACAAACAGAGAAAATGATCATGTGGAGAAAAGAATTTCAAAGAAGAAAGATATATTCTCTCTCTAACCATGAATTAGGTCAGTTATTTACACTTTCTGCTAACTGCCTTTCTAGCCAGCAAATATTGTCTAACTATGGAACTTCACATTCAAGGGTCCACACACTGTGATCATAATTTATTTTTCTGGCCTTTTCTTCCTCCACTCCCAATCACATTCGTCTTCACTGGAAAATCAGGAAATATTATTATTGTGATTCTAGAAAACCCTAGAGAGAAACAAAATTAAGTAAGAAATAATTTGAACTATTTTTCTTATACACTAGTTATTAAAGAAAACCTACTTTAATCTTAAGAAACAAATGGGATTCTTTGTCAGCTGCCATGAGCTAAACAATTTTTAAACAATTTTAAACAATTTTTCTCTTCCATGATCTACATGCAGTATGTAATTTTGTGGATGTTTTGGTTTGGATCTGGTATGTTCCCCAAAGGTTGATGTGTTGAAGACTTGGTTCCCAGTGCAGCAATGTCCTGAGGATAGTTTGTTAGTTAAGCTTTTGGTGCTACAACCAAAATACCTGACAGGAATCGCTTAAATGAGGAAAAGTTTATTTTGGCTCACGGTTTCAGAGGTTCAGTCCATGGTCAGCCAACTCCATTGCTCTAAGCCCAAGGTGATGCAGAACATCATAGAAGAAGAGTGTTGCAGAAGAGGGCTGCTACACTCATGGCAGCCAGGAAGTAGGTGGTGGGGGTGGCAGAAAGGGACTGCAGGAAAGATAAATGCTTTCAGAGCTTGCCCCCAGTGGCTTGCCTCCTCCAGCCGTGTCCCACCCATCTACAGTTATCACCCAGTCAGCTTATTCAAACTAGAATGGATCAATTAGGTTACAGATCTCGTGATCTAATCATTTTACCTCTGACTAGTCCTGAATCAACATAGGGGTTTTAATGTCCAAACCTTAAGAGTAGCATTTTGGGAAAATGATTGGATTATGAAGGTTCTGGCATTGTCAGTGGGCTGGTCCATTGAGTGCTGAATGGACTACTTACTGGAGATAGTAGAAACTGTAAGCAGATGGGACATGGCTAGAGGATGAAGTCATTGGAAGCATGCCTTGGGGACTAAATCTTGTTCCTGGGCTCTTCTCTTCTCCCCCCAGCTGCCATGAGCTAAACAATTTTTCTCTTTCATGGCCATCTGCCATGATATTCTGCTTCACTTTAGACTCAAAGCAACAGAGCAGGCTGAAACCTCTAAAACCATGTATGAAAATAAATCTTTCCTCTTCTAAGTTGCTTTTCCCAGATATTTGTCACAGTTAGGAAAACCTGACTAACAAAGTGCATTAAGAGGTTTAGTGGCAACTTTTAAAAAAATGATATCTAATTTGTGGCTTTGGTATGGTTTGATAATGAGGAATTTCTTGCCTTATACAATTAGGATTAATTTAGTGATGTGGGGTAGAGATGTAGATTGTGGATGATGTGAATAAAAAAAATAAAATAAAAGTTGGAGAGAATAAGAAAAGATATTTTCCTCAAAAGACTGGGAGTGAGATTTAAAAGAACATTGTAAATGGATGGGTTTGAAATCAGTATTGTGTATACTTTTGGAGACATGAGTTCTGGAGCCAAGCTCTTTATTTTACTTGATGGTTTTAATTCTTGGTTTAATTCTGGTACATGGTTTAATTCTTGGTTTAATTCTCCCTATCCTAACTCCAGACTTTGAGCAATAAACTCCCAGTACCAACATTTCTACATATTTTAAATAGTGAAAAAATAGTCTACATTTCATACAGTTATCAAGACTAAAAGGTATGAAGTAGGACAGAAGAGGCTGGGCACCCAAGGAATTTTCAGGAAGCAAGTTTATTGACTGCAGGGTCCAGAGGTGACTCGTGCCTAAGAATTCTTCCTCTGAACAAAGATTTTGGAAATTCATTACCTTTATACCCAGTTTTGGGGGAAGGTGTCTTGGAAGTTCACATGACAAGTGCTCTCTGTTCCATCCCCTAAACCAGACACAGATTTCACAAATTTTTTGTTTGTTTGTTTGTTTTACCAAGAAAACAGGGATAATATATTTTCATACAACAAGCTTGAACTCTATTCTATCACACCTTTCGTGTGCAAACCTGGCATTATAAGAAAGAGGAAGCTTCAACCACAATAACCTCTGCAGACATCCTGCTGATCCAACAAGAGGTGAAGCTGAATTATGGCAAGGGTCTTTTGGGTGGGTTACCTATTCTGCTTCAGGTATACTAAAAGTGAGATGCATGATACCTGTCACACAGAAAATGTTCCATCAATGTGAGAATGGCTGTTGTCATCCCTTAGAGAGAATGACAATAGGATACCTTTAAAATGACCACAAAGAATCCATACACATTTTCAAACTCATATACAACCTCCTCTCATTGAAATGTCCATCTCAAAGAACGCTGTTACTTATCAATCATACAATGATATTAAATGACAGTGTCCTTTGCAAGCCTGTAATTTAAGTCCAGTGTTACCAAGATCAGAAAGATGCACAATAAAGAGTCCCAAATGAAGTCTCCATGCAAAGGATTTACAATAAGTACAATGAAAGATATAAATGCACTTTTGTGGTTTACATTTTGAGACCTCTGGTATAATGAGTTGGCTCATTACATTTTTTTTTTTTAAGGAATCTCATAAGATGTTATCCAGAGAACTTTTCAATCCAGTCTATTTGTGATTGTATCTTCATTTTCAAAGTAACTATTTTTGGAATTGTTGGTTTAGAGTTCCAGCTTTTGTTGTTGTCAAAATTAGCTAGATAGAGATACAGGGCAGGATGTAACTGAATCAGCTAATGGAACTCATGTGTTCAAGAAAACTACTTGACAAGAAAGAATTGAAGGTCAGGGGGAGAAAACACCTCTGGGAATAACAATGTGATGTAGACTATGCCTTAATACATTGGAATTTCAAAAGGTTTTATATCATCTCTTCTTGAAAGGAAATTAAATTGTAGTAAGAATCTATGCTATCCTAAAATAGAAGCCATCTTCTTGTTTATTTTTAATTAAATTCCATCCTGATAACAGGTCTTCTTTTATATGGGCTTTGCTGACTGTCACTGATCTATGTACCAGATAAACAAAACATCTTCCAAATTGGATCCATTTGAGATAGCTACTTTTAGAAACAGTGTTTTAAGAATCAGATAGCCCTCTAATATCTTTGGGTGAAGAATAAAAAACTCCTATTTATTTTGGTAGCTGAAATCATCTCTACTGCATAAGTGAAAAGTTACCAAACAAAGGAGAATTTAATCCCATTCTTCATGAGTAGGAGCACTCAGGAAAACTAAGTAGGTGCCTTATTGTCTTCATTTGAAGGGCTTTATGACACATCTGTACCCTTTAAAATACGCGTGCGCGCGCGCACACACACACACACACACACACACACACACACACACCAACAACATAGAGTCAGCTTTCTGTATCCTGACAATACAACTTAATTTTGTCATAGTTTCAGAGGCTTTAGACCATGGTTAGAAAAGAATGTGCCAGAGGAAAGTTGCTCAGCTCATGGAACTGAGAGAAAGGCGGCACCAGGGAGGATTTATCTTCTGCTTCCTTCAGATAGGTCCTACCTCCCAGGAATCCATTAGCCATCAGTGTTGATCCACTAATGAGTCGGAGCCCTCACCTCTCAGAAGGCCTACCTCTGAACACATGAGTGTTCAGGGGACATTCCAGATTCAACCATAAAAACAACAAAAACCATTTGTATCCATTATCCCTGTCAAAGTGCTAGGATTGCCCCTTCCTTTCTTCCTTCCTTCCTCCCTCATCTCTTTCTTTCATTTACTAGTTACAGAGCACTGATTATGCATTAGGTACTGTGCTCAGTACCAGAAGCCAATACCTGCTCTTATAAGCTTGTAATCTAACCTTATCTGGCAACCCTTTGGTTAAAGAATATTTTCCAATTCATGCCCTGCAAAACAAGTTACGGTGTAACAAACTATGATCGGTTAAAGAAGTGAGATTCTATGAGCAAATAAACCTGAGAATTAGGGAATTAAAAAACATTTGTGCAATTTTTGTTTCTTAAGTACTTCTTAGCATCTTTAGTATTCCCCTAGACACTGTTGAGTGCATTGTTGAGAGCAGAGGGAAGGGTGGATGTATGAGAGGGAAGGATGGATTCAGCCAGGAGTCAGATTAGACCCTAACTAGAATGATCAGGTTCTACTGTTAGTTTTCCCACTATCACTGCATTTCAGCTCTATTATTGCTCACAAGTTTTGCAGTAAATGATAATATTAAAGTTTAGTTTCCTTATCGTATCCTGTGCCACATTATTTTAGGTAACCAAGCCATCTAATTTCCAGTTGCTTGCATTGCTTGGAGGCAATAGATGAATAAAGGAATAGGCCTGAGTTTGGGAGTTAAAATAGCCTTGGCTCACTGACAGGCACTAAATAGATAGAGCTTGAATCAATAATTGTTAAATAAATTAGCAAAAACGCTTGTACCTAAATTCCAGCTCTGCCATTTCCTAGTTATTATTTGAACATCTTAATCTCCAGTTTTATCTCTGTAACATGGGATAACAATACCCATTTTAAAAGTAAATGATCAGCTGGGATTGTAGCTCAGCGGTAGAGTGCTTGCCTCGCATGCGTGTGGCCCTGGGTTCGATCCTCAGCACCACATACAAAGCAATAAAATAAAGACATTGTGTTCATCTACAACTAAAAAAAAAATCTTTAAAAAAAAAAAAGCAAATGATCAATAAGTGAGTTCTATTTCCTTCCAGTGGAACTGTTTCCTTTGTCTTTTGGACTAACTTATCCAAAATTTATTAACTCATTTCTTCCATTGTTTTACATACAGATGCTAACAAGGTGACTTTTCCCAAATCTGTGATTTGCTATCTGCTTTTGTATACTTGTCAACATTAAAATTTCTGAGATATCTGAAGGACCAGTTCAAAGGCCATACAGTCCTTCCCTGCTTGATTTCCTCCTTTATTCAATGATTTAACTGCACACTGAGTGTTCTGAAAGTTCTGCAATAGTTACAGCAGATAAAACAGACAAAGTTTCTACCCATATGAAATGGACATATACAAAGAAACAGAAAGAATACCAACAGCTTTCTCATCAACAATACTAATGCTAAAGTACAAAAAAAGAGAGAAGAAACTAGAGATGAGTATATTTTAAGATTGATTACTTCAAAGATTTTTTTACTACAATTAACCATAGGTTGAAATCTTTCTGTAACATTAAGGAGTGTTAAAATAATTATCTAACTATAATAATGCCATCTTAATAGTAGATAGCATGGTAAAGAGAACTGTCCCAATTCTAATTTTAAATTCTGCCATTTACTAGTTGTGTGATCTTATATTAGCATAAGGATACTGGCTAATATTTTTCTAGAAATGCATTTCCATAAAATAAGAAGTATGCTCTAGAACAATTTAAAAGTTTTCTTTTAAATATAAATTTATATAGCTCTACGAAAAAGCAGCTGTGGAATTCACTAAATCTTTATTCCTCAAAAAATCCCATGAAGGGGATAGGATTGTAGCTCAGTGATAGAGCCTTGCCTCGTATGCGGGAAGCACTGGGTTCAATCCTCAGCACCACATAAAAAATAAATAAAGATATTGTGTCTATCTACAACTAAAAAAAATATTTTAAAAAAATCCCTTGAAGAGAGCTAGCATCTTCTGACTTACAGAAACTGTATCAATTTATTCACAGAAATGAATGATGTGAGTATCCTCAGTATTTAGGACTTTGGGGAAGCATTAGGCAAATATATTTTGACTGGTGAATTTTGCTGTAATTAATTCTATTTTTTCAAATAAAGAATGTAGAATAGCTTTAGATTTATAAAAAAGAAGATAACAAAGAGAATTCCCATATACCCCTATTCCTCTATTCATTTCCTCTATTAATTAACATTTCATGTTAGTTTGGTACACTTGACACAACTGATCGACCAATATGAATAAATTATCATTAACCTAAGTTTGTACTGTAGTCACATTTATTCAGTTTCTACCTAATGTTCTTTTTCTGTTCCAAGGTCCATCCAGAATATCACACTAAATCTGTCCTAATGCCTCCTTAGACTCCTCTTGGCTGTGCAGTTTTTCCTATTTTTCTTATTTTTATTTTGACCTTGACTGTTTCGAAAAATACTGGTCAGTGATTTTGTATAATATCCCTCATTTGGAATTTTCCAAGTGTTTTCCCATGACTAGACTAGATTTTAGGAGGAAGACCACTGAGATAAAGTGCTAGTTTCATCACACTGTCAACATGACATGTGACTATTAATGTTAACCTAGCACAAAGCTGAAGTAGTATTTGTCAGGCTTCTTAACCATAAAGTTACTCTTTTTCCTCCTTCCCTATAAGTTTTCTCTGAAAGGAAGTTCCTATGCACCAACCACACTTATGGAGTGGAGAGTTAAGTTCCACTCCTTGAAGGTGGTGCATCTACATACATTATTTAGAATTCTTTTATGTGGGAAACTTATCTCTTGTCTTCTATTGTTTTTGTTTCATGCGACTGTGACCTTATTAGCATAAACAGAGTGACTGTTAACATCATCATGATTGGACTGAACTAATACCCTGAAATTTAAAATCTTTCATAGAAAAAAAGAAACCTGAAAAATAGTTCATGTTAAAGTAGAAAATGATTTTCTTAACTGCAGTGGGCCTATTATATGTTATACATGTGTAGGAAAGACCATCATTGGCCGTGGAGATGTCTAAAGGCTGCAGTTCTAGGGAACTGCTTTATATTACATTCTGTAGAAGACTGTCCATGGTGTGGGAAGAAGCTGTGGGTAAGAATTTGTAACCAAAACCTCTGGTGTGCTATAAATGGTTCATTTATTTATTCTAAATTAATATGAAACTTATTCTGACTCAATCAATCTCAGTCATTATTGGATCTGACAAAAATCCTAGCATTTTTAAACACTGCTCACAAAACCAGTAATATATGTTCTTTGTCCCATGCTGCATGGGCTTTTCATGACCAGCTCTGTTTCCTTAATCCCATTCTTGGAACAAGGAAATGTCTGCCAAGGAATGATGTGCCAAGATACAGCCTGCTGAAGCATGCCATATAGTCATCTTTCTGGGGCCTTGCCTTGAATTCAGGGTACTGCTATCGGGCAGAGCATGGTGTCCCTGGGTGTTGTTACTAAGTGGGGTACATGACCTTTGACCCCTTCTCATTATCAAGATTTCTCATTTTCACTTGGCTTTTGGATGTTTTCCCCTAATTTCTCTCCTGCCTGGGACACTTATCAGTATTAAAGAAAAAATTTATTTAATTGTTTTTGACTAGGCCTCAGCCAAAGCCCCAACAGACCAAACTGAAAATGGAGCTACCCATGCTGAAGTTCCACCTTGTCAAATCAAAACTATGTTGCTCTCTCTCCTTCTTAGAAATCAGGAGAAAGATAATAGCCAAATCTCCCAAACAGACCAGTTTCAACTTCATGATAAGGAAGTTTCCTCTGTTTTAATCCTTAGAAAAGGTAACCTGGAATACCCTGATATTAACCAATCAGTTGTTTCTCTATTGTTCTGTCTCACGGAAGTAACTCTGAAATGATCAATCTGATCTTCATTATGTGTTTCTATTTCTTCAGCCCTTTTCTATCTATAAAACCAACCTCTTCTGTTCAGCTTATTGAAACATCTTGTTGATGGAGTGAGTGTTGCCTGATTCTAAAATTCCAATAAAGCCACTTAAAATCTTGAAACCAAATCCATTGTAATTTTGTCCTTTGACATAAGGTTTGATCAAGTAATTACAGTTGACAAAACAAATATAACCCTGATTTCATTAGCTTCTGTGTTCTTGTCTGCTAGAATTCTTGGGGCAGAGAAATCCAAAACACCAACTACCTACTTGGAATCAGCAAAGAAAGCAACAGGAAGAAACCAAAAATCTCAAAAAAAAATCTTCTTGCTACATCGCTGCTTGTAAATCATCCTGTTCCAACCAAGAGTATAAACTTCCCATTCCAATGTCTCCCACTGAGAGGATGGATCCTGGGTCTCTGTCCACGGTTGGGCAATTCCTTTTCACAGACAACGATAAAAGATAAGAATCCCCCCATATACAATCCCTTTGGCATGGCTAATATTTCCTGTAGGCTCTCTAGTATCAATCAGAACCTCCCTGACCTCCTAACACTGGCTCTAACCCATCTCAGGAAATTTGAATCTGTCATTGGAGCCTCTTCAACAAATGATGCTGTAAAACTGGAAATCCATATACAGCAAAATGAAACTAAACTCCTATCTCTCACCATGCACAAAACTGAACTCAAAGTGGATCAAAGACCTAGGAATTAGACCGGAGACCCTGCGCCTAATTGAGGAGAAAGTAGGCTCAAATCTTTATCATGTTGGATTAGGCCCCAACTTCCTTAACAAGACTCCTAAAGCACAAGGAATAAAAGCAAGAACCAATAAATGGGATGGATTTAAACTAAAAAGCTTCTTCTCAGCAAAAGAAACAATCAATGAGGTGAACAGAGAGCCTACATTCTGGGAGCAAATTTTTGCCACACGCACATCAGATAGAGCACTAATTTCCAGGATATATAAAGAACTCAAAAAACTTAAAACCAAAAAACAAACAACCCAATAAATAAATGGGCTAAGGAGCTGCATAAAAACTTCTCAGAAGATAGGCAATCAATAAACAAATATATGAAGAAATGTTTAACATCTCTAGCAATTAGAGAAATGAAAATCAAAACTACTCTAAGATTTCATCTCACCCTAGTCAGAATGGCAGCTATCCAAAATACAAGCAATACAAGCAATATACAAAATACAAGCAAAATACAAGCAATAAGTGCTGGCGAGGATGTGGTGAAAAAAGCACACTCAAACATTGCTGGTGGGACTGCAAATTGGTGCAACCAATCTGGAAAGCAGTATGGAGATTCCTTTAAAAACTTGGAATGGAACCGCCGTTTGACCCAGCTATCCCACTCCTCGGCCTATACCCTAAAGACTTAAAAACAGTATACTACAGTGATTTAGCCATTTCAGTGTTTAGAGCAGCACAATTCACAATTGTTAAACTGTGGAACCAACCTAGATGCCCTTCAATAGATAAACGGATAAAGAAACTGTGGTATATATACACAATGGAATATTACTCAGCAATAGAAGAGAATAAAATTATGGCATTTGCAGGTAAATGGATGGAATTGGAGAACATCATGCTAAGTGAAGTAAGCCAATCCCAAAAAAACAAGTGCCAAATATTCTCTTTGATTAGTGGATGCTGATACATAAGGGTGGTGGGGGTGGGGAACATAGGAGAAATGGAGAAACTTTGGATGGGGCGGGGGGGGGGGGAGAGGGGAGGGGGCATGGGAGTAGCCAAAAGTGGTAGAATAAGATGGACATCACTACCCTAGGTACATGTATGAAGACCCGAATGGTGTGACTCTATCTTGTTTGCAACCAGAGAGATGGAAAATTGAGCTCTATATATGTACTATGACTTGAAATGCATTTAAATAAATAACTTAATTAAAAATATATTTAAAAAGACAAGAATATTTTTGAAAAGTAGACTTTAAATTTTAGAGCAGTTTTGGGTTCCCTGTAAAATTGAGGGAAATAGAATTCCTGAATCCCTTCTAACTTCATCCCCACCCACAGCCTCCTCCACAATCAACATCCACTCCTAGACAGAGTGGTATAATTATTAGTATTGAATGAACCTACATTGACATCATTATCACCCAGAGTCTGTACTTAAGGGTTTGCTCTCACGGTTGTATGTTCTATGGATCTGGACGAATGTTCAATGACACAGTCACCAATATGGAATCACAGAGAGTAGTTTCACTGCCCTAAACATCCTCTGTACTCCACCTAGTCATCCCTCACTCCATTTCCCCCAACCACTGGCAAACACCAGTCTTTGTGCAGTCTCCATACTTTGGCCTTTTCCATCATGCCATATAGTTGAAATAATACAATCTGTAGATTATTCAGATTGTTGTCTTTCACTTAGTAATATGTATTTAAGATTCCCTCCCCGATGTCAATCCATGATAGGTCTTTTTTGTTTTTGGTACCTGGGATTGAACTCAGGGGTACTCAACCACTGAGCCACATCCTCAGCCCTATTTTGTGTTTTATGTAGAGACGGGGTCTCACTGAGTTGCTTAGCACCTCAGAATTGCTGAGGCTGGCTTTGAACTCATGATTCTCCTGTCTCAGCCTCCCAAAATGCTGGGATTACAGGTGTGCGTCACCATATCAGGCAATAAGTCATTTCTTTTTGATGTAAGACAGATAAGGCTAGACACCCAAGAAATTTTCAGGAAGCAAGTTTATTTAAGCCACAGAGGGGCTAACACCTAAAAATCTCTGGACTCTAAGTCTAGAAATTCTTTTAGATTTATACTCAGTGGGGTGATTCCATGACAGTGGGTGGGTACAAAACACTTATTCTTTGTCTCCTATTCTTAGGCTAGACAGAGGTTTCACAAGTTTTTACCATGAAAAGCAGAGCAAGTATCTTTTGCACAGCAACAAGCTTGATTGTAGCCCTAGCTTTTACAAGAAAGAGAGATGTGGCCTTTACAACAAAGAGAAAGCTTCAAACCACATTGAGCTCTCTGCAGAACTCCTGTAGAATCTTGTTGACACCCTTTGTAAAATCCTGGTGACAAGAACTGTAATTATGGGGAGGGTCTTTGGAGAAGGTTAATTATGGTGGGTCTGGTAGCTGCTTCACTTTTAGTCCTGAAAATTATTCTATTATTTAGATGTACCAAAATCTATATATCCATCCACCTACTAAAAGAAATCTTGATTGCTTCCAAGTTTTAGCAATTATGAATAAAGCTGTCATATGCAGGTTTCTGAGTAGACATGAGTTTTCGGTTCCTGTGGGTAAATTCCAAGGAGTACAATTGAAATTGTTAGATTACGTGGTAAGACTGTGTTCAGTTTTGTAACAACTGCCGCACTGTCTTTAGCCTGTGGGTTTTTAAACCAGCACAAAGTCTAGTTCATCCCCAACTAAATTTCCAATTCTGTCTCTTCGTCCTCGGAGGTCCTGATGCAGGACTTGAGAGTTAGTTCTCAGGATTTAAGAGGACAAGCAGTTGGGTAGCTGTTTTGTGAGTGGTCAGCCTTGTCAGAGCCAGGCATTCATTTCTCCCTTGGCATTCTTGACTTTACATTTTCTCTTCCTGATTATGGTAAGAAAGGTTAAGAAGTAAAGAAGCAGACAACCCAGCATAGCTTGCCTCAGTTGGACAATTAGGGAATTTAATTTCTGGAACAAAATAAATGAGATCTAATAAACAAAGTCTCTTAATTGCCATGCTGAGTCTTCATGAGCTTTACCTATTAGGCTTGAAGTTGGTGCCAAAACAATAAGGACCAGTTCCCTTTGCTTGGAGAGGGACCAACCATCTCCACTTCTTCCTCATCCTTTATTATCTACTTTAATTGTGCTAAGTTCTCAAAGGGGTCATTTTCAGCAGGGAAAGGATCATACATTTGGGCAGGATGTCACGAGTATGAACCCTGTGAAGAAAGAAACTGACCTGTGAATTCCAGGCACAGTCATGCCAAGTGACATATGAAAGTCACTCGCCATGTTAAAATTTCATTTGTTACTCCCAAAGGCTTTGGAAAAGACACATAAAAATTCAAGGAATTCAGAATTATAGTGTTCAAGATCTAATTTCACCAAATAAAAGTTTTGAAGAGATACAGCTGTGAGCTCCAAGCTTATAATTTCAATGTTTACCCTAATAATTTGCACTCTGTTTTGATTACATCCTCTGCCTTTTCATGATACTGATTCAAGACAATAGTTGTATTGCAAAATCAAGGGCAGTCTCAATTTCCATATGCTCCTAAACTTATGTTGGAAACTGTTCTTAGAAAATAGAAGTTCCCCACCCATTCCCCGTCGATACTGTAATTTACAGTTTAGACCATTTCAAATATTGATGATCTTGGAAATTCCATGAGTAATTAGCCCATCACTTAATATTTTTTCCAATAACTTGTTATAATTTACTAACATTGTCTTCGTAAGAGTGGGTTCACCAATTGTTAATAAAAGTGCTGATCACCTGCAAAAAAAGTCCTGATGTGGTGGGAAAACACATCTTAGGAGAAAAAAAAAAGTACAATAATTAGAACCATGTATTTTTTCCACTTACTTTGGTATCTCTTTGTTTTTTCTTTTGAACTACAAAACCCCATTAAATTAAATTCTGGAATTTGCAGTAGCTTCAGAAATTGGATTTTATATAAGTAGTTGCAGCATACATTTTCAAATAGCCAGAATAATCTAAATCTATTCTGAATTTTTGATTTGTGCAACTGAGTTCTTTTAATTTAGAAAGTTATCAAGTATTTCTAAATGGAGTCCACATTAAGCAAATACCCCTGGGAAATCTGAATCCATTGTGAAATTTGGATTTTTAAATAAAAATTCAAGTGAGAAGTAAACAGTTTACTTGGCTACTTGACGTTGCCAATAAACCAGAAATACTTCCAATATGATCTGAAATATTTCACAATTTGATGAACAGGGTGTAACTTTTTAATAATAGTTTTAACATAAAGGATTAAACCCAAGTTGTTAACTATTTGGGACATGTCATCAGCGAAGCTACAGAACTATCAAAGTGAAAGTGACATGAATACAAATTGTATTTTCCACTATTGAATCCAGTGTCTGGTAGTGTTTTTTAGGGTGAAAGTCAGTGACATCACTGGAAGAAAATCAGAACATCAACGAACAAAACAAAAACCCTGCCTGAGAACCCACATTCACAAACAGTTACACCACCTGTGTCCATTTGAGGAAGCCACCAACCCTCTGAAGTCTCAAGGAGAAATTTCACAGGGTCCTCAAGCTTAAGATAACTGTGCAATGGAAGCAAACTATGCTTATGTGGGACTTATCATTTTGGTTGCATAGTATTCTGCTGATCAAACTCAAATTTCAGCCCTAACCCCAAAAATATGTGTCCATCCTCAAGACAATTGAAAAACACCTAGAGATTCTACAATCTCAGAAGAGAAATGAATATTATTGTCATGTATGCAGGACAAAACAGGAGATGAGGAGGAATAACAGGAGTTGAATGGCAGGAGGAGGGTAAGGGGAAATCTCAGAATGACTGCATTTCTTAACAGAAAAAGGTAATTCTAAAGAGTGATTCAAAAAGTTATAAATGGAATATGGAAAAAATCAGAAGTCCTTGAAAGTTGAAGTAGTACTAATTTTATGAAGATGTTCTACTATTATTCATCAACTATTCATTTGTCTTAAATAAATATTTGATTGCACTTTTATTTTTTATTCATTTATTTTTATTGATTGGGTTCTTTTAAAAGTATTTTTTAGTTGTCAATGGACTTTGTTTATAATGCAGTGCTGAGAATCAAACCCAGTGCCTCACACATGCTAGGCAAGCACTCTACCACTGAGCCACAACCCCAGCCCCATTTATTGGTTCTTTTTAGACATACATGACAGCAGAATCCATTTTGATATAATTACACAAGCACAGAATATATCTTATTCTAGTTAGAGTCCCATTCTTATGGATGTACATGCTGTGGGATTCATTGCAATGTTTTCGTATTTGTATATGGAAAAAGTATGTCAAATTCATTCCACTTTCCTTTTCCTATACCCACTCCCTTCCCTCCATTCACCATTGTCTGAGCTACTGCATTTCTTTTTTTATTTTTTAAAATATTTTTAGTTGTGGATGGACATAATACCTTTATTTTATTTATATGTGCTGCTGAGGATTGAACCCAGTGCCTCACACATGCTAGGCAAGTGCTCTACCACTGAGCTACAAACCCAGCCCTAATCTACTGCACTTCTATTCTTCCCCTCACCCCCTTATTGTGGGTTATCTTCACATATCAGAGAAAACATTCAACCTTTGTTTTTTAAAACTGGCTCACTTCACTTAGCACGAGAGTCTCCAGATCTATCCATTTTCTGACAAATGTCCTAAAGTCATTCTTCTTAATGGCTGAATAATACTTCATTGTATATAAATAACACATTTTCTTTGTCCATTTATCTATTGAATGGCACCTAGCTTGGTTCCATAGCTTAGCTATTATGAACTGAACTGCTATAAACACTGATGTTGCTGTATCTCTGTAGTGTACTGATTTTAAGTCCTTTGGATATATGCTGAGGAATGGAATAACTGGGTCAAATGGTGGTTCTATTCCAAGTTTTCTAAGGAATCTTCATACTGCTTTCCAGAGTGGTTGCACTAATTTGCAGTCCCACCAGCAATGTATAAGTGTACTTTTCCCCCCATATTCTCTTCAACATTTATTGTTACTTGTATTCTTGATAATTGCCATTCTCATTAGAGTGAGATGAAATTTAGGTTTGATTTGCATTTCTCTAATTGCTAGAGATGTTGAACATTTTTTCATGTATTTGTCGATCAATCATATTTCTTCCTCTGTGAAGTGCCTGTCCAGTTCTTTTTTTTTTTGGTACTGGAGATTGAACTCACAAGCACTCGACCACTGAGCCACATCTCCAGCCCTATTTTTGTGTTTTTTGTAGAAACAGGTATCACTGAGTTGCTTAGCGCCTTGCCATTGCTGAGGCTGGCTTTTTTTCGTAATTCTCCTGTTTCAGCCTCCCTAAATACTGGGATTATAGGGTCTGTTCAGTTCTTTTGATCATTTATAGATTGAGTTATTTGTTTGTTTTTATTTTGGTATTATATTTTTTGAGTTCTTTATATATCCTGGAAATTAATGCTCTATCTGAGGTGCAGGTGGCAAAATTTTTCTTCCATTCTGTAGGCTCTCTCTTCACACTCTTGATTATTTCCTTTGGTGCGAGGAAACTTTTTAGTCTGATGGCATCCCATTTATTAATTATTGATTTTACTACTTATGCTTTTATTAAGGAAGTCACTTTGAGCTGATATGTGGGAATGTTGGGCCAAAATTTTCTCCTAGTATGTACAGGGTTTTCTGGTCTAACACCTGAGTCTTTGATCTACTTTAAGCTGAATTATGTGCAGGCTGAGAGATAGGCATTTAATTTCATTCTGCTACATATGGATTTCCAGTTTTCCTAGCACTATTTGTTGAAAAGGCTATCTTTTCTCCAATGTATGTTATTGGTGCCTTTTGTCTAGTATGAGATTACTGTATTTTCTGGGTTTACCTGTGTTTCTTCTATTCTGTTCCATTGGTCTTCTTGCCTATTTTGACACTCTTTTAGGATGATGGAAGTGTTTGTGAAATAGTCTTTCTTAAAGTGGTCAACTCTGAACTTTTGAGGAATCATCAGTGAGTTAACACATGATGAACACATAAGTGAACAGTGAGGCTAACTTCTGAGAATGAACCATGTCCCATTATACCTGCAAGATGAGCCATTCGGGAAATAGTTTTCATTTCCATTTGGGAAATAATTTTCAGTCCTATGGTCTGGAACAGGAATCAGAAGATATTTTCTGCAAAAAACACCACCAGTCACACAGCTTTATACATCTAACTGAAACATTTCTTCATGAATTCATAGGACCACTAGTAAAGTTTTAAGATTCTGGAACATTTGGCAGTTACCCAGTTCCTCCCTGTATAGTACAACAGCAGCTACAGATCATATGTAAAAGAATGGTTATAACTGTGTTCCAACATAACTCCTAAACGTCAGGCAACAGGCTAGATTTAGTCCATGGGTTGTAATTAACTACCCTTGGTCTAGAGATCCAGGAACTTTGTATTCTTCTTTCTCATTAGCTTTCTTCCAGAAAAGTGAGATTTGCCCAAGACAGAAGGGCAGGGTGTTAAATGCTTTGTATAGAGCAAGAGAAATCGACCATGGCACAGAAGATTCAGAGCCCTGTATATCACCTATTCCATTTGTCCAAAGAAAGAATTTGTTGGTAATATATAAAGAAATATATAATAGCTATCAAAATGGCTAAATCACAGTGATTATATACAAATCAAAAAATAAAAAAAAGAAGCTGAGTGCGGTGGCTCACGCTTGTAATCCCAGCACTTAGGGAAGCTGAGACAGGAGAATCGCGAGTTCAAAGTCAGCCTCAGCAACAGCGAGGTGCTAAGCAACTCAATGAGACCCTGTCTCCATAAAACACAAAATAGTGCTGGAGATGTGGCTCAGTGGTCGAGTGCCCCTGAATTCAATCCCTGGTACCAAAAAAAAATTTTTTTAAATAAAATTAAAAAAAGAGTAAACCCAAAAATAATTAAGAGCAAAAGCTGAAAGCCAGGATCAATATGCATTTAATGTTCAATATGTAAAAATAACTATTTTAATTCTGGATAAAAGTCTGGATGTGTATAAACACAACAGAAACTTGAACTCAGATTCTTTAGTAGGGTATGGAATTACAGAAATAAGAAAATTCTAGTTACTTATAAATTTTGATGTAAATACACCAAATATTAGTCATCTTTATTCATTTCACTACCTTGGTAAATAATAATTTATTCTTAGTCATCATAAAAACAAAAATCTATGGCCGTATACATCCCTCCTCCCCATAGGAACTCATGAAGGAACATGCCGTTGTCAACGTGCTCACAAATAAGGAGCGCCCTGCCCAAGTTTAAGAGAAAGCAATCTAAAACATTCCCACCTCGATGTCTTTGCTCAGGGTTCACTTTGCCTGGATTGTCATTCTCTTCTTGCCCCTTCTCGTCATTCCTCACTTCAAAACCACACAAACTACACAACTTTACCTTCAGGGTCCATGACAGCCCTCTTTCTTCACAAAGTATTCCTGGATATTTTTACTTTCTGCTTTTACCAATTGGAAATAATATGCAGGTGTCCATCCTGCACACTCCCAAATATCCATAGAGCTGGGTTTGACTGCCATCACCTCATGGCATCTTTGACATTTGACTTTGTATAATAGTTACACACGTCTATGATTTCCTAATGTGCTCCTTGGAGAGGGTAGGTGTGTATTATTTTGATGCTGAGGATCACAGTGTTTGGAGCAGTTGATTGAGCATAGGCAAATAATGAATACATAAATGAATGTCTCAGTCAGATATATAAAGCTGTGTGACCTATCACATCGATATTATACGTCATTCTTCAAAAGCTAAGATCGAATCCTAATTGTCCAACTATGGAACTTCATTCCATTGTACATTTACTTATTTACTAGGTATATATTAATAGTTTAAATACTTGATAAAACTATAGAGAGTTCATGGGGAAATGTTGTAGTCTCAGTTGTACATTCAGTTGTAGCCTCACAATAACCCTGTAAAGAGGTTAAAGCATGTTACAGATGAAAATGCAAAGCTCAAAGAGTTTCAGTGGCATCTCCAAAAAATACACTTAGTAGGTGGTAGAAAATAAATATAAGGAATAATGGAAAATAGAAGTTCATATTTCCCCCCTCCTTTCTCTTTATCTCTCCCTCTCTCTCCCTCCCTCCCCTTAGCTGGAAATCTCTAGCTTCCAAAATTTGCTTCCATTACTGAAGAATTTTTCCTCCATTTGTAAGTTACTCGAAAAAACAATTAAAAATTGCTTCTCTATGTGTTTGTAAAATCTAGACAGGAGAAACTTTACAAGATGCTTTCAGGACTCAGTATGGGAAAATGAGCTTATCATAACTGATTACTATATCTGGTAAATGAGACTCTTTTGTTTGGGTGGGTCATAGGTAACTTTGGCTCACTTACAGAGAAGCCATGGCAAAAGATGAAATATAATAATGTCCATCTGAATCATTTATTTTTGTAACTAAACTACCTGGTGGATCTAAGAAGAAAATCAGAAAAAGATTCTGTCATTTAGCAGTTTATTATTAGTAATTTCTTAAAGAGAAAGTATTTCTCTTGTGTCTTCTCAGTACTAACAGGGTTTAATTCTGTCCCTTGAAGAACCTATTACTCTCATTAGAGAAGGTTTAAAATAAGAAAGCAAAAATGTACCCTATGTGCATATATGATTACACAACCGGTGTAACTCTACATCATGCACAACCAGAAGAATGATGTTATACTCCATTTATGTATGATGTGTGAAAATGCATTCTACTATTATGTATAACTAATTAGAACAAATTAAAAAATTAAAAAACAATTTCAAAAAAAAAAAACCAAAAATATGTGACTTGGTGTTTGTCACACACCAAGCAATATTTTTTCACTGCTATGATAAAATACCTGAGAAAATCAACTTAAAGCAGAAAAGATTTGTTTTGGTTCATGTTGTCAGAGGTTTCAGTCTGTAGTTGCTTAGCCCCATTGTGGCAGGCTTGTGGTGAGATAGAACATCACAATCACAGTGGGCAGGGCATGGCAAGAGCAAAGTCCTTCATTTCATGATAGCAAGGAAGCAGAGAGGAGGTGGAGAGGGGGGCAAGAGAAGAAGAAGGAGGAGGAGGAGGAGGAGGGTGGAAGAGGAAGGAAGAGGAGGAAGGATGAGGAAGAGGAGGCAGCAGTGTGGAGGCAGTGGAGGAGGAGAAAGGAGAGGAGGAGGAGGAGGAAAGGATTTTTGTTCTTTATGGATATCAGATACGGTCAGATCTGAAACATGGGGTAAAAAAAGTAGATGTAGAGAGAACATAAAAAATACCCATAAATTAAAGGGGCTAGGGATATAACTCAGTGGTAAGCACCCCCAGGTTCAATCTCCAGTTCCAAAAAAAAGAAAGAAAGAAAGAAAGAAAGAAAGAAAGAAAGAAAGAAAGAAAGGAAGGAAGGAAGGAAGGAAGGAAGGAAGGAAGGAAGGAAGGAAGGAAGGAAGGAAGGAAGGAAGGAAGGAAGGAAGGAAGGAGAACATAAATATGAATCAGTGGTTGCCACCTCTAAAATACTGGATTGTTTGGTGAGTGAACTTTTGAGTTTCCTATGCAGACGCTTTAAGGAACCCCACATTGAATACACAGCCATCCTTTGCATGCAACCCGAACTTTGCTTTCCAAAATGTGACATTTTCTCTTGCACCAGTTGCTCCACAGCTTAAAAATATAAACACTAGAAGTTGTTCAGCCTTTCCTTCACCACCAACCTCCCTGTGAAGAATACAGGGACTCTGGTTGTCACTGTTAGCTGGCAGTTGTTAGGACAGGGTGGTTGAAGGAGGAACTCGGCACCAAGCTCTGCTTCGTTCTTCCTCATCGTTCCTTTTCTGAGTTACAAAAAGCATTATAATTGTTATGTTCATGAACTCAGAAATATTTGAGAGTTTTTGTCTTTCATTTAAGTTGTACTTTAAGTTTGTAGGAAAACCAGAAATAGTCAAATTTTCCATTTAAGAGGTCCTGGCAATGTTTGTGTCCCAGGGCCATCTCTAAACATGAGCTCTCAAATTTGTTTTCTTGTAATCTTGGCCCTTAGGCAGGTACCAACTGTAAATGGCAGTGATGGGTTTGCCTCAGAACATGCTTTCAAAGATTTCCAGACTTTCATCTTGCCATGTCTGTTGGAAGACTTTTGGTTCCACTCTGAAAGCCATAAACCCATAAAGCAGATCTGAGAAAAATCAACAGCTGCATACATCTGATGACAGCCTTAAACCGATTTTCCAAAGATAGGAAGCTCAGCATAACACAAACTCCATGATGTCAAGCACAGTGGACCTTTACTCTTCAAACCAGTGGGTATTCTGGGGAAGATTTAATCCATGTGTTCCTGATCTACTTACAGTTATCTCATGAAAATGCCATTTGCATAAGTGTTTCCAAAGTTTCATGAGATTTTATTTCTCAGTCTCTCAAATGACTTCTGGTGGGAGTCAAGTTTTGCCAGGGAAACATTACTCCCAAAGTCAAAGTTCTTTTTAAAAGCAAAACTATAAACTTCAAGAAGCTACTTCAACTATCACTTATAAGTAGCCCTTATTTTCAGCAACAACATGTCGCATCATTAAAAATGTTGTAGAAAAGAGCCTTTCACCACTCCACCGGAGTTTTTGCCAGTCTTCCTACTTCCTGTACTTTCCTGCTGCAGTCTACAGAGTCCCTGATCTTAAGATCTTACGGTCTCTTAATGATATTGGACATGGACACAAATTTACTCTTACAATGGCAATAGATCTTACATTGGCTTCTTCCTGTATCTAATTACAATTCATCAACTTAACATTCAACATCTCCCAAACAACCTATCACCTTTCTCCCTTACACACAAGTGATTTTTTTTTTCAAACTCATCTTCTAAGTTGCTTGTGTCTTTTTTACTTAACATCCCACCACCCCTGGCATATTCTCTACTTTCCTTTGGCATTCTATTTTCATTTCTCCTCCAAAATTCTGTCAGGAGATTTCCAGTGCCTTCCTTGTTATATATGTATTCATACCTGGGTAAAGATGGGTGAAGCTTGTGTGTGCATCTGTAGGTATCTGTACTGATGTGTTACTTCCATACCCAGAATTCTGCCTTCTCAGGGAGGAGGTCCCTATCTTACCTCTTTTTTATAGAAAGTAAATCAGTATTTCTTGGGTTGCTAAGTAAGACGCTTCCAGAATATACGTCAAGCTTTTCATTGTGGACTGCCAAACACTCTGGTAACAGGAAAAAGTACAATGGACCTTTCAGAGGTGGAAAGACCTAGAGGGAAACGGAAAAAACCTTGAAGACAAAGAAGCAGCAAGGTATATGGCTAGCTTACACTTTGAATCTCACGCACTAATCATTATGTATGTGAAACTATAAGATGAATCATCTCTATACCTGTACCCGAGCATCAAGATTACATCTACCTGTTTTTGGACTATCATATCAGGATGTCACCCTATGACAGTTGGAATAAGAACCTTTGTGCCTATTTCGGGGTTGCCTTTTTATACCCCAGGCTGAAGCCAAGGTGTAGTAGAGATCCCTATATACATTTAATATAATTCTTTAATTCATTCAATAAAAATGTACTGAGTGATGCTAGGAATTAACACTGTACAGCCTAATAGGAAATTTACTTACACATAGTATAAAGCCTGCCCTACAAGAAGTATTCAGGCATCTTACGCTGAGGAGCACAGATCCTCAGAACTAGAAAGAATCCAAATCATGATATTGTCTCATCATTTAAATAAGGAAACTGAGGTTTACAGAGTTTTCCATGTGACTAGCTTCAGATAAATCTCTGTCTAGGACTCAGGGTTCCTGATTCAATTTTCTGTTTTTCCATTATCTGATGTTTGGAGAGCTTACCATGTTTTGTAGTTGTTTTTCTCTCCTTTCCAGCTAGATTATAGGTCTCTTGGAGATGGGAAACTATCTCGTTTCTTCACATTCAGCCCATCCAAGTATATAATGTGTAACTGGACAGATTTAACTCATTAGTAAATGCTTGTGGATGAATGAAGAAGTTAGTTAAAGGGAAGATTAACATGACTTGCCGAGTGGGTAAGAAAGGCAGGAAAACTCACGTTTCTTCTTATACCTGCTCTGGTTTTTGGCTTAGGAGTGGGTGTGAACAAGATTTAGAGGCTTAATTGACTCAATGCAACTCAAAATGTTAATGTAAGTTTAATCTCATTAAAGGAAATGCAGTGCTCCAACTTCATGAGGTTGTAGTATTCCAATCTAAACCCATATAATTGCCCATGCCTAGCTATCATATCTTAGGAGACTTTTGGTAAGAGTCCAGCTTGTACAATTGTCTTTAAGATCTTATATACATCTTATTCAGTTTTGTATAATTCACCTAAGAAAATGCTTTTCCCCCAATGGAAAGGGAACAAACTGCCTAAAGGAGAGAGACTCGTATGTGAATGGTTCAAGTCTATGTGGCAGGAAGGACAGCTAAAGGAACTGGGAGAGGCAAGGGCCTTTGACTCTTGAAGGTCTACCATGTAGAAAAGGAGTTGGATTTATATGCCATGTTGTCCTAGAGCATAGAACTAGCAACAAGCACTGGGTAAATGCTGCAGGTGCTATAGGACCATGGATTTTGAATTAGCACAAAGTAACTTTTTTTCAATCAGAAAGTTATTAGAAAACAGAACTGGGTGTCTCTGGAGATGTAGGATACCCTGCTGCTGAAGACCTTGGAGCAGGGTCTGGATGACCCCTTGTCTGGGATTTGCTGAGCCAGATGTTCTTCACAGTTCCTCAAACTCCTGTGATGATGGTGATAGTTGCAGCTCTACCACTGGCAGATCACAAAGCCTTGCCTGTGTAGCTTATTTCTTCCTTGACACTCAACTCTGTTGCCAGTTTCTTAGCAATCCATAACTGTCGATGTCAACTGAACTTCAGCTGGTTATTGAAGCATGTCTCCTTTCTTGCTTACCCTAAAAAAAATAATTTTGCTATCAGTGTGTGTTCTATATCCCTGACACCCCACTCCAACCCAGGATGGCTTCAAGGCAATAAGGCAATACCATGGAGGGCTCAGTATCAGAGTTCAAATCCTTGTCTCAGCACTTACAAATGTGGCAATTCTCTTAGCCTCTTAGGGCCCCTTTTCCTGAACTGTAAAATATCTGTCTGAGCAATGCTATTGCATTACATTATTTGTCTGTCACATTATGTCTCCACAATTCTATTGAGAATTAAAAGACATAGTGCAAGAGAAGTGCTTGTGCACAGTACCCGAAATTGCGTAGATGATCATGGAATGTTACAACTATATTCTATTGTTAATAAAAGAGATACATTTATTGGAGCTGCTTTGATTTAAGAGGATAATACCATTTCCAGGCACCCCTTTCCTGGGGCTAGCTGTATTTAGATCCCACCCTAATGGAAAGGAAGAAACATCATTGGCAATAAATAGTCAATTTAGGCTGCAGATGAAGTAAGCTGAAATGTGACCCCCTGCTGGCTTTTTGAAATGCAGATTCATCAATCTCTTTGATGTCTACAGCCACTTCCAGGGAACATCTTTCAGCATATTATTTGCTTTCTTAACCACATCACTTTTCACCGAGTTCAACATTCCTGTAGGATTCAAAGGATCTGGGTACATTCTTCCGAAATGAATTCAGAAGGTAAGTCAAAGAGAGGAGAAAACATCTCTGAATAAAATCCAGGTTCAGACTGGGGTTGGGAGGAGGTGGGGGCTACTTTGTGACTCAAAGGGCTAACAGTAAATTCAGCCTCAGGATTTCCATGTGCCAGTCTTCTCTGCCAGTGGCCTGATGACTAACTCAGCCAACCAACCCACCCAACTCCTTTGTCTGCATAAGTGGGGATGATGGCACCCTGAGCCTGCTGAAGGGGAAAGGGAGGGACCACACAGGGAATCAGAGAGTCTCCTTAGGAAAGCAAGAATTGAAGGAGTCATCACTTTTAATCTATCCCTTTGCTGTTTTAGGGAGTTCACATTAACAGTAGAATATTTTCCTTTTAAAAGTTAAGCACTTCAAAGAATGCATTTTCAAATTTATAATCAAAACCCTATGTGAATCAAGTTCACTGTGTTCTGGTTACTTCAGCCCTCCACATCTCAGCCATTGTTTTGCTACTTGCTTGAGTCCAGTGAGAACACAATGGAATAGAACACACACACACACACACACACACACACACACACGCATGTGCACACACACACAACAGATGACATGAAACAGACTTTTCATTTGCAAACGGCAGCAAGGAACAACAGAAACCTAGCATTCATAGTCACTTGGTGTCCCAAGGCTCTGGGAAGCTGTTCAGGGTGGATAGAGTCTTATCTGTTTACCAAGAACCCTGAAAAGAAGCCCCCCTCCCACCAGTGCCACACTTGTAGGGCAACATGATGCATTAGGCTAATGCATTGAGGGACATCCCATTTCTAGGGGGCTGTGATGTTGGAACAAAGCCCATGCTGTTCTGGATAGCCCTTCCTTGTCTGCAGATGTTGTATTCCCAGTATACCCTACAGATATTCTTGAGAGCTTTAAGCAAGAAAGGAGAGAGAACGGGGTTGGTTCAGGTTCAAGACCACCTGGAGAACTGTCTCACACTCACATGCAAAATATCACACACCAATGGAGTTCTCAATACTTTTCTGTAATACTGTGCTGGCAATATTGAAGTATACATCTCTGTTCATCATGTGTCTTTCTTACTGCCCTATAGGCTCCTTAGGAAAGGAACTAGTTCTTATTCATTTCATATCGTCAGATATACATGTTGGCTTAACTGTTTTGTCTTTCTTGCAGAAAACCATACCCAATACAGGAGACCAGAGAGCTAACATTATATTGTATAGATTCCACAGGGCTCAGTGGTGCACACCTATAATCCCAGAGGTTTGGGAAGCTGAGGCAGGAATACCGCAAGTTCAAAGCCAGCCTCAGCAATGGTGAGGCACTAAGTAATTTAGTGAGACCCTGTCTCTAAATAAATACAAAACAGGCCTGGGGATGTGGCTCAGTGGTTGAGTGTCCCTGAGTTCAATTCTAAAATGCAGTACCAAAAAAAAAAAAAGAGAGAGAGAGAACTGTTGTATGATTCCATTAGTGTCAAGCCATATGTTTGAACCAATTTTTACCACATAGAGGCACCCAAGTGAGATCTGAAATACACAGATATGATGAAGCAAAGTCATAGTCCTGCTGACAAATGACCACAGTCATGAAGACATGTGGCTTTGCTATGACAGAGTCTCAGTTCCCGTGGTCTAGCTGTGGGCATGCCAATCTAGAGCCTGCATTTCCCACACTTTTATTTTTAAGGACCTAATTCTTGCACTCAATAGCCTTCTGATGAAATTAGTTCAATTGGCTTCTTCTACCTGAAATTAAGCTCCAATCCATCAAAAGCTCGTCATATTTTATCAAATGAATGTACTGAGTGATTCTACCCACATGATCCACCTTCAATCAGTTATATCTGGGTTCCTAAGATCACTTGCTGGTTTTCAAAGTAGATGATTCATTATAAGTAGGGAAAATTTCCCAGAAATATCTCAACTAGAATTCTAAAATGCAGTTAAAAAAATTTCTGTAAAATACCACTAGGACAGAGATGTGGCTTTTATTTATAAAAAGTAAAATAGATGCAGAGGCACATACCTGTAATTTCTACTACTCAAGAGACTGAGGCAGGAGAATCACAAGTTCAAAACTAATTTACACTAAAGGAGTAAATTAAAATAAAAGTGTGCTGGGAACAGAGCTCAGTGATAGAGCACCCTGAGAGCGTGCGCGCGCACACACACACACACACACACAAATGTTACCATTATGTAGAAAACCCATAGAGCGGCATATTCTTGTTACTTAGTGCCAATTAAAATTGAGAAGTACTGTATTTTCTAGATGATCATAAAACTGCAGATGAGAAAAGCTTACTTACTCAAGTTTTACATTCTGAAATAAAGAATTTGTATGGAGTCAGGGAACTAGAAAAATCGAGTGAGGAATTCTTTCAATCCTCATATTTGGGTCAAGGCTTGACTTTTGAGAACATATATTTAAAATGCTGTTTATTCTTGTGAATCACATAAAAGGCCTCTAGAACCCTTGAGCTTCACTGGATAATTCTATGGCTTGGGCAGTAAACATTGGCCTGAGCCTTTGAGGCAACCTTGACTCCTCCGTTGGGGATAAGCAAGGAAGGAAAGAACATTCTTCTGAATTTCTCTGGTGCAGAAACAGCTGCTGAACTCCCCAAACTAACATATTTCTATAAATTATTGTCTTTTTGAAATTGAAGCTTCCTAACTGGAGACTCCTGCTTCTCTTCCTAAAAAAGTCCTCTCCCTCAGCAAATGCTGTTTTCAACTCTTCAGGCTAAATGATCAGTGCTGTCTCAATTTATTCAAGGATTAACTTGGCTTGTCAGAGTGCTTCTATGATAGATCAGTGTATTGACAGATGAGAAGGGCTGTGGTCTTATAGGAGGCTGAAAGACGGTTGACTTACTCTACAGGAGATGGAAGGATTAGTGAACCCTTTCTGTGATCATGAAATTAAAATAACCAGTGTGGCTTTTAGGTGATCTTACCCTGTTGTAACCAAATAGAATGCTATAATGGAAAAGATAATAAAGCAGAGTGCTGGGCTTGAGGTGATGGTCCAGCTTCTCTGTATTCCTTGGAAGAAGCATTTATTCTTTCTTTCATTCTTTATTGCAGCAGATATTTAGGGAGCATCAATTATATACCAGGCTTTGCATGATAGGTACTGAGTATTCCTGAGTGAACAAAAGATACAGTTATTGCTGTCATGGTGATTGCGATCAGGTAGAGTGGAACAGACAAGCTAAACAAATAAATATAAAATAGCAAATCCCAAAAAATGCCTTACAGGAAATAGAATCCTTTGGAAAGGAAGAGAGGATAATTTACCACTTCTCTTCTGAGAAAGAGTTTCCACTGTCATCTGGTTGTTGAGAGATAGTGATGATAAAAGGAGGAGGGATGAGGCCTTGTTTTTATGTTGGCTGAAGCAAAGAGAGGGGTGGGAAGGAATCTTATCCCCTTCCTGTGAAAATGTTACCTTGCTGTGACCTTCTTAGGACTGTCTTGAAATGATTAATAGAGCTTGACAGGATTCTTTTTTTGTTTTTAATTTTGCCATTAATTCTCCGTATTTTTCATTTTATTGACACATAATTATACACATTTATGAAATAAAAATGCACTGTTTTGATACATGTACACATCATGTAACAGTCACTTCAGGTGGTATATATGAACTGTAGAATACCATTCAGCCATAAATAAGAATACTTTTTGATGCCAGATATGAAAATTCCAACTAAAAATGTCTTAATCATTCAGAGATTTGAAAAATGAGGTGCAAAGTTGTTTCAGGAGTGATATCATTAGGGACCCAGAAATATCCTCTTTTCTTTTTCTCCATCAATAGTATGTTGGAACTTTCTACTTCAATATTTCTCATTTTTTTCTTCTGATTTTAAAATAAATTAAAATATTTTTGTGTCCCTTAATAGTATCATGGGCCACATTAGTCAACTTTCTATCACTATGATAAAATACCTGTGATAATCAACTTTTAAGAAAGAAAGGTTAATCTTAGCTCACGGTTTCAGTGCATGATTGGTTGCACCATTGCTTCTGGGCCTGTGGCAGTCATCATGGCATGTGGCAGAAGAAACTACTCACTTCATGGCATCCAGGAAGCTAAGAAATAGGAAGAGGCTGGGGTCCTAATATCCCCTTCCAGGGCATATCTTCTATGACTTAACTTCCTTCTCCTGGACCTACTTCCATAAGGTCCCACCACCTCCCAGTAGTGCCATGAGCTAAGGACCAGTACATTAGCCTTTGGAGGACACTTTATACTCAAATTATAGCATAGGCCCTTGGCACTATACATTTGTGCCTAATTGACATGTCTGCTTGACTGAAGCAAGCAGGGATGATACATTCTAAGAGGGCATATCCATATGGCCTAGGGATTCACTGTCCCATAGGAAGAATGACCAGAGCAGAGATAAATCTTTGGGCTCATTAAAACATAAGGCCCAGATTAGGGGTCCCCTCATCCCTTAAAGGGATTACCATTTCATTACAAAGCACATACATTCAAATGAATAGCACATATTTTTATTATGAAGAGCATTGAATTGATATATGATTTGTATTTGTGTTATAAAAATCTCATTCTCATTGCTCCTCCCTAAGAAAATAGCTGGTCCTGAAAACTAAACAACTTCTAGGGAAGCAAAATAGCTTGCAACTTTCACATAATAGCTTTTCTGGCTTCTTTGCATCAATATTAAAAAGTAAAAAGAGGGGCTGGGATTATGGCGCAGTGGTAGCGTGTTCGCCTAGCATGCGGGAGGCACTGGGTTCAATCCTCAGCACCACATAAAATAAAATAAAGATATTCTGTCCACCTACAACTAAAAAATAAATATTTAAAAAAAAAAGTAAAAAGAATTAAGGCTTTAGTTTGAGATTGGAAACTCTGCTCCACCCTTCTCTTGATAAATTAGACAACAAAACACTGGCCAAGGAGGGCAGGAAGAAACTGGAGTAGATGTGGAGCTCTGTGAGCTTTCTCTCTCACTTTCAGTGTACATAGTACAAGCTAGTTATTTAGGGTCAGTTTCTGCAAAAGCCCTAGTGTGCTTCTCCAACTTCCTTTCAAATAATTTGGATGGCACAGTACTTCTCTCTGGAAAAGGATTGGGAGTGTGAACCCATCAGTTACTAGAAGTCAGAGTACCCTGGGCTAGGTGAGCTCATAGCAGGAATGGATCTCTCTGCACCAGGAGCCTCGGAAGCTCTGCCTTCCTCTTGCCATTTCTCCATACCCTCCCCACCAGCCTATCATTACAGCCCTATTATCCGGAAACCTTCTCTTTATTCTCTGCTTTCACCCAACTCCATTATCCTAAATGGCTCTTTTCCAAAGCTAACTTCCCAGTTAAGGCCCTCTGACTCTCACCTGAACTTTTGCAACAGATCCTTTGCTAAGGTCTCTTGAGTCTCCTGGCTCCACTTCCCCCTCTGCTTGCACTTCCATACTGAATAGCAATAGGAGGAATCTCCCATAGAAATTTTTATGCCAGGTACCCCTCACAAAATGGAGTTGGGGAAAATATTTCAGTAGATACTAGCTATTACGACGCCTTGCACCTGTTGATACAGTCTTTTCTCCTGTTGGTTTTAGGGTGTGCAACACTTCAAACCTTTTTCTCCCCCTTGGCCAAAAGATACTGTTTCTTCTCATTGCAGGTAAAAAGAAAGGACAGAGCTCTCTTATAGTGAGATGCAGAGCCCCATTAAAGAATTTCACTTACACTTTATTTCCTACCTTTAAACATGATTGAAAATAATATTTAGATGTTATCAACATTATGTCCAGTCTTCATCTGAACATTTGAAATGCCAGTGGTCACACTTCTACAGCAGACACTCTAGCCTAACACAAGCCTAGGGTTCAGTATCCACTAGGAATTTCTAGACTGTTAGTTTAGAAAACTAAAATAGTCTCCCACCTACCCACCCTGACCTACAGTTTCACTTTCCATGATTTCAGTTACCCACAGTCAACCATGGTCCAAAAGTATTAAGTAGAACATTCCAGAAATAAATAATTTATAATCTTTAAATTGCATGCCATTCTGACTATGGTGATGAAATCTCATCCTATCTGGGGCCTGAATCATCCTTTATCCAGTGTAGCAATGCTTTGTATACCATCTGATTACTAATCACTTAGTAGCCAGCTCAGTAATGTCATGGTATCACAGAGCTTGTTCATGTAACTCTTATTTTACTTAACAATGGCCACAAAGTACAAGAGTAATGATGTTGCAACTTTATTACAGTATATTGTCATAATTATGTTGTTATTGTCGGTTATTATTGTTAATCTCTTATTATAACTAATACATAAATTAAGCCTTATCATATATATGTATGTGTATATATATACATACACACACAGGGGAAAAGTATGTGTAGGATTTGGTACTATTTGTGGTTTCAGGCATCCACTGGGGGTCTTGGAACATAGACTCCAAGGGGACAAATGTAGCAACTATTATTTTTCTTAAGGCAAGGTTTTGGTAAAGAGATGGGATTAACTATCTTTGCCCATTAAAATGGACTATAAGGATATATTTTATTTTATTTGAGACCATGTTCAAAGGTCCTGAATATATCCAGGACTTGTCAATATTCTTTATTTCTCTCATGGAGCATGCAAATAACTTACACGAAAGACTAAGAGAAATCTATAACTGTATTAAAGAGAAAAAATGATTATGCAGCTTTGCTGGGTTATCATCAGGACCTTGTACTTGGGAATTTTCCTGGGAATTCCCACAGAACAATTATACACAGAATCCTGACCTGTTTGCAAACACATAAATTGAGGTAAAATTATCCCTACAGCAAAAGGACTTCTCAAAACATACACAAAAAAAAAAGATCACAAGAACCTTTTCCATGTCATTTACTCATGTGTCGTTTCCATATCATTAAATAAAAGAAGAAACTAAAAAGAAAAATATTTGTTCTAAACCACCACTGATTACTTATTCACCAAAAGAGAAATCACAATGACAAAGGACATTGGTATGTTGGTAGTTGTTTCTTAGAGTGTATATTTCACAATTTTTGGATTTTTTATATTTTTATTAGTGCATTATAGATATACATATTATGGGGTTCATTCTCACATAAAAATCATTGCATGGACTATAATTAGCTCCATTTTGGTCCCTGGTGCTTCCTCTTTCCCTCCTCTTCTCCTTTCTTCTGTTCCCCTTTTCCTTTTCTATTCTTCTTCCTTCTATTTATTTATTGTTTTTTTTTAAGTGGTTGCTTTAGAGACACACACAAAGGTGAGATTCACTGTGGTATAGCCATATATATACATGGATAATTTGGTCAATTTCATTCCACAATTTCTCCCTTTTCCTGTCCCTCCTCTTCCCTTCTCAATCCTCCTTCTTTACCCCATTGGGTCCCCCTTATTTTGCTCTAGTTTCCACATATAAGAGAAAGCATTTGATCTTTGACTTTCTTTTTTTAATTTTTTATTACATCATTAAAATCATGCACAATACTGAGGTTCATTTTGACTACATCATGCATGCAAGGAATTTCATTTCAATTCCCATCCCCCCTTCCTCTCCTCATTCCTCACCCTATTCTCCCTCCTATACTAAACTTTCTTCCTTCTAAATATGTATAAATGTGAAATTCTCTTTGGTACCTTAACATATGAATATAACAAATTTTTTTGAATTCAAATTGAATTTCTTTGAATTGAATTGAATTTCTTTCCCTTTCCCTTCCTTCCTCCCTTTCTCTTATTCTTTTTCTTCTAATCCACTGATTTTCCCTTTATCTTTATGCTATCTGATCCCCTTACCCACTGCCTTGTTTCATTTATTTTGCTGGAGCTTCCACATTTGAGCGAAAAAAAAATCAACCCTTGATTTTCTGAGTCCAGCTTATTTTATTTAGCTTGATTTTTTCCATGTCCATCAAATTGCCAGCAAATGCCATTATTTCACTCTTCTTTATGGCTGAGTAAAACTCCATTGTCTATATATACCACATTTTCTTAATCCATTCATCTATTGAAGAGTGTCTGAGTTGATTCCATAACTTGTCCATTGTAAATTATGCTGCTATGAACATTGAAGTGGCTGTATCACAATAGTATGTTGATTTTAGATGTTCTGGATAAATACTAAGGAGTGGGATAGCTGTGACCCTTGACTTTCTGAGTCAGGCTTGTTTTATTTAGCTTTTCTTTGGAGTGAGAGCTAAGCACCTAATGACCCTATTAATATTTTTATGTTTGACCTTGCCCACTTGACAATGTAAAAGCCCTCATCCTGAAATTTCCTACAACTTTATTTCCCTTTACTCTCAGACTCTCTCAAACTCTATTTTACCACCTTCAAACTCACTTCTGAATGATTTCCTTGCTTGCCTTATTCCCTGCCCTATTCACACCCAACCTCACTTCATCCTGCACATTCACCGGACAGTCTTACACCTGCAAGACAGAAATTGGACATCAACTTCTCTGTGTGTATCTTCCTGATTTCCCCTTGGTTTACTGAACTCCCCTTGTTTCATACCTCCTTTATACCTTTGCACATGCCTCCATTCAAACACAGATAATGTAGGACTATTGTTAACACCTCCACTAGCTTCCAAGTTTCTCAAGGACCAGATTTGCCACCTCTTTTAATAACTAGTATGCAGGTGCTCGACACCACTTTGTTGAAAGAATAATTCCATTCCAACCTTTACCTCTTCTATTATATGTCACCTGACCTCATCAGCCTAGAATGCTCCTTTATGTCCCCATTACCGTATAGCAAATTGGCTTCTATAACATTCACTTATCTTTTGCTTTGTGCATAGTACTTTGTAGGAGCACTCCTCATACCTTCAACCCCTCCCTTCCCTCATTCCCCATTCTATGCTGATGGACCCGAACCTGACAGAGCACATTGTTTGTAACTTCGGGCCCTGATTGGTCTGAGAACCATACATAAGCTGTTGTACTTTCTGGAATAAAGGAGTTCTGCATCTCGCTCTGGCAGAGCAGTCTTATCAGCCCCCCTGGAGTCTCAGTGCAGTGACTCCGTGGACCAACCACCCCATACTTCGTCCGAGGGGACCCTGCTCTGTCCTCCCTGAGGGCCCCTTCCTTTTGTCCCAGAACCCCAACTCATCGGCAGTCCTACGCAAGGCACGGCATAAAACAACAGTACTTTTCAAGAACATGTGCAATAAAGAACTCTTGATTTTCAACCCTCATAGTAGATATATCACAATTGTCAGGACAATATGGCCACTCTTAGACTTAGACATTGCTAACCAGTGGTTATTCAGCTAATATTTGCTCAACTTAATGGGATTAATGTGATAGGAGGGATAGCAGGGTCTGGTTCTATGGATCTGTATCCTTGGCACAGCATCCTTGCTGTTGGGAAAAGCATTTCTATTGTAACGTTTGGCCTGTGGCTCTTGTGTGGCTCCCGCATTACCTGATTTCATAAATGGACACATGACCCATATGTGCTGAAGCTGTTATGGCTATATTTCCAATCACAGTGGTGGAAGCCATTTGAAATAGGAAAAAAAGAAGCCAACATACAGAGATAATCAGAGCCAAGGGAGAGAAATAGTGAGCCCTAATAATATCATTGAAACTCTAGATTCTTCTATAAACCAGGTCTACTCTGGGTTTTTAGTTGCAGAAGCCCAAACTATCCTGTTTTCCCTATGTTAAGTCAGCTTTCTATCCTATGTATTTTTCTCCATAGATGTCAAGAAAAGGTAAAAAAATCATAGGTGAAGGAAAACAAAGCTAGGTTTGCGATCTGTTTTGTATCACTTTAGATTTTTCATCTTGGTTATTATTAAGGGTTCCAAGTTATAAGCAAAGAAATCCAACTCTGAGTAAAAGAGAAGTATATTCAAAAGATATTGGAATAGAAAAGAAAGAATTAAAAGTCTCTCTTCACAGATGATATGATTTTGAAAAAGCCAAAATAACATAGAGAAAAACTACCATAAACAATATGATGAATTAATAAAAAGCAAGTTATAAAATCAACAGCTTTCACAGATATACCAAATTAGAACATGTAGTAGAAAAGATTATTTCATTTATAAATTGAGAGAGAGTCAGGGAGAGAGGGAGAGTGAAATAGAAGAAATAAGAGAGGGAGAAAAATAATACAAACTTAGAGAAAATATCAAAAACGTCATTAAAAAACTATATGTTCCTGAAAGATCAAAATGTAGACTTGAACAGACAGAAAGACATTAAATTATTGGAAAGATGGCTCAACTAAAGATGTTCCTTAAATTAATTTGCAATTTAACATGACCTCATTATAAATACATCACATTTGTTGACTTTAAAAGTTATTTCATTGGAAAAAACAAGTAAAAATATCCAGAAATAACTGCAAAGAAAGGCAATAGAAGGAGAGTAATAGTAGAAATTAATGAAACTGGTCTTGAAAATCAGGATCAGATCCTCCTTCTCTGAGTGTTGAGGATTAAACACCTGAGAAATGCAGGGGCAAGAGCAAAAAAGTAAATTTTACTTAAGGAACAGAACAAAGAGAGAGTAAGACAGAGACAGAGAGACTCTTCTCTGGAGAGAAGGAGGTCCAGAGTTGGTGCCCAAGGGAGTGGGGATGTCTTGCCCCTTCATAGATTTCAAGATTCCTTTCTTCTCCTGCCCCTCCTCCCATTCTTCCTACACGGTGGCCAAAATGCAGGAAGAGAGCCACAGGGGGTGATTGGTTGTGTTAGAAAGTGTGATCCTTCCCCTCCCCTGCAGACTGTTAGTAACTAGGGGAGGGAGAATGCTATCCACCCATTTCCTTTTCTTTGATAATCAGCTACCTGTCCTTGCCTCAGTCTCATTAAGGTATATCATAAAGTCTCCATAATTAAAATGGTATAGTATAGGTGCATGAAGAAATAAACAGACCAACAATATAGAAATGGACTCAAATACAAGTGAAAACTTAGTATATAATAAAGTATCTCAAACAGTTGAGAAAGTTAGGCTTTCAATAAAGCATTTTAGAATAAGTGAAGAACCATGTGAATAAATAGATTGCATCTGTTCTTCACACTATACCAGACTAAGTGTGAAACAGATCAAAGACACAAATGAAAAATTCTAAAATATGCAAATACATACAAAGTTGGTGAATTTCTGCTACAACCTGGAAGCACATAAATTTTTACTGTTGTTCAAAATTCAGAAGCAACAAAAGAGAACATTTAAGCATCATTTTACTCTAAAATTTATAAGGAAAATTAATTCCACAGGGCCAAGAGAAATACTACTGGTAAAGCAAAATGACAAAGTAACAAATTTTTGCAACTCATACAACAAATAATAACACTGACAGAGAATACCTAGAAAGAGAGGAGAAACACAGCAACTCAATAGAAAAAAGCATGGAAAAGTAGGCACATACGTGGAAAGTAGGCACATACATGGAAAAGTAGGCACATACAGTTCATGTACATACACACACACACAGGAAACATGGGGCTCTTAGTCATATGAAAAGATGCTAAATGTAATTCATAGTAAAAGAAATAAAAATAAACCTACTCTAAGATATGATTTCTTACCTATCCTATTGGCAAAAATTCAAAAGCTTGACAATGTAGCACATTGTTAGTAGGAATAAAATAAGGTAATATCTCTACAGAGAGAATTTGACAATTCCTAATAAAATTACATATGTTTTTACCCTTTGGCCCAAGAATTTAACTCCTGAAAATCTGTCTTACAGATACACTGGCAAAAATACAAAAATAAATAAGCATGTGGGTGCTTATTGTGGTTCTACTTGTAAATACCAAAGACTCAAAATATTTAACATCTATCACTCCGGTTCTGGTTGACTAAGTCATAGCAAATCCACACAATGCAGTGTTATGAACTTGAAAAAGGAATGGGACTATCTCTACACACTGTTATGAAGTAATCTCCAGAGAGTTCACCAAATGGAAAAAGTAAAACAGACAAAGTGTGTACTGCATGCTCCCACTTATCTAAGACAGAGAGTGAGGATAAAAATACCTATACACACACACTTATAAAAATATATATTTACATATATGTTACAAATTATATGTGAAATTTTAAAATTGTACAAATAAAATTTATATACATAAATATATATAATTTTTAAATGTAAGATAAACAAAAACAAAAATTTTTAAATACAGGGTCAGGTAGAGACAAAGATAAAAGGGTCAAGGCTATACCTAGAGTTGTTAGATTAAATGTGTTTTGTAAATTTGACTTTGGAGTTATCAAATTATTTTTCATGTACAACAAAATTAAATTTTAAAGAAACAATTCCCTAAAGAACAAAAGGAAACTAAAACAAGAAAACCCAACTTGATATTGGTTTGTGGCATAACCATGCAAAAAGAAACTATTTTAACTATTTTAAAACACAAAACTAACTCTCTCTCTCTTTCATTAATCATATTATTGGCAGTATCATTGATATTATTATTCTAAGCTTCATAGGAAAAAGAAACGAAAACATGTGCAACAGATTGAATTAAGCAAAATTTCAGTGGTCTTAAAACTTGAATTACAAGTATTAGTAGTATTTCAAATTTATCTTTTGAAAAAAATATATTGACTACTTCTGCTCACTGAAAATATCTGAAAACAAATCTCAGCCCATGATCAACCAGTATCCTCTAAATACCATGAAGAAATGACTGACACCAGTTCTGGAAAGAAAATGTAGAAAATGAGCTTGGATCATCATGCTATACCATGGAGAAAAGACAATATCTGAAAAAAAATCACTGAGGATGCATTAGAGGACTGGGGCATCCTGAGGACGCTCTGGCTGGCTTGCCACGTGACAATTTAAATATCAATAAAGATAACTGCAGTGGATTGACAGTCATGGGATATATTCAAGACTTTTAATTAATAATGACTGAAAGAATTAAAGAATTGACAGTCATGGATATATTCAAGACTTTTAATTAATAATGACTGAAAGAATTAAAATAACAATTAATCACTTTGACCACAGAGTTTTGACCACAATTATTTTGAAAACTAGTGAAGAAACGGAAAAGATTAAACATTTTTCCCTGCATGGAAGAGCCCTGAAGGCAATCAAGCAATTTATGAGAAAAGTTTTCTCTTTTTGGAAAGTCCAACTAATGATTAAAATGGACTGAGAGAACTATAATATCACCCCTTTATGATTCTTAATTAAACGATGTATCTAATGATCATCAATTGCTCCTATCATCATAAGAAGAGACGCATCCAGACATTATAGGCCTTAGCAGAGGCTCCCAACACCACCTATGCAGGACAGCACTAAATAAATTAGAACTGATTCTGATTGAGCCTCTAGATATAACTAATAATAATTTACCAAAAATGCATGGGACAAAAAAGTATGACCCCTCAAGGATCCAATGAGAAATGCTACAAGGAAACAACTTGGCTTCTTTGCAGAGAAAAAAGAAAGACCAAGAGGAATGGAACATACACATTAAAAGAGACTGAAAAGACCTATTGACCAATTGCAATGTATGGAACTTATCTTGGTTCTGATTTGAATATATTTTTTAAAACTTTTAATTATTGTAAGCTAATGAAAGAAATTTGAATACAGATATTTTGTGGTACAAAAGAGCTATTATTATTAGGTGGGATAATGAGGATATATTCATTTTTTAAAGAATGTTTATACAGTTAGGAAAGGAGATCAGAATATCAAAGAGAGATCTGTGCTCACATGTTTATTGCAATCTTGTTCTCAATAGCTAAGATGCAGAATCAATCATGATGGATAAAGAAGTATGAAATAGATACACAATGGAATACTAATCAACCATAAAGAGAATCGAATCCTTTCAACTGCGGCAACCTGGATGAAACCCGAGGACCTTGTGTCACATGAAATAAGTCAGTCACAGAAAGATAAATGTTCACATTCGTAGGTAGAAACAAAAACAGCTGATTTTATAGAAATAGAGAGTAGAATGGTGGTCTGAAGAGGCCAGGAAGGGAGAACAGAAGAAGGATGTATAATGGTTACTAAAATACAGTTAGATGAGAGGAATAGGTTCTAAAGCTCTACAGCAAAGTAGGGTGCTTAGTATATATTTTATAAAGAACTAGACAAAAACAGTGTAAAGTTTCCCCAACATTTTTTCCCCAACATTAATTTCTTCTCCTTAAAGAAATATTTAAGGAGAGGGAAATGATAATTACCCTGATTTGATCATTACACATCGAGTACATGTACTTAACGATCACACTGTACCCAAAAGTATGTATGATTATTATGTACTAATTTTTAAAAGAATCTTTTAGAGATAAAGATCTTGAATTTCCCAGATAAAATAAGTCTGAGATTTGTTTGAAATAACATGAGCAAGAGTGAAAGTGAGTACAGATAGGGCCAGGTGGTCCATGTGTGGATGACCATGTCAGAAAGTAATTGATCTGTGAGGGCTTATTACGCTATTCTCTACACTTCTGCATATGCTAACTTGTCTGCTGGAAAGCTTTTTTGCAAAAGATACTGGATAGCTAGTGAGGTGTTAGGAGGGTCACAGAACCAAAGCATAATATCCAGCTTCTAGAGACAACTCAAAATCAAGTCTCTGAAAAACTTACGTAAGGAATAACCTGCAGCTGCCACCAAGCATCACTAGATTTTTCTGCTCCTGCAGAGAGTCATTGAGAGAGACAGAGAGACAAGAGCCGCGGGCCCAGAGGAAAATCATACTCTCTATTCCACTCCTTCCCTGACAGGGAATACCTGGGGCATGTGTCTGCAGTTACTGGAGTCATTACCACAGGTTAAAGGGAAGCTGGGAAGGTGGGGAAAAGATCCTGTGGTATTTTTGGTTCCAATCAGAGGTGAAGGTTTACCTGCCTCATCCTAAGAACCAACAAGAGAGAAATCTCACTCAAAACACAGAAAAGAATTCAGATACCAAACAGCAAAAATAAATGAACATTTACCTCATTAGACAAATGAAGACATCTTTTTTTTTCATTTGTGAAATGACCGAATATCCATCTCCCAAAACTGATGTGAAGACAGAAAGCATAATGTACCTATTAAATAGATGAAGAGCCACTCAGCAACCTATCCTTCCTCCATCTCTTTTTCCTCTCTCCTCCATCCCCCCTTCCTCCCTCCCTCTGTCCTTCCTTCCTTCCTTCTTTCCATCTTACTTCTTGTCTTACTTCTCTTATTACTTCGTTTAGTTCCCTAGGATAGTATTGTATTTAGTTAAGGCACACAGAGTAAATATATATATATATATTTTTTTTTTTTTGAAACTGAATTGGATGCATATTTTCATGGGAGAAAGAAGTTTCCTTTGCTCTTCTCATACACCTGGCTTTGCAGGAAAAGAAATAAGCATTTGGAAATGCACATCTGCCTCAGCCACAGGTGTGATCTAAAGCATTCCCACATGTAGCAAATCCTCAGCCTTTCATCAGTGTGATTGGGATATTCATCGTCCAATAAACCAGTGCACAAGCTCCCTGTCTCATTTCAGTCGGTATTTCTAATGAAAACACACCCCGGGATAAAACAGCCCTGCATTTCCAGCAGCCTCCTCTGAGTCAGGTGGCCCTTCAGCCTGAAGGCTGTGAGCTGGATTGACTCAACAATAGTGAGCCAGCTTTTCTTTCTTTTCTTCTTTCCTGCTCATTCATACCCTCAGCCAGAGGGAGGGAGATCTGTGTCATAAAGGTGACCACAGCTGGGCCAATCTCTCCCACCATCAGTCTGAGCAGTAATTTTGGAAGGGCCCTGGGATGTCTGACCTCCTGACTATAGGAAAGTTTTATGATTAATGATGAGTTTTATCTTTGGACTTCAAAGATTGACTCATGCTGAGAATGAGCAATCTATAGGTCTTACATCCCAGTCATTTTCGCCTTTCAGGCAAGAATGTAGAGAACTTAGCACTGACCAGCTGTAAAAGTCATCTGTCCAGTGGAGAGGAAAGGCCACTTCATGGGCCCCTAAGAGGAACTGTTTAAAATAATTTTGTACAATTTCCCCATGAGTTTATACTGAAAAAATGTGCAAACAGAAAATTTAACACCTAAATGATCAATACTTTATTTGTATAACACAATTTCTCTCTCTCTCTCTCTCTCTCTCTCTCTCTCTCTCTCATATCAGGCATTTTGTAGCCACTTTAAAAAGTCTACTTATCTTTTATTCAGCAATTTAACAAATATTTATTGAGGGTGTTCTGTGCATAAGATACTCCACAGGGCCATAGGATTTTTAGAATAAAAAGACATGGTGTATCAGTCAAGGATTATGAAAGTTATAGTGTTAACATTGCTAATAATAACCTCTAGTGCATCTTTGAATTTCTATTTTTGCAGTGCTTTAATGTTTTGTCATTTTAATAATTCTTGTAATTTAATGTGATAGCTAATTTTTTTTCAAGATCAGTTTATCACGTTATATAATCTTACCTTCCAAAAGAGAAGAATAAGTTCAAGAAATAACAGAAACTTCCCCACCATCAGACATCTTGCACCATCAGGTAGGATGAATGTAAAACTGCATGTGCACATTGTCATCAGCTGTGTGTCCATAGCTGCCTTTTATTGTGTGTAGTCAGAGAATACCACAATTTGAAAAATCCACACAGCACTCTTTTGCATAACCTTGGCCTAGTTTTCTATTTCCTTTGTGTGCACAGATAGAAAAGGCTTGAATCACATGCCTGATGTGAAGTCTGAAAATCTCAATCCTTCCCAAATCATCAGAAATATTTACCTCATTTCTTTCTCCCTCAAGTAGCATTCTTGAATTGACTCCCACACCTGTTCATTGTAGAAGGCAAAAAATAAATAAATAAGCTAAATGCACTCTAAAAATCCCTCTTCTTTAACAAGGTCTTCTGTTTCAAAATTCTGAAATGGTCCCTGTTGAATTGTATCACCAGCTGTGGCCTTTTATCTCCTTATAGAGAATAGCTGACATCTCACCAGGCAAAGCCAATGCACTTATGGGCACCATAAATATCTCCCCTAAATCCTACGTGATAAATTGCCCTCTGATTGGTAAAGCAGATACTGTATTGTGCAAAGGGGGAGTGGGGAGGCTTTGATGATGCTAAACTAAGCCTCTGGGGTGATCCCATCCATCCCTTCAGAATCTCGCTCCTCAACAACTGGAGTCACAAAAAACCATAGAAAATTCAGTCTGGATTATCCCTTTCCCTTGATTTTCTTTTCAAACTGGTTTTTAATAATGGGCAAACTTTTTACTTAGAACACAAAGCAGATGAGTTTGTTAAAGGTCCAAATGGGAACGTGTTTCTTATACAAATCACATTATGTTTTTCAGACCACAGCCTGAAAAGAAGAAAAAAAAATCCTGTGAATGAAAAGTCAAACAAAGGCTTTCAGTTTTGTACATGAATTTGAAATGACTTTATCCTTGACTCATGTTCTACTTTATTTTTGATCCTTGGGAAGACCTGTCCCTATACTGTGATTTTTTAAAAATAACAAGTTTCCATTTGTAACCATTAGTTGGTCTTTCCACAAAATTGAATTGCTGGAAAGGACCAGAAAGGGAAAGAATATTCTTGGATCAGATAGAACTGGTGCGGGTGGAAGTCCTTGGATTTGAACAAGAATTGTCAATTCTCATCATCTGACCAAAATAACTGGATTATTCTGTGTATTACTCTTGGTTTTCCCAATGCATGTTTATTCAAATGGAAAAAAAAATATAAAGTAGACTGTAGTTTGTTGGGTGGCAGGGGTGAAAATAAAAATTATTTTGGTATTTATTACTTGAACCTCCACTTAATGCAGGATTTATATTTAATTTTTGTTTTGTATTGTTAAGTAAGATCTGCTGAAGAGGGGAGTAATGGAAATAATAACCAAGGGGTGAGAAAACAGCCATCTCCCTGACACTCCATCCTTCTGGTGCCCACCCTGTAGGCAGCCAAGAAGTATTTAGACAGTAGAGAGAAATCAACCTAAACTGAAAGATAAATGAAAGATAATGGCTAGCTTTGGAGTTAATAAAGCAAAGAAGCTGAAAATGTCTGCTAATTTATCTTGTGGTCTGAGTGATCCCTTCTGCATGTAACCTAAACCCCATTACCAAATTAACCCCTATCCCTAACTCACTCCCACAGCATAGAGTATGACAGACAGTTTACTATACATTTCAGTAGGCATTTGCATTTGTTAAACTGCGTACTTTGCTCAGATAAAGGGTTTGTGGTCTTGTCACCTACTCATAGCTGGGAGTTCAATTATGTTGCTCTCTTTTAACAACTGGACACTGTTTCCCTTGGCCAGAGAAGATGAGCTTTAATCATTGACCCTGGGACTTCACAATACGGTGTGGGTTGTTTTGTGTTTACTGGCTTTTAAGGTATTACTATTGAGAGCAGAAGGGAAAAACTATAAGGCACTCATGACCAGTCCAGCCTTGCAGGAAGAGGCGGAATTCCCCCAAGAGGACGCTGCCACACTGCTGATTCAACAGCCACTCAGACTGTCATCAGAGGTTACTGGCTGTAGGCTCTAAGTTACAGGAAACCTTTCTGCCCCTACTTGGTTATTTATAGAGGAGTTTATAGGATTCTTCCACAACTCAAGGGAGGAAAATCAAACAAATGTCACCTCCTATTATCATGGCAACTAAGTTCCACTCTGAAAATAGAAGTTGGAACCTTCGCCCATTAACTAGTAAACCAAGCCACTGGTATATTTATACTTTAGCAACACTTTTACCTTTTTAAAAATTTATTTCAAAGTTTAGCTCACTCTTGATTTTGTTCTGATTAGGCTCACCCTCATTTGCAACCTTTGACACCCCTTTGCATTGATCTAATGTTTTAAGGATAAACTCGGTATGCACAGAATTGGATTATCCATGATTCTTTCCGTACTTCTTTCCTTCCTTTACTTCTGCTTTCTTTCTCTCTCCCCTAATATAAAACTTACTCTTTGGCATTGTTCTAAGAATTTTAATTCTCATTATATCCTGTGGGTGGAGGCACTGTTTTAAATCCCACTTTACAAATGAGAAGACTTGATTTATGATACACTGTCATCATTGGTATATGCATGACTTTATTTTATTTATTCATTGGCTTATTATTTTGTTAGTAATTAAAAACAACTACCCAACCCAAGAATTAGAACATGAGCAATATTTAGCTCTAACTATACAATCCAACCCTACCCTATTACCCACCCTGCACCACCCTGGCATGCTAAATTTTACATCTAGATTATTTTCTTTTAAAAATGATTTTAATAAACATATGTATTTGGTCAAAACTGTTATTGCTTACTTTTAATAATCTTTGGCTATAAAGAACCATCATGTGGTGATCATCCGAGAACTTCAGTCAGTATTATCATATGTAACTATAATTCATTTCATTGTTATCATATATTCCAGGATGAACGATTTCTGTATTTGTTTCCCCGTTAATAGGCAGCTAGCTGCTTTTGTTATTACAGAGTAATTATTTAATGCTATTATAAACATTTTACGTTTCTCTGGGTGCACAAATATATGAATTTTCATGTACATGTACATGTATATATATAAAACCGTTGGGTCGTAGGGTGTGTGAATGTTTAACTTTAAAAGATAATGTCAAGCAGCTTTCCAAGTTGTTAGGCAGTTTGGACCAGTAATACATAAGAAATCTTAGGTATAAACTCTCCCAAGTTTTAGTGTAGTTTAAATTCTTAATGCTTGCCAACAAATTGGAAATGAAGTGATATCCATTACCATCTTGCTAGCTATTGGGTACCTTGACTTGCTGGTATGTTTTGCTGTGAAGCTGGACATCCTTCCACGTGTGTCCTGCTATTTACATTTCTTCTTAAAATATCTATTGTTGTATTTTAGTCTTTTTTCCCCTTCTTTTCTATTGAGGTGCTTGACATTTTCTTAGCGTTTTATAGGGGTTTCTACATATTATGGACACTAACTCTTTGTCAGATATATGTTGCAAATAAGTTTTTCTCAGGTTGCAACTTTGCTTTTTCACCTTAAAAATTCTTCTCATGGACACAATTTCTTAATTTTAATGAAGTTAAAATCATAAATCTTTTCTTTTATGGTTTGTACTTTTCGTGCCTGTTTAAGAAATCCTTCCCTACCCAAGATCGGAAAGATACCCACCTATATTTTTCTACTAAGTGTTTTAAAGTTTGCTTTTGACATTTAAGTCCCTAATCCATCTGGAGTTGATTTTTGGGTATGGTGTAAGGGTGGGATCCAAATTCATTTTTTTCCAAATAGACAACCAATTTTTCCAGCTCCTTTTATTGAATAATCCCTCTTTTCTCCACTGAAATGCCAGGCCACCTCTGCCCTCATTAAAGTTCCACATATGCATGGCTCTGTTTCTGGGCTTCTTATTATATTCATTGGTTCATTTGTCTATACATGCAGTGTAGTGTTTTGGTAACAGTACAATTGAGTCAAAAGAACTCATCATCTATAACCTGGGGATCTTGAGCATGTCACCTATTTTGGTACATTTTCTCATTCATAATGCATGTATAGCAGCAATTCCCACCTCATAAGCGTCCTGTGAAGATTAAAGAGATAGTTGTGAAAATGTTTGGTAGGTAACCTAGAAAATTCTATAAAATAGTCTATGCTGTTATTTGTTTAATAAATATCCTCAAAGTGAATTTGTTTTTTTTGTGGTTGTTTGGGTTTTGTCTTTTTTTGTTGTTGTTTGGGTGTTGGGGGTTTTATTTTTGTCTTTTAGAAATCTTCTGGTTATTAGTAACTAGAAACCTGACTTTTACCAGCTTTAAAAATAAAACTTAATGGCCCACGTAACTTAAATATTCCTGTGGTAGAGCTGGCCATAGGTGAGGCTTTAAATAGCATGTCTTTAGAGACTAGAAAGCCACTTTTCTTCTTCCAGTTCTCCTCCCTGCTTCCTGCAATGTTACCTTCTCTCAGAGACCTTCTTGTCACAATGTGACTGCTGGCAACCTCTGGGGCTGCAAGGTTCACATCCAGCCCAGAGACAGTTCTCTCTAAGGGGCTCCCAGAGAAGAAAGAGGCAACTTCTCCACACCTCCCAGGAAAAGTCCTCGGTCTCACGTCTTAGTGTCTTCATTAGGGGATGTGCAAGGTCCTCATCCAAGTACCGGTGCCCGAAAGATGGGAGTAGAGGGCAGAGCCCCCTCCTCCAAAGCATAAGAATTGTGTGCAGAGGACTGAAAATCTGGAGAATGAGTACTTCTTATTTGGGACAGGGGGGCACCCATAGCAAAAGGATATTGCATTTTTATTTTATTTTTTAACGAAATAACGTGCATAAGGTCACAGATTAATTAGTGGAGAAGAGCCGCTCACTAACCCAGGTCTCACCGCTAGAGGGAAACTCTTCCAACCCCATGTGCACTGGATTGCCATAGTGACTGCAACATTTTAGGCCCTGCTTCTTTATGAAATCAGCTTTACACATTGCAATGCATTTCTACTCCTCTATCCTTTCTATTTGATAGTTTAAAAGTGATGCAATTATTTTTAAATGTTACTTTTTACCTTTATGATTTTAAATAATGTATTAATATTCTTTTCCCATCAATTTTCTTTTATTTATTTTTACTTTTTGAAGTGATACACAAAAACATAAAAATTGTACATACTAATGGAGAGCCATGAGATGTTTCAAAAATATAAGTATACACTGCAGGCTATTTAAATCAGATTGAATACATATATCTCCTCAAATAGCTACCATTTCCTCATGGCAAAAATATTCAATATTCTTTCTTCTAGCTTTTTGAGATACAGAAGATACTTTACCTATCTTTAATAATTTATATGTCAATTTTCTCCTCTGAAGAATTTTGGCCACTTTTCCCCTCTTCCCATCACCTCCTCCTTTCAAATCCCCTTTCTATCAGTTAAACTTTAAATCTTTTATTGTTAAGATTGTAGACATTTGCATTCTGCCCTTTAGTAACAGAAAGGACTTTCCTACTCTCTATATAGAAAAAGTTGAATTTGCAAAAATTGGTCATTATCCATCCAAGTTTTGTGCTGGAATAATATTTCTTTTCTAGTGGGTCCAATAATACTTAAAGTAAACCCCTATACTACTTACCCAAAATAAAATGCTCCCTTTCAGCAAGGTTAAGTAGAATCCATTTTATTATATATTTTCAATTTTGCTTTTAATTTTTATTAAAGTCCTAACTTTCTATTAGATTTCATTTTTCATGAAGTCTCTAATTATCCTAGTTTTCCATTTTTGTTCTTTCATTCAAGCTTTATTTTTTTCATGGAATTCTTTCTCCTCCTCTGAAGAAATCTCCTTCTTGGGTTTTTTGTCCTTTTATACTAAACTGGAATGTTCTCCCTCTAGGGCTCCTTTATGATAGTCAAGTGGGGGCTTCTTGTTTCTGCTGCCTTGTGTTAGATCCACCACTCTGAACTCTGTCTTTCATTCCTGCCTCTTTCCTCTGGTTGCTTGACTATATCTTCAAGCAACTTAATAAAAAGCATGACTAAAAGGTAAATATTGTCCTTCTTTGCCCATTGAAAAGTATTTTTTTCTATTTCCACAGCTGATTGATATGTTGACTCAGAATTTGAGGGAACATTGCTTCACTTTTTTGTAATATGCAATTGTTTATGAGACATCTGATCCTTATTAATTCACATGGACCTTATTTGGCCTTTCAAGATTTTGTGATCATCCCTTTATCCTGTCATTTTATCAGAACACTTTATGTTATTGATTTTAAATTCATCTTGTCATAGTAGTTGCTTATTTTTATAATTTTTGTAGAATATTCTACAGTCACAATTCACTTATTAGATTTGTTGATGAACACATAGGTGGTTCCTAGTTTGGGGTTATTATGAAAGACACAAAAGTTATCAGTCGTGTATTTTTTTTTTTTTTTTTGGTACTGGAGATTGAACTCAGGGGCACTCGACCACAGAGCCACATCGGCAGTCCTAGTTTGTGTTTTATGTAGAGACAGGATCTCACTGAGTTGCTTAGTGTCTTGCCTTTGCTGAGGCTGGCTTTGAACTCGCAATTCTCCTGTCTCAGTCTAAGTGCTGGGATTACAGGCTTGCGCCACCACACCCAGCTTTGTGTATATTTTTGGATGGATAATATTGCTAATTTCTTTTAGGTATGTATGTAGAAATGAAATTGCTGGGTCATTATGATTAACTTTAAAAGAAGCTGTCAAATGATTTTCCAAACAGGCTGTGCCATCGTATATTCCCAATGTGTGAGAATTCCAGTTCTTCCATAGCCTCACCAATATATGTGACTGTCAGTCTTTTTAATTTTATCCTTTCTGGTGGGTGAAAATGTATTTCATTATGGTATTCATTTGCATTTTTCTGATGAGTAATGATGTTGACCATTTTTTCATATGTGCAAGGATGGACCTTTTGATATACTTTTTTATAAAATCTTTGCTCCAATATTTTGCACATTTTAAAATTGAATTATATGTATATTTCTATTGATTGGTAGGTGGTTTTATATATTTTGGACAGAAGTACATGTATTAGGAAGTTTGAATCTTTTCTTGCATTCTGTTTCTTGCCTTTTAACTCCCTTAATATTGTCCCATGAACAAAATTTTTAAATTTAAAGATATCCAGGTTTTTAGACTTTTTTTAAAAATATCTTTTTAAATTTTTTAGTTATAGATGGACACAATACCTTTGTTTATTTATTTTTATGTGGTACTGAAGATCAAAGCCAGTGCTTCACATGTGCAAGGCAAGTGCTCTGCCACTGAGCCATAGCCACAGCCCTCTTAATCTTATCATGTATGATTACTGCCTTTTAAAGAAATATTGGAGCTGGGTGTATCACAGTAGTGGAGCACTTTTCTAGCATGTGGGAGGCTCTGCATTTAATCTCAGTATTAAAAAAGAAAAAAATATTAAGCTAATCTCAATTTCTTAAAGATATTAATCTGTACTTTCATGTAAAAGTGTAACTTTTTACCTTTTATACTTTTATGTTTATATTTCTTTATATATTAACATATATAGAAATAATCTATGATACATTTACCTGGGTCCGCCCCAGTTCTGTTCCAGAGTTCCTGTGGACCGGCAGGAGCCACAGAGGGCCCTGATCTGCCCTCAGGAAACTCCAAGGTTGTCCAGCCAAAGGGAGACCAGGGACTGCTACCTCTAGCCACTAGGGAGCCCAAATTCAGGGCAAGAGTCCCTCCAGAGACACCAGCACGAGGCAGCCCCATCCAAGGGCAGCCTGGGTCCACCCTAGTTCCGCTCCAGAGTTCCTGGGGTCCTGCAGGAGCTACAGAGGGCCCAGATCCACCCTCAGGAAACTCCACGGGTGTCCAACTAAGGGTTGACCAGAGACTGATTGCTACCAGCCACAGAGGAAGGCACATCCAAGGTAAGAGTGGCCTATAGAGATCCCAGCGTGAAGAGGCCCCACCCAAGTGCTCTCTGGGCCCGCCTCAGTTCCGCTCCAGAGTTCCTGTGGTCAGGCGAGACAGAAGGCCCAAAACCACAGTCAGGGAATGCCAGAGGTGCCCAGCAGACCAGGACCTACTAGCCTCCAGCCCCAGGGGAGTTCACACTCACTGTAAGGGTCGCACACAGACTGTCCAGCTTGTGACCCTGCCTAAAGTGAGGCCTGAGCCCGCTTCTAGTTCCGCTCCAGAGTTCCTGTTCACCAGCAGGAGTGCAAGAGAGGGGCAAAACAGCCCTCAGGGGCTGCCTCAGGAGCCCAGCCAAGGTCACTCCCACTGCCCTCTAGAGGTACATCCACTACCTCCGCCACCAACTTTAGTGACAGTAGTGCCCATCTGGAGACACTGGGAGAACAGAAGTAGCTCCAAGGTGAGACACAGGTAATCTAGAGTGTCAATACAAGATTATAGGATAGAAGCCACAATACCTCAGATTGGTATTTCAAGAAAGGAAGATACACAATCAACATGAAAAAACAAGGGAAGAAAGTGCCCCAGATAAACCTGGATACCACTGTAACAGAATTCATTGACAGCAGTTGATGAAATGTCACAGAAAGAATTCAGAATGTACATAATTAAAATGATCAGCGAACTAAAGAATGACATAAGTGAACAATTACAGGCAAAAATTGATCAATCCCACAAAGAAATAGGAGAGCAAATAAAGGCAACCATTGGTCATTCTAACAAAGAGATAAGAGAGCAATTACAAGTAGCAAAAGATTACTTTAAGAAAGAGCTAGAGATCATGAAAAAAAACCAATTAGAAATTCTTGAAATGAAGGAAACAATAAACCAAATAAAAAACTCAGTAGAAAGCATCACCAACAGACTAGATCACCTAGAAGACAGAACCTCGGATAATGAAGACAAGATATACAATCTTGAAAATAAATTTGAACATACAGTGAAGATGGTAAAAAATCATGAACAGAACATATAAGAAATATGGGACAGCATCAAAAGACCAAATCTAAGATTTATTGGGATAGAAGAAGGTGCAGAATTTCAAACCAAAGGAATGCACAATCTCTTCAATGAAATAATATCAGAAAATTTCCCAAGTATGAAAAATGAA
>CM053410.1:48483240-48534470 GCA_028644305.1 Xerus rutilus | reverse complement strand
GGATAAAGAAACTGTGGTATATATACACAATGGAATATTACTCAGCAATAAGAGAGAATAAAATTATGGCATTTGCAGGTAAATGGATGGAGTTGGAGAATATCATGCTAAGTGAAGTAAGCCAATCTCAGAAAACCAAATGCTGAATGTACTCGTTGATAAGTGGATGCTGATCCATAATGTGGGGAAGGACATGGGAGCAATGGTGGATCTCTGTTCACAGGGGTTTAAGGGAGGAGGGGGGATGGGGAGGGTAAAGGTGGTGGAATATGATGGTCATCATAGTCCTAACTTTATGTATGACTGCATATATGTTGTGATTCTATACAACTTACAACTAGAGGATTGATATGTTATCCTCTATCTATATACAATGAATCAAATTGCACTCTGTTAACATATAAACCTAAATAGAACAAATAAATAAAACATGAAAAAAAATTTAAAAAATAAAAGGAAAAAAAAAGAAATATTAGATCAGTAGACTTCATAAAATATATATTTACAATTTTGTTGCAAAATTGAACATTTTAAAATATTTGAGTCATATGCTATTTTTCAAAGTTATATATAAATTTATTAAAAGAAATATAATTAAAAAAATAATAAATAAATGGGAGATTCAATTAAATGAAAAGATTAGACAGGTCTGATTTAAGAAAGGTCAGTCCCTGGAAATTATTTTGCTGATGTAAATATGCTATGAGGAAAATTAATCTTTTTTTAGCTTCTACCTATGAATTGAAGTTGCCAGGAACTCACTGCTCAATTATAGCTGATTTAGAATTACAGTCAGGTAACAATGTTTTTTTCTTTGATTTTATTTCTTGTATAGTGTAGCTCTCTGTGACTGGAACAATGATGTTTAACCATGACTATCTATTAACATGCAGTATGGAATTAAATAAAAATGGAAGAAAATTCAGCAATGCGCCCATAGAAGTTCTGAAGCAATAGGACTGACATCCTGCCCAGATAACTGGATTTTTAAAAAACCTCTATTGGAGATGTTGATGCCCTATAATGATTGACAGCTCCCTTAGTATTAGCAGCTCTGGATTGTGAATGCTAGAGGCTTTCAACTCTTACTGTTAAGTGGCCATTCTCACTGTTTTCCTGGAATCTGAAGCCAGCAGATACCAGTAATTCTGCATTGCTCTCTGATGCTCCCCACCTAGTCATCCTCAATGTTACCAGCCCTGGCTGCTGGCCACCTTCAGTGCCAGCAACCTCAGTATTACCAATGCTTAGTGAAACCAGCTCAGCTGCCTGCTTTATTCAAGATAGAAATCACAAATAGGCAAAATGTGACTCTCCAAAATAGGCCTTATTAGGACTTATACTGCAGCATAAGAGGAAGCAGTACACATATTATTTTGGTAAGTGTGGGGAAGGCTGCTTATACAGGAAGGAAGGAAGGAAGGAAGGAAGGAAGGAAGGAAGGAAGGAAGGAAGGAAGGAAGGAAGGAAGGAAGGAAGGAAGGAAGGAAGGAAGGAAAGAAGACAGGCTCATGCATGTGCAGTGTGTCTTGCCAGCTAACTTCAGACTTTCTACTTAGTCATGGGTAGTAGGGGAGAAGCTCTTTGTGGACTGGATTGGGGATTACTGAAGTGGCTGCAAAGTCATCCAGAGAGTCTGCTGAGTGGAATCATCTTGGATGGGCCTATATAGGCAAAGCAAAATGTCTCTGAGCAGTGGTAGGGCATCTAAAGAAGCTGTGGCTAAGGTGAGGCATTTGAGGGTAGCCATATCTGTCAAAGATATAAGAATAAAAATTTCCTTGAGGGGAATTTTGAGCCCTCTCTTTTGTCTCAATGACACATCTCTGAAATTCCTATGAAGCATGTTCTGAGCAGTAGCTTTATGATATATCATTTTCCCTCAACTTGCTCGTATGCACTGTTACGGCCTAAGTACATATATACAGGGGTTGAGATTGTGGCTCAGTGGCAGAGTACTTGCCTTACACGTGTGAGGCACTGAGTTCAATCATCAGCACCACATAAAAAATAAGTAAACCAAATAAAGATACTGTGTCCATGTATAAGTAAAAAATAAAAAACAGTAAATATATACAATTATACATAAATACATATATACAATTATATAATACACAATAAGTACATATATACAATTACATATGCTTATATACATTCATATATACCTATATGAACACACAAGTATATTTACGCATGAGTATAATGGGCATGTTTTATATATGTAAATTCACATGTATACCAGGAATATGTATGATGTGCAGGTTTTATACATGTGTGTATGTATTTATGTGTATATAGGCAGTCACGCATCCCTTAAGGATGGGTGTGTGTCCTAAGCAATGCATTGTTAATTTTGTCATTGTGTGACCATCACAGAGTACACTTGCACCCACATTGATGGTATAGCCTACACACAGTTAGGCTATATTGCATAGCCTATTGGTCCTAGGGCCTTGGTGGACAAAGCAATGCAAGACCAAATTAAGTGTGAAAGAAAATGATTCAATCAAGAGACTCAGTAAAACCCAGATGTATGCAGCTGCTACTGGCATAACACAGCACTGCGTTTTACAATAAACTTTTTTACGAGCAAAAGAAGTACACTCCAAAATCATAATAAAAATTATAGCATAATAAATACACAAACCAGTAACATAGTTGTTTACTGTCATTATCAAGTATTAGTTACTGTGCACAATTGTATGCACTATACTTTTATTTGACTGGCAGTAAAGTAGGTTTGTTTATACCAGCATCATCATAAACATGAGTAATGTGCAGTATAGGATGTTCTGAAGGGTACAACATCTAGTCTATGGAATTTTTCAGTTCTGTTAAAATATTATGGGACCACCATCATCTATGTGATTCATCACTGAAAGAAATGTGGTTATGTGATGCATAACTGTATATAATTTTTAAAATTGGGGCCTTGAGAAGAACAAAAGGGATACAAGTCTATGACTTTGAATCATAAACCTGAACAATTTTTGGATAATTTATAGTCAAGCTATAAGTTTAAATTTCTTAAAATTGAAATCATGTTTCTTTTGAATTATTGTTGAATTACATCATTTGTTGAGAGTCAGTTCTACATGGATACTTCATATTTCTATACATCCTGCCTGATTTGTACACTGAATATCTTTGGATGGATAGTGTCTCCTCTGGAGCAATAGACAGATTTGTTTGTCCAAGATAAAGATAATACATACCTCCAGGGCAAAGGTAGAGAAATCGCTAACTGCCTATGATAAAAAAAATAGGGTTTCCTGAATTCAACTCCTCTACTGAGATGCTTACTCTCAAGTAGACAACATAAACCTGGACAGCTTTGGATCTCTGTGAGACTTCAGGGACAAGCAGATCTACATGAACATGAAGTTCCACTCTCTGCTGCTCCAGATGTAATTAAGTCCTTTGTCTCTGACCTAAGAGTCCAAGGTCTTCAACCAGAACTCAAGAAATTATGTCAGCATAACTTTTCATCTTACAAATAGAGTAAAATTTGAGAACTATATCTAGTGTACAGGAAAGGTTTAAAAAAAATTTCAAACTAACCAAGATACTAATATGTAGCATAATGCAAGTTGAAAACATTAGTTACACTTACTAAACTTTAGTTACTATCATTCTGCTGGAACTTCAGAGTTCACGATGTTCATATTCAGATGTTCATATTCAGTCTCTTTTATAATCATTTCGGAGGATATTTAGAGGGATTAGAGCTAAACAAATCTATCTAATCTGCCATAGTTAATTAAAATCCCACATAAATGCTGTAAAGTGAACATCTTAAGCATCAGAAATACAGAAATAGAATCTATTTTAAAAACTATGATCTTGATCCATGAAGGCTAAAGATGTGTGCATAAAAAGGAGGGTTTATATATGTATATATATCTTTTACTTTTCTGTAAATCTTCAATGTTTTTTCACTAGAAAGTATTACTTTAGTCTATTTTATTATGCTTCAAAATAATGAGTGGCTTAAAAAATGAGTTATAAGAAAAAAAGTCTCTGGAAACATAAGGAAAAACCAACTTCCCTCACCATCCCCGCAAAACTACATATGCTATAAGGGGGATTGTTTGAGTGAAAAAAATACTTTAGGGTAATATTTTTTATATAGCTCAAATTTCTTATATGCCTAGTATGGGTTAAATATGAGGTGTCCTCCAGAAGCTCAGGTGTAATATAGATTAAATGGGTATCATCTGTAGACAGGAAAGGTGTGCCTGGAGTAGATAGGTCCCTGGGGGCATGCCTTTGGGGTCTGCATTGTGTCCCTTGTGAGCAGAGCTCTCTCTCTCTGCTTCCGGTCATGTCCTGAGCAACTTTCCTCCACCACACCTTTCTGCCATGATGTTCTGCCTCACCTTGAACCCAAAACAATGGAGTCCGCCATGTATGGCCTGAGACTTCTGAAACCATGAGCCCCACATAAGCTTTTCCTCCTCTAAAATTGATCTTTTCAGGTCTTTTGGTCACAACAGTGAAAGACATGACTAAAAAAACCTAGTTTTCAATCATAAAAATATTACAATTTTAAAATTGGAATAGTGAGGATAGTGAAGGAGGGACAATCATAAAACATCAACCAATGGGAGCAATGAAATATTTATCTAAACCATCTCTAAAGAATATAGAGTGGCTAGTTCAGACAAAGACTAACTTCCTGCACCAGCTTGCCTCCTAAAATTCAAATGAAAATCTGTATTTGCAATATTGACCTAAAGGCTCTAAAAATTCTCAGACATCAAAGGAAGTTTCAATGATGTTTACTACATGGACTTTGCTAAAAGCACTTTATAAGGATTATTCAAAAAGTGTTGAAATAAGAATGATATTCTGACTAACCTGCAATTAACCATAACATTAATTTAACCAAGTATTCTAGTCCCTTAAAATTCTGTGTAATTACAATCTTCTCAGCGTCTCATACTCACCTCCTTGGGATTTTCTGCCAGAGTGCTCTTCTAGATAGTAAATCACCAAAATATAGCCCAGTGATTCAAAGCTGAGGAAGAAAATCCTACTTCTCACTCTACTTTAAGTAAAACTATAAGGTATGACTCTATGGAAATCTCAGAGGGGACACGTCCAAATGTCTTGAGCTCACTGATATATTGCAGCACAAGGAGCTACACTTCCCTTTCCACTATCTTTTCAGAATTCTGATTTTCTTTATTTAAAATTAATTTATTGTTCCAGTAGCACCAGTAGCATTCTTGAGTATCTCTGTCCCATTCAAAATCCTAATAAATTAGCAGCACTTTGCAAGATCCAACAGAGGACAACAGGAGAAAACAAGATCTATCTTTGAGAACATCGCCACTCAGGAGAGACTAGATAATAGACATAGAAAATCATCAAAAAGCATATTGACAAGTTGCAATGGAACCCTCAGACAGGATGAACTGTGTGGGTTGGTAGAGTATAAATGCTCAAAGGAACCAGAAAACACAGTCAAGAATTTGAACTATACCCAGTTTTTTACGCAACTAAAATAAAAGCCCCAGCTTGAGACTAAAAGAGATTCAGATGTGTCTGGGGACATCTGGCAAAAGGGCAGTGTCAGCCCCCAGAAACTTGTTTGCATGAATACTGAGATTTCTGGGGAGAGAACTGGTCCTCAGAGAGGAAGGATTCAGGCATGATGAGGTTGACTCAGTAAAAAAGCCTTAGTCATGGGACAGAAAAGATGATATGAACACTGTAAGTCAGATTCATCCCCAACTTAACCCCATCTGAACTTCATCTGGGTATTATGGAAAGTTCCAAGTAAATATTGAAGTTGTTGTTTTACTTTGTGGCATAACCAACTCTGCTTTGGGATCCCCTCTAGCAGAACTGAACAGGAAATAAAGCATCCCACCACCCCCACCACTGTTTGTAAGGTCTAAGTCATCACATAGTTTTGGTGTCCTGAGGGTACCAGCATGGTGCCTGGGAGAACTGGCTCCGTGTCCACCAAGCCTTGACAATCTTTAAAGGGTGGTCACTCAAGAGGAAACACCATGCCTTGGGGATCAGTAACAGAGACAGAAACTCAGCAGGGAAATAATCACAGTATCTGGAGCAGACTTTCATACCCAGATCAATATTACCAGCCACTAGCAGGAACCTGCGAATGAGCAGAAGTACAAGTGAAAATGTTAATCCTAGCACAGCGGAAATGTACCTGTTATACTCAGTAGAGCAGTAACAACCTGGACTTAAGAGTGGTTGTTCACAGAAACCTGAGATCCAAATTATTTGTGGCCTCATGAAAATTTAGAGCATGATCTCCTATAGGGCAGGCACTTTCAGCATGAGAGGGCATGAAATTGACATTTGAGTCTGATTTTAGCATATCTCATAGCTAGCTGTAGGAAGAAGAGATCTTGAGAAATCTAGACGATGCAATTATTTCTCAAAGTATAGAAATAATGTACTTTAGTTGTGATGTTCAACATTGAGTTTATAATAAAGCCAACAATGACATCAGGCATGTGTAAAGACCAGTGTCTAAATGTCTCATGTTAATCATCTTCTTTTTAGGAGCCTCATAGACTCACAATACTCAGATGCTAAAATGACAGAAATCAAGTAGGCCAACTCTTTGATGTTCTAGTATGAGAATGAGACCAGGGAAAAGAAAGCCAAGCACTGTCAGATGATGGAAACAGCAACAGAGGTAAAGCTTCTGACTTTCAATCCAGGGATCTTTGCATGATACCAATAAGGACTCAGAGAAACCAAGCAAGAAATAATAAGCCTATACTTTCAATTACTAGAAAATGTCAAAAAATAATTTATTTATAGCCATTCTGAACAAATAAAAATGAAGCTGGGAATTTGTAGAAGAACTGTTTTGATAGTTTGCACAGTTCTCAAATGTGTGTGTGTGTGTGTGAGAGAGAGAGAGAGAGAGAGAGAGAGAGACTGTGTATTTCTTTCAGTTTAGAAACATCGATTTTGTTGTTGGTGGTGGTAGTAATACTGGGAATTGAACAATGGGGTGCTTTACCACTGAGCTACATCTCCAATCCTTTTTATTTTGACACAAGGTTTAGGTAAACTGCAGAGGCTAGCCTCAAACTTGTGATCCTCCTGCCTCAGCCCCTTTAGATGCTGGGTTTACAAGTGTGTACCACAATACTCCATGGAAATGTCAATTCTTGAATTTCTTTTCTTTGTTTTTTTTTTTTTTTTTTTTTTTTTTTGGTACCGGGAATTGAACTCAGGGGCACTCAACCACTGAGCCACATCCCCAGCCCTATTTTGTGTTTTATGTAGAGACAGGGTCTCACTGAGTTGCTTAGCACCTCAACATTGCTCAGGTTGGCTTTGAACTTGCTGTTCTCCTGTTTCAGCCTCCCAAAGTGCTAGGATTACAGGCGTGAGCCACCGCGCCCGGCTAAATTCTCGAATTTCTTTTTGATACAGTTCCTTAAAAACTAGAATCAGTATTAGAATTAGATCCAGGGGCTGGGGCTATAGCTTAGTGGTAGAGCACTTGCCTCACAAGTGTGAGGCACTGGGTTTGATCCTCAGCACCACATAAATAAATAAAGCTAGTGCGTCCATCTATAACTAAAAAATATTAAAAAAAAAATTAGATCCAAAACAGAAAAACTTTGCACAATCTTGTTTTTTCCCTTAGGAAGGATGAATAAATCATGGTGGGAAATGAAGAAGGAAAATATGTAAGCAAAAGGAAGAAAAAGAATGAGGAAGACAAAAAGGAGAGTGGGCAGAGGAGAAAGAGCAAAGGAGTAAGGTGAGTGGGCAGAACTCCACCGAGAGCATATGGACATGAAGCTCCTCTGTTTTAACTAGTGTGATTTACTTGCCATAAATGACAGATTGACATGGGAATAATGATCATCTGCAAACAATCCGTTTGACTGTTCTGGCTATTATTTTCTTTTTTTAGCCTAACCTGTCTGATTCCTTGACCAGTCAAGTCAAAACAGACAACCAGCGCATCTGTACATGTCAACACAGACTCTCTCTTAAATTAAAGGCCCAGAAGTCTGAGTCACTGCCCTGAGAACCCCAGTGTCTAACTTTTTTGCTAAATGAGAATGAGATGGCCTCTGTTTATACTTTCATTAAATAGAACCACATGATTGCAACCTTTCCACTGGGGGTTTGTAGCAGAGAATTTATTGTAGGAGCCAGTGTCCTTGACCGAAGGGCTGCTTTGGTTGCTGCAGTACATGTCCACTTCATCAGCTCTTCTTCCTCGTGAGTTCTGTTTTAGTGGGTTTTTCCTAGGGACCTGCGTCTACAGATGGAAGGAAGGAAGAAAGAAAGATATAAGTATTTCCTTTCCTTGACCCAGCTGTCCCTGCTACTCCACTAACCCTGGCTGCTGTGCTATCAGAAGTTTTTATGTGAAGCCTAAAAGCTCACAAAGAAAGCTGAGCAATTCTCTTTCCTTAGTCCTGGGGGGGTGGGGGGGAGAATGGATATATTTCTGGGAAGTGATCATGTGTCCCTAAGTCTGTGATCATTTGTTACAAGTGATGAAGAAGTTGGAAATTTGCTTAAGAGTGCCTTCCTTTAACTTAGAAGCTCTGCTTGGCTCTACAGTTCTTGTGTACTCCTTGAGGCCCCATGTAGATGGCACTGCCTTCAAGGGGACCTCCTTGATTTCTCCTACCTCATCCAAAAATTCATACCCCTTGGAATTCACCTTTCTCTCCTCTGTGTCCTCCATGCTTAACCTCTGCATTCCCTGCTATGGATCACTTTTGTGGTATTGCAAATGTGTCAGCTCCCTAAACACGATAAGAACCATGTTTTAACCATCATCACATTTGTAGCAGAGTCATGAATATTAAATCCAGTTGAGCTGGCAAAAGGAGAATGAGGGAGGTCTGCAGAAGAGGTAGAGAGAGAAAAGGAGGAAGAGGTTATTTGTAGAAAGAAAAGAATGCAGAGAGGACAAGACTATTTGGTATTCTTACAGAAGGTGATATTAGGTGTTGGGAGTTGTCTGCAGGAAATGATGAAGGGGATGCCCAGGCACATCACTGGAAGGAAGTCAGAATGAGAACTAGCCTGAGTCAGTGAAGTGACAACTGTAATAAATACCACCATAGCTGACACCTTTGATTTTACCTGCCTCCCTATGAAAAGAGGAGGAAGGTCAGGAGAGCAGGGAGGCATCATCCTTCCACTCCAGGCTATATCTTCCCACACCTCCTCTAGTCAGCCTTGTTCCCCAGGCTTTCTAGCCTCAGCAGTGCCAGGTCATTTTGTTCCCAGGCCTCCTGCAGAGGCTAAAGCCTGATCTCCTCCCTGTAGCTCCAGCACAAGGGTCTAAGATGATAGTCCCAGAGTCTGCTTCTTCTTTTAAGTGTAAATAAAATGTAATTGTCTTTAGATTAAAAAAAAAAACGCATATGTAGCCAAGTGTGATGGTGCACACCTGTAATCCCAGTGGCTAGGGAGGCTGAGGCAGGAGGACTATGAGTTCATCGAGGCCATAAGCAACTCAGGGAGACCCTGTCTCTAAATAAAATACAAAAAAAGGGCTGGGGATGTGGCTTGGTGGTTAAGTGCTCCTGGGTTCAATCCCTGGCACCAAAAAAAAAAAAAAAAAAAGCATACATGGCCCTATTCTCTTGTTTCATATTTGTCTCATGGCAAAATATATGTATAGTTGGAAAGGATATAGCAAGGAGACCTTTGATTTCCTATTTCCCTTTTCTTATGATCAAGCTATCAGATTCATTATGAAACCTCAAGAAGGATGTTGAGTCCTCAGTAAAATGGGACGCTTCAGAAGAAAACGCAGGGCACAAAGGGCAGCCTGGGTCAAGACATAACCTTGAAGGGTTTACATGGCATGGAAGATCTTCTCATCCTAAGGAACCAGCCCCTTGGTGCACCCTCAGTAGTCTCTATTCCTACCACTTCACTGTCTCCAAGCTCCCAAGCTCATTCCCCATATGGAAAACACAAAGAAGAATTTGGGAGGTGCAGCCTCTGATCCTCAGTTGTAGCAAGCAAATAGTGGGTGGAACCCGTGTTTCCGTTATTGCAGAGCAATATGATAGCAGTTTGATATACATCGTTCTATTTGATTCTTGCAACAACAAGAAGACTAAAATCAACTTCTATTACCTGCTCCTTCCTCATTCAGTTAAAGAAAGTTGGGGCTAAAAAGAATTTCGGGAATTGTCCAAAGTCATGCTATTGGTGACAGTGCAGCTTTGCCTTCTTCTACCAAAAATCATACTGGTTTCTCCACCTGTTCCTATTTCTTGGTTTACACAGGATAGTTCTGTTATTAAGATGGGAACGTCTTATTGGGTACATTCTGGTTCTGACAGGCTTTTGTGGACTGGGGTGACCTGGGGAACTAACCACCAGGCATGATTTTGTTTCATTGGAAAAGTTTGTTCTGGGTTCTAAACAACTAATTTACATATAATATTTTAGTACACAGCTCATTTTAAATTGAGGACTGCCTGTACTAAGCTTCCAGCTTCTAAGGATAGAAAGATAGTCCCTTTTATTTTTCTTGTTCTGCTTTTGGAAACTACCAACAAGGGTGCCAATTAGCACCAGATGGGACAGGGACTGTGTGATGTGGAGCTCCAACCACTGGGAACTGGAACAAGTCCACTAATGTATTAAGCAATCGAAGAGCCAGAAGTTGGGCAGGCTTTGAGTTTGGCACAATGTAAAGTTCTGATCTGTGAAGGCTCAATGTTAAACACGGAATCTGCCCCTGCTCCACTCATTCCCTATGAGACACAGTAAGGGAACCAGGAATTTGGAATTCTAACATCCTCAAGGCTGTAGACTTTTATTTGTATATTGCCTTTCACTCTTCTAGCCTCTCTCCATATTGAACTTGAATGAATCTATGGAATAGTTAAGTAGAGGTATAAATGCCAACTGGTCTTGGAAACTTGGATATTAAATATATGATTCTTACTTCACTGTCTTTACATTTTTGAATATCCTGATTTTTGAAATTAAAACTCATCCTATGTACAAAGTCAAAAATGGAATTGAAACAGTAGATAGTAGTAGATTCAGACTTAAACGGCCCATGTTTACTAAAAACAGAGATAAGTGAACCAACATAGCAATTCCTATTGATAATATCCTGGTATCTATTTTTTCCTCATTTTGGTAGCCATGTACCTTCAATGCAAATTTAGCTTTTGGAGTTCTGTTACCTACTATTCATAATTCATCAGCTTTTCCCAGGCAGTGATTTCAGTCTTCTTGAAGACATCAACACAGGACACATATAATACAGTTTTGCCTCAGTTTGATACAAGCCTGTATTTAATATAAATTATCTAAGTTGGGTTTCATCATAACATCAGGGCTTAGACTTGCGTAGTACTTCCCAGTTTCTTTCTCACTATGGCTCACATGGAAAATGATACTACTTTGTAAAGCTCACTAGGCTAAAGATGTCAGTAAGATAATTGACAACCAGAGCAAAATGACTAAGGGCTGAAGGCATCCCAGGTCCTGCCCAGTCAACACAGGAGCTGAGGGAATCAATATCTCATCATGCCCGGAGCCTCTCATACCACACTTGTGTCAATACCTGCCCCTGGGCATACCTGTCTGGAAGCTCTGGAACAAATGATATTTCAGGACCATTGGAGGGTTCTGTGCCTACTTTTTAGCATAAATTTACTGGGATTTGACCCCTGATGTGTGATTTGAGTGTTATACTCCAAAGCTTTAATCATAAACTGATCCTAAAATATTTGTTTCTTGGTAAACAGCACTGAGAAGGCACTTAATGCTGGGGTGACCAACAGTTCCAACCTGGCCTGGATTAAGGGGTTTCTCATGACATGAGACTCCCAATGCTAAAACCAGGATAGACCTTGGTGAACCAAGACAGTTGATCTTCCACCTTCTGGAGACTAAAATCCTCTGTTAAGGCAGAAAAGAGGAGACAAATTTCTGCTTTAATGGGTTCAAGTGTTCGCTGTGGTCTTCCCCAGCCATTGGGACCAGAGGCATTACCCCCATGAACTGGTCAGAGTCTAGGTCATCTACAATTTGTAAAGCAGAAGTCTATGACCTTTTTGATGGAATGCTTTTCTTTGTGAAGTTGTTCTTGCCAGTTCCAAGAGAAAATAGTGGGCTGAAAGCACTGACTGAACGTCGAGTTCTCGGTAAATGGTTCATGCAAAGGCTTCATTGGAAACATGCAGACTCATAGCAATAGTACTTCTGACATGACTGCCTTTCACCTGAGAAACTCATAAACATGGCCTCTAGGTTGTACTTTTTTTCCCCCAGCAGCTGCAGGTCCTTTAATTTAATTATAAGCTACAAGTATGTTTCTTAAAGGAGCAACGTGTCAACCAAATAGTGTCCAGAGGACACTCTGTTCGAAAATTTTAAGAAAGTCAGCACTATTGGAATTACATGTTCTAATGTGAGATGAGTGGACTGGTGTGGGAGAAATAAGAGCCACCATCCCCCTCCTTCCCCACCCAGAGTTAAACCAAAATTGGTTTTGAGGTTCAAAAATATTCACATGATCACTTTCTATGTTTGGCTGGAACAGACTAAACTGCAATGCCAAGAAAATGGTTTCTTCTATCTGTCATGCTAATGCAGATGTCACAGGATCTCAGAGATGCCACAGCTCTGGCTCCTTAACCTCGTGCAGAGCTAGGGTTTCGTTGCTAACACTTATTGTGCACCTACTCTGTGCACAGAGCCAGGCTTTGCACTGAAGGAATGAGAAATGTGTAAGAGAAAATCTTTGCCATGCATATACCACACCTACAGGGGAATGCCATCTAAGCAAGTCACTTTCACACAAAGCAGAATAAAATCAACATAATAGAGATACCAAAGGAAGAAAGAAATGTCATTTGTACTGGTAGAATCTGGCAGGGTAGCTATGCAAAGTTCATCATGTCAGTGAGAGGGGTAAAACTAGGAGTTCTAAAAACAATTAGAAATCTTTTCTGTTGTCATCACCCACCAGGACCAATGTGCCCATACTTCCCTCACACCCATGTGGGACAGGAGCACCCGGAATGGACATTGACCTTGCAGTGAGACAGACTTGAGTTGGAATTCCATCTCACACATGAGCTTAACCTACCTAAATTAATTTCCTATACTATAAAAAGAAATTAAAAACAGAAGTTTGATTAATATCAAAAAGGTAAAATGAGGTCATATGTGCAAACTTCACTCATGAAGATCTTACACAAATTAGGCAATTTGGACAATGGAGAGAAAGAAGAGTGAGGAAAAAGACAGAAAAATTTTAGATCCTTAACGTCACCTATGCATCTCTTTGTGGTTACTTATAAGACTTACTCTGTATATTTCGAACTTAAAAATTCTTACAGCAGAATATGTGATACCACATTCTAGTGTGTAACAGTCTCTATTTCTCTTATTAGAAACACAAACAAGTATTTTAAAAACTGAAGGCAATTCCAATTAGATTTATAATTTTAATATTAATTAATTAATTTAATTTTAATTAGTTTTAATATTTTTAAATTGGCTTTATTGTTACATGAAGCCAAGATTGGTAGAGGCGATGCTGGAAGAAAGGAGGGTAGAAAATAGGTAAGTATGTGGATAATCAAATTTCAAGAAGGAAAAGTTTGAATATTATTCAAAACAGATTGCATTTTTAATGCTCTATACCCCATAGAAAACTCTTTCTCTTTTACACATCTTTAATTGTATCCTTGGATACTGATATTTGACCCAATGTCAACAAAATATTTGGTGATCATGCCAAGCACCCCTTATTATGACACAATTCTATTCTGGTGAATTGTTGAAGGGATTGCAACATGTTTTGTGCAATATGTGCAACATTTTAGATCATTCTAATGATGTGATTGCACTGAATTTTTTCCCCTCCTGCAAGAATTCCAGATCCTAGTATGAAATTTTCATATGCAGAGACAGGTAGTCTAGCATCTCTGGGATGGCAGGTTGGATGTGACATCTCTATAGTCAAGACTCCATTTCCCATTCCTATAGCCATCTTTTCTACCACTAATTTTCTCTTACTATTAATAGTATTATTTTCCTAGTACTTATTTCAGCTTTTTTTCTTCCTCAGTAAATATCCACCTTTAGCAAGGAATAAAACCAGACTCTTCTTTAAAACTAAACAATATTATGTTTTCCCTTTGAGACTCAAATATAAAGAGCTGCCCCTGCATAAGTAGAGCTTGTAGAGAAAGAGGCATAGAAGAGAGAGAAAAAAAACAAAAAACAACCCAAAAAACAGAAGGTCAACTATTATCTCTATCTCCCCAACTTTTTCTTTCCTGACCCACATAACATTTTCTCCTTCAAGTCTCTGACCAAATACAAATCCACTGTGGAAAGTCGGTGTGCTTTCAACCTAGTTTCCATTTCATTGGAAGATGAGTGCCCAAAATACATTCCAAGGTGTGACCTAGAAACTTCAGGGGTTGAAACACCCCACTGAGTGATAAGTAGGTAAATAACAAGTCACATCTCTATCAAGTCATTTTTGTTAAGTATCCACATCAGTGTCCTTGTACTGGATGAGTCAAATATAACTCTTTAGTTCTGTCATACTTGGCAGAGTAACACTACATTTATTGAATTTTTTTTTGGTTAAGAAATATTTTATGATTTTCAGCAACTTTGCCTCATTCTATTACTGGCCCTATTTCTTTGGGATTTTTCTCTAAAGTATCACAACCTGCGTGGTCATCAGTATAATCATTGGTTATAGTAAGGCTATTTTTGTGAAATGTGTAAATTCCTTTCAAAAACCTTTTAAGGAATTAATGAATACAATACATGTGTGGAGAAAGTAACCTACACCTATTCATCCATTTGTTTATTCATTTATATAATACTTTAGTTCCTACTGTGTACCAGCACTAGACAAGCAATGGGGATACAGCATTTTAAAAAAATTAAAAAGAGCTGGGCGCAGTGGTGCACACCTATAATCCCAGCAGCTGAGGAGGCTAAGGCAAGGATCATAAGTTCAAAGCCAGCCTGAGCAAAAGCGAGGCACTAAGCAACTCATTGAGACCCTGTCTCTAAATGAAATACAAAATAGGTCTGGCGATGCGGCTTAGTGGTTGAATGCCCCTGCGTTCAGTCCCCAATAGCCCCCTCCCAAAATTAAAAAGACAATATCCTTATTATCATGGATTTTACTACCCTCTGTGAGGAGAGAGATCATAGATATAAAATGCAGTTTGATTATATAGTATTTCAGAAAAAAAATGATTTAGGATAAAAGAGATGGGAGATTCTGGGTAAAAAAAAAAAACACACAATTTAAAGCCAAATAATCATAGGTATCTGAGAATGTGATATTGAACAGAGAATGAGCATAGGTAAATAAGCAAGACAAATGGATACTGGAAGGAATAGTACTCAAGTCAAAGACCCGGAGTAGGGGGCATGTGGTGCACTTGTAGTAAGACAATACCAGCTGAGCTGTCTGACCTATTCTTTCAGGTTATACAGAGAATTGAGAACACAATTTTAGCATAACACTTGAAAATCAAGCTAAGAAAATATTACTCTTTGTCCTTCATGTTAGGCTCAGAAAGATTTTGTGCTAAGTGAGATGAATGTTCCCTTTTTGTAGACGTATCAGTTGGCGTAAAACATCACAACATAACTACAGAGTGATTGCTACCATCATTTAAAAATACTGGTTTTCTTTTCCATTGTAATATAATGAAGAGAGAATGAGAGAGAGAGAGAGAGAGAGAGAGAGAGATGTTTGCTTTTGGGAAAAAGTAAATGTTGAAATATATTCTATAAACATTGTATAAGTTATGATATAAAGTTACATTTTATAGGCAATTTTACTGGTCTTATATCCATCAGCCAAAAATTTCAGGTGCTTAGGTTGGTGGAAAAATAAGCTACTGTCTGTAGAATTTTCAATAAAACAGTCAAAAAAATAGGTTGATGTAAAAGAAAAATTGACATAAAAGCTAATATTATTTTAGAGACCAATTTTTCTTTCCTACTTTATATTATGCACATTAGACTACTTTAGAGGTTTATTTCTCTCGAAGGATTTTGGTTTTTTTCTAAAATATCAATTTGGTCTTTAAAATTAGATTTAAATTAAGATTGAAAAAATGTATTTTAAATTCTTATAATTTCTAATTGATCTTTAATCACATATTTACTGGACACTTATCTGCAGAGAAAACCTCAAACAAGATATTAATGATTATAGAAAGTGATTCTTGATTCACCAACAGAAGGAAAATTTACATTTTCATAGGTGGTTATAGGTAAAACTGATAGAGTCATCTTTTTCCAAAACATAGTAGAAGAATAAATTGCAAATAATTAAATTGGGCTTCTAGGCTGAATGATAACTTCTGAGAGCTGACATCTGATCACTGAGCTCACCTATCCAAATAAACGTGGTATTAGTTGGTCTGTTTTTCTTTCATTATATTTGAAGCTAGGAAAATCTAGATGAAATAACCAGTCTCTCACTGACAACTTTGTTTTTTTCCACTGCCAATGAGCTAATTTTCTGTCCTCTTTCTGCTAGGTTTAAACAAAATAGCATATATGTTTTATATTTTTAAATATCTACATACCCATACCCATACTCACCTAACCCAAAAGTAGGTAAGGTTTAACTTCAATAGCCTCCTTAACTTGAAGCCAACTCTCAGTACTTCCCCCATAGCAAGGTCACATCAAGATTTAAGGCCTCCTCCTTCCTAAGCCTTACTCTTCTCAGTGCCCTGTTCTTTTTTTTTTTTTTTTAATATTTTTTTAGACATCGATGGGCCTTTATTTTATTCATTTATTTATATGCGGTGCTGAGAAATGAACCCAGTGCCTCACACATGCTAGGCAAGTGCTCTGCCACTGAGCCACAACTCCAGCCCTCAGTGCCCTGTTCTTAATGTTGCCCTGGGTAGTTGGCTCCTTTACTGAAGCAACTCATATAAACATGATAAGAGTAGGTAACTTTTGATGTGATGATCATCCCTAGGGCTTCTCTGAGACAATTACCAAAGTCTTCTGAGTGAATAAAGTGAAGTTAGAGGATTGTGAGAGCAGATTGGAAAATGGTTGACTGAACCAATAACATCTTATTAGAGGAAACCAGGCTACCTGTGCATCACCAGCAATACTCTCATCCATGTGGATCAACTATTCTAGAGGCTGAATGAAGTACCTACTAGATGTGATCTCTCAGGACTGGAGAAAAACTAAGGTTGGCATGCACTTGTTTTAGTTAACAAGTTAATACAAATTTGTAAATATGTTAGACCAGAAAACATTTGCCTTCCTTTCTGTCAACCTCCAGACCCCATTCACAGAAATAACTACTCTTAATGCTGGTGGCACAGTGGCTACACCTATAGAGTACAGGAATTCTATGCTTACACGAAGAATGTATGTATGTGATATGTGTGTTTGCATGTGTATGTATATGTAACATACAAGATACAGAATGATAGATAAATATCTCATATAGAATTTTATATATGTATATATATGTAATTTGTATGTGAATATTAAAAGTAGTGATCTCAAATTTGGGAAATTTCTTACATGAGTTATTAGGTCCTCTTGATTGCATTAGGGAAGTTGATGAAGGAGAAGGATTCTAAGATAAGTCCAGTTGAAGAAGTAGGATTTTCCCCCATGGAAAGGGGACAAAGAGAAATCAATTCTGAGCACAATTGCAGAGGCTAGGATTTCTTAAGGGATAGAAGGTAGAAGCACTTATCAGGGAGAAGAACAAAGTTAACATCCATGACTTAGATGCAAAGTTGTAGCCTTTCCTGATGGCTCTGCTGCTGGGGATACAGGCACATCATCAAGGAAAAGAGTCTCAAAGTGACAGGAGCTGAAGAACAGCAAAGAAGGCAGTGGTCCCCAGCAACACTAGGCATTGCTGTGAAGAACAGAATGATGAGAATCAGTCATCAATGGACGAGCATGGGAAGGCACTAGGACATTATCCAGTTTCCTAAATATGATGGAGGAAAGCCACCATTGGGAATGGGCTGATACTAAGGTTTCACATTCAATATAGAGTTATTTGGAGTCCATCTGACATTATATTTTAAGCTGTTGAGAACAAGAATTCTTTCTGGTGCTCTACTTTTTTTTTTTTGGTACCAGGGATTGAACTCAGGGGCACTCAACCACTGAGCCATGCACATTCCCAGTCCTATTTTGTAGTTTATTTAGAGACAGGGTCTCACTGAGTTGCTTAGCACCTGGCCATTGCTGAGGCTGGCTTTGAACTCGTGATCCTCCTGCCTCAGCCTTTTGAGCCTCTGGGATTACAGATATGCACCACTGTGTCCGACTACTTTCTTAACTTGACTATAAGCTTGGTATGTTGCAGGCAATTCACATTGACACATGAGAGTAGGTTGTTCAGTTTTCAGAAATTTTATAAATGAGTTGTTATTAAAAGTAAAATCATGATTAAAAATAGTCTCCAAACATTCAAGTAAACAAATTATATTAAATGTAGAGAAAGTACTTCCAATTATTATTATTTTACAATTACCAATGCCTTTGATGTGATGCGCAACTATTGTATGCATATTGTGGAAACACCACATGCACTTGTCTTCCCAACTCTGCCTTCTGTTGCATCACACTGTCATCTTGAAGTCAGCAAACATGGGAGTATTTACACCATGAAAATTGGCAAACACTGCAAATCACGGCTTGATTCACTCTGTTGATCATCTAAACCACTGGTTCTCAACCAGGAGCAAATTTGCCTCTCAAATGCCAGATACTTAGCAATGTCCAGGGAAATTTTGGTTTGTTACAACTGGTGGGGAAGGACTGCTGGTATCTCTACTGGGTAGAGATTGGCCAAATTTCCTATAATTTGTAGAACAATTTCCCGCGACAAAGCATTATTTATCACAAAATGGCAATAGTGCCAAGATTGAGTAACCCTGGTCTAGAACTAATAGATTGATGTGCAAAATATTAATAAAGCAGATTAAATTTAAAGTATCATAACTATATGTGCTATATTGACCTATATCTATTCTCTGTCATCACATACAACTTTTATTAGGTTTCTATCCTTAGATTTGTCCAGGCAAAAGCAGGTATCAGCCCTCTGTTCTCAAAACTCCCAAAACTTGAAAGAACCCACACAGAGTACTTAGTGAGCTCTCATTGTGTTTCACTCCAGTGCCCTGGCAGTATCTAACCTGTGACTCACAGGTCACTCTTGGGGCCCTCCCGACTTCACTTATTGGAGAGAACAACAGCAACATTCCTTTCTTCTCTGAATTACCTCCAAAGGTATCTTCCACCAATACATCTCTTATCTCTAATCACAAAGACTGGGATTATTTCATAGAACCTGGATCTCAGGACTAGCTTTACTATCTCATGATAAGTCTTTATAGGTTGTATTTAGAATGTATGTACTTAAAACTCTTTGCTCTCAGCTTTGAGGCATCAAATGAAACTTTAAGTAATAGGAACATTCCTAAGCCACATTCTCTTATATTTTCTTTGTGGGTTCTATTGCAGGAACTGGACAAAAGGATTCTCTGTTTATACAGAAACATCTAACAAAGCTGAAACAAGTCTGACAGTCAGTGTGAAACTGCAGAGTGGACCACAGAGTCTCTAAGTTTGTATAAGTCAACCTGGGAGTGGACAATGTGACTCAAACCAATCAAGCCTCCAAAGGAATTTTCTGGGTTTTAGTGCTTCAAAAGAAGGATTGTGTACAGATGCAAGACCTACAGATAGGAGCCAACTAAGTATTATATGTTGTTGACACTTAGGGGACAATTTAGGGCAACAGATTCAGTGGTTGTCACAGGCTGGTAACTCATCCTCCTGAGTGAGACCTTCATATTGTGGCAGCAACTGAGTTTGGACAATAGAGCCTATATGGTTACTGTCCCTTGGCCTCTCCTGTTGACTGCCACAGAGCACCAGGCATAGCCCCGTGCCCTACCTCAGTCTGCACAGAGGTGTCCAATGTCAAACAATGTTAGTTTTCTTTGAGGAAGCCAAATAAATGGTTATTTGCACAAACTTCTTAAAAGCCAACAAAATCAAATAGTCAAAAGACTAGAGAACAAAATGAATAGATTTAAAATGCCCACATTCAAAAAAGAAATTCTGTGAGTCAACAATCCAAGAAAATGAAAACCAGAGCTAAACAAGTAAAGATGTTCTTCTCCCTTGTATCCAAAATGTGAAGTAGTTGGTTATTTTCTTCCACAAGACAGTCCAGGAAGTAGCCTTTGTAACTGCCGACTTTAGAGTGGGACTTATTAGGAATAGAAAAGCTCTAACAAGCTTTTATCAAGGACTCATCCAGGATTTACTTTCCATTACAATTTACTTACGTATTTTTAAAAATATTTCACATATGCTCTATGAATATGGCTATTTGAGATCTTAAAAGGGACCACATATTGAAAACTGAAATATTATCCAAACTTTCCAGACATAGTGGAACTGTACAACCACAAATCATTAGAACTTAATCACTTCTTTACTGCTTGCCATGATGATCAGTAGTAGGGTCCCAACAGGCACATAAATCTCTTCTTAAATTGTGATTGCCTGATTCACCTCTTTCTATATAAATACTTTCCTTTGCCCTCATCTGAAGGTGTAAGAAGACCAGATTAATGAGTGGAAGCTACAAGGAGTCATATTTAAAATTCTTGAAAGAAATAAGATTTCATTAGAGCTATTCAAATGTGGAATGAGTGTGGAATGTTATTCAACCATGCAAAGGAATGAAGTACTAGTAACAGCTACCCTGCAAATAAACAACCAAGAGAAAGAAGCCAGATGTCAAAGGTCATGTTGACTGATTCCATTAATATGAAATATCCAGAGTAGATAAATAAATCCACAGAGACAGAATGTAGATTGGCTGTTGCGAGGAGTCAGGGGTAATGGGGATAAACTGCTCAATGGGTAAGTGGTTTTATTTTGAAGTGGCGGAAATGAGTTGGAACTAGATAACTATGGTGGTTTCACAACACTATGAATGGACCACACGCTGCTAAATCATTCACTTTTAAATGTCTGATTCAGAAATCAAAGAGGAAACAACAACAAAAAAAAAGGGGGAATGAGTAGTGTGGGGATTTCTGAGTTCCCCATTCCTAAAGTTTGCTCCAGTGTAGACAGGTACAGGTGCTCTCATAGAGACAGAGTAACAAGAATGCAGTCAAGGTTTGTACGAGGTAAACTCAAGCCGCTTCCTCATTTGAGACTGTGATCATCTGTGGCAATTAGACCTGATCTCCAGAGCACATAAAGACCAAATCTTTTATAAGGCCCGCCAGTCCTTCATGTACAGTCCCTGTCCCTAGGCTCATCTCACCAGCTTGCCCTGGTTCTAAGGGTGCTGCTTTCTTTCTGTTCCTCATAAGCACCATGCTCCCTCCTTTCTCCAGACATTTGCACAAGTGTTGCCATTCCCTAAAATGACCTCGCCTCTTTATCTGGCTAATTCCTACTCATCCCTTAGGCATCATTCCTTTAAAGAGGACTTTTCTCAGTCATTGCACCAAGACAAAGAAGATCCAATACAGCAGAACCAAGAGAGAGAAGAAAAGAAAAGAAAAAGTTACTGCAGAGGCAAAGCAGACAAGACCTGATGATATCAGGAATTAAGATTGATTGATCAAGAAGCTGGGAGTATAGCTCAGTGATATACCTCCTGCTTAACATAGGGAGGCCTTGGGTTAAATCTCCAGCATCCAAAAAGAGAAAAGAAAGAAAAAAAAAGGAAAGGGAAAAAAAGTCACTGATTTAATTAGACAGAATTTCCCAAAGGCAAAATTTCTTTTATTTGACTTCTTGCCATATTTTGCATAATATATGTAGCATATCTTGTGTACAAGGTAGTAAAATACATCACATTCAACACTCTAATGATCTTTCCTCACCTAACTGCATGTTGTTTAACAAATCATATTTATTTTTCTATGCTACACTTTTTCTAGCTCAATGCCTTGTAAGGGTTCAGCATTCTTTCAAAATCAATATACGTTGAGTGAACAAATGAATGAATGAGTACATGAATGGTTGCATAAGTTTCCAGGTATGCCAGGTATGTTTGCAATCCTCAGACTTTTGAAGCACCTGAAGGGCAGTGTGATTCTTTGTATCTTTGTGTATTACCAAGTCCAAAGCATACTAGAGGGCTCAGAATCTTTTGGAGGAAGAAATGAATGATGAGTAAGCATATGATTTTGAGGATAGCTCTCCAAGGGAATTCAGAGTTTAAGTCATCAATTTCTCTGAGCATAGAATGTATTCAAATGTAAGTCTACACAAAACCTGTTTAAGGAAGGCAAACAGCCACCCAGTTGGGAAGCACGCTGGGTAGGGATGGTTATTGCTTTGTCATGTCTATCACATCCTTGCAACTGTGAACTTCTATGCAGAGTAGTTCTGTGACCATGAGAAAACTGCCTGCTGTGGGCCCTGAGACACTTCCACCACCAACAGTGCCTTCCTCTCCTTCCTTCCTCATGTAGTTAGTGGTTGCAGTTTCTGCCGTGATGGTGGTCAGGGATTGTCGCACATCTCTGCCTTTCTTTCCATCTCCCCAACATATGCCCTAGTGAGAAACAGCAGCTATTTCACCAGGTATTTTTTCAATAAATCTCAGCAAGGAGCAGCGGAGTGTAATGGGAAGTATGCAGAACTTGAGCCAGGAATCTCAGGGCTCCAGTCTATGAAGACTTAAAGGAATGGAGATATACATGACCTAACATCTACATAATTTATCTGGGCATTCTTAAGCTAGTTCCTGATTTGTAATCATCACTACAAGAAGTAAATACAGTGGCAGGAAGTTAAACAGAAACTGGCAGAAAAGAAAAAAAACTATGCGGCACACGAAATTGAGTTAATCTCTTTGAATATTGGACTATGTACAAGGGAGGAAATCTTCATATATATGCCCTGTGTATCACATAAAGATATTTTAATAGGTTCAAATGTGACATTCTGGTAATTCAACACATCATTTTCATTTTCTTAAATGTTATGCTCTTATCATTTCTTTTGCCCAAAAGACCTAACATTTCAGTGCAGCTATTAGTGCACAACCATCTCATTTGGGTGCATGAATTAAAACTTTAAGGAAAAAAAGTTTGAGAACTGGTAAGTAGACACTTTTCAACTCACGCCATTGGTGCAGAGAAATAGAACCTTCTGCTTTGTCTTGTTCACTCCTATGGAAGTCAGTCTAAGTAGGGGGAGATTAATGTCTTTCTCAGATGAAGGAGCCAGACAGCCTGGTAAGCTTGTTTCACTGGCACATAATAAAAAACGTTGAAGTCAAGGACCAGGCTGCTGTGCCTCCCTAGGTCAGAGAGGTGTCCCCTTCTCCCTCAGTTCCTTCACCAAGCACAGGGAGGACGAGGGCCTCCTACATCATCAGTACCCATCTTGGGATCTAAAGCCCATGTTAGCTTGTCGGGTAGTCACAGGAGAATTAAGGTAACTTAAGAAATACAAGTAATAAAAAGAAGAGAAAAAAAATGAAGTTGGAAGGGCATCAAAGACACAAGAGAGGGCATTCTGTGGCCAGGCAGAAAATGATAAAGGATCCTGGGTTTTATGTTCTTGAGAGAACTGAACCACACTGTTATTACAAAGCCATAATGAAACCCTGGCTCAAGTGCCAGTCTGGCTGTAAGTAGGATTTCTAAGAGGGAGAGTGGATTCACAAGGAAGATTATGATTTGTTTGGGATTTTGCCCCCAAAGTGTAAGAATAGCTTAGGCATTAGGTATTCCTAATTTGTTATAACTTGTGAGCAACTGGCTAAGTTGGCAACTGTAAAGAGGCTGGGACTGCATTGGAGTCTAATAAAAACCCTAATAAAAGTTTTAAACTAGTTCACACATCTGCAGTCTAACGGGGGGTATTACCTAATATGTGCCATTGCCACAGCAGCCCCACCACGCCCCGCTGGATACTTGCTGGAGAATGAGGGTGGGGAGGGGTATGGGTGCAACAGTCCCCCCAGGCAGAATTTACTGCTTCTTAGAGAACCACAACCATCTTCAGATGAACCTGGAGGGGATTTATTGAAAGAAATGTAACTAATTCTCCTGGGTTTCCACAATTTGCACTTGCAAAAATTCTTTGAAAAGGGCTGAAGCATGCCCCTTTGACATACAGATATCTTCACCAGGAGACAAAAAGAAAAAAATTGATGTCTGGCATTTTAATGCCCCTGTGCAAAAATAATCAACTCTACTCCCAGGGCCCCCATACAGCTTCAAAGAGCCTCCCTTCCAAGTGCTGGGATTATATGATTTCACTACAGAGTAGAAGAAGCAGGGAGCCTGTGATGCAGGGTGGAAAGCCCAAGATTTCTTTCCATACTTTGAAAATTAATCAAGAAGCTTGGGAAAATACAAAAGATAGAATTTTTAATGAAAATGTTGAAGCTTTGTAAATTGTTGATATTCAATGGAAAAAAAAAAAGCAACCTCTCATTCCATTCCAGAATAAGTATTATATTTTTCTAAGCAAAAGTGTTGCACTGTGAGCTGACATTATAATATGTTTAATTAGGTGATTGTAAAGGTTACTCTAGCACCAGGCATAAACCTGTCCAACATAAGGCCACATCATTGGCTCCATCCCAAGAGAGGGTGCTCATGGCCTTAGCTAACAGTAGCAGCCTTCAAGGCCTGTACCCACCAGGAGCACATAGATCAAGTCAGCTCTTAGAGTCTAGTCACACATTTATATTAAAAGGGAGAAAAGCCACCTTCTGGGATTTTTCCAGAGCTTCAAATAGTCTCCCCTCTCTCAGCTCATCAAGCTAAAAAAGGTTTCCTTTGTTAGCTTTCAGCCACCCTTGCCTTCCAGACTAAGGAGATTTGAAACCCCTCTCCCCAGGTTACGGAAGACACAAAGGACTTTTCAGTTCACTATATTTTCCTGAAAGAAAATCTCTCTGTCTCATAAAAGCAGCCCCAAGACACACAAAAGCATGGGGGCGCTGGGAAGGAGAGTCCGGCCCACATTCCCTTCAAGCACTTTAACGTGCTGCAGAGAACAGCCAGGTGTCCTGTATCAGATGATTAGTGTCAGGTGATTCCAGGGTACAATTAGCAAAATAGCCCACCTTATTCTAACAAGGAAACTAGCTGCAATGGATTTATTATTCCTAAAGATGAATGCATTAACCAGGACTTTGCATTTGTATATGGTCTTAAAAACAAAGAAAGGCTTCTTGGTAGAAGGTACCATCCTCTTGCTCATGGCCAGGTCCACTCCTCACAGAAAAGAAGCACAATCAAATGTTAAGTCCACTAAGGAACAGACAACAGAAGTCACTGACTCTGCTTTACAATCTCTGTTCTGAGGCTGTTGTAATCTCTTTTTCTGTTCTCCAGTTCAGGACAACTAGAATTATCTGAATTTGAGCTCTTAAGTTGCTTTCTTACAATTTCATAAAATCACAAAGCATTTCTTCTTCTATGATGTTCTTATTTGTCCTGTTTGCACAAGTAGTCTGCAGTCTGATTTAGCCCTAACTTGTCTTAAGAACCTCTAAAGTACTGGCTTCAGGCTGCCTAAAGGAGTCCTCATTGAGGAGAGGGTGGAGGGGGAAGGTCAACAGCTGGATTACATCTGGGCTCTTCTGGATTAGAATCTCTATATTTGGGTTAAGACATCTTCAAAAGGGTGTGGGAGTCACATTGTAGTGAGCATTAGCCCCATCAAATGAGGTATTTGGGGTTAAGGGAGGGTCATTCACAGGTAGTAGAAGAGCTAAGGTTTAGATTTAAGTTTGTTTCTAGAATTCAGTCCTTCATGATGCTGTCACCTACAGCAACATGTTACAGACCCAGAAGATGTCACTCAGTGCTTCAAAAAGTTGGGAAGTGGTAAGAATGCCACTTTGCCTTCCCAAAGGGCAACTTGGAACAAACACCATTTCTCCCCACCCAGTGCTTTTTCTGGTTGAAGACATATGTGTGAGCGTCAGAAGCTTGGCATGCACAGAGGTCTGGAGCAGAGGCACGGAGCAGCTTGAGAAAGAGGTAGCTCCTGGTCCACAGGTGAGAGTGCGGCAAGAGGAAAGCCTGGCACCAAGGAATGATCCAGGTAGGATGTAAACAGCTGCAACAGCTTTGGGTGTTGGCTGACCTCAGAAACAACTGAGAAGAATTAATCTGTCTTCAAGAAGACTGACTTTTGGGCTGGGATTGTGGCTCAGTGGTAGAGCACTTGTGTTGCATGCATGAGGCACTGGGTTCGATACTCAGCACCACATAAAAATAAATAAAATAAAGATATTCTGTCAATCTACAACTAAAAAAATATTTGAAAAAAAAAGGAACACTGACTTTCCATAACAGAAGACATTTTGCTGCCAAGTTACCAAGAATGCCTGGAAGTATCAGAGTTGGGCCTGGGTGGAGACTCCAGACAAATAAAACTTTTCCTGTGGGTTTTTACCACTAATTTTTAGTGGCAACAATGACTCAGAAAATAATCTTTAAAAATATGGTTTATCACACAGATTTGATCAGATGTCATTGAGAAGCCATGCCTCTTCTCCTGACATGGACCTATTCCCATTCCAGTATTGTGCAGCCATCAAGTTTGCCATTTAGGAGAGACACCAGACTGTGTTCCAGGATAGGGCTTCAGTCCCATCACGGTAGGCCAGAGATTCTCCAACCTAGCTACAAACTAGGAATAAGAGGAGATAAGGATGAATGTCACACTAAAAAATAAAATATATCAATGTCCTCAGAAGAGAAGGATTACAAAATAACATCTATTTCTATATTTGGATGGGATTGATTTCTATGCCTACCTTTAACCTGTAACAAAACAAAATCAGTGATATGTTGAATTTTTGCTAGAAAAACTAGTAAAATATAGTACAAGTGAGTTAAATGAAGCTCTGAGTCATGGCAAAGACGGCTAAATGCCATTTCCAACCTCCAGACTGATCTGTTCAGTTGGAGGCTATAACACACATCCACCCACAATTACGGGGATGCTGCAATAAAGAAGATGTTTTAGCTGGGTGCAGTGGCCCACACCTACAATCTAGCAACTTGAGTGTCTGAGGCAGGAATATTGCAAACTCAAGGCCAACCTCAAAAGATTATCAGCAACTTAGCAAGACCCTGTCTCAAAATTAAAAAATAAAGACTGGGGATAAAGCTCAGTGGTAAAGCACCCCTGGGTTCAATCCCCAGTACCACCACAAAGTAGGAGGAGGAAAAAGAGATGGTTAGAGGAAGAGGAGAAAATATATAAATCAATTTTTTCATTTCAAGAATCACTTATTTTTTTTATTATTTTCTATCTATATGCATTTAGATGTGACTATAATATCCTTTGTCCATAATTTGCTTTTATGCTACTTTTGTACAAATAAAATGGCAACCTCTCTGACACCACAGCTTGGCAAGAAGATGACACTTTTTTAAGGACAATAAAGCTGCTAACATCTTTCTCCAGGCAGAAATGAGCTTGGCCAGGTCTCAGCTCCCCTCACTCCTGACACCTGGCATTTATGGGCAATGTGTGGCATGTGCACCTGTAAGTGGGCAGCACAAAAGAGTGACCCACAATCAATTCACAATGTTTCTTTTACCTCAGTGTCAATCAAAGGAAAATCTCTAGAAATCACTTCAAAAATTTTTGCCAAAGAATTTCTTTTGAGACCAAGTTTGGAAGGTTTCTAGTACTTAGGGAAAAGGAGCCAGCTAAGCTAGATTCCTAGTCCAAGAAACTCCAAACTACGAAGAATTAGTCCAGATCTCAAAGATTAAACCTAATATTAAAAAATTTTTTAAACTGATACAGTCAACAGAAACTTGGTCCTAATTCCTTTTTATAAAAATTAAATAAGCTAACAATTTTTAGACACATTGAAATTTCCAAACAATTGTAACTACTCTTCAAATGCGGAGATGATTGTACTTTGTTGCATTATGAAGATATGCTCAACATTTTGGATAAATGTCTACCAAGAAAACCTAAGGTGATAGAGTACTGCCTTGTCCTGAGTTTCGCGCACAATAAGAAAAAGAAAAAATACACACCCTAGGTCATAGGATTTGCATTGTGTTTCTAATGCAGATACTTGTGTTAGTCTTTACTAGTAGTTGTTCCATTCATGATGATTAATTGAACATATGTAAAAATATGTATTTTTAGATCTTATTTCAAAATGTCAATTATAAAGGAAAAAACAACAAAATCCATTCATTAAAATAAGGTTCTATTGCTTTAACTACAACAAATGAAAGTATCAAAGTATCTTCTCTCCCAATGTGTTTTTTTTTTCCCCTAATGAAATAGCAAATCATTGAGATCAAAGAAACATTTTACAAAAAGGCATCCGAAAATAGTTGTCAAAGATACGTCACATTTCCAAGGCCTCTTGTCCCTGGAATGTTTACAGATTGTCTTTGAATCATAAAAGAACAAATCTTATAAACCAGTACAAATGATTGCAAAATATGGTAAGCTGCACAATATTGGGAAAAAAATCTAATCTTACTAGCTATAAAAGAATTGACTAGAATGATGATACAAAATGCAAGTAAATTTTGCTTTCCTATTGAGCAATATCACTATTTCAAGGAGAGCTGATGAGGTAGCAAATGGTGTTGAAAAATTAAACACATAATGAGCAGTGACAAGCAAATCTTTGTGACAAGTATATGAAAGCATGTTGTATGATAATGATTAATTGCTCACATATGAAAGATTTGCCAGGAAAGAAAGAGTTGTAAGGAAATTACTATTTTCAAAATGACCGACAAAGTATAACAAAGGATATCAACAGTTGAAATTCTTAAAAAAATACTAAACAGAAAAACATCTTATTTCTAATATTGTTTGTATTGTAGATAATGGAACCAGCAACAAAAGTTTATCAACAAACCAAAGTGTCCACAGATTTTAGCAGTCTGTTCAATTTTCCATCAATAATTATTAGACAAGAATCTTAGTGAAGTACATCACAAATCAATAGTTTTTAGTCATAATAAAATTAAGACTAGTCCTTTGATAGATTATTTAGAAACCTATGGGGGAATTATACTGACCAAATTATATTGTTATATTGTGTGCATGTGTGAATAGGTCACAATGAATTCCATCATTATGTATAATTATAATCACCAATAAAATATGAAAAAAAACCATGGAATGACAAAGATATTAAAAATGTCATCTGAGGTAATAAAAACATTTTCTTTTTTTTTTTTTTTTTTGGTACACTTTTTCATTTTTACTAGGACCTCCAGGACATCCCTCATTTAAAAAAAATAATAAAAGCTGGAAGTAAAAAAAGAAAAAACAAGCCGGGCGCGGTGGCTCAAGCCTGTAATCCCAGCACTTAGGGAGGCTGAGACAGGAGAATCGCAAGTTCAAAGCCAGCCTCAGCAATGGCGAGGCGCTAAGCAACTCAGTGAGACCCTGTCTCTACATAAAACTCAAAATAGGGCTGGGATGTGGCTCAGTGGTGGAGTACCCCTGAGTTCAATCCCCAGTACCAAAAAAAAAGAAAGAAAGAAAAAACAGTCTGAAAATCCACTGTTCCAATAATTCTTATTGCTCTTTGACTAACTCATAGAGTATGTATTCAGTCTAAAACTGAGACCCCAGAACCAAAGGCAATATTCTGGATATCAGTTTTATCAGCACTGTGCAAAGTGTAGTTAATATTTCCCTACTAATCAGTTCTAATGATATAATCTATAAACATACAAATACATCTAAACCAATATAAATAACCTTTTTTTATAAGGGGTATCTCCAAAGGAAACTATCCATAAATATTAAGCTCATTATTTGACACCATTGTAGATTATTTCATTTAACCACTGATAAATTAGTGATAAACTGCTAAAATCTGTGGACACCTTCATTTGTTGATAAATTTTTTTTTGCTGGTTTCATTATCTATGATGCAAACAATATTAGAAATAAGATGTTTTTTTGTTCAATACCAAAATTAAAATACTGAAAATAATGTACTTGTTTTTCAGAGATATTTGTAAGGCTAAATAAGGTGATCTTTTAGATGCAAGGAAATTAGACCAATCATTTTAATAGGAAATAAATTTTCATGGGCATTACCGAGAAACTCAGATTTCTTTTAAAATAACCTTTGTTGATGAGCATTTTCCTAGTCGTTCTTCCCATCTGTTTGATAAGAGGAAGTGTAATATTGATTTGGAAACATATTGCTCTGATACAGATGCTACCAAAAGATGAGATGGGGAGATGTGAATGAATTTTCATGAGCAATTAGATAGGATTCATTCATTTGGAATGGAAGAAAGGCACACCTGCAGATTTTAGTAGAAAGAAATTTGTCTGAAGGAGAAAGAAAAGACAAGGGCCAACAAATTTAATCATTATAACCACAAAGTTATGATTTCAAATCCATCTCTTTAAAGAAGAAGCTAAGTTACTTATTAGAGTCACATCCAACCTCCTATATAGTGGGGAAAAGTTTCAGTGCTATATAGTTTCTATGAAAGATAGTTACCATAAATGTACTGCAATAATCACTGTTAAAAGAACCTTAAAAGCATCTAGAAAAATATGATGTAAATTGTTTTAACGAATTTAAAATCAAATATTATTGCTAGTGGAGCTACATAAAACAAATGTAAATATTATTTAATGATTTATTTGAAAATATTTTGTACTATTACTATTCAATATATGTAGCATTTACATATCTTAGCTCAATGATAAAGAATCTGTGCTGCAAGAAATGCACACTTGCTTTGTTTAAGTTGCCTGGGTATTTTTCCTTCTTTTCTGACAAATGCACTATTTATTAAGCCAGTTGTTTTCTTAGAAAGCTAGAATTATGTAGTTGTAGGGATTCAGCTTCAGCTGACTACAAACATCTTGACTACATCTTCAGCTGACTACAAACATCACAATTGCCCTTGAATAACCCTTGTTCATTTTCCATAGCATACTATAAATAACAAAACCATCAGAGTGGACAGATGCTGGTGCCATCAGTGCCAAGAATGTGCCTGACATCTTTTGATATTAGCTTGAGATAAACCAGGTACATTCCAGCATGGATGAATTCACTTTTGTCCCGACCACTTCATAAGCCTCCTTCCTCTGTCCAGAATCATGAGAGTCCCCTGGACTTGCCTCCATCCAGGTCCACTCTCTGTCAGTAAAATTGCTCTCTGTGCAATCCTGTATCTGTCTGCCTCTCTCCGCAGTCTCACAGAATCTTGGGAGCCAGATTTTCCAAAGCAGTAGTTTATATAAAATATGTGTCTTTTACTTATCACAGTCTATCTTCAGATAATGTAATACCTACATTACAAGTAGCATATGAAACTTACAGCAGTATTTTTTTTACTTCCCATCCCACCTTTTGTGATATAAGTGTCCTTTATTTTTCACCCCTGTATATGTTGTAACTTCCACACCACATTGTTATTTACTTTGCTTTATATCATCCCTAATATTTGGAGGAAATGGAAAAATGAGAGACATTATTTAATATTTGCCTTGTATCTGCCATTTTTGATGCTCTTAATTCCATCATTAAGATCTAGTTTCTAAGTGGTATCCTCCTTCAGACCAAGGACATTCTTGACATTTCTTGCATGGTGAACAATTCTTTCAACTTTTGATTGTGTGAAAATATCTTTCACTTTCAATTTTGAAGGGTGTTTTTCCTGATTTAGGATTCTTAATAGCAGAGTTTGTTTTCTTTTCTGTATTTTACAAAAGGTTCTTACTTGTCTTCTGGCTTGCATTGTTTCTGATACATTCAATGGTAATTGTTCTCTCTGCTCCTGACACATAATGTGCCTCCCTACCCACCCTACTTTTGAAATTTTTCTCACTTTTTTCCAAAAATGTTCATGTAATGTGCCTCTTTGTAATTTTCTTTGTGCCTAATTTGAGGTTCTTGAACTTGTGTATTTATAGTTCTTACCAAGTTAGAAAAGAAATTGAGCATTATATTTGCATTTATTTTCCTATTTTCCATTCTCTTTTCCTCCAAACTTGCATATTTTATCATAATTTTCACATTATCAAAAGGTAATAGAATCTTCTTTTTTCTTTCAGTCTTTTTTCCCTCCGTGCTTTAATGGCGACGGCTCCCACTATTAAGGTACCCTTGCTATTAGGTCCATCCAGTGAACTTTTCCTTGTAGATACTATGTTTTTCATCTCTGGAAGTACCATTTGGCCTTTTTCTTAACTTCCGCTTCTCTCTCGTGTGTATATTTATTTAAATACTCATTAACACCACCATCTCCAACCGTCCTGAGTCTGTTTCTATTCATCATTTTTTTCCTCCTGAATATGGGTCATAGTTTTTTTGTTTCTTTGCATACTATGCATTCTTTGATTAAATTGCTTATTTTCTGGATTTTGATGTTTTCCTTTACTAAACAGTATTGTTGTTTTCTGCAGCAGTTAAATTATTTATGAATTAATTAATTCATTTGAACTTAGTATTAAGCTTTACTAAGTCAAGCTTTGAATGACTGATTTGGCACTACTCAAAGAAATGACTTTGCTGAATTCCCACTGAATGCTCCAGACATTTAATGAGGTCTTTCCACAGAAGACTAGCCTGAATTCAAACCTTGCTCAGCCTATGAATGCCCTAGTAGGTGCTCAGCTTCTAACTCTTAGGTACATTCTTTCTCCAATAGTTGCTTTCTCTAGTTTCATGGAGTTAAATCCTGGATTCAGTAGAACATTCAAAGTAGATTTCTGGAGATTTCGCTTCTTTTCTCCTTTATTTTTGACTCTCTGCCCTACAAAGTCTAGCTCCCATGGTTCCCCCAGGCTCTGATCTGTCTTTTGCTTTCAGAAAGGTGGCTGTGCTATTCAGCTTCCTGCTCCCTGTGCTCTGGTTCCGGAACATGTCTCCAGACCCAAAACCAAAACAATCATGGCACACCTAACCAGTCTTCCTTTTCTCAGGGATATGATCTTGTGCAGGCTCTTGTCTGAAGGCATTTGTTTTATGTACTTTGTACAGTTAGGTAGTGTTTACCACAAGCAGACTCTTCCAACACTAGTTCTCCAGGCATGACTAGAACTTTGAGTTTTCCATTAATTTTAAATTTTCTCTTATTACTGCCCCAGAAACATATCGTGAAACAGTTTTCTACAGTCTCCTGTATGTATTACTTTTTTTCCTAATCCACCCTCTGCTTCCTACCACCTGCCAAAATATTTAGCCTTCTAAGGTTTAATAAACACCAGAAACTGAAAGTATTTCCCAACACGTGGCAGGATTTTAAAATAGAAGATATGTTTTCTGTGCTACTCTGTCATTACTCTGCCCTAGGTCTTCCATGTGAATTATTTTGACCCTTCACTTATGAGTAAGATACAGCTCACTTGTTGGACTGTCAAATTCCTCATTTCCTTCATTTGGTTGTCTGCAATTTTTTCTGGTGTGTTATACCAACTTCAGTTATTTAATTACTTAGTTATCCTTTATTATACACAAATGAGTCTAGATTGCTATAACCTATCCAAACACTACTTTCTATTCAGCATCTCTCATAGCTCTACTCTTTCATTTTTCAGTAGGGAATGGTTTACTTTATTAGTTGTTGAAAAACCCAAACTTACTCATTGAAATGTGAGGCAAATTTCTGATTACTCACTATGTCTTCTAAGCTGTTATGTCTTCTCATTTACATAGTGAATTGAAATGCTTATTAGTTTGCTATAAAATGTTGTTCTATTTATCCTTTAAAGTATTATATTTATGCATAGGTATTATACTAATATTTTTGAAATTATACACAGCAGCCCCTCAATATTTGCAGGGTATTCATTCCAAGACCCATTGTGGATACCTGAAACCTCAGAGAGAGCCGAACTTTATAATGTAATGTCTTTCTTTCTTTTTTTTTTTTTTTTTTGATACCAGGGATTGAACTCAGAGGTACTCGACCACTGAGCCACATCCCTATCCCTATTTTGTGTTTTATTTAGAGACAGGGTCTCACTGAATTGCCTACTGCCTCACTGTTGCTGAAGCTAGCTTTAAACTTATGATTCTCCTGTCTCAGCCTCCCAAAGTGCTGGGATTACAGTTGTACACCACTGTGCCTGGCCCTTTCCTATCTTAACTAATTAACTAATCATTCACCATAGCTATAACTTTTGCACTTTAAGATGCAACAGCAAAATACATATGAATCTATTTTACTGTCTTCACAATTTCACAAAGGAAGATTTATTCTTACTGTAAAGCTGAACAACCTCAACATATAATTTTTTTCTTTTTTTCTTTAAGTAGAGAATGTTCAGCTTTTCACTTACAGGAAGCACTTTTAAGCACTCTTAAGCCTATCTGAATTACCAACATCATCACTCTTGAGCTTTAGAGTTATTGTCAGGTATAATAAAGGTTATTTTGACACAAGTCCAGCAACATAATGACAGTCATTCTGATAACCAAGATAGCTACTAAGTAATTAATTGGAGAGTAGCATATACTGCATGGATATGCTGAAAAAGGGAAGATTCACATCCCATGTAGGACTAAGAAACATGGTGAAAGAACCATTTATACTACTCAGAAGGGTACTCAATTTAAAACTTATAAAGTATTTATTTCTCAAATTTTTTATTTTAAATTTTCAAACTGCAGTTGACTATGGATAACAAACTAGGGAATAAGAAAATGCAAATAAGGAGGAACCACTATACATAGAAAGATTATATGATTTGTTACTTTTCTTTCAGCATAGTACAAGGAACATTACAAAAGGCTAAAAGAGGTATTGGCTCATATAGTGTTGAAAACCACTGATTTACCTACTTAGTACAACTATTTTTTTCCATGTACAAAGCATTGCTTGTTAAAAACTTAAAAGTAAAGTGCATGTTGTCTGAGTGCTTGAGGAGTTCATAATTTAATAAGAGAGATACCATGAAACTTCGTGAATATAGGGCTCATGAATATCCCTTATTCTTGAACAGTTATTGACACAGAAAGAGTGGTCAATATAATGTGCATCAAATTAACAAAGGTAAGGTTTACATGTATCTTAATAAATGGCAATAAATAAAAGGGAGCTAATAGTGGTATAAGTGGAATATTGAAGTGTCTGAAAGAGGGAAATACTAGACCTGAAGTGACCACAACATGAGTCTTGGAGGAAAGGCCTTTTAATTTAAACAATGACGCTCAAAACAGGTTCACATAGAGGCAGATGACAAGGACATTCCAAAGTGAGGGAATAAGCAAAGTAGGATAAACAGAGAACTACACAGTACTTTGGAAGAATGATTAGTAACTACATTTGTCTGGATTTTTTTTTTTTTTTTTGGTACTGGAGATTGAACTCAGGAGCACTCGACCACTGAGCCACATCCCCAGCCCTATTTTGTGTTTTATGTAGAGACAGGGTCTCACTGAGTTGCTTAGCATTTCACTGTTGCTGAGGCTGGCTTTGAACTCATGATGCTCCTGTCTCAGCCTCCCTAAGTGCTGGGATTACAGGCTTGCGCCACCGCACCCGGCTCATTTGTCTGGACTTTAACAAGTAAGGTCAAGTAAAGGAGTAAGGAGAGAGGACAATTAGAGTTAGGACTATCCACATTGCAGAAGTGACTGTCCTGCAAATAGCAGCAATCAGGCCTCATTCCTGACCCAACAACACACCTACTGTAGAAAGATTAATCTAACTTCAGTGCATGGGGAATATATGATGTCAGGGGACAAGGATTAACCTACAGGACATTCTCTGTATCAACTGCCACCAAATATGTAAACCACAGAAAAATCTTTCTGAAACCAACAAAGCTCCAAATAGCATTGTTATTTTTAATATATTGTATCTGCAATGAGAAGATGAAGAGAAATGAGGTGGTATTTATGTCATACATAAGTCTAGAAAAAATACAGCTAGATAAAGTGTTTGGAATAAAAGAATAACATAATGGGATATGAAGAGGTCCTTTTAGTAACCTGAACATTTTCTCCATTGTAAACACTTTTAACAGCATCTGGGCATGAACTGTTGGGATACGAGGGAAGTCCAGCAGTTTAAGCTTCAAGAAGTCTGTCCTTAAAGAGTTTCCTACAGGGGACAGAATGGACTGAGATAGAGTGACTTTGGAAATTAGTAAGTATCTGAAAGGACATGATCAGCACAAGAAGAATGTAACTGGATGAAGTTTTCTATTTTTCATCTTCTTCTAGATGCTCTATAATCTCCTCTCAGTAACAGAGACTCTCTGGATTTCCATCTTTAGCAGGTAATTCATCACATTCACTTTGAGTTACCTGTAGAGAAAGAAACTTTGAAGAATAGAGATGTTTTATGTATACCTCCCCAGAAACCAACATATGCAATCTCTTAAGGTTTCCCTCTATGACAACACACAATGCCATTTTACTTATTCCAAAGCTCAGTCCCCACCCACAGCACCAAGCTGAGATGACACATTGAAGCTGGGGAGTGGATTAGAATTTGCACTGGTCAGAAGAGACAGCAAGCCCTGTAATCTTGTGGTATAATATTAGACTCTCAGCTCACACCGCAGAAGTCCATATGGGCCTCAGAAATCCCCTGGTTACTTCTGCTCCCACTCCCTGTGAAAATAATTACCAGTTCATGCCCAAAGATTAAAACGGCCACAGCATGAAACAACTTCAGTGTTCTTCTTAGTATACTTATTTGCCTTATTTGCTTAAGCCTCCTTCCAGAATAACCCATCAGTCAGAATTCCAGGCAGTGCTTATAATGTGCAAAGTCGCTAAGCTTTCATCTCTGACTATTTTGACTAGGCCCCAGTCTCTTCCTCTAAGTGGGGTGTGATTTTTATTTTCATTCTTTCTCATATAAATCACACCTTTCTTCCAGTTGGTGTCTCATGTTTTAGCTATGGTAACTAGACCTAAGTCCTCTCCAAGGACTGAGAGAGTCTGAGAGGGAAGAAACCTATTAAAGGTTGTTTTTTTTTTATTTGAAACTGGACAAATAAATATTAAACTTTGAGTGGGCAGCATTCTGTGAATGAATAAGACAATTCAAATTCATGTTGGCAATTCTAATAAACCTCACTCTAGTGAACTTTTGATTTTGAATGAATTGCATTATGACATATTAGGATTATGATAGAAATATAATAATAATATGATAAATACCAAAGGGATATCTTCCATTTTAGTCAGCTCTGTAGCCCTGTGACCAAAGACTCAACAAGAACAATGCAAAGGAAAAAAAGTTTATTTTAAATCATGGTTTCAGAGGTTCAGTACATGGATGGTTGATTCCATAGCTCTGGGCCAAAAGTGAGGCATAACATGGCAGAGGTTGTTGTGGAAGAGAGCCACTTAGGATATGACGACCAAGAAGCAGAGAGAGACAGAAACAAAATATAAACCCAAAAGGCACACTACTTTCTCCCGCCACACCTTACTTGCCTATAGTTACTACCCAGTTAATCCATATCTGTGGATTAATCAACTATTATATTTTTCATAATCTAATTGCTTCACATCTGAAAATTCTTTCATTGTCTCACACATGAACTTTTGAAAGATACCTCATATATAAACCATAACATCTTCCAATATATGTGTAATATCATCTCCTGTACTTTTTGAAAGAAATACTGAATACAATTGAGTTTATTTATTAGTGTCAAATCAAAGCCAAGACTACAGCATACAAAAGTTTGATTATGAATTTATACAATAAGATCTCAGTAAAGCATAACAGCTTCCGAGAATCAAATTCTGTGTCATGACTTTATACTGGATTATAAATAACAAAATACTGATATTTACTGAGCCCTTACTATGTGCCAAATAAGTGCTTTCCATGAACTTTTCTCATTGTCTTTCTATTATATACTCCTGTTGAATTTAGAAATACAGAAACTGAGCCTTAGAAAGTTAACTTGCCTGAGTAAACTAGTGGGTGATAGGACTGGGTCTTCTTCTAAAGTCTTGTTCCTAGATACTATAATATCTATTTTGCTTACTTTTTATATGTAATAGTTAGATAACAGCATAAATTCTAATTTTGTCTCCTAACATAAGCTTTTTAGAAGAATCCTGCTGGATTTGTTATTGGTTTAATAGTTAAGACTATTTTTAATTTCAATCAGCATTAAATATAAGTTAAACAGCTTCAATTGGGGGACGTTCATTGTATAACAGGAAATTTGGCTGTTGAAGTGGGTTTGGTAGCTCAACAATATCATCAAGGACTCATGCTCTATCTGTCTATTCATCATCCTTCACAGAAGTATACATTAACTACTAAAGCGCCAGGTGTTAGGTGCATGTTAAAGTCAAGGAGGAGGAACACAAGGCCAGAGTTAGCAGTGAGTCCCAGTAGACCCTTCTGATATTCTAGTGCCCAGATCTATGTTACATGGCTATGTCTAGCTGCAAGGGAGGTTGAAAAAGGAAGTAATTATTTTGGCAGTTTCTATAATTGGAAATAAGGAAGAGAAAGGGGAGTCAGAATGGGCAGAGGATTAGCCACCCAACAGAATCTGCCTAATGTAAATATTTGGAAAAATGATTTAGTCAGCTGCTGCTGTAACAAAAAAATATCATAGCCCAGGCAGCTAAAGAAAAGAAATTTATTTCTCACAGTTCTGGAAACTAGGAATTCCAAGATCAAAGTACCAGCCAATTTGGTTCTTGGTAAGGCTCCACTTCCTGGTATGTAATAGACAGTTGTTACATCTTCACAAGGCAGAAATGAAAGCTCTTGTGCTGCTTCCTCTTTCCTAAGGGCATTAACCTCATCAAGGAGGGACTCACTCTCTGACTTCATCAAACCCAAAGGCCCCACCTCCAAATACCATCACCTTGGGGGATAGAGTTCCAACATTTGAATTTGGGGAAGGGGAAACAACATTCAGTCCATAGTAGAAGGAATTCTGGGACAGTACATCCCAACTTTTACTAACTCATAATTCAATTTTATAAAGCATACTTTTGCAAAGATGGGGACTTGTAGAACTCAAAGAAATAGCTTTCATTTTAGTAACATTTACTGAGAAATGACTGTGTGCAGATATGTTTCTGGGACATACAAAGAGTTAAGTGTGAACAGTCCACACCTAGACCTCTTGAGAAATATGGAAGCAGATGGAGAAGTGATTCAGATTAATATGCAAATAACTATACAAGAGTGTATGATATATGCCATGAAAGAGCGGCGAGCAAAATGCAGTGACTTTAGCAGAAAGAGAAATCATCTTTCACTGGGGAAAACATTTTGCTACAGAAAGAAGTATGTGCCTCTTTGGGAGAGAAAAGAAAGAGAATCCTCAAATAAATGGCTTTCTAATGGGAGAACTTAAGATACTATGGTAACTATGTATAAGAGATAAAAATGACCAGCATGGTATAAACACCAAAAAATACTGGATGAATGAGAATGTGCCTTGACAGTGTTTGAGCCGCGTAGAGTGTGAATTGGTGCACTGGAATTCCAGTGTGGCCATGTGAAGGGGGCATTCTTGATGTTGTCTGTGTTTCTATATCACCATTGAGAACCTTTGGGATTTTCTTCTCCCTTAATCATTTCATCAGTTTGAGATTGTAGCATGTTTGGGGACTGAAAATTGTTTGGTGTGTTAGAGAAACACATAACACTTTAATTGTGCTTGGAGACAGAGAGACTCAATGAGGGAGACTAATTAAAAAACATAAATAAACTAGGAGTTCTGCTTTGCTTCACATCATATCATTATGGTTCAGAATGAACTGCTCAGCTTTATTATGAGTCAAAGAAGCAGCCAAAGCCACTGACTTAGAAACAAGACTGAGAGTTATAGGTAACATATGAAGTGAAGAATTGAAGCAACTATGATATTATAATTATTTTTTATCGTATGTTATAGTTATTACAAAAACACTAATTTTATGGGATATAAATTATGTGCTTTGGCCATAATCCATGAGCACATTACATACATTTTTTAAATGTATAATTCTCACATTAAAACTATGAAGTGAACATTCTTTTTAAAAAATATTTTTAGTTGTATGCAAACACAATACTTTATTTATTGTTTTTATGTGGTGCTGAGGATCGAACCCAGTGCCTCACCCATGCAAGGTAAGTGCTCTACTGCTGAGCTGCAACCCAAGCCCAGAAATGAATACTCTTATTATCTCCATTTTATAAATGAAAAAAATAAGGTTGGGAATTCAAGAGACATACTCAAGCTTATGTGTCCTTTCTGAGTACTTAATAAGTATGAATAGTCAATGGTAATGGCAAACCTTGCTGTGAATCATGAGATACCTAAAGCCATGTTTTTAACCATCATGTAAACAGGTATTCTTGTGACCCACAGAAAAGACATTAGAACTCTGATCTCAAGGAAATTTTAGTAGATTCCAGATCTAGACATTATTATCTTGGAAACAAGCAATTAACTGGAATTATGTATGATATGACATATTCAAATTCACATTGAAAACTATCCATCAATTGGATGCATGTACTAATGTAGCTAACAATACTACATGTGGATGTTGCTTTTCATAGCAAAATAATAATAATAATAATAAATGTCCATCTTCATGCAAATGTTGGCAAACATTTTATTTAAAGGTAATATTTTCAGCTTGTAGGTCAAAAAACCTCTGTTACAATTCTTCAACTCTGCCAGTATCCAAGAGTTATAGATAATACATAAATGAATACATTAGTATTGAGTCCATTAATGAATACATTAGACTGAGTGCTGTTGTGTTTCAATAAAACTCTATTTGCAAGGCAGGTAGCAGTGAACTTGGTCCATGATCCAATGTTTGCCAACCCTGGTATTAGAGGGCTAAAATAATCCCATTTTATTGAAGAAATTTGAAGAGAGTTAGAAAAAAGATGTATTTACATTTTAAGCTATATCTGAATATCCTTTTCATAAAGGGAAAAAGTCAACTTGGGTTTCGTTTTCACATTCAGTTGTATTAAATAATGATTGAGAGGAAAGGGACTTAGTTAAACAATAAAAGCGATTTGCAAGGAAGAATTTCTAGACTGTCAGATTAACATTGGAAGGCACTTCAGAGGGAGTATTAGGACACAAAATAATGTCTGGAAGAACCAGAGTAAATAAAGTTCAGTATCAGTCAATCTGTACATATTTAATGGCCACCAGCATAAAAGTTCTGTTGGAAAAATACAAAGATGAAAAAGAAAGTGAAAGAAAAAAATGAGAGAGTTAAACTAATTTAGTTTATGAGAAATGATCATGTGATTAATTATTTAAATCATTTTGATATAGTAATCATCTCTAGAGATAGAAAAGAATAAAATAGATCAGTCTTTAGTGATAAAAATTTTGTCATCTAAAATTATGGAATGGATGCACATAAACTGTTGAAATTAGTATAGCCTATTATTCTATAGTTTTATGAAGATGATGCCAAAATGCCTATATGTGTGTAAGTATAAACAGACATAATTACATATATATGTGCAACCTTCCTTTTTGTCTATTTTCTGTACAATATGTACATGTATGGTAGGTATAGCATATGTTTATCTACACACTATATGTACTGTGTATATAGTGTATGTGGTGTTAATGTACTGCACTAGCTAGTTTTCTCTTTAATATAATAAAATGCTTAGATAACCAACTTACAAAAAGAAAATGTTCATTTTGGCTCAGAGCTTTAGAGGTTCTAGTCAATGACCAATTGGCTTCCTTTTTTGGGACCTGTGGTGAAGCAGCTCATCATGAAGAAAACGTGGTAGAGAAAAACCTCACTTCATGGCCAGGAAGCAAATGAGAAATAGGAAGAAACAAAGGTCCTACAGTCCTCTTCAAGGACATGCCCCAATGACCTAACTTCTTCTCATAAGACCTTATCCCCTAAAGGTCCCACCATCTCCCAATAGTGCCATTCTGGCAACCAAGCCTTGGGACATTCCAGGTTCAAAGTATAGCATACATCCATATATAATATATCTATACTATATGTAATATGTAATATAGTATATATACACCTAGAGAGAAGAGAATAATCAGTAATGTACAGATTATAAATATCCCACATCATTTGTCCCATTAAATCTTCACATTGAAAGTTAGTTAAAATTTTTTAAAACCTTTGATGAAGATAATAAAGATAACAGTGAATAGATTTATAACAGACACCAATTCAGCTGCCCTTGTACTATGAGTCCTTCACTAAGGTTGGCATAGAAGAAAGTGAGAAAAATGAGACTTACATCGTGCTATGCTCTGAATCATTTATCTTCTTTAAAATGTGGGAAAGCTATTGAATTGGTAAACAAGACTTTTGTAAGCATGCATAAAACATATTAAATATTTGGTGGCAAGGGATTTCCATTGGGCTTTCATGGGACTTAATAAATCAACAGAAACCACTTACTGAAACATTTTCATGGGTCCAGTGGAATTCTAAGCAAATATCAGGTTTAAGAATGAAAAGTCAGTTATATTTTCAACGTAATCTAACATTCAAAGAAGTGTAAAAGATGCTTAAGTGTTAATATTTTATGTTTCCCCACTCTCAGCAGTAAATGCAGCCCATTAAAAAGAATGCTAAGCCATAGCTGTTAGCACTGGCACAGGACCAAGGAAACACTGAACCTTCACAGAAGGGGGTTAATTGCTACACGAAGAGGTAATTTATTAAGGAACACTGAAGCCCTGTATATGCCCCAATGTGATGCTGAATGGCAAAATCTTATGTGAATATTACATTTGATAATCGAGGCCTTTTCTATAGTCGACTTCAGAACTAGCTAAGCTAAACAAAAAGGGGAGGTGTAGGGGAGAGAGAAAAAAATTCCAACACCATTTTTCTCTGTGGCTCTCATAAACCTTTACTTGGTGCCCTCCAGTCTGTCCACCCCACCAACAGGCAAGTCTGCTGCTCCATAAACTTCTTGGTGGCTGATGAGAAAGTCCCATATAACCATTAGGTTGAAGGGCGGCTTCTACTGTTCTTTATTGGTGCAGGTCTGATGCTTCAGTATTCTTTTGAGTGTCCAGCTTAATTTTCAACATCTGTCAGAAAGTGATGTTTGCAGAACCAACTCATTTTGAACTAGACTTTCTTTTCCATCACAGTTCAGACCAATACCAATACCATGTGGTTTATTAAACATCAAGTGTGGAGAAAACAGTCACCCCAACATGTCCCACATCTGATGACTCCCTTGGGCAGAGTTTCATTTTCTATCCAGTGGGGGTCTTGTTCTGTCCTGAGCTTATGATTTTGTCCATGGCCAGGATTCACAAAACCAGCAGAGTCCTAAAGCAAGTAGGGAGGTTGAGGTGGCTCTGAGAAATCATTTTACCTAGGGGGCTGATGATCTCCAGGGAACACTGACAACAAATTCTGGTCTATTCCCAGAGAGCTGGAGGTGAATTAGTTTTACCTCTTTTAACATTTCTAACAGCAAATTGTCATCAGAGAAAAATCACCTTGAAAAATAGGATAAAGAAGAAATAGTGGTTTCTCTAAAACGAACCATTTCTGTGCTTTCCAGATTTTTCTACTGTGAAACTTGCTCCTCCAGCCATCTCTGTTCAAGCCCTTAAAAAAGAGTGTTTTGTGGTACTCATTTTGCTCCCGGCACTGGGCTGAGGGGAATGATGGCAAAAGACAGAGGTATATAGCAGACAGCACAGACCAGTCCATAGATGTTCAGTATTATAAGAAAGATTTTTAAAAATCTATGTGAAATAATGAACAATTTTTGTAGTACTGCAATAGGAATTATAGTGTAGAGAGAACAATACAAGTAAGTATATTTTGATGAGTCATTATTTATCTCCTATGTTTATCTCTTCTGCTTTAGTTTTTATTTTCTCCCCCTCCATCACTCTTTCCCTATTTTTAGATGCCCAGAGTTGTTATCTGGATCTTTCCTTATCTTCTTGATGAGGATTTCATCAACCTTGAAAGCCTTCATGATCAAAGTTATATCTCACACTTATACTTAATTCCCCCAAAAGCATTTCAGTTTATTCGAGTGAATTGGCAAGGTGTTGAGGAGAAAATATCCCAATCAAACCATTTATACAAAAGTGGTAGGTGACTCTCTTATCTTCATCCCCTCCTCCCTCTTCATACACTTTTTAAATTGTGGCCTTTATATCGAATTTCCCATTGATAGTACAGGTTTAGAATCTTCTATTTCATTCTAAAACTGTCCCCTGATCATGTGTCCGATGACAGGACCATGAGTCTAATCAAGAGGTAGGTTTCTTTCTCAGTCTGAGTGGACTGTCCATTCTACCATCCATCCCCTTTCCAGTTGCTACCGAGTTCCATTATTGTTCTTGCCTCTTTCCTATTCAGAGCTTGATGAGCAGGTTGCTGTATTTGATATGTGATCTCATGCTAAGAGGAAAGAGAAGCACTCTTTATAGAGCAAAGGGAGAGATGTGCACTAAGACAATTTAGCATGACACTTGCTGCTTTCCAGCACCCAGAAGGACACACACCTGTGCCTTGGAAACCCCTGGAAAATGAAAGGCAAAAATGGTTCCTGGTGGAAAAGAGGGTGGAGCTTGAATCAACCAGGAAGCAGATGCGTGGAATTTCTTAGCATCCTTGCAGTATTTTCTGTTCTCTGCTTTTTCCAATCTCCACTTGGGACTCCAGATTCTTGTCTTGGCTATATGTAATTAATATTAAGTACTAATGTTAATTTACACATGGAACTGTAGGGAAAAATACATTTTAAAATTTTAAAGTTTTGTTCACTTTTTTTTATTATTATTCTTTTACCTCAGTGATGCCTCATTAATTGGATGAGTATATCACTCAGAAAGGTCTCTATTCTGTAATTTGTGCTTTGTTCCTCATCCTACTTACACTCAAAAGTCATTAAAGATCACTATTAAGCTCATAAAATGAAATCAAACCCACACACACAAACACACATACACATTTCCAAGGTCTTTTTGTTTGGTCTGATTTTTGAAGAAAGTCTATGTAGGTTCTTATTTCCTACAAGTACTCCATTGAGAAATATCTTATCTTTTCAATCTTGAAGTTTATCTTGGAATTTATCTAAAAAGAATTATTTTGGTCGTCAAGGTCAACACTCCTTTTCTGTCTTAATCCTTGTTTTCAATTTTCTTTCTAAGGAATTGGACGAAAGTACAGGCAGATGAGTAGTTAACCAATCCCAGAACTTTGCATGTCACTTGGATCAGAGCCAGCCACGTGCAAAGGTCTTCACTTGCCAAAAACACACCAGGGATCTCTTAAGCAATCAACAATTGCTACATGTACGCAAGAGCTAACATCTTGAACACAATAGAAATCTTTAATTCAATTATCCTGTTTCTCATACACTTAACCTCTGATCATCTTGACATGCAGGAACATGCAATTCCAAACTGGAAACTCTTGAAAGCTCTTCTGCTTGTGGACGGCTGGCAGGGTCACTCCCTCCTGTTCACAAGTGGACAAAAAGAAGAGGAATGGAGGACTTTGACACTCTGTTCAAGAAGTCCTGGGGAAAAGAAGGAAGAGAAAGGGAAAGCACAGAAGAAACAACAGCCAAAGACTGATTAAAATTAGGAAGAGTCAGAGCAACAAAGAAAACTAAAGAGAAACTCAACAAGGGCCCGTTTATTTTGCTCACAGTTCTCTTGGTGCCATGACTGCATGCCTAGAGCCTGGCCCTCAAAAGGGAAGCTATTATTTGCACAATATAAGAAGGTCTTCTTTTTGCTGGTGACATACATTCTACTTAGGACCTGCAGTCTTTCCCCCATGTGAGCATTCTACCTACAAATACCCAAGCTATTATTTCCTGTCTGCATCTGATCTAAGAAGAATTAGCGTATCCCCCAGAAGTTTTGCTCACATTCATTACAATGGGCCAGGTCATTTTCCATAAAAAATGAGTAGCTCTCAGCAGGAAAAAGAATGTGTAAAATGTGCTGATCTTGAATAGAGAGTATTTATGTAATGTTTTATCACCCATAGACCTTACAGAGCTGGGTTTTCTCCTGGGATATATTGTTAATATTTCAACCTCTGTATATGCCAAAATGAAACAAAGATTGTTTGAAAAGGTAAATACAGTGCTGTCATTCTTTCTGGCACAACACACATGCAGTACATTTAACTAGAATTACTATGAAAACTGAGAGTCTTTTACAAGATGTGGTAGCATTATGCAAATGATTAATTCCAGTTAAATCCTTGTAAGCACTATGTGTCATTTAGGAGTCTTTAGAACACAAATGACAGAAACCTGACTCAGATTAACTTGAGGGAATTCACTGGTAGATAATGCACCATGGCAAGTTCTCAACTACAGTGTTGAATAACCAATTCACTAGAAGGACAAAGGTGCTGCCAGGACTCAAAGACAAATGCAACTAGAGTTTCAAACAGCAAGGACTTTCTTTCTGGGTCTTTCATTTTTGCTTTTCTCTGGATCTTGTCTTCTTTCTCTCTTGCCTCAACTTCCCTCCATAGGGCAAGAAATGTAAGGCCAGTTGTAAGCATCCTACACCACAGCTTTTAACAATCTTTAAACAAGGCTTTACCTTATTCTTTATTTCCAGTACGAGAGTGCAGTGAAGGGTCTTAGATTGACTCAGCTGTCAAGGATCTCATCCCATAAACTGAAGAATAACCCCTATATCATTTTATCAGAATACACTATTTCCTTGTGCTTAGGATACCTTCTCCATATGATTAATAATTAGTAAAGCAGGAATGAGTATCCTTCTGTTCCTCTCAGTTCAGCACCAAGAGCAATATCATAGTAAGTAATCTAAGAAGCACAAAATCAATGTGGGAGTCCTGGCTGAGCTACTTAAAGTTGAGACCATGAGACAAACTGTCCACCCTTTCAAGCCTGCATTTCCTCCTCTACAAAATGAGGGAAAGAAGCCCTTTCTCAAAAGCAATGCCAACTGATACAACCATATGGATGGATATTACCTTTATTGTACTAAATGAAACTGGAAGTGAAAGAAGATATAATACATCACTCCACATCATGAAATCCTGGAAAAAGCAGAACTATTTTAGAGGGAAGGAAACTCAGTTGGAGGTTCTCCAAGTGGCATGGTGGACAGTGTCAAATGAAAAAGGTATGAGAGATCTTTCAGGGGGGACAAAAATGTTCTGTGTCTTGATTCAGGTTGGGTGACATGAATGCATATATTCGTTGAAAGTATTTGACCCACACATTTTAAATGTGTGAATTTTATTTTATGCAAATTATAACTCAATAAAAATTAAATTTGTTTCAGAAAGTGTATTTTTCTCAGAAGTTTGAGATATCAAATGACATAGCACAACAAAGCACTTTTTAAACATAAATGATGCATGTACAGTATTTATTATTTTTTATTCTATTTATATTGTCCAGCTCATTTTCTTAGTTAAATAAGATGCTAATCTAGCTAAATATGGGTCAAACTCTATTACTATAAATCACTCTGGCCCTTTGGGCATGTCTTCTCTTTGCTCTTCTCATTGTAAGAGTTCAGTTAGCTAAATTCCATGTAATAAAGCTTTTCAACTGATGCCAAACCTTGTATCATTTCCAGCCATTTCACATTCAGGTGAGATAAAAGTTGCAACAGGGACAAAGATTACATGCCACATGACCAGGAGTGGTGGTGCATGCCTATAATCCCAGCAACACAGGAGGCTGAGGCAGGAGGAGTACAAGTTTGAGCAATTCACTGAGACCTTGTCTCAAAATAAAAAGAGCTGGGGATGTGTCTCAGTGATAGAGCACCCCTGGGCTCAATCCCCAGTACAAAAAAAAAAAAAAAAAAACAGATTACACACTACTTGAGAACCATTAGAGACTTATTCCCCCGTAGGTAAGAAAGTGTTTTTAGGCTTGGTAAGTCTAGCTTATTATGTGTTTCAGTTATTTATTGCTTCTCAATAAACTGCTTGAAACTTAAGGTTTTAGACAATGATTTATTATTTCTCGTGGTTCTGTGAATTGGCCAGGCTCAATTGGGTCCTTTTCCACTGGTGTCAGCTGGGGTCAACCATGTGACTTGCATTCAGCAAGGAGCTCAGCAAAGGCTCAAACATCCAAGATAGTAGACTCCCATATTTGGCACCTTGGCTAGAGTGGCTGGAATGGCTAGGAGTTGGCTGGGCTTCTCTTATTCCACATAAAGTAGTCTAGCCCAAGCTTCTTTCAGTGACTCTAGATTTTGAAAGGATGAAAACAGAATTTGCACGTTCTCCCAAGAACTGACCTCAGAAGTTCCAGAAAATCACATCCATGCACTATGTTGGTCCGAGCAAGTCATAAGTTCATCCCTAATTCAAGAGATAGGAAATCAGACTCTGCCTCTTGATGGGAAGTATGCCATCCACGCAGAGGGACAAGAAGAATTGTTGGTAGACATCTTTAACAACAACCTACCACACACTATCTTTCATTCTTCCTCCCTTTATTAATTACTAAGTTCAAGCTCCATCAACCAGAAAGATGTAGCTTCAAAATGAGGGACTTAATCTTCATGTATACTTTCACTCAAATAATAAGCATTGTGAATCTACTGTGTGCCAGGCACATTGTGTGCTAGACACTAACAACTACACACACCAAAAAAATATGTGCACTAGACATACCAACAACTCCCCTCACCCTGTGTCCAGAGCTAAAGGCTCAACAAGGTCAGCCATACCCCTATCAAGTCATATGGAAAAAATATTCCCCATCTACCTAGGTTTTAGGAACAACAGAATACTTTGAAAACCAACTGACTTTTCCTCTGGCTTTAAGAGAGACCCCTTGACCTCTCATTTTCCTTTAACTAGACAATAATAGTCTTTTTTTTTTTAAGAGAAGACAAAGTAACAGGGTAAATAATTATAGAAAAATTAAGGCAAGATCTTTGAGAATATGGATAGAGTCCATCCTTATTCCATTCATCATCCCATTATCATCATCTTTCCAACCAGTTCCATGAAAATATGTGGTTAGTCTCTGCTACATCAACATGGGAACACCAACTTTACCTCTCTCTTTTCTTTGAGGTTAATAAAGCTTCAGGCCTACCATCATAATCTCACGAGCAGTAATTCATAATTGGAACAGGCTTAACTCCGAGAAAGGCTGGGAAGGAGAAGGGGAAGAAGATTCTTAGGAAAGGTCTAAAGCCAGGGTATTAAGACTCTATTTCAAATGAGCAGTGCCCTGGTTAAGGGAGCTGATTGTCCTAAGTCACCACCAGCCATTTCTTCCAGATCTCTTCCACTCACTTGGTTCTGTTGAACAAAATGTATATTCTTTCTCCAGAGCACATCTCACTGAACCTATGTCCCAGTCCTTCAAAGGATTAAAACAATCACAAAAGCATGTTGGAGACTGATGGTAGCCTCCTGCATTACATCTACAAGAGACATTAGCATTTTGACTCTCAGGACAGAAGCAAATGATCTCAAAACTGTGAAGTTCTAATGGAAGCCAGCAGAGGCAGGAGGGAGGTACACTGAAGCTGAGGTCTCACCCCAGCATTCCTTCAATCATAGGATGTATGTAGCTTTTATCTGCACATCAAATAAATTTGGCTACTCCAAAAACGCCACTCATTTTCTCCTGGAAACTTTTTTTTTTAATGCTTGGTAAATGGATGTCAAGAGACACAGCAGAAGAGAGCATGTAATTCCTTGTGGAAGCAGGCCACTGAAACACCCTCATTTATTTGAGTCAGAGGTCTCTCCACAGAACTTTGGGTTCTGGGAACTAATTCCCAGAGTGTGAGGGGGAAAGGAGGTCAAGGTCACTGCAATGCTGCATGGCTGAGATTCAGCTAACTGTTGGTGTGTGGGTTTTCTTTAACGATGTGAAGCAGACTAATAAACAGAACATGCTATATTTTGGAAAATGAATGAAGCCCAGTACTGGGAGGCTCTTGGGTGGAGTGTGTTAACCCTCTCCTGAGCCAGAAATGGGACTTCTGAGGTTTCTCGTGGAAATTATAATATTTGTGGATTTGAAAATAAAGAAGGGGCCAAATCTGAGAAGCTGAATGAGAACGACTCATTTTGGTAAAGTCCTTCATGACTCACATGAACAACTTTTTGGGCATTATCAGGACTAGAAGTGTCCTTTGATGGGCTCTGATGATTTGGTTTTGAATCTTGGTGACCGTGGCAGAATTAAGAACTTAATTTCTCTGAATCTTTTTTTCCCCCATTGTAAATTGAAATAATAATAAGAGTATCCACCTCAAATCCTGTGAGAAGTAAGAGAAGGCTCTGGAGCACTTTGAACAGCATGCAGCACACAGTACATGCTCTGTAAATGTTCTTCATTATTTAAGTATTTTCAGGTCTATGTCATGCTTACTAGGCATATGAGGAGCTGAACAGACATCTCAGCAATGATGGCATAGACATTTACTGCTCACTGATATGAAATATAATATTGTAATTAATTATTGCAGCAGCAGATTTACTTTCTTAATTATTTTGCCCAGACTTGGCATGTTCCAGATCATGAGTTCAAAGCCAGCCTCAGCAAAAGCAAGGAGCTAGGTAACCCAGTGAGACTCTGTCTCTAAATAAAATACAAAATAGAGCTGGGGTTGTGGTTCAGTAGTCAAGTGCTCCTGAGCTCAATCCTCAGTAACCCCACCACCACCAAAAAAAACTCAACTTCAACTCTTGGACCTCTTTCAAACATAAGATTCTGTGGTCTGGGGAATGAAAACTTCAGGAGAGTAATCCACCACGCACCTTCATCTCCAGCAGCTAAGGAGGAATCACCTCTTTTATGCAAGTCTCTCCTTGGAGTTTCCAATGCTAAGTAGCAACATCTTTATCCTAACCCAACTCACCATCTCTATCTGTCTCTGTCTGTCTGTCTGTCTCTCATCAGTTATAAATATTACAGTAGTGAACAGCAGCTGTGTATTAAACCTAGGGGAGAGTTCCGGCAGAGAGCGTGGTGAGAGAGGTAGTAGGGCCTTCTCTCCAGGGCTCTCTGGGGCCTTCCGGCCCTAGGCCGGCGGGTAAACTGGGGGGCCCGGGGACAGGCCGCGGCCTTGGCCATGCAGACCCCAGCAGACCCCCGGAGCTCCTGCTCGACTGCCCACTGGCTGACCCTGGCTGCGAAGGACCGGTGAGCCTACCACCTTGGCTGGATGACCTGATGGCGGCGACGACCTGTCGGGCCCCGGACCCCGCGGGCTGCCGGGTCTGCTGGCCCAGTCCTGGC
>CM053410.1:48446953-48482740 GCA_028644305.1 Xerus rutilus | reverse complement strand
AGTGAAATTTGTGTCCCCAAGAAAGGATAACAGATTGAGTTGGTGTAGTGTATTCTTGGTTATCAAAAATACTCATGTAGCTTTGGGATTTTGAATTGGTGAATATTCATGATGTGTGGAAAAGCATGATGGACACTACAGTCTAAATCACACAAAATGGAATATTGTGTATGTATGTGCATGACCTGAAGGGACACATCCAACTAAGCTGCTTGTGACTGGATGACTTTGTTCTTTGCTTGTGTTATTTTTCCTGTAATGCACAATTAACTTTTAAAAAATAAAAGCTATTTTAAAAACTAAAAAAAAAAAAAAAAAAAAAAAAAAAAAAAAAACCTAGGGGATCCTATCATTCTTTTATGTTAGTCAAAGTCCTCTGTATGTTCTGAATGGTTGCTTAGCCAAAAGAGTATGTATTTTTAGAGCAAGACAGAAGTGGGCAAACAGTGATACATAAAATTCAAACTGGCTGGATGAAGCAAGAGAAGCTACACAAGGGGCTCCAGTTTAAGAAACAAAAACCAATATCTAATCCTTGAGAAAACCCAGCAAAAGCTGAAAAGACAGACATTATTCTTTCATTCTGAGAATGATCTGGATCTTCTCAAGAGGTACTCAAATGTGGACTTCATCACACTGATACAGTGTCTGGGAGTCATTTTCTCAAACTGTGACAAATCCCATCCAATCTTCTGGAGTAAGGAAAAAAAAGAGGAGCTCTTGTCAAATGAGAAATTTAGAGAAATAAATATTGACTGTTGTGAACTTATAACCAGATAAATTAAAAATGCCAGTCAACTGACAACACTCTTCTGACTTGTTCATTCAACAATAAAAATACCTTTGAGTTTCCTTGCCAGTGCCCAGTCCTCTTCTACATGTTGAAGACACAGTAAGAGACCTTCTGATTCCTGTAGCTTACAGTCTGGTAAAAATGTCAAACAATAAATTCATCATAAAATAGATATGTAGTTCAGTCTTACCTAATGTAATGAATAAGAAAAGATGGGATAAGGAATGGAAACAATGAAGGGGTGATATGGTAGCAAGGATTCAAGAAAGACCAAATGGTGTGGGACTCTTGTTTCTGGAACATTATGATAGAGTCTAATGAAATTCCACTGTATAACCCTGATAAAGTAAGACTCAGCTTCTCCCCTCAGATTTGTGACCATTTCTGACCTTTGGTCAAAAGTAAAGAAATAAGGAATGGCTAAATAGTGGCTTTCCTAAGAACCAGCACTAAAGAACTTTTATATATTTTGAAGTTTCTGTCAGTCCTACAACAAAATATCCCTTTTCTATTCATCTCCCAAAGCTGAGATTCATTGTCCCCAAATACCTTGAAAATTCAAAGAGAACAGTGACAACACTTTAACGCTTTTGCTATTCCTCGATTTGCAGTCTGTATAAATAGACAGTGTTTTAAAAGGTGAGCCCGAAAAGCCCAAAAAAGGTGGAAAAATAGAGAAGCTAAAAATAAATGACTAAAAGAGAAAAGTTCCTGTAATTCTAGGTTTAAAATACAAGGCTGAGTAATCAAGGAAAGTATTTTTACTGCCTTGTCAATATTTTTCCTGGAAGCTCTGGTAAATAGCCCTTCTTCAGATCTGTAGTGTGCGTGCCTAATGGCCTTAGGTGTCTCTGACCACAGAATAACTTTATCCCTAAGAAACAGAGCAAACAGGAACTCTGTGGTTTTAGCATTCCCCACAAATAAGTAAATATATGGATATATGTAAAAAAGGTTCAGTGCCATAGAACAGACAATTTGTATCTATTTGAGAAGTGTTTCCCCTCTCATGGAATCTTTCATACTAACTTTTCCATGCATTAAAGGAAGCCCTGCCGTCTAGGTTGATCTTGTTCGTATTTTCTGCATCATTTGTACGCTCTGTCAATTTAATGCTCAATGCCCAGGAGCTGTGCTGGAAAAACCTAAGATGGGCTGTCCTTTTTCCCATTTATTTACCCTATTGGTAAAAACTCACCACCTTTCATCTTTTCTGACTCTATGGCCAGGAGAAGCTGGGGCTCAAAACGCTCAACAGTTTAAAAGGAGGAAAAATTATCCTGGCGGCCTTGAAGCACACATCACTCCCCAATTCTAGCAGTTCATGGGTTTTTTTTTAATGGGGCATTTGCCCACAGCCCCCTGCTATTCAGGTAGGGGGAACAGCACTCGGTTTTGTTGGGCCAGCGGCTCTGTTTCTGACCGGGGAATGCCTCCACTGGCTGATTCATTAGATCCCACAATCCTAGGCTTTAGCACAAATCCATCATTTGAATAACAGGCAGTCCTCCAGCCCTTAGATATTATTTGATGCTGGGTGGAAAGTAGGTGCTGGAAATTGTCGGGGGAAGCAAATAGCACATCAGATGCCCATATATCACCCTGAAAGCTGTGGATGCAGTGTATGCTTTCCTGTCAGACATGACAAATAGGGCTTCAATCTGGACTTGGCCATGTGCAGCCAGCAGAGTGAACAGTTAGAAGGCTCACGCTCTTTTCCAGAAAAAGTCCAATGTGAACCAATATCTCCATTTATCTGATTGCTTCTTGGCTGAAAAGATTTGAAAGATAACTTGGACACAGAAGCGCCTAATTTTACCTCACATGGAAAAAAATATTGCCCATAAGGAAAAAACTAATGTTGCTCCTCCAGAGTGTTTGGCAACTTCTGAATTTATCAACATGCCAAAACTTCCAGTTAATTCAGTCAAAAAACCAGTCAAACCCATCATCTTCAGACAGATAACTATTCAAGTAGCAAGTAGAAAATTCATTCCGGGAAATTGTGTGGATTGAAAATGTCGAATTCTCTATAAAAGCATTAGATAAATTTATTGTTGTTCAACCTGATACAACATTATGAGAAAGCTAGAATATCCTAAAAAATTCATAAATAGACTAACATCAAGGCGGACAACTGCTGCATTTTTACACAATTTGGCTTAAAGAAAGAGAATGTAAAGATAAATATGAATTTATTGATATTTTTGAATTTAATAAAATGTGAATAAAGTATCAGTTGAGTAATTTTTCTGTCATGTTAATGTAAGTTTATTTTATTGTTCACAGAAAATATTTGAGATGACTGTACTCTATACTGGTTTGTCCTCACCATTTGACAGTTATGTCATCTTGTCCTCCAGAAAGGCAGTAAATAGTAAGCAGACTAAAGCAAGAACTTTTTTCCCACAGTGTCTTGAGTCTGGTCCTGTTTATTTTTCTATAACAATGGAAACAGATGTATTTTTGTGCTTGCAGCTTCCCAGATGTGTCACTCTAAAATGCTGTCCGCTGTTCAGAGTTGTTGCTAGTGTTTAGAGCAAAAAAGGCTTTGCCAAGTTAACTGCTTAAGTCAAGATATTGCCATTTCTTGATACAGAGTCCAGCTTCTGCAGTGGATACTTCATTGGGATTCACTGTGGCCCTGTTGTAGTGTGCTGTGATCACCAACTCTCAGCAAAATGGATGTCTACCAGAAGTTGGGGTTCCTCCTGTAGAAAGCAATACGGCGATTCCTTAGAAAACTTGGAATGGAACCACCATTTGGCCCAGCTATCCCACTCCTCAGTCTTTACCCAAAGGACTTAAAATCAGCACACTATAGTGACAGAGACACATCAATGTTCATAACAGCACAATTCACAATAGCTAAACTGTGGAACCAACCTAAATGCCCTTCAACAGATGAATGGATAAAGAAGCTGTGGTACATATACACAATGAAATATTACTCAGCAATAAAAGAGAATAAAATTATGGCACTTGCAGGTAAATGGATGGAATTGGAGAACATCATGCTAAGCAAAGTAAGCCAATCCCAAAAAACCAAAGGCCGAATGTTCTCTCTGTAAGTGGATGCTGATCCATATGGGGTAGGGGAGGTGTGTGGGGAGAATGGAGGAACTTTGATTGGCCAAAGGGAAGGGAAGGAAGAGGAGGGGAAATGGAGCAGGAAAGATGATGGAATGAGATTGACATCATTGCCCTAGATACATGTATTACTGCACATATGGCACGACTCTACATCATGTACAACCAGAGAAATGAGAAGTTGTGTTCCATTTGTGTACAATGAATTGAAATGCATTCTGCTATCATGTATAATTAATTAGAACAAATAAAAAAATTTTAAAAAAAGAAGAAGTTAGCATTCCTGGAAGAATAGCTAACTACAATGACTAAGAAATGAAATTCACAATGGACTGGAAAAAATCGCTTAAATTCTGCCACTACCTTGAGTTGGAACTGATCCTGCAGCCCTGTGTCCTCCTCCTCTTTCCTCCTCTTTTCCTCTCCTCAGGCCTGCCTATTTTCAGAGACAAAATAATATTAAGTAAGGGCAATTAATAACCCTTCAATGGCCTTTGCATATGCAAATGGAAGAGAGTTGTATGCCTCTCACTTTAAACCAAAAGATAAACATGATTAAGCTTGGTGAGGAAGGCAAGTCACAAGCTGAAATAGGTGAAAGCTAGGACTCCTGCACCAAACAGCCAAGTTGTGAATGCGAAGGGAAAGTACTCAAAGGAAATTAAAATTCTATTCCAGTGAACACATGAATGATAAGAAAGTGAAACAGCCTTATTGTTCATATGGAAAAAGTTTTAGTAGTCTGGTTACAAGATCAAACCAGCCACAACATTCCCGTAAGCCAAAAGCTAATCCAGGGGCTGGGATTGTAGCTCAGTGGTAGAGCGCTTGCTTTGCATGCGGGAGGCACTGGGTTCGATCCTCAGCACCACATAAAAATAAAAAAATAAAATAAAGATATTTGTGTCCATCTACAACTAAAAAAAATTAAAAAAAAAAAGCTAATCCAGAGCAAGGCTCTCTCACCTCTTTCAATTCTATGAAGGCTGAGTGATATGAGGAATGTTCAGAAGAAACTTTTGAAGCTAGAAGAGGTTAGTTCGTGAAGTTTAAGGATAGAATCCATCTCTATAGCATAAAACTGCAAGGTAAACAGCAAGTGTTGATACAGAAGTTACAGTGACTTATACAGAAGATACAGCAAAGATAACTGATGAAGATGACTACACTAAACATTTTAACATATTTTCAGTGTAGATAAAAGCCTTCCATTGGGAGAAGATGTCACCCAGGATTTTCATAGTTCAAGAGAAGTCAGTGTCTGTGTTTCAAGTCTCCAAAGCAGGTTGACTTTCTCATTATAGGCCAGTGCAACTAGTGACTTTGAGTTGAAGTCAATACCCATTTACCATTACAAAAATTCTAGAGCTCTTAAAAAATATACTAGATCTACTCTTCCTGTGCTCTATAAATGGAATAACAAGGCCTGGAAGACAGCACATCTATTTACAACATGGTTTACTGAAAATTTTAAGCCTACTGGAGAGAATTACTGCAGAGAAAAAAAATTCCGTTCAAAATATTACTGCCCATTGACAATTCATGTAGTCACCCAAGAGCTCTGATGGAGATGTACAAGGAGATTATTATTGTTTGCATGCCAGCTAATGCAACATCTATTCTGTTACCCGTGAATCAAAGAGTAATTTTGACTTTCAAGTCTTATTTAAGGGAAATACATTTTGTAAAGCTATAGCTGCCATAGATCATGGTACCTCTGATGACTCTGGACAAAGAAAATTAAAAAGCTCCTGAAAAGGATTAGCCATTCTAGATGGCATTGAGAACAATATGCAATTCATAGGAGTAGGTCAAAATATCAACATTAACAGGAATTTGGAAGAAGTTGACTCCAACTCTCATGGATGGCTTTGAACAGCTAAGTGTTCAATAGAGGAAATAATTGCAGATAGTGTGGAAATTAGCAAGAGAACTAGAGTTCATCATGAAGATGTGACTGAATTGCCACACCTTGTGATAAAATTTTAATGAATGATGAATTGCTTTATATGGAGCAAAAGAGTTGCTTCAGATGGAATCTCATTCTAATAAAGATTCTGTGAACATTATTGAAATTACAAAAAAGATCTGAATGTTAAAGAAAATTTATTGATAAAGCAGTACCAAGGTTTGGGAGAGTTGACTCTGTTTTAGTCTGTTTTTTGACCACTCTGGCAAAAAAAAAGAAAAAGAAAAAGAAAAAGAAAAAACCTGCAAAGAACAATTTTAGAGGAAGAGAAGTTTATTTGGGTCTCATAGTTTCAGGGAACTCAGTTCAGAGACTGCTAACTCCATTGCTTTGGGCCTGAAGTGAGGCAGAACATCATGGCAAAAAGGTGTGGTGGAGGAAAGCAACTCATGACATGACCACCAGGAAGCAGAGAGAAACAGCTTACTCTTCAGGGACAAATTATATACCCCAAAGGCACATCCCAAATGGCCCACCACCACCAGCCAAAGCTGACCTGCCTGTAGTTACCACTCAGTTAATTCCTATCAGGGAACTAATGCATTGATTAGGTGAAGGATCTCATAACCCCATCATTTCACTTCTCAACTTTCTTACATTGTCTCACACATGAAGTTTTGGAGGGCGCCTAATATCTAAACCATAAAAACTCCAATTTTAAAAGACATTCTACTGTAGGTAACATTCTATCCAACAGTATTTCATACTACAGAGAAATCTTTCATGAAAAAAAGGAGTAAATCAATATAGCAAACTAAAATGTCTTATTTTAAGAAAGTGCCACAGCCTCCTCAACCTTCAACAACCTCCACCTGGTCAGTCTGCAGATCAAAAAGATCCCAATTGAACAACCTAGTGATGACTCCTGGGCCCTTGAAAAAGAAGAACAAATTCTAAAACCAGTAGAGAGAAGGAAATAACATCAGAGCAAAAAACCAATGAAATTGAGAAAAAAATACAAAGGATCAACGAAACAAAGAGTTGGTTCTTTGAAAAGATAAACAAAATTAATAAACTTAGCCAAATTAACCAAAAGTAAAGGAAAGAAAATTAGAGATGAAAAAAATCACCACAGATATCACAGAAATCCTGAGGATCATTAGGGACTATTTTGAAAACTTATACTCCAAAAAATTGGAAAATCTAGAAAAATAGATACATTTCTAGACATATGTCTCTAGTGGAAATTGAATCAAAATGACTTAGAAACCCTAAACAGAGCAATAACTAGTGATGAGATAGAAGTGGTAATAAAAAGCCTTCATACAAAGGAAAGCCCAAGACCAGGTAGATTCTCAGTTGAATTCTACCTGACCTTTAAAAAATAACTAATTTCAATGCTCATCAAAATATTCCATAGAGTAGAAAGGGATGAAACATTTCCAAATTCGTTCTATGAAGCTAGTATTATACTCACACAAAAATCAGGTAAGGACACATCAAGGAAAGAAAAGTACAGACCAATATCTCTAATGAACTTACATGCAAAATTACTTAATAAAATATTAGCAAATTGTATTCAACAACATATTAAGAACATTGCACATCATGACCAAGTTTGGCTTTATCCCAGGGATGTAAGGATTTAACATACAGAAATTAATAACTGTAATTCATAACATAAACAAATTAAGGAACAAAGATTACTTAGTCATCTCAAGGGAAATAGAGAAAATCTTAGACAAATTTCAGCACCCATTCATGATGAAAACACTGAAGAAACTAGGGACAGAAGGAACCCATTTCAACATCATGAAGGCTATATATAACAAACGCAACGTCAACATCATAGGGAAAAAACTGAAAGCATTTTCTTTAAAATCTAGAACAAGACAAAGATGTCCACTCTCACCACTCCTATTTAATATAGTGCTAGAAATTCTAACCAGAACAATTGGGCAAGACAAGGAAATAAAAGTGAGAAAAATAGAAAGGAAGAAGTAAAATTGTCACTGTTTTCAGATAATATGATCCTCTACTTAGATCCAGAAAACTCAACCAAAAGACTACTATAGTTATAAACGAATTCAGCAAAGTAGCAGGTTATAAATTCAATATACAAAAATCAATAGCTTTTCTAAACAGCAATGATTAATCTGCTGAGAAAGAAATTAGGAAAATAATTCCATTCAGAATAGCCTCAAAAAATAAAATACCCAGGAATAAATCTATCAAAGGAAGTGAAAGACCTCTACAGTGAAAAATTTAGAACACTGAAGAAAGGAATCAAAGAAGACACAAGAAGATGGAAAGAGCTCCCATGTTCATGGACAGGCAGAATTAATATTGTCAAAATGGTCATACTACCAAAATCAACTTACAGATTCAATCCAATCTCCATCAAAATACCCATAGCATTCCTCACAGAACTAGGGGGAAAAAAAAAACTGTCCTAAAACTCATTTGGAAGAATAAAAGACCCAGAGTAGCCAAAGCAATTCTAAGCCAAGAAAAGGAATGCTGGAGGCACCACAATACCTGACTTCAAATTATACTATAAAGCTATAGAAACAGAAAAATGCATGGGCCTGGCATAAAAATAGACACATAGACCAATGATATAGAATAGAAGACACAGAGACAAACCCACACATCTACAGTCATCTGATCCTTGACAAGGGTGCCAAAAACATACACTAGAGAATAGACAAACTTTTAAACAAATGGTACTGGGAAAACTGGTTATTCATATGTAGAACAATAAGATTAGACACCTATCTCTCACCTTGCACAAAAATAAACTCAAAATAGATCAAAGATCTAGGAATTAGACCAGAAACTATGCAACTCCTGGAAAAAAACATAGGGTCAACACTCCAACATATAGTCACAGGCAATGACTTTCTCAGTGGGACCTTTAAAGCTCAGGAATTAATGCCAAAAGTAATAAATGGAAGAGTATCAAATTAAAAAGCTTCTGCACAGCAAAAGAAACAATTAAGAATACAAAGAGAGAATCTCCAGAATGGTAGAAAGTCTTTGCTAGCTACTGTTCCAATGAAGGATTAATATTCAGAAAAAAATAGTGAACTCAAAAAACAGCACCCAAATAAACAAATACCCCAATTTTATTAAGTAGACAAATGAATTAAACAGTCATTTCTCTAAAGAAGAAATATAAGCTACCAATAAATATATGGAAAAAATGTTCAACATCATTAGCAAATAAGGAAATGCAAATTAAAACTACATTGAGATTTTATCTCATTCCAGTGAGAATGGCAGCCATCAAGAACACAAATAAGGGCTGGGATTGTAGCTCAGCGGTAGAGCGCTTGCCTCGCATGCGTTAGGCCCTGGGTTCGATCCTCAGCACCACATACAGAGCAATAAAATAAAGACATGGTGTCCATCTACAAAAAAATTAAAAAAAAAAAAGAACACAAATAATAATAAACGCTGGAGAGAATATGGAGAAAAAGGAACCCTTTTACATTGTTGGCGAGATTGTAAATGAGTACAACCACTATGGAAATAAGTTTGGAGGTTCCTCAAAAGACCAGAGATGGAACTACCATATGACCCAGCTATACCACTTCTCAGTACTTATCCTAAAGGTTTAAAGTCATCACACTATAGTGATACTTGCATACTCACATTTATAGCAGCACAATTCACAATAGCCAAACTTTGGAACCAGCCATCAATGTATACATGGATAAAGAAAAATGGTATATACACACAATGGAGTTTTATTCAGGCATAAAGAAAAATGATATTATGTCATTTGCAGGAAAATGGATGAAACTTAAGACCATTATGTTAAGCAATATAAGTCAAACTCAGAAGGTCAAGGGTTATATATTTTCTCTCATATATGGAAACTAGAGATGAAAAAGAAAAGGTGAGGGTATCTCAAGAAAATTAAGGGGATCAGTAGATTAGAAGACAGAGACCAGGGAGAGAAAGGAGTAGAAGGAAAGAGTAAATACTGGAGAATGATATTGGTCAAATTTATTATTATATTGTGCATTTAAGAGTCTGGAACAAATTCCACCATTACATACAACTATGATGCACAACTAAAAAGTATGGGAAAAATAAAAATTGCCACAGCCTCCTCAACCTTCAGAAACCCCAACTTGGGCAGTCAGCAGGCAGCAGCCATCAGCATTGAGGCAAGACTCTCCTCCAATAAACTGCCAAATCATCATGATATCCTTCAACAGAAGATTAGATAAATAACCACGGCACATCCGTTCCATGAAATACTACTCAACAATAAAATAGGACAAACTATTGATTTCTGAAACCGGAAGGATGAATCTTAAAATGCACCTTGCCAAGTGAACAAAGGTAGATCTAAAATGCTACATAGAAAAGCTGTGTGATTCCATTAATAAAATAATCTAGACAGGCCAAACACTAGGGAGAGAGAGAAAAATAAGTCAGCGGGTGTAGAGAATGTGCAGAGGGATTGATTAGGAAAAAAGCAGCAAACATAACTTTAGAGTTGATGAAACTGTATTGCATCATGAATGTGGCAGAAAATATGTAACTATGTTTTTGTCAGAATTTATAAAGCTGCATAGCACAAAGAATGAATTCTACTATATTTAAGCTTCAAAAAAAATCAACCAGGATGTTGGGAGGAGGGACCCAAAATGGAATACAAACTTAACAAATGAACCTGACCCTATTATAAATAAATAGCTTAACTCCACTAAAATGGGTAAGGAAGAAAAGAACTAACCCAAGATACTTGGGAAAACAGTATTTTGGTTGGCTACTGTAAGACTCAGATTAAAAAAACTATACAACATTAGACTCGAGTAAGTGAATTTGCTTCTCTCAGGGGAATGAGTCAGAAATTTTGAAACTACTTTGTGTTTGTACTGTGGTTGAACAAATACATAATATATTGGAAATAATGAAAGCCAGGATTCCCACTGTCAGAGAAAGAAATTATAAATAAGAGGGAAGGCAAAAATGAGCACTGTAGTTTTGGATTGGATCAGAAGTAACAGTATTATCTCATGTTTTTTAAGATATAAATACATATGAACAGAAATACATATATTGTATATGCATGAGTTTAGTATATTTATATTTCCCATCTTTGCCCACTGAAAGGGCCTACAAGTAATGATACTCCAAAAGCAATTAGGATACACAGTACCCAGATCTTGTTTTTTTAAATATAATTCTCCAAAGAGAAGGAAGCAGGAGTTCTTGGAGAAGTGGTTAATTCCAGGGCTGGGCAGGTAAAGTACAAGCAAGGAACCTTGACCATCATATGGCCACAGAAAGTAAGGAAATGATTCCAAAGGATGTTGGTATATCAGAGAGATGCAAGAGCCAATTCCAAAGGGGAGCAAATAGCTAAATTGGAACAATTTGAGCAATGAAATAGATAATTACATTATATAACAACTCATAAATTACAATAAACATCCATTGATCTATGTTGATATGACTTCATTAATTACAAAGGAACTTAGCTTTACAGTGGAGAAACTCATTAGATACCACCTTAACCACGTGATCAAGATTAACATCACCAATGAGACAAATTGATTTCATATGCCCCAAAATGATATAAAAAGAAGGACACATCTGAGGAACTAGAGTAGATTGTGGGAAGACTGAGGAGACTTGACAACTAAATGCAATGTGGGATTCTGGATTATATCCTGAAATGGTGTGGGAGAGTCATAAATGGAAAAAACTGGTGAAATTCCAAATAAAGCTTCTAAATTTAACTAATATCATTATCCTAATGTTAATTTTTAGGTTTCGTTACTATTGCAGCAAAGTGAAATAATAACTTTATGTGAAATGTTAACAGCTGAACACCTTAAGAGAACTCTGCCCTGTTGCAAATATTTGGTAAGTGTAAGATTATTTTAGAGTAAAATGTTAACAAAAATTTAAAGAAAAAAAAAGGGAAACACAAATTAGTCACTGGTCTATAGGACTGATGAATTTTGAATGGGCAGGACATAGAAGACTACCACTCTTGCAGCTGAGGAAGCTCCTTATTTAACACTTCTAACCCTTAAGCGGAACTCTTGATCAATGTCCTTCATCCTGCTGACACAGAACACTGGTTAGGCTGTTAACCCTCTCTCCTGCAAAGCCACATCTGAACTGAATGCTGGGAACCATGTTCTCTTAGTGACTGAACAGCGTTCATGCTCTGTTTCCCACTGGTGTGATTTTGATGTCCTGTGAATTGGTTTAAGGCTTAAGCAACAGTTTTTTGGGTTTTTTTTTTAACTCTCACTAAAAACTTGGTAGACTTTAGGTATTTTTGCTTCCAGTTTATTTCACATAATTAGCAGACTAACTGAAGTTTATTTTATGGATGCAGATCTAAATCTTGCTTTATTTCATTACTTCTTCATTTGACACACGTGTTTTTCTTACTTGAAATGATAGTTACTTTGAGATCTTCTGAACTAAAAGGCCTTGTTGCGAAGGTCATATCCTTGGTCATATTTTTGCCTGAACTGTGTCTCCCTGATGAGCTTAATTTTTGTCAAGGTTATATGCAATGACCACCTTTTCTCCTTCTGTAAAGAAGAGTTAGTTTTTCCAAACATGAGAGGCCTCAAATTTCTAGATACTCTGTATTCTCAATCATCAAAGACACTATTTTTCAGAGATCTTGTCTTTTCGTAGAGGCCTTGCTAAAGAACTAGAAACAGGGGCTGAGGTTGTGGCTCAGCTTGCCTTGCATGCGTGGGGCACTGGGTTCGATCCTCAGCACCACATAAAATAAATAAAGATATTGTGTTCATTTACAACAAAACAAAATATTAAAAAAAAAAAAGATCTAGAAACACACAGTAGCCTGGATTTTTCCAGTTACTTCTCTTTAACCTACAATCTCATTGAAAACAGCTCATACAGTTTCTGTGGGCAACAGATTCACCAAATGTTTTGTTACAGCATTAGAAAAGCCATAAGCTGTCCAGCATATCCAGGCCACCTGCTGCCAGACCAATATATATGGCATCACCATATATATTGATTTGGTGAGAATGAATCCCATTTCTAACATCAATCGTTAAAAGAAAAACTTTAGACAAAATAAGTTGAGCAGAGTTTATTTGAACAAAGAACAGTTCTTGAACTGGGCAACTTCAGAACCAGAAGAAGTTCAGAGAGTCATGTGTCAGATGGTATTTATAGACAGAAAAATGAACTTCAATACAGAAACAGCTTAATCAGTTATAGCAGGGCATTTGCCTTATTTGGCATGGTGGGATAAAGCATTGCCTTTATGGATGTGGTCTCATCAGTTAGCAGCCTAGGATTGACTGAAGCTCACTGTTGTGATTGGTGGGGATTCAGCTGCTTGATACAAGAATATTCTCTTAAGTTAGGCTACAGCTTGTTGGCATACTACATTAGGTTTTAGTTTACATAGGAACTCAAAATAGGGAGGCAATTTTATAATCACATGTAATTTAACACATGTCCGAATTCACTAAAGTATAGTTAGGCAAACAGGAGAATGGTTTAAATACCAAACAACCTTGACAATATTGTGTCTTAAGATACAACACTCATATCTCTCTCACATAGCAGTGTAGATAAGTTCCTCATTCTCCATTTTGTTTCTCTTCCTTCCATAGTACATTGTTCTTTAAATGATGAAAGTTGGGAAAGAGCATGAGAGTATATATGCAATGTGGTAAGGACAGAAATGGTCCTAGAAATGGTCCAAGTTCTGCTCACATTTCACTTCTGAGGATTTAGTCACATGATCACACATCAGTAGTTGCACTTGAAAATATAGTTTTTCAAGGGACCACAGGACCAGCTATGATTATAAGTCTATGGAAAAATGAAGAGAATAGATTTTCGTTGACAGTTTCCATCACACTCTTCTCTTTTATTATCTCTCACCACATTCTCTGGTTTTCCTCTCATTTCTTGACTAATTCTTCCCAATCTTTGCTGCCTCCTGCTCCTCTGCTTAACTTCTGAATATTGGTCAAGGACTCATGCTCCAGAACCAGTCCTTGGGTCTCTCCTCCTCTTTAGCAACATTATCTTCCCTGATTATCGCAACCCATTCTGCTGTTTTAAATAACATTAAAATGTCAATTCCTAAATTCCTGTTTCTAGCCTTGCTCCCTCCACTACCTTCAGGATTTCTATACTCACTGGCCATCATGTAACCAACTACTTGAGGTCTCAACTTAGCAACTCAAACTTATCACAGACAAAACTCTATTCTTTTATTCCTATAAGACTGATTCCCCTCAGTATTTTGTCCATCCTCAAAAATGGTACCATCATCCAGCCAGTTGCCCAAGCCAAAATAATTTAGAAAACATCTTTGATTTCTAAATTAGTTTTGCATTCCCCATATACAATTGGTCAGCAAAGTTTTATTCACACTGCTCTTAAAAATGTATCCTTGGCCTGTTCAGGGGAGACTGAATAATGGCTCCTCAAAGACTTTCGTATTCAAGTCTCCAGAAGCTGTAGATATATGATATTGGATAGTAAAGGGAACTGACAGTTGTAGTCAAGGATTTTGAGAAGGGAGGTTATCCTGGATTTGGGGGTTATGGCCAATGTAATAGGATCCTTATAAGAGGTAGGTAGAAGGATCAGAGTTAGATCAGAAGGACAGAAAACAATAATAATGGAAAGAGAGGAATAAAAAGATATACAATGCAGGGCCCTGGGCCAACAAATGAGGTTGGGCTCCAGAAAGTAAAAAATGCAAGGAAATAAATTCTCCCCAAAAGTCTCCAGGAGGAATACCGAACATCTGACACCTTCATTTTGGTCTTTTAAAACTGAATTTAGGGAAAAGAAATGAATTTAGCTTCTGATAATGAAGAAACCAGTAAGTTGGTAGTAATTTATTACAGCAGCAATAGGGCAGAAATACATTATCCATGTTTCTCCATCTCCACAGCTTCTATCATAACTGAGGGGCAGTTGAGAGCACAGATCCTGGAGCCAGACTGTCAGTATTTGAATTCCAACTGGGCTCCTTAACTGCTGTGGACAAGCCATTCAGGCTTCCTGTGCCTGTTATCTCATCTGTGAAATGAATCATGATAGAGTTGCTATGAGGATTCAGTGGGTTGCTATATTACTTGGAATAGTGCTTGACATATAGTAAGCATCTTTTAAGTGTTTGCTATTACCAGTGCTGTAACCTAAGTCACCAGTGTTCACGACTTTTATCTGATCTTCCTGCCTCCTGTCCTGCCCCCATAATCTCTTGTTTACAGAGCAATAAGAATAATACATTTAAAGCATAAAACCATGTAATCATTTGATTATAATCTTCTAGGGCTACCAATTGCAATTCAAATTAAATCCAAAATTCTATCCAGGGACTATTTGGCTGATATGATGTGGTTTATGCCTTACCACTCAATCTCATCCCCTTATCCCAGAGTGTTCCTCCCCCCACTCTCTTTCTCTCTCTCTCTCCTTAACTGCCCCTCATTCTGTTCCCTCAAGCTCACCTAACTTGTTTCTTATGGCCTTTGAATGGACTGCTCCCCTGCCTGGAATGCCATTTTCCCCAGGTCTTCACATGACTGACTGGTTCTTGAATGAAAACAGCCTGCTACTCTATCTCCAGTGTTCAGCACTGTATCTGGTATATTGTATATAACAAATATTTCTCAGAGGAGTGAATAAAGAGTTGGTTGGCATATTCTGAGGCCATTTGTTGAGGTATCATATTGATGAACCTCATCTACATTATTGGGTGGGTACAGTTATAAATTTTCTTTCTCGGCAGAAAGTTTCTGCCTAAAGACAGAGTAGTTTGTTAGTGATGGTTATATTTGTCTCTCTTCTGACCTTTTTCTGGTTTTCATTGTTGTTCCTTAATAAGTATTGTTGGTGGAAATTTTCTACAAAATGAATACAAAGGGTATTAGTACTGTAGGAGAAGCTGAATTTTATTTAACCTCTAAGACCCATTCTTTCTAACGCTTAAGTGATTTTTTTTGTTTGTTTTTTGTTATGAATTATAAAAACACATAGTCTATGGTATCTGCAGGAGGTGAGGTCTGCCTTCACACCCTACTCCTTTAGAGACTTGTAGTTGAAAGGCCAAGATGCTGGAATTTGGGAGAGGTATAATTAAAAAAGAAAAAAGAGTTCTTTTGCACAGCAGGGTGACTATAGACAATCTTAATGACTACATATTTTAAAATAGCCAAGAGAGGATTTTGTATGTTCTACCACAAGGAAACAATGTTTGAAATGATGCATATACTAATGACCCTGATTTGGTCATTACACAAGATATTTGTCTCGGAACACTACATCATACACCACAAATTTGTATGATTATTGTGTCAATTAAAAAAAAAGAGAGAAGAACTGAGATCCAATAGCAAAAGGAAGGTGCATTTTACATGGTTCATAGAATATCTCCTATGACTGGGCGTGGGGGCCTAGCTGCTTGGGAGGCTGAGGCAAGAGGATCTCAAGTTCAAGGCAGCCTCAGCAACTTAGCAAGATCCTGTCTCAAAATAAAAAAATAAAAAGAGCGGGGGATGCAGCTCAGTGATTAAGTGCCCCCAGGTTCAGTCACTGGTACCAATTAAAAAAAAAAAAGAAAGAGTAAGGTTCCCACATAATGCTGAGCTATGGGGTACGGGCATCAGTAGGCACAACTCTGCACCCTGTCCTTTCATGTGGGTTTTTTCCCTATTTTCTACTCACATGAGACTATGTACAAATACAAAGAAGGCTTGTCTTGGTCTCTATCTCTCAAAAGACTTCCTTTAAAATATGATACATTTTGTGGACCTACAATGTATTTTCATATCTATGGGGCTCACTGGGGTTTTCAGGACCTAGTTGGTTAACTTGGAGTGTCGGTTGGGGTGGGGGATGAATCTGATAACTCCTCTGTGGTCATTTTCAAACTGTGACAAAACATGATACTGGGATTTAGGGTTAATAGGAGAAAACACACTTGGGGTGGGGGTGTGATTCACTCTTTTGTCCCTCCAAACATCAACACATAACCCTTGGTGGCCTTGTCGACTTTACAAGTGCATACCTGGCATATCAGCTGACAGCCAGAGAGTGCCTGCTGTTACTCAGAAGAAAAGATGGCATGTCTGATAATCTCAGAGAACAAAGACTCTAGTTACTTCATCTCCCTCGCCTAAGGGTCTGGAATTAATTGTGTTTCTTTATACCCCGTCTAATTTTACAAAATCAGACTGCTCCATGGCAGTTTACTAATTTACCACCTCATCTAAGATAAGACCTTGCCAACAGTGATAACATTTAGAAGACAGACCTGCTGAGTATGGTTCTCTTCGCCCTTCACCCCGCACTCACAGGCATCTACCCTGCTGGCTCAGTCTGAGGACACAAATACACCAGGACAATCTGTTGTCTCAGATGATCACCTTTAGAACAAGAACTGACTCTACTCAGAAACCTCTTTGAGTATCTGCTCCAGCATCTTTCAAAAAGACCAATAGAGTAGAAAGAAATAACTGGTCTGCTTTGCAAAAAGACATGGTAGTATATTTACCTGATACACATTTATTGTGTACTTACTATGTGAAGAGCAGTACAGTAGACCCCCTCTTTACCTGAAGTTTTGTTTTCCATAGATTCAATCACCTATAGTCAAGAGCAGTCTGAAAATAATAAATTAAAAATTTTCTGAAAATTCCAGAAATAATTCATAAGTTTTAAATTGCATGTTGTTCTCAGAAGCACAATGAGGGATTGTAGCTCAGTGGTAGAGTGCTTGCCTCGCATGCATGAGGCACTGGGTTCGATCCTCAGCACCACATAAAAATAATTTTAAAAAGATATTAAAAAAAAAGAAGCCTGATGAATTCTCAATTTGTGGTTCACCTCTCCCAGGAGGTATATCATCCTTTTGTCTGGTGTATCCATGCTATATATGCTACTTGCCCATTAGTCATTTAGTAACTATCTTGGTTATCAGCTTGACTATTATGGATTTGCAGTTCTTGTATTCAAATAACTTCCACATAGCAGCCTAAAGCAATATCACAATGCCTGCATCATTCACCTCACTGCATCATTTCACATGGGCATTGTATCATCTCTCACCATCACAAGAAGAAGGATGGGGACAGTAGAATAAGATATTTTGAGAGAGAGAAAGACCACATTCACTGCAGTTACTTTAACTGCAGTACTTGGTTATAATTATTCTATTTTATTATTTGTTATTGATAATCTCTTACTATGTCTCATTTATAAATTAAAATGTATCATAGGTATGTACATATGAGAATAACTGAGATTTTAAGCATCTACTGGAGGTTTTCAAATGTATTCCCATAAATAAGAGGGATCTACTGTTTATGGGCTACTTCCATTCAAATTTGAGATACAAGGAGAAAAGCAAGGAAGTTACAAAGTTTGGAATAAACATGGAAATATCAATGGAGTTTCTAAGTGGCAAAATTATTATTATGGTGTTTGGGGATAGAAGGAGACTAGGGTTTTTATATGCAAGTCAGTTGCATAATCAAACTCCTTAAATTCTACTCCATGCTGAGGATGAGTAGTAAGCAGGCTCAATATAGAGACATTTTTTAAATGCTGTAACTGGAGAACAGCCTATCATGGGGACTTAAAGGAGGAGTAATAAGGAAGAGAGGATCAAATCATCATAACTGAGTTCCCTGCTAGTCTCATGTCACTAGGCTACCACATGGCATATCCCTGATCTTTAAGCATACTATGGTGTGTGTGGGTGTGTGTGGGTGTGTGTGTGTGTATGTGTGCATGTAAAGTGTGGGTGAGTGTCTGAGCCTATTGTAAGTGTGGGGTTGGGTAGAAAGCAAAGCAAAAGAGTATATGTTTCCATCTGGGCTCAGATTCCATTTGTAGATACAATTATTTGTTTAACATAGTCACACCATATTATGTTACATTCTATGATTTATTAGTAAAAGCATGCTTTTTAAACTTCACTTTCCAAAGCAATGATCATTTCTTGACATGTTTCATTACTGAGCAATGACATAGACATTTGTTATATTTTCAGACAATAAAATATTACCCTGCTCAAATACCTTCATGGAATATTAAACAAAATGAATGCTGTTCCCTTTCTGTGTTTATCATATCATATTAAAAGTGAAGACGTAGCCCTATGTTTTCTTTACTGATAGACGAGACATTGGAAAGAATGAGGTTAGTTTACCCTTCATCCAACTGGCTTTATTTAGCTACATCCAAAGCCTCCAAGAACACTGCTAGAATATCATTTCAATCATCCAGCTTCTCAAAGGTCATTTACAATGTACCTTTCTTTCAAATCATTGTGAAGAATAGAATCCAAAATTCTCCTACAAACTTGCTCCTTGTCCTTACCCCAGAGTCAGTTAGCTTCAGACAATGATAGAAATAGTGAAGATTGGGGAGGGATCCAATATGAGGATTGAAGAATTTATCTTCATAGAAACTTGTTGTGGACCAATTTTATAAATGTGTTATAAATATTTATCAGTCCACCTACTGGATCTTTCCATATGCACATAAAGACCATATGAAATATATACTCTTTACCACTGATATTTCAGAAAACATCAGCTAGTGTGAGGGAGCGAGAGATTCCGTATTCACAGGATAGTTTCTGCGCACCCATCACTATGCAGATACCCACATTCGTTACAGAAAGATTTTTGTAATACTACTGACTGTATGAAAATAACAAATAACACTCATAGAAAATAACAAATTTTGAGTTTCACCATGTATCACATAAAGTGGAAGTTCTCAGGGCCACCATTAAGGCTAAATTGAATCCTTGGTATGTGTAAGGTTTTCCAGCTCTCACAGATAGAATCATCACCAGACTGAGGGTAACTTAGGTAAACACCAAAACTTTTAGAGAAGGAAATGCCAGAAATTTTTCAAGATGGAAAATCTGTGCATTCTTTGACATGATGATGAAAAAACAGCCTAAACGACCCAAAAGACCTCAATCTTAAGGTCAGATGGTCTGCACTTCTTTGTTACTATTTTATTTGAACAAATGTCAGTGAGTAAACTGTTTGATACAGTGATTTCCAAGAATTTCTCAAGAGAGAAAATATTTTCTCTCTCTGCTTTCAAAGGTGGTTGGAAGAGTAAGATGGAATATGATGAGTGCAGTTGTCGGAGATGCGACCAATGGTTGCAAAGGGACTGGCTCAGAAGTGCCACACACTGGGCTTGATGCTCTGCCATCACTGACTTGAAATTTTTCATTTTATTTTTGCACTTGTGCTATATGAGTGAAGTCTGATGGGACAATGAAACATAAGCAGAGCAGATTTGACAGGTGTGAACACACACTTCTGCAGATGTGCAATTCCACCTGGTGGTCATTTGTTTCTTGGTGCGTTAGATACCATTTGATCCATGCCTTAGTGTTTGTTTAGCCTATGTCTGATCTCTAGAAGCCTATGCATAGAGTTTGAAATAGTTCTCTACTGTGGAAATTTACACTGTCTTTGCCAGTCACCCCAAACTGCTAATCGGAATTAATGCCTTATGTTTGTGTTTTGCAGACCAGACAGGTAAAATAAAATTGGGTCTTAGCCCACATGAAGGTGGATCTGTATAATAAACTATCCAATTCAGGAAATCAGGCAGAAAAAGACAAGTTTCTTTATCGCCTCCTGTTTGTGAGGATTTCTTCCTAATCCCCACTTTCAGAAGGGTGACACACCCTTCAAAGAGCCCAACTCCCCACTCACTTGGGTTCTATGCCCACTGACCTAAATGTTCAAAATTGACGTTAGGTTAAGAAATGTTCAATCAAAACCAGTTGGCAGCAGCCTCAGTGTCTCTCCACCTTAAGGTTTTCATTTAATACTTCAATTTGGTCTTGGTAATTGCAAGATACTCTATGCACTGGATATAATGTCAGTGATATTTTATATGCCATGTTTAAATATTTTGTAGAAGAGTCCCATATTTGGCACATTGCCAGAAAAGGAAGTTGGGCTTCTATTGTCTATTATACAAAATGAAGATGTTGAATTAGTTAAGCCCTAAATTATATTTCACCCCTTCAATCTTCTACTCAGTATTTGTTGGAAGACTCTGGGCTAAACACCTAGTGTAAGGATGCAACAATGGATCAGACCCAACTCTCACCCACAAAAGAAATAGAGTTAGAAATACAGAGTCAGGGGGCTAGAGTCCTGGCTCAATGGTAGAGTGCTTGTCTAGCATGTGTGAGGCACTGTGTTTGATTTTCAGCCCCACATATAAATAAATAAATAAAATAAAGATCCATCAACAACTAATACAAAAAAAAAGAAATACAGAGTCAGAAATATAACTTAAAATAAAATGCAGTAATGCAAATATAGGTTAAGCACAGTGTAGTATAAATAAAACTGGGTTAGTTAGTGGGTTAGTGAAGGCTTCCAGAAAGGATCTGACAGTAAGCTGCTCAGGAGGGTGAGTAGAAGTTAGCCTGGTGTCTGGGGACAGAAGGTAGATGAGAAGGTAAAACAGCAGTTAGAATGAAAAACATGATCACATACAAAGCACCTAGCAAAAGGACAGAGGTGGAAGAGTGGATGGTGGGAATGAAAGCTGACATCCAGTGAAACAGCCCTGCTCTGACCATATTTCATAAAGGACATGTAATAGATCTATGAAGCTAGAAATTAAATGTCTGCTAGGTTCTCCTGATTCAAATACATCTCCTTAACATAAAACAAGGAGATTTTTATTTAACTTCTGTTTTTATTTCCTTAACTTTATTACCTTTTTGAAATTGTATATCAACTAAAACATCCTGGAATAACATGAGCTTTTAACAGCTCAAGCATAAAAGTGTGCAACAAATTACAAATCACTTGCAGGTATAAGAACAATTTAGCTCTAGTGGAAATTAATCAAAACCCTTCTCTAGAGTATTAGTGAGCCCCTTTAGCCAAACTGTCAAGAGAAATATTCTTGCCCTATTTCCTTTTCTGTTGTCTTGATACTGTCTCCAATCCAAACTGCATATGACTACATTTCTTTTTGAACCAAGTTAGTCTGTAATTGCTTCCCTCATGGAATGGTTAGTCCTCAAGCTCTCTGCAACTGTTTCAGATTTCCATCTTACAATATAGAACTTTAACTTCAATTGCCCTAAGACTTGCAACAGAATATTTATTGTTTGCCTTAGTCAGTTTTCTGTTGCTATCACAAAATACCTGAGACCAGGTAATACATATAAAATAGAGGTTTATTTAATTCACAGAGTAGGAGCTAGAAGTCCAAGAGCATGGAACCAGCATGTAGTAAGGGCCAGTTTGCTTTCCCATAACATGAAAGAGGACGTATCATGGCAAGACAAAGTAAGCATGCATCTCTTTTCCTCTCCAAAGCCACCAGTCCCATCATGGAGGTCCCACCTTGATGATTTTATCTAATCCAAATTACTTCCCAAAGACCACATCCCAATAACATGAACTTATGAATTTGGGATTTAAGTTTCAGCAGAGGCAGTATTCAAACTGTGGCACTGCTTTTGTAACTGGGAAGCCTGTTTCTAATATTTTATTTCATAATTTCACACAATGCTGAATCAGTGAGAGATGAGGTTTCTCAAATGGAAATAGACTGTGCCCTACGGCTTCAAGCAGGAAATTCTCCTTAGTGTCAGATGGGTTTCACTGTGGTTTCAGGTGAGAAGAAAACATTTTCTGAGCAGATTACTTTCCATCATTACTCAGATGTCCTTTGCTTTAAATGTCTTTTTCACTTTCCATCACATTTGAGTTGTTCATTGAAGAAGGAATTGCTTATCCATAGGGCTAATCTTTGTTGAATTGGTATGAAATTCTGCTTAGCTGTTTGGGCTCCACTGCTATTGGGTCACAAATTCACTTTGCAATGGTTAGCAGAGATATAAATGCAAAGCACCACTGTTAGATGTAAATTACAACCCATTTTGTGTCATTCTTTCCATCTTCAAAAAAATAATACAGAGCTGGCACGGTGGCGCATGCCTGTAATCCCAGCATTTCGGGAGGCTGAAACAGGAGAATCGCAAGTTCAAAGACAGCGTCAGCAAAAGAGAGGTGCTAAGCAACTCAGTGATACCCTGTTTCTAAATAAAACACAAAAATATGGCTGGGGATGTGGCTCAGTGGTCAAGTACTCCTGACTTCAATCCTTAGTACCAAAATAATAATAATAATATTAATAATAATAATATGGACTTAAGATTTATAGGCAACTTTTTTTCTGTAGATTATCAGAACTCATTTCAATTCAACTTAAATTTCATCAACTTTTCATCATCTAGCAATTGAAACACAAAACTACTTTGTGTTTAAAGATTGCATGAACTAATATACTCATAGAATATAAGATTTTTTATTTTGAAGATTTTTCTTAATCTTTTTAAAGGGCAATAGTAAAATGTTTTTAGTTTACCTTAAAACACTTTATCATAAACATTAGGATACTATATATATGCTACTTGACTTTATCTTGAGCTGTATGGATAGTCCCTTCCTCTGACTGAAAACTTGTACTCCAGAGAAACCATCAAATCAGAAAGTTCATGTGTGGCCAGTACAAGTTTTTATATTATTCAGACCTTAATTGACCCCTGAGGCTTTTATAATTAGCATATTATGTACCAAGATCTCAGAATCAATATTCAGAAAAAAATTATGAGTAAAAATTTAAATATATTCAAGATACATGGATTGGGTGAGATATTTTATGAAATTAAAGATGTTTAAGTTATGTAGAATGGAAATTGGATACACTATTTTAGATTCAGTTCTCATTCTTCAATGCATAGGATGTAAAATCTAGCCAGGTCCAAATTAGCCCTTAGATATGATGACTGGGATAAGTTTTTTGTACAATAAATAAATTCATGACTCTCTAAATGAACGTCTAAACGAATTTCTATCAAAGATTCTATCTGACTCACTAATTAATGAGGAAACCAGAAAAGAAGTTACACTTTGTTCAAATGAGACCTCAAAGGTCAGACAAACAGATAAGCCCACAGGTAATGCTGACATGAATTTCTTTAATAAGTGCAACATTGGTTGCTTTTTGTTTTATTTTGTTTTCCCTTGCAGTAGACTCACATCCAACCATTGGTTTTGGAGGATTTCTGGTTGCTGCTAAAAAGAGCTAAGTGAAGTTTCTTTAGAAGGTTGTTCCTTTTTCTTAGGCTTAACTTTTCTTGTAGGATGTTGATCTGAACAACTCAACTAAGAGAGAACTGAGACCACATTGTGTGTGACACCTTTCCTCACCCATTGTATGGGTCACTGTGGACAACTCTAAAACCAAAGACAGGTTCACAAGAGAAAAGCAGGACAAATTTATTTAATCAATGTTTTACATCACACAGAACTCAGAAATGAAACTCTAAAGAAAACTTATGCTTGGGTTCAATGAAGAGTGGACAGACACAGTTAGGATGTGATTAGACAAAAACATATGATCTGCATATTAGAAAATAGGAAATACCTAACAAGACCTGTCTGCGCAGATTCTTCTTCACTTTTCTGTGTAGCACTTCCTCTTTCCAGATATGGGACAGGATCCCTCTTGAATGAGAATAGTCAAAGGAGGAGGGAGAAAGGAGAATGGCCCTTCTAGGTCTTATGCTTACTTTGAGGGTCAGGGGTTCTAGTTTCTAAGACTCAACTGGGGGAAGAATTCTGGTTTCTATAATTCATTCTGAAGAAGAAAGAGAGAGAGAGAAGAGTGCAGGGGAAAATTCATGGAACTTTGCTTCTGAGCCCTTCCACTCTCTTTAGTTCAAAATACCGTGCCAAAGCACCTTATTTTGGGGCCTCCTTTTCTGAGCCCCAGGAATGTTAACAGAATGGATGCATTGAGCTTTTGCTTGTCTGTAAAGGTCTCCTTAAAAATGTTTACACCCTAAGTCCTGGATCCACTTTGAGTTGAGTTTTATGCAGGGTGAGAGATAGTTGTTTAATTACATTTTGCTACATATGGATTTCCAGTTTTCCCAGCACCATTTGTTGAAGAGGCTATCTTTTCTCTTATGTATGGTTTTGGCACCTTTGTCTAGTATGAGATAACAGTATTTACATGGGTTTGTCTTACCATATGTGCATATATGATTATACCACCTGTATAACTCTACATCACATACAACCAAAAGAATGAGAAGTTACATTCCATTTATGTATGATGCATCAAAACGCATTTTGTCATGTATAATAATTAGAACAAATAAAAATACTTTTGTAAAAAGTACATCATGTATAAAATTTTTAAAAATGCCCACACCCATGATGAAATTTTCAGAAACTCACCTTCATTCTAACTTTGAAGGGTGTAATGCAATGATAAGTTTTATGGATAACTTCTTATGTTATGGATATCCAAATTACCAGGTCCATTTCTGACACGTACAAATTAGTATTGTGGTTAGCCTTTTTTCTCCCCTCTTTAGTAAAGGGTTATTAATTCTGCTTACTGAAACTCAGAAGTAGTATTTGTAAAAGTAGCCTTTGACTGGCCTATGATGGATTTTAGCATCTCTGGTTCTTTGTATTTTGGTCCTAGTAGTCTTATGGCACAAACATAACCACTCACCTAAAATTAAAAGAACCCAAAAGCCCAAGTTTTCTTCTTTAGGCTTTCCCATCATGGTTCACCCTCAGTCCCAGATCTCTATATCCTTAAGACAACCTGGCTTTATCCCATCTCCTGGAGAGATGGCAGTGAGGAAGGAAGGGAGGCAGGTGTGGATCCTCAGGCTCATATCTCTGAGTCAATATTTTGTGCTCCCTTTTAGTAAGACTATATCACTGAACTCTAAGATACTTTGGCAATAACTACATCAAAATGTGAACCCATATAACTGGTGAGTAAGCTACATTTGGCTTATCCAGCTTGGTTATGGAATTAAAATTTCCATACACCTTCAAATGAACTCTTGAAAGCAGGCTTCAGTGAAAAGGAGGTAAAACAAAGACTACGACATATGGTTTATCTTTTCAGTAATTACATTTTCAAATGTAATCCTATACACTTTTTCCCCTTAAATAAAGTCTTGTTTAAAACCAAATGTTTCTCTGTTAACAGAGGAGGCAAATGGGAGTCCGCGCATGGGTATTGAGATATTCAGTGGTTTTATGGTTTGGAAAAATTTGAATTAACATGCTGTACTTGTGGCCTTTTGGAGAATAAGGCTGTGCAAAGGGAAAAGTGGTTATGGACTAGGCTTGTGTCTTCCACATGGACAAGCTCGTTCAGGCCACACTCAGTTGCAGAATCAGCTTTTTTTTTTTCTTTTCAGTGAGGACAGGCAACTATTTACTGTAACATATCCCACATGTCCATAGCAGAGCAGCATATTTCTTGACCAAAGAAGGAACTCTACCTTCACGCTCTGCTCCAAAGCGTCAGGCTTCCACTGAGCTCTCTGTGTCTCTAAAGTGACTCCAAGGGGAAAACATTGATTTTTTTTAAGCTATAAAACATCTAATATGATCACTATTCATGAACACTCACTTTTCAAATCTATGTTCTGCTATTCTGGGGACAAAGTAAGCTTATCATACTTTTCCAAATGCCTGAATGTTCTGTTCACCTGTCAGGAAACTTGTTATTCCTTCAGAGAAAAAAAAATCATCTTTGCACATGTCACTGTATAGGAAACCAAGGAGCAACAGAGCAGGAATCTGACAGCAAACTAGGACCCCAGACATGGCTGCTACAGGGCAAGTGGTAGAAAAATAGGGGACGTGACAAGTCAAGGCAGGTGGTAAGTACTAGAGTTTCGTTTGCTCAGCCTACTTTGATCAACCCTCCTCCTTGTTCTTCAGGGCAAGGCAAGCTGAAGTCTAGGTTTCCCAGACCTCCTAGCAACCAGGATTTCAGGTGAGAACTGGGTTCTACCAGGTAGATATGCACTTGCCCAAGACTTAGAGATAAGCTAAAAAGGCTATTTTCAGGCAGATGTCCCTTCTGAAAATCCAAGCCATGCAGATGCACCTACTGAGAAGCTATTCTGCTGGCCATATTCAGGGTCACAGGTCAAATAACCAGAACTGTGGATATCAAGAGGGAGTTAAGGCAGGATCAACCTCCTGAGGCCCTGCCCACAATCATGAGGAGTCCTGGGTCTCCACAGCCTCCCACTCCTTCAGTCCTCTATTAATTCTATAAGCATGCGATTCCCTATATTAAGTCACTCTCTGTCTGAATCACTCAGTGGTTTTTTTTTTTTTTTCCCATGCTCTACTCTGACTAATATGAAGAGGATCTGCAATCATTAGGAAATGTTCAACTCCAGAAGCCAAAGTCTTAAAATTGATAAAATTTAGAATTAGAAAATGATCCACTCCTACCCTCCTCATTTTTAAAAAGAAGAAAATAAGACTGAGAGGAGCTGTATGATTTGTAATTCAATGAACTGAAACAACATGGTACAAAAGACAAAACAGAGGATAAGGAAAAGGCTTGGAATCCTAGAGCTGCCAACAATTCACCATGTGGCCTTGACTTCTCCAAGCCTCATTTTCCTCATCTGTGAATTTCCTCAACCTGTGAATCAGGTTGGGATGTGGTAGGCATTCAATAACCCAAAGATTCTTCTCCTGCCTTTGTTCCTTTGTGGACACATGATGTAAGTGCCTGGTTAGAAGCCAGGCTTCCTGATCACTAGATATACATGTAAAGACAGAGGAAAAGCAAGCTCTGAAAATGATGTTAAGTCCAAGCGCACTTTTAGTCTATGGATAAACTGTGCAAGAGCTTTGAAAATCTGCAAGGTCACACTTGCATCAGGAGACCTACCCAATGGGAAAGAACAGGGGAAGATGAGGATCACAGTTGAAATTAGGGACCAGAAATTGTTGCCTCTCTTGAAGAGAAATAAATTAAAAAAAAAAAAATTCTACTAGTAAAGGTTTCAGGCAAAAACGAAGTTGTCCAGTAGTGACAGTTCATGAATGGAGACTGTCGGTTCTGCTCCAAGCAGACAGGAATCCGCCTCAGGCAGACCCAGCAGAAGATGCCGAGGACTAGGTGCCAGGACATACTAGAGAATGCAGCTGAATTTCATGGATGGGAAATGAAGAAGACTTTTCTCCCAAGGTTAGAAAAGCCTATGGCAGACAAAAGGCTCCTTTTAAGTTCTACTCATTCATGCAAAACCAAAACCAGGATCTACCAATATGCTAATTTGCGCCTAAGAGCCTTTGCAACAACCTTTTTGCCCATTTCCAAGTTTGTAAGAAGGAGAGGCAGAAATGAACCAGGAGGGACATTAGTCTTATTAGGAAACATCATTTTAAGGGCCACAGCGTAAGTTTTAGTCTGCTCTGGTTATTTTGGGTTGACTCACATCTACATATATGTAACTCTTCAGACATTCAAGACCTCAATCAGTTGGGTTGAACTCTCCTTACAAGTCCTGTGGAAGTCTCCATACAGCCATAAGATTTTTGGTTTTATTCCCCAGGGGTATTTAACCTCAGAGTCATATCCTCAGACTTTTTTTTTTTTTTTTTTTTTTTTTGACCTTGCTAAAGGCTTCATTGAGTTGCTGAGGCTGATCTCAAACTTACAATCCTCCTGCCTCAGCCTCTGGAGTCATTGGGATTACAGGTGTATGACACCATCCCTGGCCAGCCATAAGTTTTTTGCATATTCCTGGGGATTTGTTTGCCTAATCTCTCACTTGCTTCCAAACAACATCAAAACCAATGCAGAAACTCGTTTTCTTCCTCCATTTCCACACTAACTTCCATGAAAACAGTAGGTTCTACTGAAAATCTGAGCAGACAGGATTTCACAGGAAAAGAGTGTGGTAAAGGGTCAGGCTGCCCTCAGCCATCTCTTCCCCTACTCTCTCCTCCCTTGCCTTCCCTGATTCCCACCACTCCACCTGGTACACAGAACAGTTCAGCTATCTTTAGCAACTTCTCCTAAATTTGTAGGTCCAAACCCAAACACATGTTGGATTTGTATGCCAAAACAAACAGATCTTGAGTAGATTAAGGAGTTTATTTAGAAATATAAAATCTAGTAAAAAGTAAATCGCTAAAATAAACAAACCAACGATTGTCAATAAAGCAAGCTAATGCTCTTAGAGAAAGTAAGACACTTCTTGACCTGGATTGGTTTAATCTAATGGTGAAAATAAAAGCCAGAGGGGAATTAACTTATCTATTTTAGCAGTCAAGAGGAAAATAAGTCAGCCAATTAGGCTATCTAGAAACATTTCCAACAGTGCAATAAATTAAAGTGATCATCATGTAATATCACTGAAAATAGCTCTTACATGCCTCTCTTTCTTTTCTCTTACTCATTTGCTAAAAAGAAAAAAAAAAAATATATATATATATATATATATTGAGCATCTACTGTGTTCCAGGCACTGTTGTGATCACTATAGGTATAGCAGCAAGTAAAGCAACAGATGCTACGCCCTCCTGGAACTTCCATTCTGGTGAAAGAGAGGGGAAAAAAACCAAAAACAAAATAAGATCAGCACTAGAAAGAAAATGAAGTTGAGAAATAGAACAGAGAATAACTGGTTCGGTTATGTCTAGCTTAGATAGTAAAGGAAAGCTCTGAAGAGGATCCTATTAAACAATAATCTTCTTGGCAAGAGAAAGGCCCATAGGACAGCGTTCTAAAGCCCAAGGGTAGAAAGAACAGAGGATGTGAGTGACAGATGGTAAAAAGGCCAGTGGAAGGTGAGGAGAAAGGAAGAAAGCAAGTAATAGGAGACAAGATCAGAGACATAAGCCTGGATCACTAAGAGCCTTGTGGGTCATGGTGAGCAAGATAGATTTCATTACATCACCATGGCTACATTTGCAACTACTGTCAATTACTTTTGACAGAATCTGAAATAAACCTATGGAGTTCCTATTTTTTTCATTAGCTGAAACACAAAACTTAATTAATAATATATGACATTATTTCATACACATTTGAGAAATCTAACTTGTGGTTTATTTTCAAGGCATGGCTGTCAGCCTGTGGCACCATTGGGACACAGTGGAACATTTAGAAGCTGGGCCTACAGGGAGTCCTCCAGTCACTGGGGTCATGTACTAGAAGGGGCTATTGGGAACCCCTCACACTTCCTTTCTCTTTTTCTTGCTTTCTCATTGCCATAAGGTGAACAGTCTCCTCTATGACACACTCCCTGCCATGATGTTCTCCCTCACCATAAGCCCAAAGTCAACAAGCCGAGTGACCATATACTAAAACCTCTGAAACTAGGAGCCAGAATAAATCTTCCTTCTTTCTAAGTTGGTTTTCTCAGGTATTTTGTCATAGCAGCAGAAAACTAACACAGTATGCCAGTAGGCGTTCTTTCTGTTTATTTATTTATTATGGACAGCAATTTTGGTACAGTTATGCATTCTTTAATGATCAATTTAAGGTATTTAGGTTATTTGTTATCCCAAACATTTATCCATTCTTGTGATGGAAATATTCACAAAATTCTTTCTTCTGGCTATTTTGAATTATACAATACAATAATATTAACATATGTTAACATAACAATGTTAACATACTGTTAACATAATACTGTTGGAATCGCCCAATGCCTCCTTCTGAAAAATCTATCCCCACCAACAAGAAAAGAAGTTATCCTTTGCAATACTATGTCCCAGGCTCTAATATCAAACCATAGATGAAGATACATTCAGCACTTGGGAAACTCTTTGAATTTCATCATCTTTTAAAGTGACCAAAAGAACTACTCTGGTTTTTCTTTTTTGTTAGGCACTGCAGAGAGTTCACATGATTTTTGGACATCGTAATCCCTTCCAGCCCCTAGAGATGGGGAGGAAGAGTCCATAGGGTGCCAAAAAAGTGAGCTGAAACAAATTATGTAGTGGGCTTAATAGAAAACCCACCATGTGATGAAATGTTCACCCCCTTTTTTAATTTATGAAAAGCACTTCCTTCCATGTTCCACACCCACCTCTCTTGGGGCTTCCTGGTCAGTCCATTCAACTGCATCATTTATGAATTAATTTCTTTTTTCTTCCACAGCCAAATACCTTAGGGTTCCAAGACAAAGATCAGTTCTCCTTTGGAATTCCCTGAGGAATTCTCTTCTAACTTTATTCCAATCCGATGCTAAAAACACCCACAGAGATTTTGAAATACAATTGGTGTTGTCCATTTACCTAGACAACAGAGTTGGAAAGCAATAGTTGAAGCAAGGCCACCAGCTCACAGATGAGTTTTTCAAGGAATCTCCCACAGGCTGCTCCTCTCCTAAGTAGAAAAATATCCCATCCCAAGATCAGGGCCTCCCTTTAAATAACGTGGGAATACCAACCTACTGTGGATTCGTAGACAATTGCTTGCTCTCCCTGGATTTGTTTATCTAAATATAAGAAAAGAATGAAGTAATAGGAGGAAAAAGACACTATGAACTAAGATGCCCATTGAAACATTAAATGCAATGGTGAAAAATTAGAAACAACTTAACTTCCAAAAACACTAAACCCATAACAATATTTTACTGGATTTGATTAATAATAAAAACAACCAGAATTTTTGTAGCATATTACTTTATAAAACATTTATAAGTACATTGCCTAATTTGTAAACAGCCTAACAAAAAGCAGACCAACTTATTATTTTTATTACTTATTTACTTATTTACCATCCTATTTATTTATTATTTACTGATACTAATTATACATCTTTATGGGGTACAGTGTGATGTTTTGGTAAATGCATTCTGTAATGATCAACTATTTGATTCATTATCTCAAACATTTATCAATTCTTTGTGATGAGAACATTCAAAATCCTCTCTACTATTTTGAACTATACAATACAATCATGTTGACAGTAATCATTCATTTACATAATAGAGCACCTGAACTTATTCTTCCTAACTGTTCCTACCCATTGACCAACCTCTCTCTATCACTACCTCTCTTCTCCTCCCCTAACTCTGGTAATCACTATTCCACTCTCTACAAACTAAATTAGCTTTTTTAGACTTCTATGCCTGGCTTAGTTCATTTAACAAAATGATCTCCACATTCATCCACATTGCTGCAAATGACAGGCTTTTGTCCTTTTTTACAGCTAAGTAGTATTCCATCGTGTATATATACCTCATTTTCTTTATACATTCACCCATGAATGGATACCTCAGTTAATTCCATTGAGGGTGGATTCCATGATTCAGCTATTGTGTATAATACTACAATAAATATGGCACTTCAGGTCCCCATACTCTTTTCCATAGTAGCTGTGCTATTTTATATTCCCCCCAATGAAGAAACTAAGCTTTAATGGGCTAAACAACTTGATTGAGTTTATACAGGTAGTATGCAACACCACACTTACTCAAAATCCGTTCCACTCACATCCAACAGGCAGACAGAAAACTGTCTTTCCCATGGCATCAGAGCCCACTGGTATCATTCTTTCTGACCCTGAATTCTGAATTTATGCTTGCCTTTTTGAATCTATGGCTCCTGTTGATGCCTTCATTGAGCTGTCTAGTGTTATAAAACAATGAAGATTTTCATGTGTCTGCATGTTCAAGACTTTCTAAGTAATCTGGGTCAAAGCATGAATGAATGGCAAACAAGACTTAAAAGTTAAAAATAATAAATTACCCAAGAGAGAATTACAAGTTTCTTTCCCCTAGGGCCATTTGTTCTTTTTTCAAAGGGTATAACACTCCAGGTACCCTCCTCTTCTCTCCTCAGACAATAAAGATTTCTCTCCTTCTCTCAGGAGGAAGAAAAGATATTTAGACACCTCCTCCTATATGAGCTCTAAGATTCATAAAGTCAGAGTTCCTCCCTCTCTACTTGCAGGTGACATCTGCCTTCCTCGAATTACTCCAACAGACAAATGTGACATGTGATGCTAAGATAGTCTGTAAGTAATCCACCTGCCTCTTATCCAGAAACCTGGCCTTTTCTTTAAGAATAAAATAATACATGTAAATTAAAAGTGGGAGCTCCAAGACTTGACTTCTTCAATACTTCATAGATGTCTGAAATACCATTCAGCCCCCATCCTGTTTGTTAGAATCTGATTTATTGTCATCTGTGGAATCTCCTCAAATGAACACACAACAAAATCCAGTTGGATGTTGATTCCAACCCAGATGAGTAGAGTTGAGTGAGAATAAGACATCTGCTCTTCAAAACCAGACTTAAGAGCCTAAATCAAATCCTAAATTTTTATTTACAGAGAATGAGGAACATGTCCATTGTTAGAAAGCAAAGGGTAAGAGAGTCTCACCAAATTCATCAGCCACTATTAAACATAATATCACAACAGAGAACTTCACTGCTTCCGCTATCTAGGAAAGCAAAGGACAGGTCTTGGGCCATCCGTTTGTTCATCTAGAGATTATGCTGAACATTTGGAAAAAAATGTGAAAAGAATGCTCCTTGCCCTCCTGAACTCAGTTCTGCCAAGATCTTGCAGAGCCAAAAGAGCTTCCTCATCTCAACTGCAATCAAAATCTTTAGGTTTTGGCAGCTAATTTTTCTTTCATGTGAATTTCATAATGACCTTCATGAGCCAAAACTGTCTTCTTTGAGAAACACACAGAAGGTCATTCTCTGTAGTATCTGGTCAAAGACTTCGGTAATATTTTCAAAAATGCCTTGGATCCAGGTCACCATGAGATAGTTTGATTCTACACAAATGAGTCACATCAGCAAGAGCACTAATGAGTGAAATTTAAGCCAACTGTGACTGATTTACTCTTTTTGATTCTGATGAATTCACGTTCCCAGCACAGCTTTGCTCTCAGTCTTTAGGCTTCTGGTTTCCGTCTGAACAATACTTGCTGGTTCTTTCATATAAAGCCTAAAGGTGCCCTGCTACTCAACCAGGCCACTTCTTTCCAAATAGAAAGCACAGTGTTCTGCCCTGACTGTATCCTTTTCCAATCCACTCCGTCTGGTCCTACTTCTTACTGTTCCATCCGATTAGTTCAGCCTTTGACAAAAGTGAAAACAGAAAACCTGGTCTCTTTTATCAATGCAGAGGTAGATTTATTCTATAACTTTGGACAAGTCATTCCACCATTCAGATCTTTGTTCGTTCAAGACACAAGTAGCCAATGTGAATTGTCAGTGCACAGCAAACCATGTTTCCAGAGTTGATGTTCAGTAAATTGTAAAAATCCTCTGGAAGGGTTAGTTTATGCAAAGCAGACAAATTCCAACCTTGAAGAAGTCAATCCCTTCATAAAATAGCATAAGAATACAGAGACACTAGGTTTCAAGAGGATGAAACCTGATTCGAGCAAGATTGCTCTGCCCTAAACCTCTGCTAATGTCATTAGCAAAATTAATTTAAAAATTAATAAACAAAACTTAACAATTAAGCATATTTAGATAAGACAATGACAAGACCAACTTCCTGGTTATGAAAAGTATAACTGCCCCCAGGGGTTTTTCCCTGTTTGCACAGTGGCCAAAAAACTAGCAGAGCAGAACAATTTCATGAGGCAACTGACCAGTGTGTCAATGCACCATCCTCTCTGCTTTCATTTTCTGAAGAGTAATAGAAAATATCAGTGCCCTGTCATTTCAAATCATTAACAGAATTGAAAATATCAATAAGTGTAACTTACTAGAAGAGATTTTTCCAGGGTGGATGTGAGCATTTCTACCCATGAAGTTAAGCATATCTGCAGGGAAGACAGGCTGATAGTCTCTGTCTCATCTGATTCTGTCACCACATTGTGGAGTCAGCTTCTGTCAGGGGCCTGGTGTCCTGGGACACTGACCTCTTTGCTCTAGAACTGTAAAGTCTCAGAAGCCTGTGTGCCCCACTGAGGTCTCAGGAGGAACATCTAGCTGGTTTTTACTCTTTACTGGGTGGGAAACCGTAAAGAGCAGCTTCAAACCCCAATTAGTGTTGACCACAGTCTTTGTTGCGTAAGATACACATCTACAGTTGCCCACCCCCAGCTTTGCTGCTAAAGTAGACAGCACCCGAGTAATCCCATTGACTGATACCAATGTTAAAAGAGTGTGTTGTGTTGAAGCACATGGCAAGGCTCTTTATCAGCTGCTTTATAAGCCTAATATTCCCTTCCCACCCAGAGTGGCCAGTTAATATACCAGGGCTAAATGTTTGGAGAATTACTCTACCATATGGAAGTAGCAAATGAAGAACATAAAAAGTAGAGCTATACCCTGGTGTATAGTGGTCTCAAATTCACTCATTATTCATATGAATGTAAGAAACACAGGGAACAGGAGAAGGTCACTGGGGTCCATGGAGGCCACTCCTTTCCAATAAGCTCTTTTTCCCCCCTAGGGCAGCATCTAATTGCTTCTGTGCTGGTTACAGTTGGGCTTGGGATTCTGTTCCAAATATTTGTTATTCTCAGGGAAAAAAAATCCTGGTGTCTGTTCTGTATTTAGATGGTTGAGTTTCAAAAACTATTCAAGTTGTTTGCAGACAAGCTCCTGAGCAGAGGTGGTGCACAGAGGCGCTTCAATTCAGCTTTGCAGGAGGTGACTTCCCTTTCTGAGGGAGAGAAATAGCTACTTTTAACCCTGAGGTTTGTTTATTATTTTCCATGGGGAATGTGCTATTGGAAAATAGTGGAGAGTAGGGGCAGTCAAGTGGGATAGATATTTATAAAAAGAAAATGTATTTCTTGGTTCCTAGGGAAATAGAAGGGTGGAAAATGTCTTGGCCATTCCCAATGATTAAAGCATGCGCGCACTTGCGCTCTCTCTCTCTCCTTTTCTTTCTTTTTTTTTAAATTTTTTTGCCTATTTTCATTTTGATTTTAATATCTAGAACCCACTAGACTAAAAAAGCATCTTACCTGGGTCTTTTTGAGGTCCTGATCTTCCTAGTTCTGAGGAGCTTTCCAGTTTCTTCAGATCAATTCTGGTCCTAGCCTGCACATACCTTGAGAGATCTGGAACCTAACCACAATCAATACCTCAGCATCTTGACATCAACCCTTTGGTGCCCAGAGAGCCAAAATCAT
>CM053410.1:48380426-48446853 GCA_028644305.1 Xerus rutilus | reverse complement strand
TTTTATTTCAATGCAATAAGTTGTGAAATGATGCCTTCACATTGGAATCCTTCCCTTCCTGATCATCCAATGAGCTGATCTGTTCTTCCTCGAGGTCAGATTTGGTCCATGGAAAGCACTATTCTTAACACATGAGAGTCGGACTATTTTTGACCACCACAGGCTGCCTGAAAAACAGGATGGAGATTTCAAAGGGTGCTATTCATTACCTCACAAATCCTCCAGTATGTCTGCCTTGAGTTTATTAGTTCAGTGAAATTTTGATGGACTTTAAAATTTATATAAATAACCATAGTAAAATGCATGTGCAGCTCTCACCCAAACATGAACTGAAGAAACTAATAGACACAAGTGCTCTGAACACAAACACACCCCTAGCTTTGTTGGGTGGGATGATGATTTCATTCTTGGAAGTCCTGCTCCTCTTGGATAGGCTTCATTTCTTTTTCTTTTTATATTCAAAAAGGTAAGACAGAGTGGCTTCCCACAGACTGATGCCTCTCTAGCCACTTAGAAAAAAGAGAGGGTTGGAAATAAAACATGTAAACTTCAGTGAAAGCAAAGTGGAAAGATTTATGAGTTTTCTGATGACCAGTATCTCAATAACCTTGATCATGCAAATAATGCCAACTAATATCTACTGATACCATGTCTGCAAACACTCATGATATTAGGCAAAGGACGACAGACAGGTGAAGGACGTTAAAAGTAACCATAAGGAAGAAGAATGAAATACAAAAAAAGAAGTAAGAAATAATAAAAAATTATGTCTGTGTTAAGGAGTTAACACCTTCCCATTCAGGTCCTGCTACCCAGGCCCTGGATTTGGGGGGAGGGATGAATTATATGAACTATCTTTACTTCTAAGAGCTTGTAGTCCATAAAACTTACCTGTAACTTCTTAGTAGAGGAACAAACCTCACAGAATATCCAGGTTTAACCTTTACATTTTACAAAATGAAGAAATTATGACTCAGAGAAGTAAAGTAGTATTTTTTTAAAGACCTCTCCTCTGAGTAGAAGAGCCAAAGCTAAAATCCAGATCTATTTCCAACTCATTCTTCTCTCTTGCTTTATTCCTTGATATTTGTGTCTCCCCTTACTCTGGGCTCTCACTTACTCACATACACTTGCACGTCTGCTCTCAGTTTGTGAAACAGGGGTTGCTCATCAGTTAGGATAGGATGGCAAGGAAGAGCAAGGATCACATATGGCAACCAAATGCTTGCAGATGCCATGTGACTATATGGTACCCTTGCAATCCCATAGGCTTCAAGGTGACCTTGGGGAAACTCCTGAAGAAATTCACCAGTTTTCATCCCCCTGAATCCACCAAATCAATGCACAAAAATAAATCCAGCTGTGTGAATGCACCCTGTGGAGAAGCAAGAAGATAGGGCGGCTAATGGCATTTCCCAGAGGATATTTATTTATTTATTTTAAGCAATCCTGCTGTTGTCACCCCAACCGGCAAATAGTCATTTCTTGGGTTAGAATTTTATTCAATGGGCTTCATCCATGCCACATAACAGATATATCAACCCTTCCAGTTCAAACTCTTCACCTCTTGGGTACCAGTCCCCCTCTCCCACCCCCATCCTTACCCCCACCTCCCTATCCTTTCACCCATACACACCCCACCCTTTGTTTCCAGCATCAGCATAAAGGCAAACCTCATTAAATTTCTATAAAAGGTCAATGTAAAAGAGTGAAAACATTTTCACTCTATTTTTTTTAAAGAGGACTGACTAAATGCAATGTGCTCTCCTTCATATAAACATTGCTGCCAGTGACACACTATCAAGAGAACTTGAGCTTTGAACTGGGTCCACTGTTGGTGAGAAAGATGAAGTTACGCAACTGAATCTAGATGTGTGGCACAGTGAGGATCTTGTGCAATGGCATCCATCTTTAGAAATAGAATCATGACAGAAGAGCAAACCTGGGTGTGATGGTTTGTGCCTGTTGTCCCAACTCCTTAGGAGGCTGATACAGTAACATTGCTTGATCTCAAGAGTTTAGGGCCAGCCTGGGCAACATAGTGAGACCTTGTCTCTAAAAATAATCATAATAGAAGGATAAAAGTTCAGGCTGAGCAGTGTAAAGACATTTATAAATGTTGTAGAGAAAAGGAAACCTGTTTAAGGTAAGTAAGGACTTTCTAATGAAATTAAGTACTACATTCTCACTTAAGAATTCTCCAGAGAAAGACTGAACAAGAGACATCTGAATCCACAGAGGGCTATGGAAACCTTTCAGATGGTTGAGAACAGGAAAACATTATATTTTAGAATGAATTAAACCAAACTGATCAACACAGGGACTAAAAATCATGAGCAAGGTATTCCAACCAACTGTGGAAATCATTCTGTGGCTCACAGTGTACACTGTAACTAATCAAATCTTCAAAGAACTTCTATAATGGATAGATAAGAGTGTTATAAATATCATACCAAAAAAATTATTTGGCTTTTCAAATGGATGAGCATATTCTAAAAGTTTATTCCCTTAGGTAATATAAATAGTAACTTTTGACTAATGATTAGGGAAATAATCACTCCTACATCATAGAGGGTGTGAGGTCTAAATGACTAGTGTGTAAAGCCAGATCACCTACCTGGGTGCGCAATCCATAAGTGCTAGGTGTTTATGTTATTTACAATCCCTGTTGATTTTCTCAATTAAGCATTTCTTGATATTGCTTGGGTAGAAAATTCATACTGTCAGAAGTCTCATCCCAAATTTGGGAAGGTATGTAATTCCAATCTGCATCATGCCCCAGAAGCTGCGTACTGACCACAGTATCACGCTAATGTTGAATGCTAACACACACAGCATGATGGCATCAATGTCTCTTGGCATGACCTGCGGGTATAAACTTAAAACAAAGAAAGTCTCAACAAAAATAAGCACTCAAAAGGCTCCATATTCCAAGAAAGTAAATAAAACCTGAGTAGGTAGCATAAAAGGGGCAAATAGAAAGAATTAGGTCAAGAGAGACTTGTACACATAATTGTGCGTGTGCGTGTGCGTGTGTGTGTGTGTGTGTGTGTGTGTGTGTGGCTAATTTGGTGGATTAGCATCCCCTTGCAATTTATGGTGTTTTCCAGCTGGCTCGGAGAAATAGAGAATTTAGGGCCAAAACATTTGGTGAGTTTCCTAATGAAACACATTAAACAATAGCTGCTCTGGCTTCCTGTAAGTAAATATGTCTTAGCTGAGCTCCACACAAAGGGAGGCAACTCTCATTTTGTTCCATGTTTATGGATCTATAGGCCAAAACTAAGGTGAGTACCTCCAGAGTCCCAGGATAGTGCTCTCTTCCTTCATCATGCTAGAACAAGAACAGCAATGAACCCTAAGAAGAGTTCCTAAAAAGTGACCTCTGACAAGCAAGCAATAGATGCCTTTTATTCACAAAAGTACAAAAGACACAAATAGCCCAAAGGCAACTTCCTCCCAACTTCCTCCCATCCAGAATAGAAAACCAAAGAACTAGCAAGCTTGGATGCTTAGAGGACTCTGGACTAAGCTTAGATTCATTGGATGATATAATACAATTAGAAGTCAGCATATTTAACTGACCATTGAGCAGAAGTCTCCATTGCAGGGAGCATCCTCACAGTGACCACTTGTGTTTCTTCATCCAAAGTGTACACAAAGAAAACTGAAAGTTGGAGCTCCAAAGCTCAGTTGTTCCTGGACATTAACTTTTAGGGGATGTCTAGGATATCCAGTTGAGGTATTCCTGGACACAGGAAAGTTAAAATGATCTCCAGTTACCTCCATTGCTCAGGTCATGAATTTCTGTGGGCCATAATTACTCAAAAAAAAAGGTACCCACTGGACACACAATAATGATTCATCTTTCAGCATAAAATTACCCAAACTGAAACCACAGGCCAACATTTTAGTGGCCCAGCCTATGAGTGGGATACCAGCAGGTTCTTGGCATCTCAGCATTTTAATGTAATGATAACATCAGGCCTATAATAACAGAATTATAAGAAGGTCCCAAAATTCCTCTCCTCTGGTATACATGTCCTATATAATACTCTTCCTTGGAAAATAAGCATAACCTGTGAATATAATGGGATAGTCATTCCCTTGATTGGATTATATCCTGTGAGATTCCATGGTAACAGACTAGAGAGAGATTATCCTGTTGGCTTTGAAAAGCAAATCACCCTGTTATGAAATAGCCATGTGGCTAGGACCTGAGGGTGACCTCTAGTAACCCAACAACAACTCCTAACTGATAGCAAATGGGAAACAGGATCTCATTTCCTATAGCCACAATAAACTCAATTCTGCCAACAACAGGAATGAGCTTGGAAGAAAACTCTGAGGTATAGATGGGAACACAACCTAGTTGATCCTTGCCTTGTCAGACCCTGGGCAGAAGATCCATTTAAGCCATGGACTCCTGACTCAAGGAAACAGTGAGATAATGAACAGTTGTTGCTTTAAGTCACTAAAGCAGCAATAGAACATCAGTACAGCCCCAGCTGAGTGACCTGCTGTATGTCCTCATTTACCAACTGTGTGGGCTCAAAACAGGCTAAATAACTCTCTGAGCCTCAGTTTCATCATTTGTCCAACATAGATTATAAACATATTTGCTCAATTGTTTTCCTGTGTTTGAAGTGAGAGAAAAAAGAGATTATTATTTGTGAAAATATTTTGAAACTTTTAAAGTAGGAAGCAAGTAAGTGATGATATGAAATAAAATCTCTGAGACCTCTGGAAATTCAAGGGTCATCATGGACTCAAGGCAGGATCATGAACTCTGGATCCTGCCTTTCAGGCTAGACTACAATGATAAGACCTTCATGTTTCCTTGACCTGTCTTAAAAGCAAACACCAGTGGAGGCTTGGTTTCATCCAGCAGAAGGTGTGAACATTTCTATTTTGTAGAAACTGGCAGAGTCTCACCCTTAAGTGATCTGCTTATCCAAACCACGTATGTTCTCAGTACCAAGTGCTAGGTATAATGGATAAGGAAGCAAACAAGACCCAGGTTCTCTTTTTAAGCCAGGTAAAATCCCTGAAGATTCAGATAAGAAATGAATAATTAACCAAGCAGTATGCAAAGGCCATACCCAGTGTGAGGCCATCCATGAGTGAGCACAGAGAGCAGGGAGCAGGAGCATCTGCCTTGTCATGGGGATGGTGCAGAAAGGTGTACCAGAGGACGATGGGCTTGCAATGAGTACTAAAGGACAAATAGGGATAATCAGTGTGACAAGATGGGCAGGGGACTGAGGAAGAGGTATTGCATGGGAAACAGCTGATTAAAAACCCAGAGTCTTGAGGATATGACTCTCATAGGAGGCACATTAATGCCATGTGGCTTTATAAAACAGAAGAGGAAAGTATATGACAAAGTAAGAGTATTAGCAAAAGACCAGACCATGGAGGATCTTATGTGCTTTGCTGAAGACTCTACTTGGAAAGGATAACGAGATCTGGCTGGCTTTTAAACAGATTGGCATTACAGAAAGTAGCTTAGGCAGCAGTGTGGATAACAAATTGGAAAGAGGAATGAATCCAATTCAAAGGTAATTAATCCACCTAAGAAAATATAAAGACACTCTCAGTGCAGAGGAAAGGAGTGATGAATAAAATTAAAAGCAAATAAGAAAGTGATTTATAAACCAGTATTTAATCCACCAGATTTAGTTTGGGAGAGAAAAAGGTCATGATTCTATCCAAGATTTCTACTCTGAGCATCTGGATAATTGCAGCAAGTACTCAAAGTCTTGTCCTGATAGAAGAAAGAATTAAGATAAGGAAGGAGGAAGAAATTATTACTGTAAAAAGACAATTTATGCCTCTAGATCCACTAAAGGTAAACATTACCAGATTTTTTCCTCAATAATAAGAGTGGTTTGGACAAGAAAGATCCTTTCTGGGACTAGAAGGCAGAGGTTATGTCTCCTAATACCTCAAATGGCCAGGTATATCAATATTCAAACAAATTGCAGTCAGTTTCTTGATGGGAAGGTCCTATCTTCCTACAAATTCATGCATTTGCAAGGCAGAAGAAGTCATGTCGACTTACCAACTTCTCAGCCCAAGAGTTGAAAATAACCACGGCTTAGGTCAGTATATACATACATTTTCAAAAGGAATTAAAAAATGTCTCATATAACAGAAGGAATCTCAGTCCTCAGAAGTTAATCTTGCAGTAAACGAGGAAAGAGAGGCGAGAGCTCAGAAAGGTTGTCAACATTTTTTTCTCATCCCGTTTTTAGAACCACGTCATTTGAAATCATGTTTTCAATTATTCCTGCTCAAATTGAATTTTGCCTGAAAATAAATACACTACACCACTTTTAGTGCGAACACCCTGTAAAAAGCATTGAGAATGTGGAATCGATTTTTAGATCGTGCATGAGAACTGTGTTCACCAAATCCCACCACTCCTTTTAAAACAGTCATCTGTTGGGGAGTGTTGCTTCTTTATTATTGATCTTTCTCCAATCACCAGGGCTAACCTGAATCCACCTTTTCCAGTGTTCATTATTAGATGGATAGATAGATCTGTCCCCGTGCTGCATTTTTGATAGACTATTTTATCTCTAACTGTGTCAATTAGATTAAACTCAACTTGGTGCTTTTCTAAGTTACTGCACAACACATGATATGGTGCTATCATCATGACTAATCAACTAGTCATTGTTTATTACTCTCCAAGCCATAAGCAAAAGAGTGAATTACTGCAACCAGAAAGGAAATCTTTTCTGTTATAAACTTTCTTCTTTTCTTTTCACCTAGAAATTGAGAATTGCCTTTCTTTTCTCTTCCTTGCCCATATAGAATAAAGGTAAGGTAACACAGTGTCAGAAATGTTCTTGGTTTTGGAAAAGTAGAGTTTTAGTACACACAAGAGTGCTTGGTAAGGGACTATATTCTGGGTTAATATGAAGTACAGGAGGGCAGTTGAGGGAATGTTATGGGAAAGGCAACAGAGGAGGCCTGCAGCACCTGCCAGCAGGTAAACCTAAAGAGCAAAGATGGATACAGACAAATGAGCAATTAGATTAATGCATTGGAGAGTCAGACCTAAGATAGATTCTGATATTGTAAAATGGATATCATAATAAAAGCTAACACATTTCCAGAATAGTATAGGTTGCAGTTCAACCTTCCACTTGGTTCTCAGATCATTTTGACTGATAGAATTAATGCGAGGAACCACACAGGGAGCTCAGTTTTGGAAACTGTGCAACCAAGAGTAGCTAGGATTTTGATTTTTGCATCGACAGCAAGGAAACACAGGCTGTGGTCTCTTGCAAAAGCCTGTGTGTGACTTGACTATATATGGCATTTTTCACTAAACTCAACACAAGCCAGTCAGCAGGAGTCTGTTCCCCAAATCACTACTAATTTTTCCTTTTAGTAGGGGATTCTACATCACTTATGCCATTCGCTAGTTCACCACCAAAACTTTGCCTAGGTTTATTTATTCAACAAATGGTAGAATGACTTCAGTTGGGGGTGGGGAGAGGGGTTGGTTAGGAAGAAGAAGGTCGGTAATCAATTGAAGCCCCATCTCTACAAGACACAAATGCTTGACTGTTCCCCACCTGGATTCTCTGTCAATTTATAATCAATTACTCTCTTTCTTACAGCTCCAAAACTTAAGAATTTGCCTCATGTCCTATTATGTTTTTTAGACTTCAGTAATTTCTCTTTCAAAATTTTTTTTCTTTATTTTTTTTGGGAAGGTAGTTTCTCAGTTTCTTTAGAAACTGAGCACAACCTGGCTTCAGATGTTTTGGACTTTCTTCCATGAACTTTCTCTCTAGTGCTAGACAAAAGGAGGCCATTTTAGAAAGCTCGGCTTACATAACTTCATTTGACAAATATGATACAAGCCAAAAACTTAACATTTCACAATACAAACTTTTTATGAAGCAGCTTTATGTTTCAAACACAATACAGCATTCAAAGAGCATGTGATCATCTAACCACCTCCCCACGTCCCAAGGGTACAGTTAAAAATATATGGGAAGAAACAAAGTTCCTCCTCACAACAGCATCCAATCCTCTGTTCTCCCCAGATGCCTTCCTGTTCCCTCTTGTGTTCTCCGGGTGGCCAGGCTCATACCCTTAGAGATTCACTTCACCACCACTCCCAGGGACTGGGGGAAAACCCCTCCTTTGATCTGAGAATGAGTGTACTGAAATTCCTCTCCAGGGCAGCAGTGTTGTGACAGAATGGCCATTATCTCAGATGAGATAATGAATGAGAAAATGCTTTGTGAACCATAAAACCTTAACTGTTGGTGATTGTTTTATTATTGTTAGTAATTTATTTATTAGTATTGTTATTACTAGTAATAAAATGAATCACCAGGCTTCCTGCTCTAGAGTTCCAATTCAGGATACAATGTCTCAGAAAGGTATGGTATGAGAAGCTATGAGAAACACAGGGAAGAAAGATGTTACCCATCACTGTTCCAGTTTCCAGAAAGGGATGCCATGTTTATGAGAGCCCACCAAGACCTTAGCTGACTCTAAAAGTAATATCTCACTGCTGAAAATATTTCTCAGTATCATTGATGACATGCCCACGTGTCTATACTACAGAAGAATATTTACTGCTGAGGGCCTCAATAATTCCACTGTGAAAAAATCATCTCCTCAGATCTGGAAAAATGATTTAAGGATGTGGCCACCTTCTCCCTCAGCCCTCCATCCTCTTCCTCATGGCCTTTTCTCAGGCCCCTCCCCCTAAAATTTCCCAACCAACTCCTCATAACTTGGAAACACCCAAAAATTTTTAAAAAGAGAGAAAAAAGATTATGATTCAAGTGAAAATCTGAGTAAGCAAACGTATTTGGCACTGAGAGCCATGGAAAGTTGAGTCTGCCGCCAGAGGTGGTTACCCGACTCTGCCCATAATTTTACACAGACAGCTACATGCAGCGATCCTGGTGGGTTCATAAGAGAGTAATGGGAAGCACTCTAGAATTTTTACTTTTGAGTATTTTTCAATAAATAAGTCCATTTAAGCTCCAATGGAACAGACTGCCAACTACTTTCTCAACCAGGACTTTAAAAAGAAAGAAATAAAAAAAGAATAATTTATAATGATCAAAGATAAACTAAAATATTAGTCTGGAAGAAATACAATTTCAGGTTTAGAAGTTGGTTTTATGAGGGAGATAATCCTCCTCTCTTTTTTCCAGGCCTATAAATGCAATTTTTATTTTATTTTTGCCCCAGCCCTAGGGTTGCTACAAAGACGGAACATGAGGAAGATTATTTCATTTCTTTTCCAGGGGATACTTGGCAATAACATTTTGCAGACCCACCTTGTGCTATTTAGGAGCATGACTTGGAACGCCCTGCCAGCTGCTGCTTGTTGGTGGATCTGATCTTCTACTTTTCCAGTCTAATGAAGACCTGGCCTTTCTCTATCTGGGGACAATCTGAATTTGGTCAGTATCTGCCATTGTGTCTTATTATCATTATCAAAAATGAATGCAATGGATAGATAGGATCATGGCTATTGCAGCTTTAGGGAAAAAATCGTTTTTTTAAAAATGCCAATTAGAATATGAAACTTGATACCAAACCGCTCATATTAAAGTCACAGACTACTCTGAAACATGTCCAATACAAACAATAAACCTGGTTTATAACATTGTGTTCAAATCTCTCCTCTGCACTTCAGAGGGTCCCATAAGTGACCATTCTAGAACAGGAAGAAGGAAGCCACTCAGCTGTTCAGCTTCACCAGGCTATCCACCAATATCATGAGAGTCCTTTTATGAGAATCCTTTATGTAAATGTCGGGCCACATTTTTAACGCCGACTAGAAATAACATTACTGAGTTCCATGGTAGTTTAGTTTAGTTATATAACTTAGATGATCTACCTTACTGACTAGAAGAATATAAATGAGAAAAAATGGCACCACTCATCAACCACTAAAATTTTCACAAAAAGACATAATTAAGAAGATCATATAAAGACATAATTAAGAAGTAGATACAGAGAGATAGGAAGATAATATTTTATTCTAAATTAGATTGCCAGCTGTTCTGAGAAGCTATAAAAATTCCTAAACAATAAGATTTGATGAGCTTCTTAGATTGGTGACCATGTCTATGAAGAAGGAGTCTGGACACCCCAACTGCATGGGGACAGAAGCTCTTGCACTCAGGACCCTTCTGCATGGCAATCTGTCTGTCTCTTCAGCTGATTGGCCATCTGTATCCTTTATGCTTTATAATGCACTTTATGTTAAACTGGTAAATGTAAGTAAATATCTCCCTGAGTTTTGTGGTTCTAGCAAAATTTTTGAACCCAAGGAGAGAGTTATAGAAACCCCTGGTTTGCTTCTGGTCATTTACAACTATAGGTTGCCTAGACTTGCAATTGGCATCTAGCATGGCAGTAGTCTCCAAGGATTGAGCCTTTAATCTACGAGTTCTATGCTAACTCCAGGCAGCAGTGTTAGGACTAAATTGAATTCTAAGATATCAAGTTTGTATCCAGAAAGCTGGCTACTTGCTTGGTATAGAGGAATAACACACACACACACATACACAAACACACACATACACACACAGAGAGAGACAGAGAGAGAGAGAAAGAGAGAGAGAGAGAGGACAGAAAGCATACATTTGCCATCAAAATTGTTGTGAATAAGGGAACAGTTTTCTCAGTGTAGGGCACAATGTTTTCATTGCCTATATTCATTTCTGGTCCTCTTAGATGTCTGTAAACACATTCCAATAATAAGTTTTTCCAGAGGGAAAGTAACTTGGTGACCCAGAGCACTGAGAAAAAATATTGCTGGAGACTTCAATCTCCCCTCCCCCTTCTGCCACCAAATAAAGATAGCTAGAGTCTAAGCTGGCCTCCCACCTCTGCTAAAAATGGCAGGTATGTAATCAACCTTTAAGCATTTTTGGCTTCCTCAGAAGGGCCTTTCTAAGAACAGAGGCAGGCTCTGACTTCTTTTGCTTGGTGGAGAACCATGCTGCCAACAGACTTTGAGACCAATACTTCCAAGTTAGAATGGTTAACCAAACTATCAAGGGAGAATTCTAGAAGTAATATCGGAAGTACATTCCAAGCATGGGCTTTTGAGGCAAACAGATCTGGCTCTAAATCTTAGATCATGCTGCCATTTATTAACTTTTGATCTTGAGTAAAGTAGTTAACTTTTTCTAGTCTATTTATCCATTTAGTATGACCATGCATCCCAGTTTTTCTGGACCTATCCATGTGTATACCAGTTGTATCCTGTTAATTGATAAAAGCTCCCTTATTACTCTAAAAGGGCTTTAGTTTGGACAATGTGGCTAGTTCAAATTGAGACATACTGTAAATGCAAAGTAGAACAGATTTTGAAGATTTAGCCCAACAAAATAATATCAAATATCTCATTAATAATTTGATATTAATTACATGTCCAAATATTATTTGTGATAAACTAGGTTAAATAAAATATATTATTAAAATTAATTGCACCAGTTTTGTTTTGTTTTGTTTACTTTTTATTAGCATGACTATTTTAAAAATGTAAAAATCAGAACTGCAGGTGTATCTCAGTGGTAGAGCATGTGCTTAGCATGCACAAAGCTCTGGGTTCAATCCCCAGCACCAAAAGATAAAGAAAAAAAGTTTTAAATATAAAACTACATGTGTAGCTTGCTTTGTATGTGTTTTGGTCATCAGGCCCTAGGGGATCTGTTTATGAATCTCCTGTCCCCCCACATACATCCCTGATGTCACCACCAGCACCCCTCATCTACATTTTCCCCTCAATGAATTTTTTTCTTCCAAAAGTCAAAGAAAGAATTGAATGTATTTTCATCATATTTGCTAATATGTTTTAAAAAAATTTTCTGGGTATTTGAAGGTAAAAGGACAATAAAATAAGGGGAAAAATAAAATTGATCATGGCTCTCAGAAATGGTTTCTCCTTAGGAATAGAAACACTGACCTTGAGTACATTAGGAAAACAGAAGAATATGGGCCAACACTGGAAAATGTCCGTGTTGGCAAGGAGGAAGGAGCTTGGTTTGCCAACAGATAACGCAATCTCACAGGCCATCAGATGTGCTAACTCTGGAGAATGCTTGTGAAACACCTCAGGCCTCAAGTCTGAATAATTGGGCCCTTCAGCACATTTTCAGTGCTGTTTCTATGAAAAGAAGTATTGTCGCTTCAGGAACAGATACAGAACAACAAAGTATGAATGAATTCACTTCAAAACAATGTAATTCAATCAATGCCCATGCCATGAAGCTATAGTTAGTTTAAAGGCACAAATATTTAATTTAGGAAATACTAACCCATTGGTTTTTTCTTTTTTTACAAATACCTTCATCAAATAACCTATTTAACAAAATACTTTCAGATCTTAAACATTTAAAATAAAATGGTCTAGAAGAACCCTATCGGCCGAGGTTGTTACTCTGATGTCACATGTAGATAGATACCTGGCAACCCTGCTATAGAGGTAAAAGAAAAACTGGTTTCTTAGCACCACCCAAGACAAGCTTTAGTCAATATGCTGAGTTTTTCCACATTTCAACCAGTTGCTTTAGCACTGTGCAGATGTGAACGTTGGCATCGCTCCTCAGAAGGGCACCATCTTTCCTGACAGCCCTATGGTTTGGAAGGAGGGACTGACAGTATGAGAAAATCTAACATTAATGTGTTCCATAAGATGCTTTGTGTCTGAGCTCCACCAGCTCTCATCAGCTAACTCCTCCACCCAACTCACCCCACCATCAAATAACCCCCTTCTCTTTGATAAGGAGCCAGCACACAGGGAGAAGCAGAGGTTTGGAACCGTAGCATTTGAGGTGGAGGCAAACACACAAGGCCTCTCACTTTCCCTCTCTAACCACAACAATTGGAGGAGACTTTGCCTGGAAAAAAAATCTATGTGCTACTAAATGGCACCCAGATGGAAATCACAGCTGCTCTCTTGTACCAGCTGTACCTCTGCCCATCCATCTTCAGGACACGCCCGCAGCTGAGGAGGAGAGAGAAATTGAGTTGACAGAGCAGTTAGAGAGCTTCTCTTTTCTTCTGCATACTTTGCCTTTTATCTTTTTCCCCGTCGTCGGTTTTGGAGCTTCTTGTTCTCACCTTCATGCTGTGGCAGTGCTTACAAAGAACACTGCAGCCCTGCAAGCTGGTGGTGAGTAAGGGCCCCAGGCCCTGAATACCTAACACCTACTGTATGTGGGGAGGGGAGGGAGACCCACGCGGAGGGGAGGAACTTGGTCAAATTGCCTGGGTAGGAACAGAACCTTGTGGTGAGGACCCTGGACGCATCCAGAGAGTATCTGAGTTTTGATACCTGTCCTCTAATTAAATCCAAGGATCTAATATGCACGGCCTTTTGGAATGCATTGTTCAAACAGATTTGATTCCTGCCCAGGGGCTTTTTAAGCCACTGACCACTTTGAACCTAATTAGAAAAAGCAGAGGACACTGGAGACATTTAATAAAAGGTATCGAGTTGCTGCTTCATCTTCATGACCTGGGATTTATAAGGGAATTTCACTGGCTTTGTAGCAATGTAAAATAAATAGACATTAGATGATGACAGGGAAAGCAAAATTGCTGCCAAAGCTAAAAAGAGCTTGGCAAAAGAAGAAAGGACTACTACATAGTCAGTCATTATTTACTGTACAAACCTTTTCATAAAGCATAGGAGAGAGATACATAGGAATCATAATGGGCCCCTGCTAAAAGATGAAAAGAGCTTTCTATAGCTCACATCATCCCCTGACGAAGGCACTGACGTGTCTCCTTGTTACACAATCTTATTGTTCTATTCAGCCATTCAGAAAGCTGAATGAGCAGCCCTGCTCTGGACTTTGAAAGGCTGGAATAAATAGTCATTTATTCATTTCCAAAGAAAAGAATAAAACTGTAACGGATGGAAATAACTAATTAATTTGTTCATCCTTGAAGACTGCCACAAAACGCTGCATGTTTTTTAGCTGGTTAATTATTCTGTAGCCTGTAAGGCTAACATGTCAATAAGTGCAGTTACCTAGCCCGTCAGCTCCTAACAAAAGGATCCAACTGTTCATTATTTAATTTAAAACTAGCAAGGCTTGGCTTTTTGTTGGTGGTGCCGGTATTGAAAAGTTCATGCACCTCTGTGACCTGACAGACTTCCATTCCTTCACACCTCACAGAAATGGTTTGGTTCCCCAATATGTGGCCTCTTCTCCACCTCAGAAATCTGAAACCATGTGGCTTCTCTAAGTAACATTGTGTCTACCCAATCCAACAACAGGAAACAATTTTTAGATGTTAATGAGGGAAACTGTTTTTTATAAACTTTAAAGTGCTCCTACTGTAAATTACTACTACTATAACCCTGGCATAGACTAGAACAGAGAAGCGCAACAGAAAGATTTAAAGGGCCAAGGTACATTATTTACTAATGCAATTTATAGTCTATTATTCTACTAGATTTCATCTTAGCCACTAAATTCATAGATAGACTTGTAAATAGACTTATAGGTAGACTTTCAAATGCATATATGCAGATATAGATTGTGTGTTTGTGTGTGTGTGTGTGTGTGTGTGTGTGTGCGTGCTGGAAGAGATTGGTGGAATTGGAAAAAAGTGTTCCTACAGCATTTGAGAAATATGGAGAAAAAAAACCCCAAAATGTATCCAGGAGAATACACAAGGGACCATTCTGGGGCCAGGGGTGTGGCTCAGTGGTACAGCCTGTGCTTAGCATAGAGGAGGCCCTGGGTTTAATCCCCAGCACCACCAAAACTGTTTAAAAGGGAACTGTTCTAACAAAGAAGAAAATGTGATCCCATAGGCTGTACTGATATATTTTTCAGTATTCAAAACAGAAGCACACCCCCATCTAACTAGGGCTCTTTCTAAAGCAATATAGAGTCATCTGAAGACCACAAGGTGAATGAGTGTCTGCCCAGCCTCTACTTCTTTATGACAGTAGGGCTTCATACAAATCACTTGTTTTTGCCAAGCCACCATTTCCCCAAGAGGAAGAAAGGAACTGACACCTCCTGCCTCATAGTGCTATTATCGCAAAGACCAAATACCATGATGAGGGGATATCAGGAGCTCAAAGTCATGAAGTCCCATGAAAATATGTAATTTAATTTATTCTAATAGTCATTGCCCATTGAAGCAATAGATTCATCATTTTTAAAGGACATGAAAAATATTAACAACTTTTGAAGATTAAGAATTTTAGAAAGCAACAATTCTTCCGCTCTACTGTGAATATGAGCATCAGTTACAAAAATATTCAAAGGAATTATGTGATTGAAATTTGAATTTTGATAATAATAATATATGTGTTTATTAGAAATATAACAGTAGTTAGCATATCCCATTATGCCTTTCAACTTCCTCATAGGTTGCATAAGAGATCTGATGCATTGATTAAAACTATCAGTTGACTTAGAGGATTCCTAATAAGACACTAATTGAGCAGAATAAATGGGCTTTTCAGAGAGTCTGCAAAGGAAGAAAGATGCTGCTTACTTAAGACACTTTATTTAAATCTATCGTAATGCCATAATATACTGCTGTCTTCTAAAAGATCATTATAATAGACATAAAAATCTTTACTCTTTGGATATGACTGGAACCTTATGAGCTATGGTGCTCTTGTGCAGTGCACAACCTTCCCCCACCAAGCATGTTTAGCTTTACCCTTTACATCTTAGAGGAAGGGATGTAAAACAACCTGGAGGAACATTCTACATCTAACTTAGACAAGTGGCATCTGCTGGGTTCACACTGGTAAAGCTGTTTAGAATTGAGTCTTTCTTTCTGTATGTATTGAGGATACAGGTTGATTTTTGTGCATTAGTTTAGTTTTTTTCAATCATTTCCCCCAGGATAAGGGTGTTTCATTTTTGTGGTGCTGGGGATGGAACCCAGGGCCTCATGCATGCTAGGAAAGGGCACTACCACTGAGCTACATCCACAGTCCTTCTCAGGGTGATGAATGAAAATTATTTTGGCCTCTTGGTTTAGACTGGATAGAAAGAACCCATAGAGAGAAGCCAGGCATGGTGGCGCACACCTGTAATCCCAGCAGTTGGGAGGCTGAGAACAGAGAATCGCGAGTTCAAAGCCAGCCTCAGCAACAACGAGGCACTAAGCAACTCAGTGAGACCCTGTCTCTACATAAAACACAAAATAGGGCTGGAGATGTGACTCAGTGGTCGAGTACCCTTGAGTTCAATCCCCGGTAACTCCCTCCCCCACAAAAAAACCCATAGGGAGGAGAAGAAGGATGGGTGAAAATCACACCCCATCTTCTCTAGGTTATTGTGGTCCAGTTTAAATATGCTTCTCTGTACCATCTCTTTATTTTCACCTGTATCTGTGGAGCAACATCATTACATTCCCAACTCTGTGTTCAACCATGGAAATACAAAGATAAGAAATACAAAGCTCTTCTTCAAAGAGCTTACAATTCTTTCTGTGTCTACCCACTCCTAGAGCATCAGGCACAGACTGACAGAATGAGCCAGAAGATCAACTAGTTTCAAAATAAACACTCATTTCACTAAAAGTAATGAGTAGTCCACCTGATTTACAGGCATCATGGATGACATCTTCTGGAGGCACTGGGAAAACAGAACATTTACTCTTAGTTTGGAAATGAACATGAAATGCGGTGTGTTGGTGGCCACGTGGGTGTCTGTCTTCCCATCTGCCAATTAGCTGACATAACCTAGGTGTCAGGAGAAGGTGAGCTGGTAAACAGCAAGGAGTAGGGACAGCCTGGGAAGCTCACAGGGCATTGTTTAACATGGAAGCACACACAGAAGCATTGACATGGTCGTGAACAAAGAGTCGTTGCAGGGTGGTTTATTCATTGAAAATAAATGTTCTCTTCCTCCTGAAATGGCTTAATATCGAAAACCCAAATGTGTGATAAAAGTGCATGCACAGTTACCAGAGAAACCTCAGCTTTAAAAATTCTGCCAGGAGGGAGAATGTTGGTAATGGATTTGTTGTCTGGCTTCTTGCAAAATAAATAAACAAAACAAACAAACAAACAAAAACCACCAAGAGACTCCCAAGAATCTGAATAAAATCAGTTTTCTCTCTTTCTTTCTTCTACCTTCTCCTTCTCTTGAGTTAAATAACACCTGAAAAACAAACAAACAAAATGAAGAATTCCACACATCCCATACCAAAGAAATAGGGGTATGGGCTGGGGTTGTAGCTCAGGGGTAGAATGCTCACCTAACATGTGCAAGGCCCTGGGTTCAAACTTCAGCATTGCAAAAACAAAGCAAAAGCCAAAGAACTAGGAGTGTATTATAAGGCAAAATTAAACTTAGATCTCTGGTTTTTGAGACATATTTTTTCCTGTTGTTAAATAAATATCTTCAGCATTCAACAATTGTATGCATGAAGTAAATGTGTGCATAAACTTCAGAATAGATTGTTTAACATATTTTATTCCCAGACTCAGCATCAGGATGCTAATTTGCACATTAAATGTGGCTGCATCTGACATACCTAACTAATACGTTGACCAAATTCTATGTGAATACATTTAAATTTGCTTCTGGATCTTACAGTAAAATGGGTATGCTCCAATAGGCATAGACTGCTTTAAGCCTTATCTTTTGATGATGCTATGATTATGACAACAAAAATATCATTTGTCCCTGAAACAACATAGCGTGGGGTTCAGAAAAAAGCCATAGATACATACAACATGTGTATGGTATCTATTATCTCCAAATGTTCTCTCTTCTCCTAGACAAGTATAATTTGTGCCTTGGTGTAAGTTCAAGTCAATGGGATGCTTTTGAAGATAATATTTGTTTGTAAGTGATATCTAAATGTGCAAGGAAAGACTTCATCCTTCTTCTTTATAATTGCTTATGCATCGAGGAAGGGGCAGAAAGGTAGCATGGTTTAAAACCTACACCATGTTTTCTTCTCTTAAGCAAACCAGCTCTCTTTGTAAAAGACAGAGTGCCGAGCAGAGGGAGGCAAAGGAAAGCATGTTCTGGATGTGAAACCTTGCCAAGAAGTCTTCTGTTTTCCTGATATCTGAACAATTTCAATGGCAATAAAGGTTTTTTCCCAATCAAGTGTGAGGGCTTTGGAAAATTCTTTCTGGGCAACATACAGAACAACTGAAGGACGTGCTTTTGGTTTCTACAGTCCATTTGTCAGTCCAATGTTCCGATTTTTTATCTTTGGAAGTCTGTAATGACATCACTGGGCTGCCAGGGTGAGTTCTTGATGACAGTGAGCCACAAGATAGATTTATTTGCTCCTGCCCTTCTAGTTACTTCCATTTTCTTCCCAGTGCTAACAGAGAGGAAAGTAAATCCTTTGAGGAAAATTATAGACCCAGCTTGGTGGTTTTAAAAAGACATAAAGGACTTGTGAGAAATGAAAAGAAAGGGAAGATGGAGCCAAGGTAGAAGATAGTATGGAATGAAGAGTCAGAGAGAGTAATGCCCAGGGTGCTGGGGAAGTCTAAGCCACAAACCCACCCAGGGAGCTCACCACAGCCAAGCTCAGGTTGCCCTCTCTGCATTTTATTATGAGGTCACCTGTGATACAGATTATTTTATAAACTTCAAAAGCCAATTACCCACATTCCTAGGTTCATATATGAACTCGACCAGTATAACTCCACACCATGTACAACCACAAAAATGGGAAGTTATACTCCATGTATGTATGATATGTCAAAACACATTCTACTGCCATGTATAACTAAAAAGAACAAATTAAAAATTTTAAAAAGCCAATTACCCTCCTCTCCCACATTTTTAATCATAAATGGCATTTACTTCTTTTTGTTTTAAAATAATACATTTAAAACAAAAGAGAACAGTCTTTTAAAACGTGCACAAAATCCAAACTGTGAATCCCCTGATGCTGGAAACAAGGTTGAACAACATGAAAAACTGTTCCAACAGCTGTTTCTATATATGAGCTATTCAGGAGAGAATCTCCAGTGTCACTTAACCAGCTGCCACACTGGGAAGAGTGAATGCACTGATTGACGTAATGCTCCTGGGAGGAGGGAGGAGTCCTGGTTCCTTTGAGCAGAGATTGCAGAAGGGTCAAGGGTATGGCTTTAACCTGTGAACAGTACTTGCATTATTTGGAACTTTGATTCAGGATCAGACAAAGGCCCCATTATCCCTATTCTCCTGACAAATGGAAACTGCATCATTAGCAGACCTGTGAGGAGAGTTCTGTAGCTCTCTAATGTGTGCCAATGTCAAGTTTGATAGCCTGTGCACCCCACCCCCGCCCCTAGTTCTCTCCTTATTTTGATAGCTGCCTACTATTTAAGCAAAGCACCGGCTTCCTGACAGCTGATGCCCAGGTGGTCTCGATATCAATCTGAACATGAAATTGATCTTCCAGTGTTGGGACTAAGAGAGCTGATGTCAACAGATCATTCCACCTTTAGTAAAGATAATTCTTTCATCATCAAGGACAGGGTGGGAGAGAAGGGCTAACACAGGTGTCCAAGGTGCCTACTTATATTTACTTTTGAAACTCCCATTATGGTGACATCACCATATCAAAGGACTATGTTTGTTGATGTTTATTTATGTAGGTTGTCAGTATATAACTATGCACAATTACAGCTGGGATCAACATGCTCTATTAAAAGATGGAAAAAATTGAAACACACACACACCAAAAAAAAAAAAAACACACAACTATTTGGGCAGAAAAATGTTGATGGAAGCAAACAACAAGGAAAATGCATCCTGGGTAGAAATTTCCATAGTTGTAAAAACAATCTGGGTGGACTTGGGGTTCAGAAAAACATAGTTGGAATTGTGCCCATGAAAAAAATCAACTAATAGAATAATTCATCCAGAAATAATTCTCTATTTAGGTTTCCAAATCAATATGTGAAATTTTTAAAAGCGGACATATTTTGTTAACTATGTTTGGCTTAGGAGTCACTTGGCTTGGCTTTGACACTTCATTAATCTTTAGGAGCAGGTATAGAAGTTAAAAATAGAAGTAAGAATGACCTTTATGTTTGTATGAGCCAGGGTTGTTGATGGGCAGAAAACAAAAACTCTAGAGAGAAAATAAGTGACATGCACAGGTTTAATTTGGTGGCATGAATGGGGACATTTCTTTCTTGAATCTCAGTAAGTTGGAAATAGCTGGAAATGAGGCATGAACTAGAGCTTCCAGGCACAAATGATACCAATCCCTTATCTATTAGAGTTGCCCTGAGATTAGGCTGATCTTACAATCACCATGGAAACTGATTGGAAAATGAAGTCTTTATATAAGCAACTATTTCTTTAGTTTTTGTGACATTAGAATGAGTTAATCTTGGCAAGGCCCAGACTTTCACACTTAAAAAGTGTTCTGAAAGTTCAGTATCAGCCTACAAAGATGAAAAAAAAAATCTACATTTAAAAATACAATTCAATTCATTCCAGAGCATCCTTTAGTGTGGAGCAATGTGAAATTAGCATTAGAAAATGGGTAGGCTCTGTAGTGTTGGCAGAGATGGGCACTAGTAGTATAAGATCTAAAGGTGCACGTTGTCCCAAGCCTGCTCTGTGATCCTATGTGTCCTGAAGTAAATAAGTAAACTTTTAAGATACTGTCTAACTTCATCCGTGAAATGTAAAGGAAATAATAAAAAGCACTACCAACGTAAGAATCTTGTTAAGATTCCTGGGGAAGTTGATGGTTCAGCATGCTAAAGAATAATATGGAGACAGGATTTGAGATCTTGCCTTAAACATAAAAAGAGATAAAACAAACTACTAAACTTGAGGTCTAAACCTACATCAGCTGTAGGTAATTCTTTCCAGAATTATCACCTAAAATGAGGTGAGAAAACATGTTGGATAAAGGGAACTAAATTCATTTCACTTCTATTCTCCAAACAGGTGGCACTTTATCCTCTCCACATCAAGTTGCATGAGATTTTCCACCCCAACCTAGAAAGTACTGGAAGCCATTTTGGAGACCTCCCTGGAAAATGAAACGATTTCATCACGCAGTTCTGTTCTAGAAAGAGAAATGAAGGGTCTGGACTCTTGGCAATTTACATGATTTTTTTTCATCTAATCTGTTATCCACCAAGAAAATTCAAAAAGTTTTTCAGGATAGTAAAAGCCCATATAATAAATCATCTTGGTGCAGGATTAAATATTTTCCACTGATCACTGCTGTACAGAGAACTTGACCTAGAACTGTAAGCATTTTAGACCAGTTCTGTTCAAATGTGCTTGCTCTTCACATGTATATAATAAAATGTTAAGGTGTCGCTTCTCTGCCTCCACAAAGATATAAAATACAGAGTCTAAGGGGACCATTCAGATGATTTACCACTATATTCTAGAATCTAGTACAGTTCTCAGCAAGTAGCAGGTATTCAAAATAAGTAATTCAAGCTTGTCTTTTTGGTAGCATGAGTTGTTTTCAGTCCTAACCATTTTTATTATGTACATTTCAATCTTAATGAGCAGGACATTCTAAATATAATTCCATCTTTTATTGATAAATCAAGTTTCCATGGAATGCTTCAATTATTTAATTGTGTTACAGTGATGATGCCTTCAGAGAGAGGGCTGAGGCAGGCGAGGCACTCTTTCTCTACACTGATGGTCCCTTCATAACATCAAGCTCAGGAAGCCTGCTTCCCTTGGGTTCTGCTTCTCTCCATTCCTCATTCATTCATTCCACAAATATTTATTGAGCACCTACCTTGTATTATATCAAGGAATAAAGTTCTAAAACTTCTACAAGCTTTATTCCTTTAGAGAAAAGTGCTTGCACTGCATAACATTTTTCCATGCTGCTCAGAAACTCCTTTAACTTAGGTATGATTTTATGCCTGTATTTTAAACAAACTGCAGTTTCCAGATGTCCCAATTCTAGGTTAGTAGGGCATCACTGAAGGTAACCTTGCTTTCTGTCTTTGCGCAGTGCTGGCATGTGGCACTCCATCATGTTTTATGTCTTTGCTTCTAATGCCCCATAAGTCAGGAGATAGCAAAGGCACTCCCTTATTTTGTGGTGATCAGTAGGGTGCTGATCTTGAAAGTAGATCTCAAAACTATTTCAGGATGGTAGAAAATTATAACAGAGTTGCATTTGGTTTTTGAAAAGGCTTAGGTTCTGCATTCATGTAACTCAAAGAGTAAAAACTTAGCTCTTTCCAAATCGTCGCTCTGATTTCATTCTCTGTGATGTGTGTCTGCTCAAATCAATGTCGATTTGCCGTCATGCTTACACTCAATGCACGCCAGGCCCTGACAGGAGGTGCACGCAACAGTATTGAGGGGCCAGGCAAATTTGAAACAGCCCATTGCCCATTAACTGGTCTTACAAACAACAATGAAACAGGAAATAACAAAGCATGATCCTTGAATTAGTACTTCAGCAAAAATACTCAAGAGTTTTTCCACAGTCTGTAAATTGCTCCAGCTGTGTTTTCACGGTTTATGAAATTGAGAGAGGCAACCCCTGGAGACAAATTAAAATCCTGGATCTGGTCAGAGATGATTTTATAGGAAAGGTGCTCAGTTATATGACATCGTCTATAGATGCACACAGAACTATAAGCCAAGCTCTACTGAAAATACAAACAGTTTACCTTATACGATGTCCACCCGGAGGGATAGAGACTGGCATATATCAAAACACAAATCAACCCAGAGAATAAGGTCTGTTTTATTGCTATGTTTTACCATGAGAGGATGAGGGTATAATATTTTATTATGAAACAACTAATAGAAGGAACAGAACACATAGAGATGGCCTTACTGTGGACAGAAATGAACAGTGGGTGAGGAGTGCCACCTTTTGGCTATTAGATGCTTCCACATTCTCCATGTCAAAATTATTTTTGGCTTAGCAAATATCAAGCTTTGCAATTCAATACAGAAAAGACTTCTAAAAGTTCTTTCCCAGGTATCTCCAAGTCTCATCCTGCTTGGAACAAGTCTTCTCAGACTTCCTCATGTTCTACCCAGTCAGTTATTGCCCAAATGGTTGGTGTTAGCTATCATGGCTCCCAGGAGTACCAAGGAGTAGCCAGAAAACCAGGAGGATATTGAAACACAGAGTACATTTTTAAATTGCAATGCATCCGTGGTTGGGTTGGCATAGAAGGAATGAATAGAGAGTCTGATTGATCTAGCACAGTCCTTAGAGTCTAATAGCCCTGAATTTAACCCAAGCCATGACATTTTGGAAGAGATTTATGGTACCTGGTGGGATAAGCATGGAGTTTTCCATAGAAATAAATTAAACATACACATAACACAAATAGCATGCAGGCATTGATGCGTGTCACAGAGACTCCCCAACTCGAGAAAACATAAAAACAGCCACACCAGTACCCACTAACTGAAGTAAAATGGGAACATTCTGGAAATTAAGAACTGACCAAAGACATGGGCCACCACGCCATGGAGGGACAAGAACAGGACCTTGAAAGAACACGGTGAAAAGAGTTCTTACTCTCTCCTCTAACAGAGCACAGAGAGTCAAAAGAGCCAATATTTATAAAGTCATCCATTCAGGAGCATTATTTAGACAATCAAGAGATTTCCATCACCACTGAGAGTTGGTAAGAGGAAGCAACAATTCTTTCAGTTCCCATTTCTCAGAAGGAAATAAAGTCCTGGTTTCATCTAAGGAACCATTACACCACCTCTCCACATATCCTTCACCTTGTCCTCAAGACCCAAGTTCCTACTGTACGCCATATGTACCTGTCCCTATAGTGTACCATGGAAAACACAAAATAGCAGCAATTTCAGAGATCTATCCCTGTCTTCCTGCAGGCAGGCAGTCAGAAACAGCTCAGGAGAAAATCAAAGAATCAAACAAAACAAGATGGAATTGAGTGTCAAGGTGCTGAATGCAGACCCCCCAAAATAACAAGCTGGGAGGACTTAGTCTGGTGTGCAGCATATATCACCCATTAGAAAACGTTAAATTGCTATTCTTTCCTTCCCTTCCTTTCTCCCTCCTCTCTTTCCTCCCAGTAACAATGACTATCTGTTCCTTCTTTATCTCTGCAGCTTGGCTGCCACACACAGGTCTTTGATGGACAGTTATTGAACCGCCTTCTTCTGAGAACTAACCAGTTGAGGATTCTTATCAGGTGACACTGATAAGTTTTTTCTGTAAAGTTCCTTAAGGTCAGCCCTCCTCCTAATGATGCTGAGAGGCACTGATAAGCCACAGGAGGCAGCCTGAGTCACCTCCTGCTCCATCAACTACAAGGATGTACCCACAGTAATACAACCAAGAAGAGGTAGGCAAATAGTTACCTTTATCCCAATTCCATTGTTTTTCTACAATGTGCTCTTTCTGACTAAACTGGCCCAAAAGTGACCAAAAAATGTGAAAGCTTTGACCAGAATTGGTCAAGAGAATAAACTTTATCTTCTCACTGCCATCCAAATAACCCTCCTGTGTCAGCCCTGTCTCTATGATCAGAGGTGGAGGGCACAGCCCCTCTGAAATGGTGAAAAAAATGGGTATACAATCAGAACCAGGTCAACACGCAGCTCAGAGGGCATGGTGCGCCTGGAAATCCATGCACTTATTCCACAAATTAAGGTCCCCACGGGACTGTTGCCCCAAAGAATCATCCCAGTTAATCACCCAAACAACCAAATGTGACAAGCATTATTATTATCCCCATTTGACTAATGAAGAGGCAGAAACTCAGAAAGATGAAATGAGTATGTAAATCCAAAAAATACACTCCCCTAATGTGATGACAGAATTGAAGGAGTTGATAAGCAGGAGAAATTTAGACAAAAGGAAGTAAAGAAAGATATGCCAGGTAGAGGTCTGAGAGGGTTCAGTACTGAACGGGAAGAAGAAATAAAAGCCCAGACACAACAGACACAAGCATTCTAGATCAGTTAAGTCATTCTAAACCAGGTGCAGTGGTGCACATCTGTAATCCCGGCAGCTTGGGAGGCTGAGGCAGGAGGATTGTGAGTTCAAAGCCAGCCTCAGCAAAATTGAGGCACTAAGCAACTCAGTGAGATTCTGTCCCTAAATAAAAATACAAAATAGGGCTGGGGATGTAGGGATGTGACTCAGTGGTCGAGTGCCCCTGAGTTCAATCCCCAGTACCGCCCCGCCCCAAAAAAGTCATTCTAAAATTTCTCCAAAAGAAATCATTTAAAAATAAATTACAAAAAAAGTAATGCGTTACTAACTGAAAATGTTTCTAATCACAATCATTCACCTTTATTTTGTACTTTATGATTTATGCAAAATTGTGCATCTTTTACCTTAATTATACCTCCCAACTAAATATAGAAGATGGCTGAGAAAGACAGCTGGGACTGTCACCATTTTGCAAGTTAAGAAACCAAAGTTTGGAGCAGCTTGAGAATGCTGAGTATGGGTGCGGGGGCTCCAAATGAATTCTGCACTTGGATGTCAGTATTTTTATTTCATAATATTTACACTTTCTGGAAAAGTTGAGCAAGCTCAAGGTTGCTTTTCTCAGGTATAGTTAAAATAGATGGTTAAAAGGAGACAGCCTGAATGAAGCCAATTTTATTAACACTCTTAATTTTGTTGTTTTTCAGAGAAACAAAGTACTAAGACTAGAAGATCAAAGGAGAACAATTGAGTCACAGCCACATGCTAAAGAACCAAAGCCAAAGAATTTTTCTTTTTTTCTTTTTTTTTCTTTTTGGATGGGACTTGGTTCAATATCTAAAACATAACAAACTAATTATTAATTTTTATTTCAGTTATAGTTTTTCAATTGATGAGTTTTGTTCCAGAGGAAAATGTGCACTGTAGAAGTAAATGCAAAGCTCCATGCCATTATATGATTATTCTCAAAAAAAAAAAAAACTTAAGGAAAGATTATAGACATTTGCTTCAAATGTGCTAGGTTAAAATTATACATAAGTATAGATTGTGGGTCACATCAGAAGCAACTTGCTCTTCCAGAAGATTGAGACAAGTCTACAATTTTATGACCAAGAGAAAAGAAAACAATAGTTTTAGAATAAGTTACTGAAAAAATGAAAGTTATTGAGGTAATAGCTTAAGAAATAAGTAGCAGAATCGTTAATTATTGCATTCTTTGGAAAATGAAAGAATACCTCAAGAGTGAAATATCAAGAATGGAGAAAAAGGTGGTGGAAGAAAAATGACCATTTATTTCCAAATTTAAAAGGAGTTGTGCTGTTGCTGTATCAAGAGATTGATATAACTGTCAGGGTAATCCGGCTCAGAAAGCTGGCACATTGCCAATTGGAACTGACATTCAAGATACAATAATGTCTTCTGGCTTCCTAACTAATGTGGGCTTGTCTCTCTCTCTCTTTTTTTTAAACTAGACTTTTTTTTTTCTTTTTAGAATAGCTTTAGTTGTGTTGTTTTTTTTTTGTTTGTTTGTTTGTTTTTTTGGTGGTTCTGGGGATTGAACCCAGGGCCTTGTCAATAGGAGGCAAGCACTTGACCGACTGAGCTATATCCCCAGCCCAGAACAGCTTTACATTTAAAGAAAAATTGCAAAGATATTACAAATAAGTTCCATATATTCCACACCCAATTTCCCCTACGATTACTACCTCACATTAGTATGGCACATTTGTTAAAAGCAACCAATAAGGATGAGTTATTGTTAATGAAAGTTCTTTATTTTCTCCCCCAAGGTCTTGTTCTGTGCCAGGATCCATCTAGGATACCACATGGCACTTAGTTGCCATGTCTCTGAAGGCTCCTCTTGACTGGGACAGTTTCTTAGACGTCCTTTGGTGATGATATGAGCAGTTTTGAGTACTGACCTAGCAGTTTGTCAAACATCCCTCATCAGAGGAATTGCCCTCAGCTGGGATTCATCTGTTGTTCTGGTGATTAGTCTGGGGCTCAAGGTTTGAGGATGAAGACCACAGAGGGAAGGCGCCTCTTGCATCACCTCACACCAAGGGCACAGGCCACAGTATGATGAAGGCCTGTTAATGTCGACTTTGAACCCCAGGCTGAGGCAGGGTGTGTCAGTTTCATACCCTGTAAGATTGTTCTCCTCCCTCTCTGCTTTTGCATTCTGTGCTCTTTGGAGGGAAATCACACCAGCCACCCAAGTGTACAAAAGAAGGAGTTGTGCTCTCTCACCTTAAAAATAGCATATTTACATAAATGATTTGAACTTTCTCTGCAAGGGAGGTTCTCTTCTCTCATAATTACTTATGAATTTATTCATTCATTTGCTAGTATCGGTATGAACTCATGGATCTTTATTTTATACTTAATATCATGATTCAATAATTTGTTTTGGATAAAATTATTCCAACTTTAGCCATTGGAACTCTGTCCGTTGGCTTCTGACATAGCCTAGCAATGTAGGTTTTATTTTTGTTTTTGTTTGTTTGTTTTGTTTTAGTAAGTCCTTACTTTCTGGCACTATAAGCTCATTTGATGTATGTTCTACTGCTTTGGTTTCTACTTGTCTCTCCAAAAGCAGATGTTGGAAATCAAATCCCTAATGCAATAGTATTGAAATATGGCATCTTTAAGAAGTGATTAGGCCATGAGGGCTCTGTCCTCATGAGTAGATTAATGCCATTATTAAAGGAATGGGTTCATTCTTGCAAGGCTGGTTCCCTTATAAAAGGGTAAGTTTAGTCTCCTTTTTCTCCTCCTCTCTCTTTCTTTCCCCCACTCCCTTTCCCTTCCCTTCCTCCTTGCCTTTCTGCCTTCTGCCATGGGATGATGCCGCAGAAAAAGTACTCACCATATCTCAGCTCTCAATCTTGGTCTTTCCCAGCATCCAAAACTGTGAGACTATAGTTTTCTGTTCATTATAAATTATCCTGTATCAAGTGTTCTATTATAGCAGCACAGAGACTAAGACAGAAACTTGGTATGGAGGGTGAGGTGTTGCTATAACAAATACTTGGGAATGTGGAAGCAGCTTTGAAATTATCATGGCCAGAGGCTGGAATAATTTGGAAGACTAGGCAAGAAAAAAAAACAATATTACCCTCAACAAAACAGTAGGGCCAGGCACTGTGGCACACGTCTGTAATCCCAATGACTTGGGAGGCTGAGACAGGAGGATTGCGAATTCAAAGCCAACCTCAGCAACAGCGAGGTGCTAAGCAACTCAGTGAGACCTTGTCTCTAAATAAAATACAAAATAGGGCTGGGGATGTGGCTCAGTGGTTGTGTGCCCCTGAGTTCAATCCCCGGTACCAAGAAAAAAAAAATAGACATTAGAGGTAATTCTGGTGAGGCTTCAGAAGGAGAGAAGAGCAGAAGGGAAAGTCTGAACTTCTCAGAGATTACTTTAGGGTTTGTGATCAGGATGTTGGTACATAATATCAATTCTGTTGGGGTCTTAGATGGAAATGAGAAACAAGGAATTGGAAACTGGAGGAAAGGCTATCCTTGTTAAAAAGCAGCATTAAAACATGACTGAAGGGGCTGGTGTTGTGGCTCAGTGGCAGAGCGCTTGCTCACATATGTGAGGTACTGGGTTCAACTCTCAGCACCACATAAAAATAAATAAAATAAAGATGTGTCCATCTATAACTCGAAATAAATAAATAAATAAATAAAACATGACTGAATTGCCCAAAAGTTTTACAGAAGGACAAATTTAAGAAAAATGAACTAGAGTATCTGGTAGGAGAAATTTCTAAGATCAAAGGAGCTACATGGCTTTTTAACTTCATACGGTTAAATAAGAGAAGGGGAAAATGATTTAAAGATGGAATTTATAATTAAAAGGAAAGCAGAATGTAAATAAATGGAAAATCCTCAGCTTGGCCATGTAAAGAATAAAAAAGCTTGTTTGGGAGGAGAGAAAACCAAGAATGTGGCCAAGTGACCATTTGTTGAAAGCTGCCAGGGGCTATTCATCAAGACAATGGGAGAACTGACCTCAAAAGCATTTCAGAGATCTTTGAGGCAGGCTAGGACCTTCAGAGCAAGTTTTTAGAGAGGCGCCTCAGCATTCACTGCCTCAGCATTCACTGCCTCAGTATTCACTGCCTCAGCATTCACTGCCTCAGTATTCACTGCCTCAGTATTCACTGCCTCAACATTCACTGCTTCAGCATATTCTGCCTCAGCATTCACTGCCTTAGCATTCTTTACCTCACAACTCCTCAAGTTTCTGCTTCCACATTCCTCTTCCCCATTTCCCTCTCCAGGTGTGGCTCAAGTGGCTCCAGACACTGTTCCTGCCACTCTTCTGGAGGGTATAAGCAATGGCCTTGATGGCATCCCCCCAGTGTTAATTTTGCTTTTGGCAGCATTCACAAGCTGTGGAGGCATGGCAACTTCCAGCTCTATTTCAAAGGATGTATTTGGCAGCCCGAAAGTCCAGGCAGAAACCTGCCCCAGGGGCTGAGGCAGAGCAGAAAGTCCCCACTAGGACGGTGCCTACTAGAGCCACAGGAGTAGAATTGCCCCTGAGACCCCAGCATGCAGCCCCAGCCTGGGAGAGCCGCTCTGTGGGCTTTGCATGGCAAAACCATAGAGGGAGAGCTTCCTGAGGCTGTGGGGACCCAGCATGTCCAGGAGGCAGGGCATGGAGTGAAGGAAGATAATTTTGGAGCCTTTAGATTTAACGTTGGTCACACTGTTGAGTTTTGGACTGACTTGGGACCTATTACCCCTTTCTTCTTGCCAATTTCTCCTTTTTAAAATGAGAAGAGCTACCCTATTCCTGTCCCATCATTGTGATTTGGGAACACATAACTCATTTCATTTCACAGACTCACAACTACAAAGAAATTATCCACAGGATGAACCCTGCCATGTGGATCAACCATCTCTGATTGAGAAGAGCTTCTGGACTTTGGAATTGATGTTGTAATGAGTTAACACTTGGGGGGCTATCGGCATGGAATGAATGTATTTTGTAGGTAATAAGGATATGAGTTGGGGAGATGGGTGGAATGCTATGGTCTGAACATGTCCCTCCAAAGGCAGATTTGGGGAACCTAATCCCCAATGCAACAGTGTTAAGAGGCTAGACCTTTAAGAGGTGATCAGGACATGAAGGCTCTGTCTTTATCGATTATCATGGAACTGAGTTCCTCAGAAAAGGACAGATTGAGCTTGCCACCTCCCTTGTTCTACCCTTCTTGCCCTTCCGCTTTCCATCATCAACAGCACAACAAAAAAACCCTTGCCACATGATGCCAGATTTTGTCCCCTCAGTCTTGGGTTTCCCAGCCTCTAGAACCATGAGCAACAAACTTCTGCTCGTTATCAATTACCCAGGGTCAGGCATGCTGTCATAGCAGCACAAAATGAACTCAGACACCTACTCATTCTGGGATAGAGCCATTCCCAGAATCAGCCTTTTTTACAAAGATCCTTATTTCTTTTTCTTGGAGTATGATATTAGAAACTGATCTGATTTGATCCCAAAGCACAGACAAAAATAGACAAACAGGATTATATTCAACCAAAAAGCTTCTGCACAACAAACAAGACAACCTATGAAATGGGAGAAAATATTTGCAAGCTGTATATGCAATGAGGGTTAATATCCAAAATACATAAGTAACTCAAATGACCAAATAGTAAGCAAATAAACCAATTTAAAAATGAGCAAGATACCTGAATAGACATTTCTCAAAAGAAGATTATATAAATGGCCAAGAGGTATATGAAAAAATGCTCAACATCACTGATCATTAAGGAACTGTGAATTCAAACCACAATGAAAGATCACCTCATACTTGTTAAAATGACTGTTACCAAAAGGGGAAAGATAAGTGCGGTAAGGATGTGGAGAAAAAGGAAGCTTTGCACACTGTTGGTAAGAATATAAATTAGCACAGCCATGTTACAGAAAACAGTACAGGGATTCCTCAAACTCAAAAATAGAACTACCATATGATCTGACAATCACACTACTGGATAAATATCCAAAGAATTGAAATCAGTATGTCAAGGAGATATCTGCAACTCTGTGTTCAATGAAGCATGATTCACAATGGCAAACATCGGGAATCAACCTACATGTTTATCAATGGATAAATAGAGAAAAAAAAAGGAAGAAAGAACGAACGAACCAAGACTTAAAGGCTAAGTGCATTCATTGCTACATAGGTGGCTTGGCTCTATTTTTAATGTTCATGAATTTTTAAAAATGATTTACTGAAAATGATTTTTAAAAATGATTTACTGAACATCAATATGCGTCTGACACCATATTGGACACTCAGTCAGGACTAAGATACCCAGGGTTTTCCTTCATGGGGCTTTATATTTGGCTGGAGTTTAGGGGGAAAGTTCAATTAGTGTATTGGAAGTTAATGAGTTCTCAGAGCCACTTAACCATTAATCTACATCCACAGCATTTTGGTTTTTTTTTAAGACAGTGTCTTGCTAAGTTCCTCAGTTTCGCCAAGTTGCTGAGGCTGTCTTTGAACTTGGGATCCTCTTGCCTCAGCCTTTACAGATATGTACCACCACACCCTGGCCAGGAAGCTACCATTTTAAATACAGTTATCAGAGAGGACTTCTCCTGAGGAAGGTAAGGGGATTTAATGAGTTCTATGGGTATTTGGAGTACAACATTCCATGAGAGGAAAGAGCTAATGCAAAGGCCCTGAGGCAGGAATGTGTCTGATATATGCACAAGGAACAAAAATGAGATTGGCCTGTCTCAATCAGTGAGAGCAAAGTGGAAAAAGAGAAAGATAAGGTCATAGATGTAATGGGCGGGAGCTGCAATGGATGGGAAGGAGGTGCAAATTGTGTGGGGTAAGAAGGCCGTTGTGGGGCCTTTGGTTTTTTCTCCAAGAAATATGAAGGGGCACTGGAAGATTTATATCTTCTTAGCCAATTATAAATGGAAACTGCCATTCAAAATGAAATGCCTAGGTATTTCATTTTCAACCTGCACCAAGGATACATGAAAATACATTTTATCTCCAAACCAAAGGACACAACTAAGAAGAGGTTCTATATGTTCCAACATGGCAGTAACAGAAAATAGTTTCTGTGTCTGAGGAATCCCATGTGGTTCTTTACCCTGGGATATTTTGGGAGCTCCTAAAGGCAGACTGGGGAGCCCCCCTGGTGGGGAATTCCTGGATGCTGTCTTTAAAGTTCTGAAAAGTAACAAGCATCCAAAACATTCCCCCACATTCCTCCAGGGTCCTCAGGAAAGAGGTTTCATTATCAGCCTTATCATTAAAGTGTTTGGTAAACTGATCTAAAGATTAAGAGTGGTTTTAATGGGTGTGGGGGAAAGCCACTTGGGAGTGCTAAGTAACTTTTCACATGAGAGAGCAGCTACAACCCAGCCTTTAATCTGCCCTTGCTTGGATTTTTTCCCTTCCTAGCTTCCTTCTTGTTCTCCCGCTGGGTTGGTTTTTTTATTTTTTATTTTTTTTGCAAGACCACACCTGTTCTGTATTAGGCATTTCTAGGGCTACCTAGTTAACAATTAATGAGAGGTAAAAAGAGTTTGGGATCCTTGATCTATAACAAAGCCTTCCATAAATTCTGAATCTAGAATAAGTTTCTCTGCCCTCTTCATGTCCTGTTTTTCTCTATGTCTCCTGGGATGCCCCTGGGGAGGCATTGACTGCTAATAGAAGAAGGGAAGGCAGACTCATTCCCATCACTTAGGGGCTGTGTACCCTTGGTTAGGTGACTCAACCTCTTGGGCTCAAATCCCTTAACCACACAATTGGAAGAAAAGGAAAACATCTATTTCAAAGGGTTACTCTGCACAATTTAAATGAACCAAAGGATGCACAATGCCCAGAGTATTGTATATATGGACTATGCTTTCACTAAACTTCCCTCGCCTTACCTTCCTCCATTATAGTATCAGGCATTAAGACTATCTTGTTCATTCCTGCAACTTCTTCCAAATCTAGCGATGACTTGTGCTAGTGCAGATTCAATAGCTGTTGGTTGAATCAGAGCATGTGTTGAAGCTTATAAGCATCACCTCATCCGTGTTTAAGGGAAATCACACCCCCAAAACCTACTCTCATTAGCTTCCAGGAATCATGGTGCACCTTCATACACATGTTATTGACTTACGGTAAGGCTTTCCACAGCTCAGTAATAAGTGTGAGCTCAATAAATGCTGTTGACTGACTGATAGCTCCAAGTCCAGGAGGGATGAGGAGCAGCTAAGTTCAACAGTTACCACCTGCTATTCCTGAAGCCATTGCCTCAGTTCTCACATAGGAACACTAGGAAAAACAAAACACTCAGCATGCTGTTTGGTAAGGTCACGTAGGTTTGACCAAGACTCACACTGGGCTATAGTCTGCCTCACCAGGCACTTTTCACTCCCTTCATTAAAGGGGAATTGATTATGCTGATTGTAAATGGAACAAAGTCGAAATGATGGATGGGCTGCCGCTCAGAGAGTGGCCACTCTACAACCATTTGATTGCTCTCTCTTCAAGGAGACTTTCCAAAGGCTGGCTCAATGGCCCACAGGATATGGTGGAACAGAGACTGCCTGGGATTACCTGCAACTAGGCTGTCAGTGAGTAGTAGACTCACTACAAGTTTATACATCCTGCTGGATCTACTCTTTCAATATGGTAAGAAGGAAAAGCACCCCTGAAAGTGGACCATAAAGCACAACAAATGAGGCTTCAGACATGAACTGAGAGGCAATTGAGAAAAAGTCCTAATGGTTCATAAGAAGGCAGTGGCCCATGTGCAGAGAGGTTATGCTGCCTGCCAATGAGCACCCTCTCCTGGTGACTTCTCCAGGATAAAATCTGGCAACTACATTCAGGACAAGGGAAGTGTTGCCCACCTTGTCTACATATGAATCTCTGCATTAAACCTACTTTATGGGAAAATCCTTGGGAAATACCAATGTGTGTCTGAGTGGTCAAGCCAAAGAAAGTAATAATCAAACTTGGAGATTTGGGAATGTATACCTTCGTAGGAACTGGTTTTGCAATTCGACCAACAACCAAGGTCTGAGCTTGACCTCTTCTATATTGGCCTTGCTGACTGTAACAGTTTGGATTTGGAGCATTACCCAGAGGCCCATGTTATAAAGGCTTAGTCACCAACCTGTGATGCTATTGGAAGGTGGTGGAACATTTAGGAGGTTCTAGTGGGAAGATAGATCATTTGGGTGTGTCCTCAAAGGGGATACTAGCACTCCTGCTGCTTCTTGTCTCTCTTTGCAGCCACCATCAAATGAACAGCTTTCTTGGCTATGTATTCACCATGATATACTGTGCTGTCACAGGCCCAAAACAATGAGGCTAAACAACCATGGACTGAAGCAATGAGCCAAAATAAACCTTTCCTCCCTTTGGAGTTGTTTATTTCAGGCATTTTGTCATAGAGATGAAAAGCTGACTAACTCACTGACAATCAGAAAAAAGAACAACAGGGGAAAAAATGGACCCAGACGGAAAGCCAGGAGGTACACGGAATGGGAGAATTCAGTAGGTCTCATATTGTTGCCACTAGAATTTTTAAACATCACAAAGGCCCATGTTCATGTCCACATCCAAATAAATAGATCTCTTCTGGTGGGTTCAGGCATCAGCATTTTTTAAATGTCTCCAGGTGATTCCCAAGTACAGCCAAGTCTGAGAACCAGTGGTTCAGGCCTTCAGCATCCACTGGAAAAGCAGAAGCTGAAGAATTGAGCTGGACTCCTGAACCTTCTCAGTTCCAGGCCTGCAGCCTCTGGAAGCTAAGTCTACAGGCACCTCTTACCCCATTGTGGACACACATGTGTTGGCATATATTCCTTCTGTTTCCAACGTTGCCTGGAGGCATTTCCTAAGAGTACCATGTCAGTATGCATAACCGAGAGGTTGCAGACACATCAGCTGGGGCAATTCTGTCTCAAAACCAGAAACATTAATAAGAATGGATGAGAATTAGCCTCTGCTCAATTTACAAAGACAAAGAGCAACGGCCACGCAACCACCAGTGTGTGTCTCAGATGCCAAAGGTTTGGTAAAGGCTAGGTTTAATTGTTTCTAAGGAGAACAGGAAATATTTATTTAGGATTAGTGGCAGCTGCTCCAGGGGTACAGCTGGGGATGGAAGAAGATATAATTAAGAAAATTGTATGAGGGAGGTCTGGAAAGCCACCAGAAGGTTTGGGAATCTTGGTAGAAGTTGTTTGCATAGGCTTTTTTTTGTGGGGGCAGCTGAGCGTTAATAGGCACTTAGAAGGAGAAAAAGATAAATATGCAGTCTAATTAGCAGCTGACTTAGGGTTGCAAGATCAAATACAGGTAGAATCCCATTATAGCCTACACCACAGGTCCTCAAAATTGTTTTGTTGAGTGATTGCATCATAATGAATACCTGCTAGAAATTATCACTCGTATCTCCCTGTCTTTTCGCACAATGTTCCCTTGCCTCCCCTTTTAGAAGGGAATGTTCCCTTCTAAAAGAGAAGCATTCGGGAAGGGAGGGGCAGTTAAGTTTATAATCACCATCAAAAATGTGCTAGAACGATCAAAAATAAAAGAAACGAGCCGTGTAAATAATGAACAGAAGTTACAGTTCTGTTTGTTCTCTGGTCATATAAAGTTTGAATTGTTTCAGCAAGATAAAAAATAAAAAGCACTCCTTTATAGTCACACGCCATATTGTTTGTAGGTACATTGCCCATTTATTTTATTCTGTTTTGGTTTGTAGTTGTCTTACCTGCCTCTTCAACCAGATTATGAGTAATTGAAGAAGAGAGAATTTATTTTATTCATCTTTCATGGGACTTTGTTGATAGGAGGTAAAAAAGAGTAAGTGTTCATGAATTTGAATTATGGTAGTCCTGATTCTCCCCAAAGATAAGACTTTTTTTTCTGACTGCAATTTCCTCCCATTTCAACAATACTAGAAACAGAATAGCTTTTAGATCTGCCCACTAGGAAAAATTTAGTTACAATGGACAGGTCACCTTTCATCAAAAGGTATTAGTTTTGATAGACAAGAGAATCGCGAGTTCAAAGCCAGCCTCAGCAAGGGCGAGGCGCTAAGCAACTCAGTGAGACCCTGTCTCTACATAAAACACAAAATAGGGCTGGGGATGTGGCTCAGTGGTTGAGTACCCCTGAGTTCAATCCCCAGTACCCCCCCAAAAGATATTAGTTTTGAGGGGTGTCCAGGATTGAACTTGGGCACTCAACCACTAAGCCACATCCCCAGTTCTGTTTTGTATTTTATTTAGAGACAGGGTCTCACTGAGTTGCTCAGCACCTTGCTTTTGCTGAGGCTGACTTTAAACTCACGATCCTCCTGTCTCAGCCTCCAGATCCTCTGGGATTACAGGCATGCATCACCATGCCCAACTAGATATTGGGGTTTTAAAGGACCTGGGTTAGTCAATTTTTTGTCCCTGTGACCAAAATACCCAACAAGAAGAACTTAGAGGAGGAAAGGTTTATTTTGCCTTACAGTTTCAGATGTTCTATTTTCAGCTGACTTCATTGTTCTGGGCCAGGGTGAGGCAGAACATCAATGGTGGAAAAACATGGCAGAGGAGTACTGTTGTGCTTATGGTGGCCAGGAAGAGAACAGGAGAAGCCAGGGACAAAATATATAATCCCCAAGAGCACAACCACAGTGACCCACTTCCTCTGCTTATGCTTTACTACCTAGAGTTACCACCCAGTAATCCATTCAAATTATTAATCCATCAAATGAATCAATCCACAGATTAGGTCACAACTCTCCTAATCTAGTCATTTCACCTTCTGCATTAACACAGGAGCTTTTCGGAGACACCTCATACCCAAACCATAACAGGACCTTGAGAAGAATGGCTCAGTACAATTAAGTGGCTTTTCCATTATACTCAGCAAGTTAGAGCCAACCAAACCTACAAGTGGAATTCAAATCCCATGACAATGATTAGCCTTTTCTGAGTGTCATTTACACAGACTCTTAGGTTAGATGTTAGTCTTCTTTTTTTATAATTATGTTTTAATTAGTTATACCTGACAGCAGAATGCATTTCGATTCATTGTACACAAATGAAACACAACTTTTCATTTCTCTGGTTGTACACAATGTAGGATGTTAGTCATTCTTAAAAGTTGTTCACTAAGTATCTTTTGTTCAATAAATCCTTGCTTATTAATTAAATTGTATAATTTCAGAAATAGCTTAATTCTCTTTTAATTAAAATATAATTATCAGCGTCTCCACCTCTATTCTTCCTCTGCTTCTCTGCTAATCATCAACAATAAGAGCTATCATATATACTGGAGCCCTTCTCCCTCCAAAATAGACAGTAGCCATAGGAAGGCAATCTAAATTCAAATTTGTTAAAATGAAATGAAATTTATAATCCCATTCCTCACTTTCCATAGCTACACTCAAATGCTCAAAAGCCACAAAATTAGTGCCACCATATTGGACAACACAGATATTGAGTATTTTCAACAATGTGTGCAGCTGCTTCTAGAGAAACTTGACAAGGGAAAGGAACCGTTCGTGAATAAAAGGAAGAATCTTCTTATAATGTGAACGAGAATGACCATGTCTATCTGACTTGTTAGAGTTCTTTCATTGGGATTTTAAGTAGGCAAATTTGTGCATAAGTTTATAAGTGAACTTCAATAAACTAAAATTTTAGTCTAATAGTATGCCTTATTCAATAAAGACCCATAATTTGCCACAAGAAGTCTTTAAGAATTAATTAGGCAAAGTCTGGAGCTCTCTTGTCTAGAAATCTGTTATTGCTTGTCAATGTCAAACAGTTCATCAGAACAAATTCAGTATTTCCTAAAGCGATTGGCATAGTTTCTGGTCTAAGGAGCCTCTCATTCCAGTATTTTATAGCTAGGATGAAGTTATTATTTGAAGCCAATATTTTTCAATTTCTCCTGTGATCCAGGTATAAAGTATAACTAGAAGCTTATGATTTGTTGCTTTTAATACTTACCTGGTAGAGGTAAGTATTGTTCATGTTTTATAGGTAAAGAAAATGGGCCACAGAGGGATTAAATTTCTTGACCATTTTAGAGTTAAACCTAACTATCCTGTTTGCAAAGAACTCAGAGACTTTCCAGCATTTTCAATGGAAACATCTTAGGCAAACTGAGATAACCAGTCTCCACATCAGGTCACAACACAAATAATCTCAGAATGAATATCCAACTGAAGTCATCCTATTCCCAAAGTCCAAGTGTGGATACACCTAGAAAAAATTCACATGTGGTTATATAATAAAAATTTCCCTCTCTTACAGCCTTTGTAATTTTGTCCTCATTTCCTTCCTCTGTTTCTAGTTATCATTGGATTGCAAATCCAATTTGAAGATTTAGAGTCTACGTGATCAGATTTTCTGTTTTTGTTCATTCCCGGTTTTCTTCCTACATAAATTAAGCTTTGTGTTGACATTCCTGTTATAATAACAATCCCATAGGGTTTCAGGAGTTTGTTTACTGGCTTGGCAAGAGAGATTGTTTACTGGTTTGGCACTTCCTTTAATACAATCCAATGGTTCTGACTCATTCCCTCATATGATTTGGCTTATCCTTTAAAAAGACTCAGGTGAGTACATTTTCCAGTTCACTTCTCAGAGTTCTGTGCCTGCTGTGTGTAGGAGAGAGAGAGAGAGAGAGAGAGAGAGAGAGAGAGAGAGAGATGGCAAGCTCCACCAGAACTACTCACGATGTAAGCACTGTCAGCATCACCTAAAAACTGGAATGAAAAGCAAATTCATGAATCACATTCCAGACCCAGAGAATCAAGAATGTCTAGTAGTGTGGACCAGCAATCCATGGTTTAACAAGTCCTCCAGGTGATCTGTGTGCTCATTAAGATTTGAGTAGCACTCGAATGCACTACACCAAAGGTTCCCAAATATTGCTGAACTTTAGAATCACCTGGAAATAGGAAAGGGCTATAGCTCAGTGGTGGAACACATGCTTAGCATGTGAAGGTCCTGAGTTCAATCCCCAGCACCAAAAATAAATGAGTAACTTGGAGAGAGATTAAAAATTCTGATGCCCACACCACACATAGACCAATAATATTAGCCTTTCTATGTTTAAAACCCAGAAGGTAACATTTTTTAAAATGTTCCCAGATGATTCCAACATATATCCCAAGTTGAATATCAATGTATTAAAATATGGACGTGTTTTCTGTCATTTTTACAGTAATTTTGTACCTCGGCAAAATAATGCAAAGATAATTGAAGTTATTTCTAACAAAGTTTCCCCATATATCATCTTTGGGAACAATAATAAACAAGAAGATGATAGCAAATTGTCATATCTTTGAAATTTTGAGTGAATAAATGTCTTGTCCAGGAGTCGTAAGCACTCCCACACAAAAGTTGTGTTCATAACAGGTTTCAGTCTTTTCAACAAATGAATAAACCAATGGCACCATAGGCAAAATGATATTTTCTGCCTAAGGTCCAATTAGATGACAAGGATAAGTTGGCAATCAAAGGAATGACTTTTTGATATCTGTTTTCTATTACTTTAATTATAGAAAGTGATGATAGTCCATTTGTGATTAGTGTTTCTACAACTCTGTGATTTGTAGCCAAATATTAAAGTTTACTTGATGGTGTGGTGATTTTAAGCAGGGCCAAATGATCAAAGATAAAGGGAAAGTGTTGAAATGGGGCATATTTTTTTTTTACCCTGGGAGCATAGCTCTCCTCTTTGGCAATTCTAAGTGACCGTGTAAATCCTGTGGCTATATTCTTAAGTCCAACCAGCTTGACAGGATTTGACTGAATTAAAAACTGGCCAATTCATTCAGCCAATCAATTTGCTTGAAGTTAAATTTGATGACAATAAATCTAATCCAATCTGTTCTCCTAATTGACCAGTTTGTTTTTTGTTTCATTTTGTTGTTTAACTTGAAGGATAATGTGCTTTTTACAACTTGAGAGATGATGCAAAGATCATCAAAATTCTCTCCCTCTCTCTGAGGAGGTGTTCATGATGATGACATCACAGCTTTTTTGTGATGGCCTTCATGTCAGTAATTCATATGAAGTGGGAACTGAGAGATTGGTCACCTCTTTAAAGACAGGAAGGAATGAAAATCATGTAAACTCAAAGCTGCTCTAGCAAATGATTCTTTTAATACTAAAAAGAGAGTTTTAGGTTATAAAAGTAAGAGTTTTAGTCAGATTTTTAATTGCTGTGAACAAAAGACCTGACAAGAACAATCAGAGGAGGCAATGTTTATTTTTGGGGCTCACAGTTTCAGAGGTCTCAGTCCACTGATAGCCAACTCCATTCCTCAGGGCTCAAGGTGAGGCAGAACATCATGGCAGAAGAGTATGGTGGAGAAAAGTAGCCCAGAACACTACCCGCAAGAAGAGAGAGAGCTCTGCTCAATCACGACAAGATAAAAACCCCAAAGGCATGCCCCCAGAGATCCACCTTCTCCAGCCATACCCTACCTGCCTACAGTCACCACTCAGTTAATCGCTATCAGGGGATTAACACACTAGTTTTGTTAAGGCTCTCATAACCCAATCATTTTACCTCTAAACCTTCTTGCATTGTCTCACACATGAGTTTTGGGGAATACCTCACATCTAAACCATAACAATGAGATACCTCAAAAAATAGTTAGACCAACTGTTTTAGTCAGCTTGCCATCACTATGGCAAAATACTTGAGATGAAATAAATTTATAAGGAAGAACGGTTTACTTTGACACATGGATTCAGAGATTCCAGTCAATGATCAGTTGGCCCTATCATTTTGGGGCCTGTAGCAAGGTAACACATCATGGTGGGGACTACATAGTGGAGCAATGCTGTTCACCTCATGGTGGCTAGGAAGTGAAAGAGAAAGAAGAAGGGACTAGGGATCCCATATTCTCTTCAAAGGCATCACTTAATTTTCTCCCACTGGGTTTCTGAAAAAAGTTTCCACTAACTCCCAATAGTGTGACAGGCTAGTGATCCAAGCTTTAACAAATCGGTCACTGGGGAACGTTCCAGATCTAAAATACAGTACCACCCATGATAGCACCAAGGTATCATAGAAAGGAGAGAAAGGAGAGAAAAGCCATGATAAATGAGCAATAATGCCCAAAAGAGATAGAATATCAAACTATGAATTTAAAGACCATATATTCCAGTGTATCCAGAAGAGTACCACACCTAAGACTTACTACTTCATAAGTAGGAGAAGAATTAATACACATGTACTGGAGGTGCTCTAAGACCTAGGGGATTTTTGTTTGTTGTTTCTTTCTTTCTTTCATTCTTTTTGGCTAAAAAAAACAATACTATTTTAGAGTATGTACCACTCTTGAGACTAGCCACTATCTACCCAGTGTTTTTCAAAGAATAGGATTCATGCTTCTGCCAGAAAACCAGAGAATTTTAAGGACATATTTTAAAATATGATCTCAGGATAAGCCCTGGAAAGGGGTACAGAGGCCCCCAGTCTGCCTTATTTTCCTACCTTGAGTCCTGTTCTACAATACAAGGCACTTCACATACATGTCTATGGACTGAACAACCCACATATTTAATCAAATACCATACTTTCTACCCACCATCTTCCCTAATTTGTTCCTTACACCTAGGAGTGTGTGCATACCAAAAGCACAGCCCATCCTCAGGAGAACAAATATGGAGGGTATCTCATGGCTATTGGAGTCAGGAATGAGCAATGGATGCCTAGAGTAAATAAGGTGTAGGAGGACTTGTCCCTTTGACCTAAACATATGGACTACTCTTCCCATGAAAGGGGTACATCTGAAGAGCCAAAGTAGAGACCTCTAGAGAAGGGGCCCAGGAGAGGGATTCAATGGCTGGGTTCAAGGATATATACTGCTCACTCCATCTCCAGCAAACATTTTCCAGCCACTTTGAACTCTCTGAAAGTCTAGGGTGCTCATCACTTCACAGAGTGCTCTAGTATTCAGTAAGGGCCACAAACTCCACAAAAGCTACAAGAGCCAGGAACTAACATAAATGAGTGAAGGAAGCTAATGCAGGTCCAAAGAAAGTTGTGGGGAATGTGGTGAACTGGAAACTACATGTCCTGTCCAAAGGAAACAGCCTGCAGGCCCAGGGAGTCTTTAGTTCAGTGTTGCTGAATCTTCCAATTTAAAAAAAAAAAAAAAAAAGCCGGAAGTCTAAAATGTTCTTCAATTTTTTCAACCTTAAATGTTGGCAACTAATTCAAAATTTAAACATATTTTGAGACCAGTAAGCTGCATCTGCTAGTGGGTTTTAGCTTATGGGCTACCATAAGAAAAATAAAAGCTTTTATTAGATTGTTGAAATCAGCTTCCTTGAGAATCCACACATCTGGCACATCTGGCGCAACCAGGAGTCACTATCAGTCTTCTATGTATCTTATTTTGAAGCAAAAGCACATTTCCTCCAAATAGCACCTCTATGGGGGACAACTTAACCAAAACTTCGTCAACTGCTGCTTCCACAAAACAGCCTTCTACAGCCCACAGTGTCCCAACTACCCACCTTGGGAGCCCCTTTCCCATCTGTTTCATAAAAAGACAACACAATAAGCAAAGCACTTCAAAGATGATCTCTTCTCCTTGCTAGAAACTTTTTCTCAGTTTTGTATGCTGGGGTCCAGAAAGGGAAATGATGACTCAATCCCCAAGCTTCTTGTACAAGGCTGGCAATTTCAGTAAGCGGATGGGAGGCAAACACTGTGAACAGCATTCTTGAGTAGTCAGAAAGTATGAAATGAGGTGTGTATTTGATCTACTGTCAGAGGAGCAGATGGAACACAGCAACCATGACATGGTAGAGGTAGGACTTAATGGATCATCCTGAAGTGCCTGGGACTGATTAGCCGTGGTGCAGCTACATGCAGTTTTTAATTGATTGATTTGAGTTTGTGGTCAGAAAATGACTGTCGGCTCCAGCTTATCTATAATTATCAGTAATCAAAACCAGACCTCTCTCTCCTTAATAGGGCAGGGCTCCTCTGGCGTGCTTGACTTCTCTACTTCTCAGACTTTCTGTAACCACTGCCTAAGAGCTTTCATGGCCATAACATGGTACCTGGTGACCATCAGGAAAAAGACCGGGGGAACAAATATAAAAGGTAACGGAAATGCTGCTCATTTGTTAGCTTCATAGTTTGACTATTTGGAGTTCAAGATAGTTCCAAATTAATAGGCAGTCTCTCATTCACAATTTAGCTAGTCTATTATAGGCAAAATGAAGTGAAAGATTAAAATAACAATTCCTGTAACTCTAACTCAAACTTCTTTTTTTAACTTAAAAAAAAAACTGATCTCAACACTAATTAGAGTCTGGAACTCTTTCTAGGAGTCAGAATGTCCCTATTCCAGGTCAGGCACCACTCACCATCCAACAGACCACCCACCTCGGAAACCTGGAAGTCATTCAAGACCTTTCTCTTTCTCCCAGGCCCTCTCCCCAACTACGTCCGATCAGTGAAGCATGCTGATTCCACCTTTCTGATCTGTGTGGCTTTGGAACAAGTGTCTTGGAGTCATACAGACCTAGGTTCAAATCTCAGTGCTATTACTTAGGAGTTGGGAGACTTTAAGCAAGTTATTCTCCCCCTTATGTCTTATTTTGCTCAACTCTAACCCAGAGATACTACACTTACCATAAAGGACATCAAAAAATTAAATGAGACAGTGTCTATTTGGAAATGTATGACATATATGTACTTAAGAATGTATTTAAAGTATTATTATCAATTTGCTAGGTCTTTACTTCCACAATGAGATCTATTGTCTTGAATAGCAATGTAAGTTCAGAACAGTGGATCTCATGGCAAAATGAAGAAGAAAGAAGAAGGGGAGCCGGGCACAGTAGTGCACGCTTGGAATCCCAGCAGCTCCGGAGGCTGAGGCAAGAGGATCGTGAGTTTAAAGCCAACCTCAGCCAAAGTGAGGTGCTAAGCAACTCAGTGAGACCCTGTCTCTAAATAAAAATACAAGCCGGGCGCGGTGGCTCAAGCCTGTAATCCCAGCACTTAGGGAGGCTGAGAGAGGAGAATCGCAAGTTCAAAGCCAGCCTCAGCAACGGCGAGGCGCTAAGCAACTCAGTGAGACCCTGTCTCTAATAAAACACAAAAAAATAGGTCTGGGGATGTGGCTCAGTGGTTGAGTGCCCCTGAGTTCAATCTCCAGTACCGAAATAAATAAATAAATAAATAAATAAATAAATAAATAAAAATACAAAATAGGGCTGGGGATATGGCTCAGTGGTCAAGTGCTCCTGAGCTCAATCCCTGGCACCAAAAAAAAGAAGGAAGGCAGGAAGGAAGGCAGGCAGGAAGGAAGGAAGGAAGGAAGAAAGGAAGGGGTGGAGAGTGAGCAGGAAGGATGGGGAGGAGGAGAGGAGGAGCAGGAAGACAGAGAAGGGATGGAGGAAAAGGAGGAAAACTGAATTGGAAGAAGAGGAGAGAAGAAAAGGAGAAGTAATGGTGCTCCACCTCCCTCCATGGAAGTTGTGAGTTTCCTCTGTGGCCACCTTGGGGAAGGACCAGCCACATCAGTGCCAGTACTACTGCTTAATGAAACTACAGGGTATGACCGCTGAGAGTTCTGCCAACACCTGCTAAGGCAGAGTGACAGTCAATTCAGCTGTGCTAACTTGTCTCTCACTTCCCATCTCTTAAAGTCATGCTTTGTCAATTAGATCCCAAAGATGTATCTCTTTGAAAAATCTCTCTGACGCTCTGTGAGAAAATAGATCCTGCAACTTCTTAGAGAATCTAATCTTCTATGACTCTAAGAAAAGGATCATTAATCCCATTTTAGAAAGCACAAAACCAAGTCTAGAGAAGTTTAAAAAGGAAGGAAGAAGAAAAAAAAAGAAAAGAAAACTTGCTCTAAGTTACATAGCAACACCAGAATTCTCTAACCAAAAGTCCAGGCGACTTAGCTATATGCAGTGGTCTCTTCACCTCTCTTATGAATTCACTGTTACAGATGCTATAACTCTGCTTTCTCTTCTTTCCTGAGAATGGAGAACAGCAGATGTTGGATTGATCTTCTGAATAAAGGCTCTGGCTTTTACTCTGCCTTATTCTAATCTCACCAAGAGGTGAGCAAAGAGGATTGTTGGAAATGCTTACCTCACTTCTGGTATTGTACTGTATGTTCTTTCCTGGGAGTGGCTCTGAGGCACTTAGAATGCATAGAGGAGAGGGCTCAACACTAATTAGAGGCTAGAACTGGGCCCAGGATAAAGACATGAATTGGAACTCTGGCTCCTTCCCTTCCATCATTCATTAATATATTTTCCTGAGTTGTCCAGGCTCTGTGTTGGTCCTGGAGATTATACAATGAATAAAGCGAAGTTTCCACTCTCATGACCATTCTTACAGGAAAAAAATAAAATAAACAAACAAGGAAATAGATATGTCAATGATAATAAATACTATTCAAAAAACAAAGCAAGGTAAAGTATAAAGAAAGTTGTTATATACAGGGTGGCCAGGGAAATAGTTTGAAGGAGAGGTAATATTTAAACAGAGGTAAGAATAAAGTGATAGATCTCAGGCAAAAGAGATGGAGCAGGTGCAAAGGCCCTGAGGGAGGAACACATCAGGCTTGTGTGAAGAATGGCAGCTCTAAGTCCAGGGAGCAAGAGAGAGAGAGGTAGGAGTGGAGATTAGGGTAATTGGAAAAGAAAAGGAGGGGAAGAGGGAGTGGACAGCTCCTTTAGGATCTTAAAGACCATAGTAATTACTTTAGATTTTACTCTAAGGAACATGTCAGTGAAGGATTTAAACACAGGAATGACATGATCTGCCTTATGTTTTTGAAAAGCTCACTTAGGCTGCTCTATAGGGGCCAACACAGTTAAAGAGCTTCTGCAACAAGTCAAACAAAAGATTACAGTGGCTCAGACAGAGGTGGGGGTGATGCTGATGAAGGTGTCAATGACAGGCTGTTTTTCAAAGGTGGAGTCATTAGCAGCTGGGCTACTTCAACTGAGATACTCAACTTCTTTCCTCGCCCAGTTCCATCACCAGTAACACGAAGATAAAAAGAGCAAATTCATGAAACCACTCCACAAGATAAATGATATCACCCATATGAAGGCTCTACCTGTTGTTGGTTTCCACTGTCTCAGGTCCAAGTGTGCAACTGTAGACAAAACTTCACATATATTTAGAGACTAAGATGTGAGATATAGCACCTTGACTTCAGAGCAGCAAAAGCAATTTTGAGCCTATAGCAAGATTATTTACACACATCCATCTCATCCTTCAAATATGAAAATTGAATGTTACAAATATGTCTCCCAGCTTGTATCATCCATCTATGACCTTGGAGCATCAGAAAACAAAATAATAAGCTCATTGAGGGGGAAGGGACTCATGAGAGAATGTAATTTGTAAAACCTGGAAATAATTGTGAAAATATATTAATAGTGCTTGTGATTACCAAGTGATATGGCAGCATATTTTAATGTCTTTTGTGCTTTTCAACATTTTCCAAATGAACACAATTAAATTGGTATTTCAAGAGATCTATTCCTATATTCATTTAATAAGGAGAATTAGAATCTTTGAGAGAAAAATGTGAAACAAATAAAAAATTAAGTTGACATTATAAGGGAGAAAAGAGGGAAAGATGACATTTTGTGCATATTAACTATGTACAAGACACATCAAGTAGATGTTTGGTTTCTACAAATTAATTTTATATTTATGGTCTGCATTAGTGATACAACAGATTCCCAAACTCATGAGACTGAAAATTATAATAAGCATTGAATATCCTTTATCTAAAATATGTAGGACCAGAAGTGTTTCAGATTTCAGAGATTTTCAGAATTGGTAATATTTACATATAAACATATAGGTATCTTGGGGATGGGACCTAACTATACATGAAATTCATTTTATCTTCCATATATGCCTTATACACATTAGCCTGAAGGTAACTTTATACAATATTCTTAGCACATCTCTGTTTTGACTGCTTTCTGTTGCTAAGAAAAGGTGGGAACTCGGGCTGGGATTGTAGCTCAGTGGTAGAGCACTTGCCTCGCATGTGTGAAGCACTGGGTTTGATCCTCAGCACCGCATAAAAATAAATGAATAAAATAAAAGGCCATCAACAACTAAAAAAAATTTTAAAAAAAGAAAAGGTGGGAACTGCCATGTGTGGCATCATGTCAGTGCTCAGAAAGTTTCAGATTTTGGAGTGCACTGGATTTTGCATTTTGGATTAGGAATACTCCATGTGTATTTAGGAATCTATCGTTTGTTATACAAAAAGAGCACAATATAGCAATAGCATTCAAGCAAGAATGTGCCTAACAGCAAGGGATCTGCAGAGCCAGAACAACATATCAATCATCCTCTCTGTTGAGGGCAGCTACCAGAAAACACTTCCTTTTTAAAGGAAGAGCCACAGAACAATACAGAACCACTAAGCCCAAAATGGGATCTGGCCAGGACTTTCATGTCCCCCACACAAGTATATTCCTGCTCTGTAACCAGCCCTAGTGGAAGAGCCCTTGAGGTGTGGCTGAGATCAAGTTCAAAGTATCAGTCCTGCTGCTGTCTCTAAACACTGTTGACCAACTGGGACATACCACCCTGAAAGTCCTTAGACCCGTTATTATAAGCAGCACTATGAATCTGTATTTCATGCCTTGATGCCTCCAGAGTCCTCATCTTCCTCTGGAAGGTGGCTGTGCCTTCTGCATTCCATCTGGCTTTTCTCTGTGTGAATTTTTTCAGAATAATTATCTCATTGCACCATCATATCTTTGTGTGATGAAGATAGGAGGGAAACAAGAAAAGAAAATGATCCTGCCACATGAAAAAGGAAAATGGGACTCAAAAGATCCCAGTGACTTGCCTACTCTATAATCCTAAATAAATGTAACTTACAAAAATCTTCTCATTCATGAACTTTCCATCTCTAACCCAAACCAAATTTGTGCATATCACTGGGCATCCCATTGCATCTCTCACTAGATGGACTTCTAGACAATGGCCAGCTCACCCACATTTGTGCCAGTCCAAGGTGTTTCTTCTTCTTGGCAGATGCAGCCTTTTGAAGGTTAGAGTTCAGCCTCCATTGACCCTGGGAACGATGCTTTCACACTAGTAGTGGCCTGAACAACTGTACGTTTAGCCCCTAAATATGGCTACACAACTATGGTGGCACCCAACATGAAGAAATTCCCACTTAAATATCTTGCTGACATTTTACATTAGAGTTTTCAAAACTTGAGGATATTATCCCCTTCATTAAACTTGTTTCCATTTCCTTCCTTCCCATCCATGACACTCTGAGACATTTCTGTTCTCTACTCTGGAATCAAATGTACTCTAGCTAACTTGTCTCCCTCCTCACATCCAGGTTGACACCAAATCTTTCCAATTCTCTTTTGAAAAATAAGTATAGTTTTCCCAACTGCAAACCTCTGTTAGCCTCTGGATTTCATCCCTAGACTCCTGAAACAGATTTTCAGTCTGTTTTATATTTAAGCCTCTTACACTTCCAGGCCTTCCAACACAACAAGAATCACATTTCTTGGCCACCATTTTTAATCATGTTAATCCCTTTCTCAGAGTACTGCATCTGCTAAAAAAAGAAAAGTCCCAAGCTTTTATACTCTTTACCAGTGTTAACTCCACAAAAATGGCCCCTACCAGTCTAATGGAGCACTGGCATAGGTTCGGTTGTCCAACAGTACACTTGAGACAAAATTTAGTGTTTTGTGTATTTATAGGGCCTTCCCTTGGGATCAACACCTATGAAAAAGAATGTGGAGAGGTTGGGAAAGCAGGATTGAGCAGAAGGAGAAGCCAACCAGGTTGTGATACAGACCTGGTAGCCTTAGCCAACCCACAGGGAACACCGCAGCTCTGGGTCCCTGTAGGAGTTCACTCATAGGAGCCTAAAATGGCCCTGTATGGATCACTGTATGCATTGCATGCAGGCTATCTAAAGAAGGGCATAAGCTTGGGTAGGGCAGCTCTCTGCAGCTGAGATAGCCCCCACAGGGCTATTTGTGCTCCCAGCAACTGGAAACAGCACCCCTTTCTCTCTCAGTGGTTTCCTGATGGCATGGACTAGACACTCACCTCTGTGGGATCTGCTCTCCTGGTCCCTATGCCCTTACCCAGTTTAATATGTTCTTCCCTTCTCTGTACTCTCAAATTGATTCCTTCTGGAATCTCTTAACTAGCAGACTCTTGGCCCAAATACTACCTCTCCACTTCAGCACACTCAGCTTTTATTTGTCCTTCTTCCCTTTTTCCTGTGTTGCATTAAGTAGCTCCACTTAATCTCACCAGTAAATTTCTTTCCTCAAAGTCTCTCTGTCACTTCTTCCCCATCTCCTGCTCTGTTCTATTTTTAGGCATCACAGAGCTGTAGAAAATCACTTTTAAGACATAGATCCTCCTCAGAAGGTATAGGAACAGGAGTGGGACAGATACTTTTCCTTGAAAAAGTAAAATACTTTTCTTGGAAAAGTTGGATGGTTGAGAGAGAAAGGAGAAAAACTGCCCTAAATAGGACAGCATTTTAGCTCTGTTTCCATGACCACATCTAACTCAAAATATGGAGTGAAGTCAACCAGAAAGGAAGCAACCTTTCCTATCAAAGAGACTGCTTTGAAGGGGGAGTGAGGTTTTCGAATCACCTCCCCTGACAATCCAGCACCATTCCTTTTCTAGCCATCCATCTACCTGTGTCATTGATCGAACAAATGTGTACTGAGGGTCTACTATGTGCCAGTTCAGAGAATGTTCCATGATTCTTTAGGAGGAGTTAACCTGTTTAGAACTTCACTTGATAAAGAAACAAATATAGTTCAACATCGTTTTGAAAAGAGGAGAGATAAGGTCAAGCATCAGCACAATAAACATAAATGTGTTTAGTTCTCCTACATAAAGCTGAAGACCTTCAGGCCTGATGGACAAAAAGCATGTTTTGCTAAAATGAACCTGAATTTTAAAAGCTCAAAAATGAAATAATATGTCATATAAATGTCTACAAATAAAAAATGAAATGTAGATAATAATATCAGAAAAATAGAATTCACAACAAAAATATATCATCTAGATCAGTGGTAGCCGAACTTCAAGATGACCTACAATGACTCTGCCTCCCACTATTCACATTCGTCTGTCATCTGCTCTTACACTGTACCTGTAACAGGGTTGGTATATGTGATCAATAGCACATGTATAAGTGATGATACATAATTTCTTAGCATGTAAAAGATTACCATTTCCATTTCCATCTTCAGTTGTCTTGTTCTCTCTTTCTCTCTGTAGATAGATTAGATAATAGATATAGATAGATATTTTTATCTGTTATTTTTCTGAAAGGGAGGAGTGTAGAGGGGTGAGGAGTGGAAAGCAAGCCAAAGCTGCCATGTTGTGGAGAGCTCTGGAGAGAGGGCTGTGGAACAAGTTAATGGTTAAGGAAGCTCTAGTCCATGTCCATCAAGGAACTGAATGAACTCTATCCACATCCAAGTAAGTGAGCCTCCTGAGTGGATTCACCAACCCCCATGAGATGACTGCAGCTCAGGAAGAAACCTTGAACCAGAATTACCCAACTAAACTGCTCCCATATTTCCCTGTCTCAGAAACTGCATAACAGAGAAAATACACATCTGTTGTTTAAAGCTTCTAAGTATTAGGAGTAATTTGTTTTCTAGCAATAGATAACATGATAATGGAAATTCATTTTATAAAACATACAGACCATAATAATAGGAAAGCAGATCATACCCAAATTACACATGTAAAAGAGTATTTAATAAGAATTGTTTAAATATTTAAAAGAATATTAAATATATCTCTAAACTTATAAAAATGACATGTATGATATTCTGGAAAAATAAATAACTAAAATTGATTCTAGATGATAAAAATATGAATAGTAATCCATGAATAAACAGAACATTAAATATCTATTACTGATTTTTTAAATTATCCTTTCAAAAGGACCTAGGTGCTGTTGCTTTGATGAATGTGTGCTTCAAATGCCTAAGATAGAAAAAACACTTTAACATTCAAAAAAAAAAGATATGTAAATAAACTTTAAAATGAGAAATTGATAGCATAACCTAATTGCTAAACCTCATCAAGATAAAGAGAAACATAATTATAAACATATATGCAATATTTATAATAACTTTTTTTCAAATTGAAATTCACACAAAGAATGTAGTCTTTTCAATAAATTATGCTGGGTTAATTAGACATTCATATCAAAAAATGAAATGACCTTTACCACACACTACATGAAAATTCATTCCAGGTGCATTATAGATTTTAATGTGAAAGTGTGAAAGAGAAAATAATAAGCCAATTAGAAGGAAACCTAAGAAAGCAATATAAAGATAATATCATCAAGACTTTGGGATAGGTAAGGATCTCATAAATAGAATACAAACTGACTATGCATCAGAAAAGGCTGATACTTTGAACACTGTTATGGTTTGGATAGGACACGTCCCTAAAACTTCCCAGGTTAATGAAGAATGTTTGGAGGTGAGACGATTGGATTGTGAGAGCTGTGACCTAATTTAGTCCATCGTAGTTTGAATGGAATAACTGGGTCATAACTGTAAGCAGGTGAGAAATGGCTGGAGGAGGAGGATCACTGGAGGCATGTCTTCCGGGGTCCTTTCCTCTCTCTCTGTCTCTCTCTCTCTCTCTCTCTCTCTCTCTCTCTCTCTCTCTCTCTCTCTCTCCTCTCCCTCTCCTGGTCAGCCATGAATGGAGGAACACTCCTCTGCCATGCTCTTCCACCATTATCCATGTTCTTCCAGCAGGATGCACTGCCTCATCTTGGACCCAGAGCAATGGAGTTGGTCCACCATGGACTAAACCTCTGAAACTATGAGCCCCAAATAAACTTTCCGTCCTCTAAGTTGTTCTTGTAGGTATTTTGGTCATACCGATGAAAAGCTAATACATACATTAAAATCAAAAACTTATCTTCAATACAACAACCATTTAGAAAATGTTAAAACAAGACATAAAGTGGGAAAAGATATTTGAAACACACGTATCTCACACAGAGCTTCCATCCGGGTAAATAGATTTTTTTAATGCTACAAATTAACTATAGCTAGATATATAATACAATACAAGAGCAAATACTGGAGCAGACAATTCACAAAAAAAAAAAATCTAAATAGCCTCAGGCTTCTTTGTAGTTAGAAAAATAAAAATGAAAAACTCAATGAGATACACATGCCCATGAGATTGATTAGAATGAAAAAGACAATCTCAGTGTCAAGAGAATCTCCCTTATATTGCTGATGAGAGGTAAATGGGAACAATGATTTACGAGAGCCTTCTTCATCATCCAGTACAGTTAAACACATACACACGACAGTACTTTCACTCCAATGTGAACACCCAGCAGACAGGGGCATACAACAAAAAATATTTCCAATGTCCAAAGCAGCATGATTTTTTTGTTTCAAAAAACAAAAAGCTAGAAACAATAAATTGTGATAAATTCATGCAATGGAATACTATAAAACAATAACAGTAGATGAATCTCAGCTATATTCCATAACAGATGAATTTTATCAGCATAACATGGAACACAAGAAGGCAGACACAAGAATGACATAGAATTATTTCATTCATATAAAGTTGGAAAAGAAGGACAACCAAGCTACATACACTGTTCAAAATGAGGACGGTAGTGACTTGAAGGAGCAAGGAGGGAGAGGTAACTGGAATGGGGCTTTGGAAGATTTTCAAATGCTGGGATATTCTTTCTTGACTTGGATAGTGTTTCTGCTGTGTTTTCTCAGTGATAATTCATTGAGTTGTAGGCACTAGTATTGTGGAACAGTCTGTGTGTATCTTATAATTCAATAAAATATTAACAAAAATTATCTCTGAGATAGTTCATACTTTCACCTCACATGGTATTTAAGAGGAAGGGTCAAATAAAATAAGAAGGTCTTATGAATTAGAAAGCTCTGAATAGAAGTTGTAAAAAATTCCAATACATTGAACCCCCAGATTTGGGATACAATATACTATATACTATACAGCAGGGATCTGGTAATTTTCAACTGAGTATGAGTCAAGGGTTTTAATGCAAATTCCTATGGCTGCAGAAGACAGAGATGACAATGTAGGTTCAGTGAGATGCCATATATTTGGAAGGAGGTTCAGTGAAAGAACTCAGAAAATTCTATAATCACCAAGCATTGGGTGAAACATGCTTTGCTGATATGATTTACCTAGAGTTATCAGTCAAATAAATCAAATTAGATAAAGTTGCCTTTGACCAGATTTTGGAAGAACATAAATAATGACTCTTTAGTATGAGATATTTAGTTAACACAGGACTGAAATTTTACCCCAGTAAATAGACCTTTAGAAGTTTACTCTATGAAGGCGGGTGTGATGGCGCATGCCTGTAATCCCTGCACTTTGGGAGGCTGAGACAGGAGAATAGCGAGTTCAAAGCCAGGGTCAGCAACGGTGAGGCGCTAAGCAACTCAGTGAGACCCTGTCTCTACATAAAACACAAAATAGGGCTGGGGATGTGGCTCAGTGGTCGAGTACCCCTGAGTTCAGTCCTCAGTACTAAAAAAAAAAAGTTTACTCTATGAACTGCAATCTACGCAAGTGAGCACCAATCCTGGGAACATCCCTGTCATCACTAGCTATGTCCCATCTTTTATACCAAATGAAAGATTTTAAAGTTCAGTCGATACAGCAAGCACAAGATTTGTGAAGAACTGTCTAGGACTCTGTTAATGGCCTGACACAGGGAATTAGGTCTTGGCTGAAAAGAAAAAGGATAAGAAAAAAAAAAGTCAAACCAAAAACCAACGACAACAGCAGCAACAAAATAAAACACATGAAAGGAAGTTCAAAGAAGAAAACTTGAGTGTTTTTTGACCCTGTAAGAATTACTGAAGAGACACATTAAGAAAACATTTAAGACATTGTTATCCTGTTTTATACATTCAATAAATATTTACTGAGTATTCTCCCCATTTGTGCCAGGCATTAATCTAAGTGCTGAGAATATAACAGTGATGAAAATTCCTGATTTCATGGAGCTTATATTTTAATTGAGGAAAGAGTATATATATATATATATAGCAAACATTCTATATTACAGATAACAAATGCTATCGAGAAAGATTCAGACACGGAAGGAGCATGGGGGCAATATTAAAGAGTTGATCATGGAGAAGGTGACCTTTGAGAAAAATATCTGAAAGAGGTGAGGAAGCATGTACACACACATACACACACCCCTTGGGAGGGGGGATTAGGCAGATGGAAATGGAAAAGCACTGAATGAGGAACGTGACTGGCTAAGGTAAGAAGCAGGAAGGAGGTCAGCACAGCTGGAGCAAGGACAACAGTAGATAAAATGTTAGGAGTGAATGCTGGAGAAATATAACAGGGGGTCTGATCAGGTACTCCCTCACTGGCCTTTCTAGGACGTGGGCTTTTATCCTGAGACTAAGTAATGACAAGAAGCTGGGAGACCAGTTAGGAGGTTATAATAAGACCAAGTAAGAGGGGCTGGGGTTATAGCTCAGTGGTAGAGCGCTTGCCTAGCATGAATGAAGTACTGGGTTCGATCCTCAGCACCACATATAAATAAATAAAATAAAGGTATTGTGGCCATCTACAAATAAAAAAAATTTTTTTTAAAGGCCAAGTAAGAGATGAAGAGGCTTGGACCAGGCATTTGCAATGATGATAATGATAAGGAGTCAGATTCTGGGTATATTTTAAAGGTAGATACAAAGAATATTTAGTAGATTTTCATTTAGATAGTTGGGGTGTGTGGCGTGAGAATAGGGAGGAATCAGAAGTAATGACAAGATTTTTGGCCTGAGGCACTAGACAGGTGGAGTTGCCATTTATCAAGATATGGAAAACTTCAGAATGGGCATATTTGGAGGGAAGATCAGGGGCTCAGTGTAGACACACTATGCTGAGATGCCTAGTGGACATCCAAGTGGGCAGTTGAAGAAGTTTTGATTCAAGGGAGAGTTCTGGGATGGTTCTTTAAACATATATTAGATCATAATATTTCTTTAAAACTTCCATTTACTTCCCAGATATGAACCAAGGCATTTTTGTCAGCATCTGGGTGGTTTTTAAAGACATCACAAGTGATGAGATCACCAAGGGATTGAAAGTACCTTGAAAAAAACAAAAAAAAATTCTAAATACGAGGCCTGGGTGATTTTCATTGATACAACAACGCTGTAGTTTGAGCCAAAAGACTGGTTATGGGTTCAGGAAAGAGGTCATTGGCTATATCCAATATGGGGAATTACCAGAGAGAATGCATGATGCTCAGCTAAATTTAAATTTTAAATAAGTAATACATAACTTCCCAGCATAAATATGTTCTAACATACTTGTGCATGAAATATATTTATACTACAAAAGCATTCTCATTTATCAGAAATTCAAATTTAGCCAGGCATTTTGTATTTTTATTTGCTAAATCTAGTAATGCCACCTGCACTGAATTATGCTCTGAGATACATATTAAGTCAGAATTTAGAGAGCCCTACTAAGAAACAAGTCTAAGAAATGTACTGTAAATCTTGTATTAGTAGGTCACCTGGCTACCCACATTTGTCCTGAAAGGTACCACTATTCATTCCTATGATGCTCAAATGTAATAGCAAATCTGTAATAGGAAACTGGGGACTTACAGAACATGTGCATAGTTGGCTAGTACAAAAAGTCACTAGTAAAATTATTCCTTTTTAAACAATGGAAACAAAAGAAACACTACTTGGGTAAACAGCATTATTGGACACACAATATCCCACTGTTCTCTCAATATCACCAAAAATTAAAATATTTTTTAACTGATGGAAGTGCATTAGCCAGTTGAAAATATGAAATGTAACAGGTCATTACCAGGTAACATGCAATCATTTTCCTTTAAGATAGAAAATAGAATTAAATATAAAACCTTAGTCTCAGCTCATACAGATACTTTCCAGCACCATGTACAATCACTTTGTGTCCCTTCCAACCATGAGTTAGATAAAGGCTATGAATACCAGATAGTTTAGTTCTTTTTAGTCTTCAGGTTTTTATAAATATGCATATGTTATCTTATTTCTTCCTCATAAAACAGTATTTTTATTATCATCCCTATTTTAAATTATTTATTCATTTGACAGACATTTATTGGATATTCACTATGTGCTTAGAATATAATAGTGAGTAAAACAAAAGTTTATCCTTCCAGAATCTACCTTATTAAAAGGATGAAATGATGTTTCAAATAATAGTAAAATTTTAGATGGCAATATTACCATGAATAGAATAAAATAGGGCAAGAATCTAGAGGAAGTCAAAGGCCTGCTGTTTCAGATAAGGCAATAAAAGCCTCTTTGAGTTGGTAACATTTGTACTAGACAGAGCTTGCATAAGAAGATAGCTAGGGGAAACAGAAATCCCTGTAGGAATGGAGTCACCCCTTGAGGAAGAGATGAGCTTAGGAAATGAGTTGCTTGCACAAAAGCAGAAAGAACTAGATGACTAGCAGAGAGAGTAAGGTATGAAAGGAGCTGATGGTCAGACATGATTGGAGATGAGCTAGAAAATGTAGATAGGGCAAGGTCATGGGGAGCTTTGAAGGGCATGGTCAAGAGTTTGTACAGAGCCGGGCGCGGTGGCTCAAGCCTGTAATCCCAGCACTTAGGGAGGCTGAGACAGGAGAATCGCGAGTTCAAAGCCAGCCTCAGCAATGGTGAGGTGCTAAGCAACTCAGTGAGACCTTGTCTCTACATAAAACACAAAAATAGGGCTGGGGATGTGGCTCAGGGGTCGAGTGCCCCTGAGTTCAATCCCTGGTACCAAAAAAAAAAAAAACAGAGTTTGTACAGTATGTATGTCCAAAGAAGTGATGCGATCAAATGCGTAATGGAAGGATCAGTCTGACTATTCAGCCAAGAAGAGATTGTCAGGGGTGAAAGGGAGGAGGACAAAAGTAGCAGCAGTCTAGACACTAATCAGTTGGGCAGGAGAGGCTGGTGCCCTGGGTTCAGACAGTAATGGTGAAAGGGAAAGAAGTGGTCATATTGTTGAAAATAGGGCCACCAGAAACTCACTGCTAAGCAGGAGAAAATGACATGTAAAACGTAACCACGGGTTTACCTGAAGGTTGGCTGCTACTAGCTGAGATGGGAGCAGTTGCCCTTTAAAATTAAAATACATTCCCATAATCCCCCTTTAAATATCAGAGCTAAGATTTATCAGATCTCCCTAATGCTCTAATATTTTGGCTTGGGGACTGATTGATGTCTACTAATGTTTTTATTTATTTGAAAGTTCCCCTTTCAAACCATAAGCTCCTTAATGACAGGGATTTAGATTCCTGGTATCTAACCGGAGGCATCTACAACACATTAGCAATGCTTTCTAATGAGTATTTTAACAAAATATGACCAGTATATCAGGCCCTATGCTTCTCCTCCCTTTTTGCTGAGTCGCCGATCTAGTTCTTTCAAAAGTGTTGCCTTGGATCCTGCTATAGAATCTCATCTCATTTCAGAGGGCTGCAAACTTTCCCCTCCTAAGAAGATGTATGGGTGCAATTACAAACATATGTTCGTGGAGATAAAACACATGCTAGTTATCATCCTACAGGCAAAGTTGTCTTCACAGAATCAACAACAGCTTTTATTTATTTAAGAAAATCAAACAAAACAATATCTCATCAGCTGTCTCATAACATTCTGTACTTGATTACCAGCTGAAATACCCCAAGCTCCATATTAGTTTATTATAAATTAAAAAAAAAAAAACTTTTAGTTTCCAATATCAAGGCAATTCTCATTCAGTCTCTGCCTGATTTTGTTCTTCTTGTAAATGATTAGGAGCCATGTGGTTCTGTGGATTACTCAACCAGCCTTCTGAAAATACTTAAACTTGACACGTCAGAAGTTTAATTAATACAAATACTAGTGTTTCATTATTTCATTATTCAGCTGTTTTTGTTGTGTGTGTGTTTGTGTTTTCCTAGTCTTGAATCTTAAACAATAGCTTTCTCAGAATTTTTTTCAAAGACTTTTTTTGGCTTTGAAGTAATCTTCTTACTTTGCATGCAACAAGAAGCCTCCTAAAGCTATCTTGAACTGATTTACCAAAAGAATCATTTGTTACTAACTTGCCTCTGTCAATGACAACATATAACTCAAACTGTATTGCACTTTTAATTCCAGTTTTTCCAAGTTCGTTTCAGAAAAAAATGTAAAGGAGTCAGGGCGAGCGAGCTAGAAGGAGACGCATTCCCGTTGGCATCCATTCTCCTCACTATTGGACTACGCGCCAGGTATTCAGTTCAATCTAAGGAGTTTGGTACGCCTAATAAACATGGGGAAACTTTTCTGAAAAGTATATAAAAACAGAGATCTTTCTCACTCCACATACTGATCAACTTAAAATATCCTGGCTCAAATGCCAAGATCTTACCATGTGGTTAAGTTTTACAGTATTAAAATAACCACCAAAATATATCCTAAGTAAAACTTTTTGGAGATTTTTTATTATAGTACACCTGGTGGGAAAGTCATTTTTAACTTGTCAAACAAGACATGATCCAAAGCCTCTTTATTCAACAAACTCACATATATACACTTGGGAAGGAGAGAAAATCTCCAAAGTTAATTAGGGTTGCTTGTGTAATTTTTGGTAATTTTTTTTTTTTTTTTGCACCAAGGATTGAACCCAGGGGTACTTAACCACTGAGTCACAACTCCAGCCTTTGTTTTTTGTTTGTTTGTTTGTTTGAGACAGGGTCTTAATAAATTGCTGAGGCGGGCCTTGAACTAGTGATCCTCCTGCTTCAGCCTCCTGAGTCTCTGGGATTAAAGGCATGAACAACCATGCCCAGCTTATTATAACAATTTTTACCTTGAAATATCCTCATATTTCAAGACGTAAAATATATATCCTTATATTTCAGGGGAAAATGGAATGTTTAGCCCTACTCACTGAAGCCATGGTCTCAGAGAAAACACATCCTACTAATTACTTAATGGTTGGTGGTGGTCTGCAGAAGAGGAATGATCTTATAAAGCACATTAACATATTTCAAGTTACATGTGGATGTATTTGAGAATGAGTGGGTTGAAGTTCCTGAAACCCACTAAGAGAAGCTAGAGCAGGAAACGTGGATTGTGCGGAATAAATCCAAACACATTTAGAGCAAGTTTAGAGACTACCACTTCTGAATCTGATCGAATAACTAGTACCAAATTTGTCCTCCTCCTATAAACAACTAGGACACTGGAAAAATATATGAAACAACTGATTTCAGACATTAGAGGAAGGAAGAGCATCCTGAGTGCAGGGAAATAAATGGTACAATCAATATGGCTTTCTGGCTGGAGGTACTTTCCAGGCCGCAGTAAAAGAAGTGGAGCCCCAGCAAATCACATCCATCTAATTGAATTTAGAAGAAAAAGATCAGAGTTCAAAGAGGCTAAGAGCTAAATGTGAGGGGAGAAGTAGCAGAGAGGAAGAACTCCAGAAATCTACATGGTAGTTACCATTAGTCCATTGTAGAACATTAGGCTACCTTTGCATGTGATGAGATTTTAAAAGTTCATGCAAAAACAACTACTGAAAATGTTGAACCAATTGTTGAGTCGTTGCCAGTTAGAATGGAGACACATTACAGACCACTCTGAATATTTACTGGAGCCCTCTGAAAAGGCAGTCTTCGAGAGAACTAAATTAACCCTAAAGTAGAATTTACCCTAGACTCCTAAGAAAACTTTAAAGCAAGCTTCAAATGAATTAAATTGAACGGCAAGTAACTTAATTCCCTGCCAAAATAAAATTAAACTTTCTAAAAGAAGATGGCAAAATTCATATTTTAACAGTGTAGCATTTAAAATGTCTGTCATCCTAATAAAATTATTTATGTAAAGTGCAAAGAATCAGGATGATAGGGCCCAAAACCCAAGAGAAAAATTAATCAATACAAACAGATATATAGAAAAAGAATAGAATTAGGAGATAAAAACTTTAAAGCAGCTATCATAGTTATATAAAGGCTTTAAGGAAAATATGAACATAATGAAAACAGAAATGGATTCACACAGAAAAAAAGCTAACTGTTTTTTAAAAATTAATTAAATTGATGAACTACTAGCAATATGGAAGAGAAAAAAGAGAAACAAGTTACAGATTACCATTATCAGCAAGGCTGAAAAGGGGATTTCACTACAGAGTCTGAAGACATTGAAATCATAATAAGAGAATATTATGAACAACTCTATACATTTAAATATGATAAGTGTGATGAAATGGATAACTTTCCCAAAAAGCACAAAATATCACACCTCATCTACTTTGAAAAAGATCATTGGAATGGCCTTATATCTATTAAGGAAATTAAATTTATAATTTTAAAACTTGAAAAATTCAAATCTCCAGGCCCAGAGGGTTTTGTTTGAGAATTTTACCAAATGCCTAAAGAATTAACACCCATTCTCCACAATCTCTTTCAAAGTATTTGTACCAAATACTTTGGTACAAATCTAAAACAATTATTGTACAGGACCTATATGGTGAAAACAACAAATGCTGATGGGAGAGATCAAATAAGATTCAAATAGAGAAATTTGGTATTTCTAATCTTCATGGATTAGAAAACTCAACACAGTAAAGATGTCAATTTTCCCCAAATTGATGAACAGGTTTAATGCAATTCCATAGCAAAACTCCAGCAAGACCTCTTGTAGATATAGAGACTATTCTAAAATGTATTTTAAAATGTCAAAACAACAACTAGAATAGCTAAAATGATTTTTTAAAAGGAAGAAGTTGAGAAGAATAAGTCTATACAATTCTCAAGTTTATTATATAGTTATAGTAATTAAGACTGTATATGGGCAAAGGGATAGTATGGGCAAAGGGATAGTCACATAAATCAATGGAACCACACAGAGAATCTAGAAATAGCAGCACACAAATATCCCCAGCTGATTTTTTGACAAAAGGACACAAGCAATTCAAAGGCTGAAGGATAGTTTTCTCCACAAATGGTACTGGAGTCATTGGAGATCCTTAGACAAAAACCTTGACCTAATTTTCACACTTGATACAAAAATTAACTTAAAATAGATCATGGACTTGAAAGTAAAATGTGAACCTATAAAACTTTTTATAAAAAGAAAGTAGAAGAAAATCTCCAGGGTCTATGATTAGGCAGAGTCCTTAGACTTTGTACCAAAGCACAATCTATATAAAAGGAAATTTTGCTAAATTTGACTTTGTTAAAATTGAACTTTTTGAATCATTAAAGAGTGTTTAAAAGATAAAGACAAACCGGAGATTGACTGGGAATAAATATTTGCAAACTGCATATCAGATAAAAGACAAGTATCAAGAACACAAAAAACATCTCTCTAAACTCAATAGACAAAAAAAGCCTTAATTAGATAACAGCAAAAGACATGAAGATACTTTTTCCAAAGAGGATATACAGATGGAAAATTTCATTTATTATTTACTCAAAAAAATAAAAACATATGTCCATATATTGTACACAAATACTCATGGCAGTCTTAATCATGATATCTAAATCAGAAACAGTCCAAATGTTCATAAACAAATGAATCAATGAAGAAATTGAGTAATACAATGAAACATTACTCAGCAAAATATAGAGTGATAACAACACAAAATAAGTCAAAGACACCTTCCAAGAGATTTTGAATGAAAAATGTCATGCTGAATTAAAGAAAACAAATACAAAAGATTGCACACTGTACAATTCTATACATATAAAGTTAGAGAAGAGGCGAAGCTAACCTACAGTGAGAGATTTATAATTGTCTAGAATGAAGGTTGGATACAAATACCACACTGAACCCACTAATATGTACAGATAATATGTGTTAGCAAAAAAAATTTAATGAACATTTTTTTTAAAAGGGTGCAATACAGCTAAAGAGTGACTTCGAAGAGGCTTGAGAAACATTTGAAGTAATGAGTAATGAAAACATTCTGAATCTCGATTGTAGTTGGTATTCCTTACACAGGAGCAGACATTAGCCAAAATTCACCCAGCTGGGACATACTTTGTATGTAAATGTTACTTCAATAAAGTTGATGAAAAAGTCCAAACTATTCAACAAAAACAACATACTCAGGAACATATTTTTATCACTAGGCCAATTGAATTCTGTAAAATTTATGCATCACCATAACTAAAGATTAATTTTAAGAATATGATAAAGCTGACTCTTCAATAGACCTTCTGCATTTTTCAAAGGAAAATAAAACCATAAACTCAGAATCTCTTAAATATGACCTTATTGTTTATAAAGTCCATGTTACAGAAAGGACGGAGGGTACTCACCAGGCAGAGGCCAGGGGATTACCAGCTCTTTAATTCACGAAAATTACAGGTTTGCTTTCATTCAAGAGTTCCAATTAGGACCCTACCAAGAATTTTGTGTGTGTGTGGTCAGGAGGGGAGGAGGTTCCTCCTGGGAGTCAGGCATGCTAGGGAAATTTTGTGATATTCAGCAGGGGTGATGGAGAGCTGATTTGCAATCTCAAGAAGGAAACTTCAGGGAGGTTATTTTAAGGGGGAAGCCAACAATGCATACAAAGAGAGCTCAGAATATTTGTCCATAAAACAAGAAGAATACATAAAAGAGTCACACTGTTTGACAAGGATTTAAGAATTCTTGGTTGAGACTTGATCTCCCATGGAAACTACAGGCATGTAGCATGGTCTTATTATAGAGGGGTCGATTACCTCATTTCTTGGTGGGTCAGAGGCCATCAAACCACACATTCTGGTCAAAAACATTTTCAAAGTAGATTTATTTATTTATTTATTTATTTATTTATTTATTTATTTATTTATTTTCTTTCAGAGAAAAGGCAGGAAGGAAACATTATAAAATTTTTAACCTGGTCATCATAAAATCCCAAAAATATGGACATATTTTCACTACCTTTCCATATTTCCAAATATTGTTTTATAAGTATTGCTTTTGCCATGGAAAAATATAGCAAACATGTTATTATGGTCTGCATTTATTGGTAATGATAAAAAAATTTCAGGGACAACAAATTGTTCTGTTGTAGGCTTCTACTATAAATTTCTGTTACTTTTGCAAGAAAATTGCTGCATATTCTAGTCTTTTCTATTAATAAACAAAATGTGCTTTCCTATACCACAAACTATTTTATGCCTGTTGTTGTCTTTTTCCACTCACTGCACGTGCCCAATACGTCAACGTTCCCTCCCACTCCCTGCAAGCCACACTGACCACAGCCACCTGGGGGAAGAGCAGGAGTCTCCTCTGATGTCGCCCACCTTCAGAAAGAATTTATTCTGCTTTATCTCAGCCTAATATGCCTAGGGTATTTTTACTCAGGAGGTGTTTTCATTTAGAGGAAAGATCAAGCATTCCAAATTAGCACAGGAAATACAATGAAAAAAAATCATATGCAATTAAAGAAATGTTCCTTCTTTCCCAAATTAGGTTTATCTTCCAAACTGGTGATGATTTCTGATAGTCCTTGATTATCACACAAAGGCACTAAACACTGAAGGCATCATTTGCAGCCCTTTGCTGGCAAGAAAAATTTTTTCCACGATCCAATCCCTTTACACCTTCTTAAAGAGTAATGAGCTTAAACAAATGCCAATATGCTGCCATGTCAGAATTGAAACAGATGTGCTCAGGAGTGGAACTTAAAGTTTGGGATTTGAAAATACTTTTTCTTTCCCCTCTCATAATGGAAAACTTATTGACATTGTCAGAATATACCTGGTTGATGGCTTTAGGTCATCCTGTGGGGTGTCATGAGCTATCTCCGTGTTGATAACAATCATCTCATTTCTTTAAAATAGCTCTCAGAAAACATTCTTTTTTTTTTGCCAAGTCCCCTACTTGCTTCTTGTCTTAGTGAAGATACAGTAGTTGTATGGGAATGTGGAAGCAGGCATCCCCTCTGATCTGCACAATTTTTCTCACATTAGTGCTACTGGGATGCTCTTACTGAGGGCCAGAATCCTGATGCTGCCACATGCTGCTCTCCAAACATTCTAGTACCATACACAGAGTTTGCGTGTGAGAGTCATTTTAATGTGCATTCTCTGTTGTCTCTGTGCCAAATAATAAGTTGAGCACATTTATAATGGATCTTAAAATCAAATGGAGAACAGAGTGGACACGGAAAACAGGAGTTTGTTGGATGCATGCTGTGTACAAGGCACTTAATGTGCATGACACCTTTGCCATTCCTGGTGGCCCTTGGAGCAGCAGCAGCAGCAGCTGGGAGCTTGTTAGGAATTCAGAATCTTGGGCACCATCCAGACTTGTATTTTAACAAGATTCTCAGTATTGCTTTATATCATTTTGTCTTCATCAAAATCATCTGGTCATCTTAAAATGCCAAAAATATGGACATTTGTTCAGTAACTTTCTATATTTCCATATATAGATGGCTATAGATGGTATTATCTCCATTTTACATCAGGAAATTAAGGATCATAAAGGTTAAGGGGAAACACATAAAAGCCACCAGATAGTAATGAGTAAAGCTGGGTTTGGTCTCATTTTAAAATGTATTCTATTTCCACTCTGCGAGGCTAAGTCCTAAAGCCAGAAGATTTGGGTTTCAATCTAGGCTCTACAGTTAATCTTTCTGGCCTCATACACTACCTGCCAGTTAATCCATATGAGCTTTACGTTTTCTGTCCTGTTTATTTCATGGAATTGCCATAAAACAAATGAAATTAATATATGTAAAAACACTTTGTTAAGTATATAGCATTAGCCAAGATTAATCTATTAACAAAATTGTACGCATAACTCTTCCTTACTCAGTTTCTGCCAAGACATAAAGACCAAGAACAAAACACTGGATTCCAAGTGCCTCCACATTACACAGGGGCAGTTAAAGTACCTATGTGATTTTGAATCAGGCTACACCAGCCTTAGTCCACCACTACCTCAAGGGTATAAATAGTTGGAAGTTAAAGGGGAAAAAAAGTATGTTTTCATGGATAGTGGGAAGAGAGCTGATTTCTTCCTCAACTCCATCTACAGCAAAGGGCTCTAGGATGACCATACAGAGAGCCCATTTTCCCTGCAGAAGACAACTTTATCTGGTAGAAGAAATCTACCCCAAACTTCCCCTCCCTGGTTCGCTTCACAGACTAAATCAGTACTGCGTTTTCAAGTTGCCATGCTGATTATTAAACTGGACAGCAGATTTTAATTATGTATCTTGGGGATAAGAGACTAGTGCACTTTTTAATATCTTAAAGGACCTGAAAAGTTAGGAATCTGCTCAAGCCTTCAACCAAAGGGCAGAGGAAAAACTTATCCACAGATTTGGTTTCAAGGCACAGTGAGAAAAATTAATAATAATAGAGTTTGCAGTTTGATCTGTACAGAGAGCTGCTCTTCTAACACCCTCACTAACATATTATTAGCATCTTAAAAGCCAACACTACATCAAAAAGAACTGTGTTTCCAAAGCAAAATTATGGTTTTAAAGATAAAGGTTGCAGGCGAGAGGTGAAGCAGGGAGGTTGGCTTTCCCAAAATTACCTGTTCTTATCCTAAATCCAAAATGCTAAAAGGCATCCTAATCCACTCTCTTAAGACTGCTAATCATACAGAGGTGGGTGAAGCTTACCACCACAAAAGGGGAATACTTCCATTTTTCTGCAGGAAACCACTGCTCTTTAGAGGAGTGAAGAATTATCCTTCCCCACAGCCAAATACCAAGCATATGGAAGAAGGTCACAGAGCAGCCTCTTTGCCCTGCACAGAAGTGCCCAGTTAAGGATTGAGATGTTAGGCAGACTTACTAAGGTGAAATCCAGAAGCAGAAGTTCAGGCAGATCCAGACAGTTGGGTAGGAACCAGGGCCCTGAATTTAAGAGAAAGGGAGTAGGTTGCTGATTCTAGATACAATCACTCAGGATGGCTGGGAAACAGGAATGTAAATGTCTGAGAAAAGAAATTGAGCAGATTCAAACTGACCAACATGTTCAATTACCCAGTGTCAGGATGGCTTCAAATGCATTTCCCCCCATCCCAAACCCTTGTAAGAAGCTCAACACCTGGACATTTCCCTTCCCTCCCTACCCTCTGATTTCATTCTTGCCCCCAGCCTGCTTCTTGGCCTTCCAAAAGTCTGAAAGTGGACTTTTTTTCTTTCATATTTAATTTATTTATTTGTTCTATCTCGGTTTACATAACAGTGTAATTTGATTCATTGTACACAGATAGAGGATAACATTTCATTTCTCTGGTTGTGATATAGAATCCCAACATACATGCAGTCATACATAAAGTTAGGGCTATGATGACCATCATATTCCACCACCTTTACTGTCCCCATGCCCCCTCGTTCCTTACACCCCTGTGAACAGAGTTCCTCCATTGTTCCCATGTCCTTCCCCAATTATGGATCAGCATCCACTTATCAAC
>CM053410.1:48329446-48379926 GCA_028644305.1 Xerus rutilus | reverse complement strand
GGACTTGACAACCCTCTAGTTTGGAAATTCTGTGTTTTTTTTGCCCACAGAAGCCTATCCAGACTTTGACCAATTTAAAAATGTACAAACACTAACAGTTGGTTTGGAAAGCTCCAGTAGAGAGTCTTCAACTTCAAAAACAGAAATGACTTTAACATCAACTTTTTAATAATCAGTTTTTGTTTTCTTCTAGGGGGCTTCAAATAAAGCCCATGCCTGAACTTGAAGCATTTTCTCAACCCCCAATGACACAGACACATTCTCCAAGTCCTCTTAAAATGTCTAAGAACCAATATTTCCCCTCCTTTCAGGATTTTTTAATTACCAAATTGAGTAGAAAGAAATAGGAAATGTATTTAATGATGGAAGAAAAAGAGTCATGGGTTCTTATGACATTTAAGAAAATGGGAAAGTAGAATAAGCTTTTTTAAGTAACTATTCTAAAGGTTGAATATTTGGCTATCTTCTTTTCCAGCACAACCATTAACAGTTGGGACCTAGGGATTTCCAGGACATAAGGCTAGGCATTTGAATGACAAGCTAAGAGAGTGCCTGATGGTGAGCACTCACTGTGTACTGGATCCAAAATGTTTCATTTGGGAAAACTAAAACAAAAAAGTCAATTAACTTTACAAGATAAAAGGGGGGAAAAGTCCATTTTTCGTTTCATTTTACCACTGTAAGAATTGAAAAGATTCCACTTCCAAGAAAACTATTAATTTTTACAGTGTCAGCACACTTTTTATAAACTGCATTTTTATGATACCATGCTTGGTGTTGGAAACATTTTATACTCAAGAGGAAAGTCTGAGCTTTTGCAAAGTGGAGGAATAGTATCATATTTAAACCATTTGATCTATTTTTAAAAGCGCTGTAGTTAAGCCTACAGAACATCTTTGTAAAGTCTTTTAAATAGATTCTTTTTCAAGACATCTCATAAGTGCAGTATCCTGCTGTCCTTTCTTTGTCTTACCTCCTACCATATTCCGTGCATTCCAACAATGTGTGCAGTCTATGAAGTCAGATTGCTCGGTGTCCAATGCACAACCCACATATCAGCGGAGACTCCTAAAGCCCCAGTATGAATTAATCCTCTGCCTCCCACATCCTCTTTTGGCAAGAGAAGGGCAGTTGAAGTGATGAAAGAATGGGAAAGAATCTCTTGCAAGGAAAGGTTAATGGAACTAGAGGTGTTTCACCGACAGGAGAGAAAGAATGATTAGAGCATAGTTCTTAAGTTTATTGAGATTTCTTTTTCTAAAGGCAATAAATAATTAAATGCATAAATAATTGTGCTCCATGTCCACAGAGAACCAAAAAAAAAAAAAAAGGAAGTATGTTTAAGTTATATGCAGAGAGTTTGCAATTGGGCAAAAAAAGTTCTTTTCAAGGTTCCAGTGATAAAGCAGTAAAGTGATCTATTCTGGGAGGTTATCAAGTTTCTGTTTCTGCAGAGCTCCCAGAAAAGAGTTACTTCTTTGTCTTGGATGGTTTAAATAAAGAAGGTCTGTGGCTAAAATGCACAATCGCAGCCAATAATGCAAGACAGAGATGAATCCATGCTGTTATTAAGACCTATAGGAAAGTGTTTCCAGAACTTACGTTGGTAATCAATTCCAGCCCTCTGAAACCTTCCTTATAAGATAATTCCTCATCTTAAGTTTTAAGTTCATAAGTTAAGTTCAGATCTTTCTACAGGAGAGTGAGGATATACAACATACTCTTGGAGAGAGATAACAACTTTCACCTTAGTATCTTGTGGGTCTACCCAGACTGTTTTCTGATGTGCTCACCAGAGAGTCATGAAGTAGAGTCCTTCAAAGAGCACCTACCTGACTCCTCTGACCATAAGTAAAAGAGTCGCATGGACCTTTGGCTGATCTCAACAGCTACCAGCATCCAATTCAATTGAACTCCATAAGTTCATCTTCAGTGTCTCTTCTTTGCCCAGCTCTAGGCTAAGTGCTGTGCAGGTATTTAAGAAAAAGTGTAAGTCATATCATTGGCTTCAAATCACTAAAGCATTTTGATTAAAATGTAATGTGCATATGAAATACATAGAGACCTAGAAACCTAAGGCCTCCCATTAGGCCCCATCTCTTAAAGTTTTCACCACCTCTCAGTAATGTTAAACTAGGGACTAAGGCCTTGAACACATGGACCTTTGTGGGAGACACTTAAGATCCAAAGAATAGCATAGGCCTTGAAAACAGCTAAAACAGATGAGTTGCTGAAAAATGTCCTTCCATTTGGGTATGGGTGAAACAACTGTCAAGATAGGTATTTGAAGAATTCAGCATACAGATTGCTTTATAAATATCTTTGTGTTCTTGGTTTACTTTAAAGAAATCCAATTGAAAACCCTGGCTTTTATAAATACAACATGAACTCTATTTCATTCTTAGACTCATACTAAGAGAACATAAGTTAATATAATACTATGTGGTTTTTCAAAGTTATTGTGTGTATTTATATGCTTTTATGAGAAAGTACAAAGTTAAGATGTTATCATGCTTAATAATTCCCTGCTTTAAATGATATCATTAATCTGTCAACTACTTTCCCCCATGGAATTGGTTAATTGGGTTGTTATTGACAAAAGTGGGCTAGGAAGCATTGGACCAGAGGAGTAAAGACATGGATTCTAGGGCTGGGATTGTAGCTCAGCGGTAGAGCGCTTGCCTCGCATGCATGAGGCCCTGAGTTCGATCCTCAGCACCACATACAAAGCAATAAAATAAAGACATTGTGTCCATCAACAACTTAAAAAATATTAAAAAAAAAAAAAAGACATGGATTCTATCTTTTCCTCTCCACTGGAACTTGGTCTGACAATTCCTTGCTTGACCCCAGTTTTCTTTTCCATAAAGTAACTGAGGTATGTCTCTCTAGAGCCCCCTCCAGGCTTCTTTATCATTCTGTGAATCAATGAATCTAACTTTATTCTGTGCATGGCAAGCCCATCATATATACTTATTATCTAACTTATATACTAACACTGTTACTGTTCCACATAACATGTCTTTAAATGTTTTGAAGCTCCTGTTCCCTCAGAGCTGGTCTTATTTCTCCTATGACTGCTTTTGCTCAGCTGGAAATTTAGCATCTTAATTTTGACCTTCTCTGGCTTTGAAACAGAATAGAAAGCAAGGTATGTTAGAAAGACACTTCCTACAAATGGAAAAAATAGGAAAGACAGTTATTAGGAGGCATTTACTTTGGGCAAAAACAAATCCTTGATGCTTTTGGCATGTGCTTCAAGAAGAGACTGAAGAAATACAGTAAGTTCTTTTCACATAGTGCCAGGATGCATCTTTTCCAAGAAAGAAACACTGCTACATACTAGCCTGGGAAAAAATAAAAGAAGGATCTGAAATGCAAATAAATTGAAGAAGCTCTAAATGGAACATACTGTCCTGAATTGGATTCTAGAAATAAACAGAGAACTCGCAGAAAAATTGGTGAAATATCAATAAATCTATAGTCTCATGAATAATAATGCACTACGGTTAATTTCCTGTAAGACATTAAAATTGGAAACAAGTATAAGATATACAAGAACTCTGAACTATCTTTGAAAGTTTTCTGTAAATTCAATGTTACTCTAAAACAAAATGTTTATGCACACTCACACACACGAGGGGTTCAAAAGAGAACAGAGACCTACAGAGAAAAAAGAATTTTATAGAAACTTTAAAAGATGCAAAGAGAGAGAGAAAGAGACATAAAGAGAAAGGATAGAAAGAGGTAGCAAATTGATGAACACACTGTAAAGAGGTATAGCTCATTTTTAGTTTTTATTTGCTTCCTCTGTGTTCTTGTTAGTCTGTGCCTTTAGGGGGTCTGAAACTGTGGTCTCCAGGAAGTTGGATGTGACTATCTGGCAGTTTTCTGCTTAAACACTGCATTGTAACAAAAGCAGCTCCTCCGCTACCCACTTCTTGCTATATACACTGCCAGGATGAAGAGAAATTCTGCAACTTACACTTTGTTTGCATAAAAACAAGATTTAGTAACCAAGGGCATCCCATGTTCTTACACTTGCCCAAGCTCTCACTAAGGAAAATCATTTTTCCAGCACAACTGGAAATCCCCAGGGCACCCTTACTTCCTTGTTCTGATACTGAATTTTCTCTGAAAAGTATATTTTTGCATGAGCCTGTGGCCCTTTTGTTTAGACATCACCACCCTGAGGTCCAGAAGAGAAAGTGTTCAGTACGTTCTCCTACTGACAAGGACCTGAACCCTATAACCATGAGCTTTTGGCTCTCCTTTTATTGGGATGACTCTCTTCCAAGAGACCTAGATTACTCCTAAAACCATTGGATTTTCCTGTAAGCTACTACAGCCAAATTTGGGGCATGAAACCTTTGCCAAAGTCTGCATAGTGCAAGGCCATCAGCACAGGAAGGCAGTGACTACATAGCTCACACACAGGCCAGTTACAGGATAAAGCCTTTCCATCAAAGAGCAAGGAGATATCAATGGATAGATCTTCCACGGGTCTTTTGCAGATGTAGAGTAATAAACCTTTAAGGCATTTTTAGTTGCCACCTTTATATCTGAGTCTCTTCTTTCATTAAGACATAGTAGAGTCAAATGTGTGGTGTAAGAAAGAAAGGAGAAGCACACCTGAGAAAATAGAATTTTTGGAGTCTCTACACAAAATATAATGCTTCATGAGCCATTTTTACCTTTGTGTCTCAGGATATTAAGCCTAAGCATATTGTGTATTCTATCACATGGTTTAATTTAATGAAATTGAATCAAATAAAAGTTGAATTCCAGTGCTTGAGTTTTTCATCTCTTCCAATTTTTTATTATTTGGACACTTAGCCTCAAAAATAGTGAGCAGTATAAGTACATATCAGCCAGAGAAGTTAAGGAGAGGACCACTCCTCATAGAGTCATTATCATCCACAAGTGAATACTGACCACAGACCAAAGCTGCAGGAGCCTGGGAGAATGAGTCAGGGACTGAGGGACTATTGAATGGGGAGGGATGCCCAGCAGACCCGCCAGCACTTTCCTGGGTGAGGTAGCCACAGACAAGAAAGATACACAATTCCATACTCTTTGAGAGACTCAAAGGACCTACACCCAGCTTCATAGCTTGTGTTCTAAAATGTGGACCTAATATTACCATCACAGATCATTCACTTCAAAGAACCTGAGAAAGCCTATGTGGCTTGAATTCCAATTTGAAATCTTAATAAAGACTTTTACAACTCTTGTGGAAGTATGTGAACTGCAGAACAATGATCTGTTGCCTCATTTAATGTGTGTTCTTTTATGTAAGCATTTCTTCATTGGAATTGAACAAGGTGATTAATAGAATGATCATACATCAACAGACTCAAGAAAGTCATCAAAGAAGAAGAGGAATGAAAGCAAGAGAGAAGAGAACAAGGAGGAAACCTCCCTCTTCACAATGCGCTCAAAATTATGTCTGTCCCTCAGGAAGGCTGCCTCTAAAATGAAATGAAACCTCTGTGACAATAGGCATATGGAGATAAGGTGGGTGCACCTGCTTTGGGGAGCCCACCTGGGATTGTTTATTGAGTGACTGATCTTCTGAAAGCATACGGAGACCAAACTACTTTGGAGGAGTCAGGGAGGGCAACAGACCTGGTTAATCCCATTCCTAAGGCAAAATACAGTAAGAGGTGAGCACTCAGCTACAAGGAATAGAGGAAATGACTCAGCCTGTGTGGGCTGAGTGCAAGCATCCCAGGACAGAAGGAATGCAAGACAGTCTATTCTTTCTTCAACCCAAAAACATTTGAAAGAAAAATAATGTAGTCCTTGAGTTTTATCCCTCTGAGAAAGTAGCCCTCTATGTCAGGAGCATTGCTCTTCATAATATCCTCATTGAGATCCATGCCTCCTGAATAACACCATTTTGTAATAGAGTATTATTGGATCTTTAGTTCCTAACTCTTCCTTGAATGGTCTCCAAGGTCAGCCTCCTTTAGACTGGATTCCGTCCAATATTAAGACAGTCCAGTGATGTTCTGACATTTGTTTAAAAGCCAAAGGACAAAAAAGTCATCTATCTACCTCAAGTAAGTTCTTGTAAATTCTATCATTTATAATCAGAAAGTATCTATTCTGACCATTTTATAGTATGCAGCCACTTAAACCAATATATTCAACTAGATAAGCTTAAGTAATCCTTGAACCCAATTTGTACTCTAGAGAGAAAAGTTGATTCATTTAAATATTAGGAAATGTTTAGAATAAGCCAGAGATCAGCAAGCTGTGATCCAGGGTTCAGGTCACTGTCTGATTATATAAACAAAGTCTTATTGGAAAATAAGCATGTACATTCATTGACTTACTATATATAGCTGCCTTCATAATATAATGGCAAAATTGAGTAGCTTCCCTAGAAACCACATAAAACACAAAGCCAAAAGCATTTGCACTCTAGCTTTATTCAGAAGAAGTTTGCTGACCCCTGGACAAGCTGTAACTTGTTTTCTAAATAATGTTTTTCTTGATTCTGAAGCTTAAAAAAATATCCCTTAAAAGAGAAAACAACCTTCCAAATGATGCTAGGCAAAATACAGCTACAGACATATGTGCCATTATTCTGCATAATAGTATCAGTATTTACCTCCTGTCTGGTAAAAGCCTGCCATTCTACCATACTGGAGCAAGGGCAGAGTCATGAAAGCACTCAGCCCTTGTTTACTGCAGATTAAGTTTGACTCTACAGTGACTTTGGCATTGTTTAAAAACATCATGCTTGCTTTCATGGCTGTATGTTTTTCTTCAGAACTTAAGTGCAAATCTCATTAAATTATTTTCATTTTTTTAAGAAACCATCTAAAGATTGTGAAAAGGCTATCATGGTTTTTAATGTTTTTTGTTTTTGTTTTTGTTTTTTTCCAAGCAGTTCTCACCATAACAAGGGAAAATAAAAAGAATTACACTCTAACACTCTCAACATAATTCCCTAGAGACCAAACATCCCAACTGACTCCCCTTTTTGACTCAGAGGCGTTTTATGTGTCTCTCTACATTATCTGTTTAGCTAAAAGACATTAATGAAAAATGAATAAAATTAATTCTGTTCCAGTTCAAAAGATTCTTTTCAGTTGTTTTTATTTTACTTAACCAAGTCCCTTGGCTTCAGTCACCCCAGTCATGGGAGCTTTGTCCGAGCTGGATACCTTTCGCTCTAATCCCCAAAGCCTCATATCCTGTTTTTCACTCTTTCTCTTGATTTTAGCAGATGTTGTCTATTAATGTGTCTGAGAGTTTAGGATGTTTCAATTATGGACCAAAAAAACAGGCTATTTTCACTCCTTGTGCTTCTACAAAATAACTGTTGATTTGTCACTTGCAAAAGTGTGACTATCAAAATAAACAAATTGTAAGGTACAGAATGAACGGTCTATTCGGGTTTAGATTCTGTGGATCAGAAAGCAGCAATGGTACAGTTATCCTGTGTTGCTCACCATGGCCTGACTTGATTCCTGCAAAACTTCCTTGTTTTTAAAAATCTGCTGTCCGTCTGACCTTCCTTGTACGGATGTCAAAACACAGTGCAAATCAAGAGCTAAACTCTGAATGTGTGTCATGTGAGAAAATAACAGGTAGTCTGGGCTAGCTGCATGTAAGACAGCTGGGAAAAGTTGGTAAAGATGAAGCTAAAAGAGATAGGGTGAGTCCTGATCAATTTGGTAAGTTATTCTCAAGGTCAGGGAAAGCCATTGAAAAGGTTTAATAAGAACAACTGAATTATGGATCTCCATTCATTTCTCATTAGCTGGTTGATTTCAGACAGTACTAGCCCCGTTTGTCCTTAATTTACCAGCAGCTGAAGGAGGTAAGTAAAACCCACCTTACTTGGCTTTCAGTGTTGTTCAAAGGGGCAAATGAAATATGTTTGCAAAATGTGTTTAACCATAAGGTTTTACAATTATTGTCATGTTAGGCATAGTGAGCCAAGTTACTCTACCAATTTCAGCTCATTGAAGTCATTTTAGCAGAGTAGACCCAAACGGGTTGAGCTGAAAGGTTGATTCCATTTCTCACTGTGTGACTTTCCTGAGCCTCAAATCCTCATCTAAAAAATGAAGATAATAAGAATGCCTACATACTCAACAATAAATATTTATGGTAGGAATTTAAAAAACATAATTTATGGAGAACACTTGGGACAAGTTTGAAAGGGATAAGGTTTAACGTTTTCATCATTATTATTAATAGCTCACAGTGGGTCTATGAGATGAGTATGAAATTCATAACTACAACTCTACAACATCAGTGAAGGCACCTGGAGATGTGTTTGCAGAGTGACCCCAAAGAAGGAATTTTACCAGTTGATATATGCCCCCCTTGATTTGGCGAGTAGTGTACATAGTAGCTGCTCGACAAACATTAGTTATTTCAGTAAGCATTCAACAATTATCTGTTTAGTACCTAATTCATGCCACATAATGTGGAATACAAGATTGAGCAAGATGACCGAGAGTGTGGATTTTATGAGATAAACAATGAACAGTGAGGGTACTAAAAGTACGCATGGCAGGGCCATCTAGCTTAGTCTAGAAAGGCCAGAGAAGGCCGCCTGGAGGAATAATGTCTAAGAAAGAGACTGGAAATAGGAAAAGGAGCTGGTTATGTAGAACAAGGTGGGACAGGAAGAGCATCCCATTGTAGGCACCAAGATACGGGAAGTCTCAGTGGTAAGGGAGATCACAACTGTCCACACGTTGAGAGAAAAATGAACAGAGAACAGGCTATGATGGGAAATATGAGAGAGGTAAGAAGAGATCTGCTGTCAGAGGGCCCTGGACACAGATTGATGTGTGTAGATGCAATCCTGAAGACGACAGGAAGCCATTGAAGGGTTTCGAGCATGGAAGTATGAAATGGTGATCTTTGCATTTGAGACAAATTTGAAACAAATGAAGTCACTCTTCCTGTGTGGAGAATGAAGTTGTCTAGCTGAGAAGTGGTAATAGCTTCTATTTTAAAACCTCACACTGGGTCAAAAAGTGCAGTGGCAGATAGTTTGAGATATCTGCAAAGAGAAATTGAGGGGAAAGTGGAAAACAGAGGGACTAAGGACAAATCCACACATTTATAGATACAGTCCTTGTTTTGGTTCTTGTCTCTGAATTCCAGTTGTATCAGTGATCTAAGAACAGTATTGTTCCAATCTATAACTACTATGTGACAGAGAAAAAATTAAAAATTTATATTATGTTATGTGCTTGCCACCTCACCAATCTCCCCTACCTTTACCTGTGTTCCAAGAAAGAAGAATTCTTGCTTTAAGGTCCAACATTTATATCTTTCCTTCCTGCACAGAATATAGGAAAAAGCTGTAGCAGAAATACTGAAAGACATTGGAGGGAACAATGATCCAGAAAGTAGAGAAAAGAAGAAAGAAGCATGTCTGTGTTTAAAGCTTGGGAAAGCTTGATATGGTTGTAGAGAGATATTTAGGAGCCCAGAAAAGTACAGGAGATACTAAGAATGAGGTAAACACAGAAAAGCATGTTACGAAGTGTTTCTGAAATATACAATAGCAATTAAAATGTATATTCTTGGGTCAATGAAAAAAAGAAGTGTTTCTGAGTTATAAACAATGTGATCATATAAAAGTGCAGTGTGATTTAAATTGTCTTGCAATGATTTTAAATGCAGGTGAAGCATTTCTATAATTGCAACATCATGCTAAGAGGAGCTACAAACCTTCAAAGCTACAAACCTACAAACCCTTATGTAGGAAGGGTTACCTCTACATAATGGGAATTATGTAGGTAATACATACTTCCCTAGATCCTAAAAGATCCATTTCAGAAAGCTGGGCGTGGTGGTGCATGCCTATAATCCCAGCACTTTGGGAGGCTGAGACAGGAGAATTGCGAGTTCAAAGCCAGCCTCAGCAGTGGCCAGGCTTTTCTTTCAGAAAGGACCACATAATATTCTTGTCAAGGAGAAAAGAGGAAAAAACATCATTTTCTTTACAACTCAATACATAGAAGATCAAATAAAAATTGCGGCAGACACTTCTTTCCCTTCCAATTTTGCTCCCTTAAAACTATTGAATAACAAAAGTCTCAGAAAAGATAAATGAAAAAGAAACTCCACTCAAGATTTTTTGAGTGGAGTTTCTTTTTCATTTATCTTTTCTGAGACTTTGAAGTGGCAATGATAAGACATAGGTATAGAGTGACTTAAAGTATACAGTGTGGTTTTAAAAATTTTTTCTCCTTTTTCTCAATAATACTGTAAGATTATAATTATTTCATAGACAAGAAATAAAATGATTGGCTCATGGAAATTAAAAAAAAAAAAAAAAAAAAGAAACTCCAAGGAAAAACTGCAAATCCAGAATGTCCTGACCCTCTACCTAGGAAAGACAAAGAAGAGATGCCATAGTATAATCATCTAGTCACAACAGAGATTTGTGTTTTGTTGCTCCTTTAAAAAATTGCACATCAGCTGGGCATGGTGGCACATACCTATAATCCCAGCAGCTTGGGAGGCCAAGGCAGGAAGATCACGAGTTCAAACCTAGCCTAAGCAATTTAGCAACTTATCAAGGCTGTCTCAAAATAAAAAAATAAAGGGCTGTGGATGTGATTCAGTGGCTAAGTACCCCTGGGTTCAATCTCTGGTTTAAAAAAAATAAAATTACATCAATGAATCAACCACAGAATGGAAGCTGCATCAAACAATTTAACAACCTGAGTAAGAGATCTAGTTCCACAAAAATGTAGATGAAAGATTGCTTTAATTGGAAAAAAACTTGAATGTTATATATAGAAAATCAAGATCATTTTAACCATTTATTATCAGAATGTAATTACTTCAAGCAAACAATTGCTTCATCTGTTTGAAAGCAAGGAGTGCCTGGGCAAGTCACCCAAGGTCATTTCCATGAATGATGTGGGGCAATAAGGGGGCTCTATGCAAAATTACACCTTTGAATCTAAAATTTAAACTTGCATTATTTATGTACAAGGATTAGGGCTCAGGTATGTTGTTATGTTTCTTTTAAATACAATAGTGAGTTCATCTGTGAAATATTCTAACTCAACCATTGTTTGGAAATATAAAATTGGACATAACAGAGAATTCTGCATACAACCCTCGTGTAGTCACCCAACTGGCAAAAGGCTGTGTTTTCATTCTAAACCCAGACTATGCAGAAGGAGGAAATTGAAAGTGAGAAAGAAATATATTTGGATACTGGATCTTCAGTCAGCAGTCACATCTATGGAAAAGCTGAGATATTCTATTTTTAAACCTTAATGGTCAGTCATAAAGGAAAATCAATTTTGAATCTGCATCACTGGAATAGAGTTCTTCAATTTGTTCCATACGCTAAGCACCAGTTACCAGCTCCACACTGTTTGGCAGCTCCCATCAGAATGCCACAGCAAGACACTTACACTATCCCACAAATATCAAAACAATAGAGTGTGTGGTCTTACTCAATCAGCAGGATATGCCAGTACATGAACACACAGGGAGCTCTTTCCTTTCCATGGTCCCCCAAAGAAGGATGGAAAGAATAAGATCTAATCCCTGCATGATCACAACCCTAGAGACCAAGTAAGCTGTCAGAGAAAAGAAAGCTGCCACAGTTATAATCACTGAATCCAGGCATCTACAAAGAATTTTAAATAATTATTAATCTGTATGTACTAAAAATGAACAAAATGTTTTCTCCAGTCCCCTACTGTGCACCTGAGAGAACCAGAATCAACAATAAGGTCACGGTAATTTCATTCCATTTTTATTTCTAAATGATTATCTCACTTTTATAAGGCAAACATAAAAAATAAGTTATCATTTTATAAATAGGCAAACTGAGTAATATAAACTGTTCTCTCACACACTTTCTAATCTATTAATGACCACCCAAACCCAGAAGCCCAAATCCCTAGTCTAATGAATATCCCATTAAACTACACAAGTTTCCAGAGATGTGCCTCCCTAGAGGGAAACAGCAGTGTTTTCCAACCTTGATACTATCAACACTTTGCACCAGATAATTCTTTGTTGGTATGTGGGAGGGGAAGCTGTCTTATGCATTTTAGGGTGCTTAGCAGCATCTCTGGCATTACAGTTTTGATTTTAGGTGTTCCCCAAAAGTACATGTGTGAGACAATGCCAGAAAGTTTAGAAGTGAAATGATTTGGTGATTAGAGCCTTAACCTAATCAATGCATCATTAATCCCTTGATAGAGATTAACTGGGTGGTAACTTTATACAGGTAGGGTTGGACATTGGTGTGTACCTTTGGGGTATACATTCTGTCCTTGGTGAGTTGAGCTGTCTCTATCTCTGCTTCCTGGTGCCAAGTCCTGAGCTACTTTCTTATGCCACACACTTCTGCCATGACATTCTGCCTCACTTCAGCCCCAAGGGAATGGAGTTGGCCATCTAAGGACTGAGACTTCTAAAACTGTAATCCCTAAACTGCACTTTTCCTCCTCTAAAATTGTTCTTGTCTGGTCTTTTGGTCACAGCAGGAAAAAAGCTGACTAAAACAGCTGGCATTTACCCACTAAATACCAATCATATCTCCCCAGTTGCAATGACCAAAAATGCCTCTAGGCATTGCCAAAAGGTCCCTGGAAATCAGAATCACCCAGTTGAGACTCACTGAGCTAGAGCAACATGAAATTCTCTCTTAAATTACTAATGAGTAAATAAGCCCCTTTTAAAAAATTAATCACACTCTTAAAACTTTCATACTATTTGTTATTAGAAACATTATCATAAACTCCCATTATAGAGTTTTATAGAGTTCTAACTACAATACAGTTTAGCAGTGAGTTAAATTGATTTTTTCATGGCCATTAAATAATGCAGAAGATCTCCCTCACACAAAGACAGATATTATTGTACTTTTGAGCCCAAGAGCAGCCAAACACTGATAGTCTGTGTGTCAGAAGAAGTGAAAATATACACCATCTCATAATAAACCATTAGCCATTGCTGTATTCCTTGGCATTCTCAAAATGATGGTATCCAACCGGTTGCACCATGTTATGTTTGAATGACGTGGGACCTGGGAATATGTAGTGGAACCATTAAGTTCTGGAGATCTCTATATTTATGGAGCTACCAAACAGGAAAACTTAAAGTATTCTATGTTTATAATTGTTCACTAAAGAAGAATGTAAATGCTAAGTGAAACATCTTTTGTAGTTCATGAATCCTCTAGAAGTTATCTTCCTTCACCTATCAAGTAGTTGGAAAGGGCTTTCCATAATACATAAGCTATGAGGAATATGTAATTTTCTACTTTGAATATTTTAAGTTTGAATTTTACTGAGTCTTTGCAAAATTGAGCCAGGCACAGTCATCAAAGATCATGGAAATAGAAATATTACTGGCTGTTATGGTTTGGATATGAAGTGTCCCCCCAAAGTTTCTGTGGTAATGCAGGAGGTGAAATGACTAGATTACAAGAGCCGTCGCCTAATCAATAGATTCATTTACTTGACTGATAATTTGAATGGATTACTATGTGGTAACTATAGGCAGGTGGGACATGGCTGCAGGAAGTGGTCATTGGAGGTGAGCCTTGGGGATTATATATCTTGTCCCTGACTCTTCATGCACCACTCCCTCTCTGTTTCCTGACTGCCATGAGCTGAGTGGCTTCCCTCTGCCACTCCCTTCTACCGTGATGTTCTGCCCGACCTTAGGTGCAGAGCAATGGAATCAGCTGGACGTGGACTGAATCTCTGAAACCATGAGTCAAAATAAACTTTTCATTCTCTAAGTTGTTCTTGTCAGGTCTTTTGGTCATAGTGATGAAAAGCTGACAAACACTGGTCCATCACCTGAACCATATTTATATAAAGATATTGAGTGTTGCTTATCTCTTAAGAGTCTTTGTTAAAGAAAATCCTCAATATGCACATAGGAATGTAAGAAATACCACTGTAAGTTGGAACCAAGAATCTTCCAGGAATAATAACACCACAGGACATACAGTGGGAGAGTGGCGTTGTTTCTTAAAGCAGTATGATCTGGGGGTGATGGAATATATACAAATGTAATATTTTGAGAATTAACTAAAAACCAAGACATCTTGATTTTAAATTAAATCATTCATCTTCTGGGAATAGTGATTCCAAGGACAGAATTTCTTGGGTTGAAACTCAGAGTAGACAAACACTTCTAAAGGAGCAACAGGTTAAATTTTCTTCATTAATAAAATGCTTTTAAGTACAAATCCTTTTCGGAGTGACCATTCAGTGTAAATTCATCTCAATTCCTAGAAAAAGAATGATAAGCTCTAACACAATATCAGAGCTATGACTACAGTGGAACTGGTAAAATGGCCAGTGACATATCAGCATCATAACCATCCCCACCATAACTCACCAAGGACTTCAGTTGAACACTAGCATTAGATGATAACAAAGGATAATTCAAAGAGCCTCTTCAGGTTGTATATTGTAGAAATTATGATGGATTATTCTTAAAATAAATAATTGTTCCAGTATTGGTGAACTTAGACATTACTAGTTATATAAAAGATTATGATTTAATCTATTAGAATGGAAAACTTGACCTTGAGGAAAAAGAAAAATGTAAGATGTATTTTTAACATAGGAAATGTAGTGTTTTTATGATAGCATAATAGTCCCAGCTTAACCTCAAACAAATGTCACTCTGCTAATAAATATTTTGTAACCTGATTGGCAATGATAGTATGAGAAATCCCCTAATCTTTCCTGGCTTTTGTATTAAATGATTCTCCTTTGTAGAGAAGAAAAATGGGTACAAAAGCATGGGAATTCAGTTGAATCTGGACATTTTCCCTAAGCACATTTTGAAAAGAAAAGTCATTTGTGTATGGAAAAACAATAATCTAGTCAGGAGAAAGCTCCTGTGTGTTTTGCAATCAAACGGATACTTGCAGAGTTCTAACATGCTTGCCAATGTTGCAAGGAGTCTTTAAAAAGTTAAAATAGCAGAGATTATAAAGTCCACATGTTGGCTGACCTGTTTGTTGTCCTTCTTGGAAGAGCAGTGGGAGTTCAGAATAAGCAGAGGGGTGGGCTTATGGTAGGTGGGTCACAGGGTATTGGATTTGCATTTGGTTGTTTTTCATGCTTCCATTAAATGAGAACTGATGGAATCCCTAGAATAATACTGGAAACATCTTTCTGGCACTTCTGAACAGAAGTCATTTGACCAAGAACTATCCCATGACACAATCATGAAAATAACAATAAGATCCAGGCACATGAATGCAAAGTATAGTAAAACCTTGAATATCTTTATATTAATTAGAACTAGTTATAATACAAATAGGGACATCACCCTGAGAAATACTGGGGGGCTGATCTTCTTCAAAAAAGAGTAGAAAACATTTTCCTTCACAATTAAGGACATGAAGGGTACTGGTAAGGCACAGTGGGAAATCCATCCCTCAAAGGCTGGCTTTGTAAGATGACAGATTACCTATGAAGGGACTGGATCAGTTGCATAACCAGCTACTCCAAAACATAGGGAATTAAAAAAGGAACCTATCTTGATCCTGTGGGTTGATAGGGCTAAACTGGGCAGTTCGTCTCTACCTGGTATACATGAGGTCACTTCTGTGGCTCCATTCATCAGAGCAGTCAGCCTGGGCAGGAATATCCCAGATGGTCCCACATGTGGCACAGCCTGTCCCCAGGTAGCCTCTCATTCAGTACTCCAGCCTGAGCATCTTAACACCATGGTAATTCGCTTGTAAGAGGAAGATTCCAGATGACAAATCCCACTGTGCAAGCACTTTTCAATCTCATGCTTGCTAATGTCCTGCCGGCCAAAGTGATTCACATGACTCTAGCCAGATTCACTGTGGGAAGAGGTTACAGAAGGGCATCAACACTGTGGGGCAAGGCTTGCTGGGGCCACCACACATGTAATAGTCTATGGCTGATTCACAGAGAACTTGCATAGAATTATATGGCAATGCATTACTTGTTTTTATTATATTAACACCGTATTATGTTTATGGTATTGAATTGGCTGAAAAATTCAAAATCAGACTATGATGTCCTCAGGACACACTTGCTGGTTGGAAAAAAAAAATCCTTCAAACTCCTAGGTGTTTTGGATTTGTCAAATATCAATTTAACCTCACTTGCCCTCCACTAATGTCATCTCCACTTTTCAGATTACTAAAACACAAGGCATGTTTTTGAAGAACAAATACCAAACCAATGGAGGGAAGGGCTGAAATGGCTACCATCAGCTGCAAAACATTTTTATCATATTTGCATTTTACTGTTACTAATTGATTATTAGAATATATGCCTATTTCAATTTTCTACACAATTATGGAGCTTGAAACTCATTTGGACCCTCTTGGATGGTTTGTGGAGCCCAGAAAACCGCTTTATTTCATTATTTTTGGGGGGCATGCCAGGGATTGAACTCAGGGGCACTCGACCACTGAGCTACATCTCCAGCCCTATTTTGTATTTTATTTAGAGACAGAGTCTCGCTGAGTTGCTAAGCACCTCACTTTTGCTGAGGCTGGCTTTGAACTTGTAATCCTCCTGCCTCAGCCTCCTGAGTTCCTGGGATTACAGGCATGCACCACCATGCCCGGCCAGGAAAACCTCTTTATGAAATAGGTTTGCACCATCCCTCTGGGACTAGGGCAAAGGCTGCTGTCTGGGATCCTTAGTCAGCTTTGGCACTAAAGCATTATGTGTCAAAGTCATGTGTCTGAAACTAATCATTTCCAACCAGCCTCTAATTTCTTCAGTGAAAGACAATTCTATTTAGACCTTACCCCTGTCCCTCATTTTCTGTTTTCTCATCCCTTACCTGTTTGGGCTTTCTCACTGCTGTCTCCCCTGACTACTGACTAATGACATTACCCTCCTCTATCCTTAGAATGCATTCTCACTGTTACAATTCAAAAATTCTACTGGTAGTTACTCCTACCTCCTTAATTAGCTCCATTCTCCCTAATAGAGTACATTATGTGTTAAAAGGTTAATATTTTCCTGCCTTTTTATTTCTATTTTGAAATAATTCCTTTTTGACTCTCATGTAAAAGTTGATCCATCTATGAAATTTGAACCATTTGTCAAAACCACTCTCAAACCCTGCTGTGGCCACCTACAACTTGCACATTGCTAACTCCAAAATCAATCTCTCTAGCCAACACCAACCTAGCCTAGGGATTCAAACTTACAGTTACAAGTCTGCTGCTAGAAGTTTCTACCTGGTTGTACTGACGATGTCTTAACCTTGACAGCTGGAAACCAGAGCCACTATCTTCCCTTAAGTTGTTCTTTACTCTAGCATCATCTATATTAGTAGCACACATAATCATGCAAATTAAAACCTCAGAAGTTGTTCTTGATGCTTTCTTCTTCATACCTCATATCCAATAGCCATCGAGTCCTATTGATTTTCCAAGTAAAATATTTTTAGAGTCCACCTCATTCTGTCCAATCCACTTCCTGTTTCAGCCCTAAGCATCTCTTGTCCACATGACTAAAGCTGTATCCTAACCAGCCCACCTGTTTTCCATGCCGTCATCCTTACATCCTTCCTCTGCCATCACCAGACTAAGAATTAACAGATACAACACTGTCATCGTTTTGCTTTAAAAACCTCATTTCTTTTGCAAATTGTCCAGCACATTCTATAAGCCAGGTTGTCAAGTGTTGTGGATACAAGAGTTGAACAAAACAGACCATGTCTTAACCTTCACACATTCTGCTGAAGAAGAGTCAAGCAATTTTTTAAAATAGATAGGGAACATCATGTCAAGAAATAATCAGTACTGTGAAAAACAAGACAAAGGAGTAGAAGTCATCAAGAAACAACACTGTTAATGAGTTGTTCAGGGATGGCCATTTTGAGGTGATATTTGAGGACAAATAGAATGACAATAGAGAAGAGCCAGAGACATTTGGAGAAAGATCCCCATCAACTTCAGGATGAAGTCCAAGCTCTTTAACATCTAGGTAAGATGCTCTGCACTGACATTGGCAACCTCTTCCCTCTGTTTCTCACTTTCCACCAGCAACATTAAGCTGCTTTAGTTCTCCATGACCACCATTTTACTTTCTACTCTTTTTCACACATACCATCCTCTGTCCATTTTTCCAACCTGTTCATTTCTCCCTCCACTTTAAACTTCACCAGCTCCTGGCAGTTTTCTGTAGTTCCCTCATGTACATAAATCAACATGCAAATGCATCCCCATATTACTTTAAATAGCCATCATGCTGGATGGCAATTTGAAATATGCAAATCTAAATTATTATAGTCCAACATCTTAATAAAATCATACCTTATGTACCCAATTTGAAATAATGTGTATCAGCTTTTTTTAATTCATCAAGTTCAATTCCAAAGTTAACACTCTTTGTTTTTCCACCATTAACAATGACACTGCCACTCAGACTAGCAAATGCAAAGAGCTGTCAGCTTTGGCCAAATTTATAGGGAAAATTATTTTGAACTTTGGGTTGTGTTTGTTTTTTCTTTGGTGTCACCATGAAGTATTTATAGTGTGTTTTTAGTTCCTCCCAGTCCAAATACTATTTACCAATTAGGGGTCATTTTTGCCATAAGCAGTATTGCCTAGCAACATAGAAAACATGTTACCTTATGAGGTTGCTAGGGGAATAGTGCTGGGAAGTTAACAGAAAGTGAACTAAAAGTCAAATATACATGCAATAAAAGAAAGGATTTTGTTACACGTTTTTTATTATACTTTTCTTAGAGCAGTTTTTTGAAGTATAATTGAAATACCCTAACTACAGATTTTCATAAATGTTGAAAAATGTATGGGCACATGAGACTTCACCATAATCATGACAATGAATATATTCATCACCCCCAAATATTTGCTTGTGCCCCTTTTTAATTCTTTCCTAAACCCTGCTCCAACTGAGCCGTATCTCCAGACAGCCATTCATCAGCTTTCTGTTAATATAGATTAGTTGGTATTTTCTAAAATTTAACATAAATGAAATAACACAATATATAGTCTCTTTTGGAGCAGGGTGGAGGGACTGGCTCCTTTCATGAGTGTTATCATTTTGAAATCTGTCAGTAGTTTCCTTTTATTGCTGAATATTATTATACTGTAAAGATAAACCACAATTTTGATTCATTCACCCATTTTGGGGCCATTTTAGTTGTTTTTAGTTGTGGGCTATTGTGTTATTGTTGCTTATTTGTTTTTACAGTATATTCACGCGAAACAAAAATTCAAAGATCAACAGGTAATTCTAAAATTCTTACTGTAATTCTTAGCTGGAATATATCTATAAAAAAATTTCCCCTTAACACTTTGGTTAAACTGAAGTATAAATTATACTAAGTGTTTTAGTCAGCTTTTTCACTACTGTGACTAAAAGGACACAACCAGAAAAATTGTTGAAGAGAAAAAGTTTATTTGAGGGTTCACAGTTTCAGAGGTTTTAGTCCATGGAAGGTCAGCTCCAATCCTTGGGGCTTGAGGTGAGGCAGAACATCATGGAAGGGAAGTGTGGTAGAGGGAAGCAGCTCACATCATGATCAGAAAACAGAGAGACTCCACTCACTCAATACAAATATATGCCCAAAGCCATGTCCCAATTCCCACCTCCCCCAGCCACACCCTACCACTTGAGTTACCACTCAGTAATCCCTATCAGGGGATTAATTCACTGATCAAGATTCTCACAACTCAATCATTTCTCCTCTGAATCTTCTTGCATTGTCCCATACAGGACAGACTGTGGAAGCATGAATCCTTATACCAGAGGAAGCTGAAACTAGAGTCAGAAGAATGGGCATTCAAAGTTTACTTCTGCTGTTTTGTTCTCTTACCTTCAGCAATTGATGTAATCTCACTGAAGCTCAGTTCCTTCCTCTGCAAGATGGTAATAGTAAGATAACTTCTAGGTTAGTCAACAAAAATAAATGAAATGTTTGTATAGTATTGGGCATATAGCAAAGATGCCATAAATTTTAGTTCTCTTCCTATTCTTGACAATAAAATTTATTATAACATTTTTTCATCTATATTCTCTCTATACAGACAGCCTCCTAACTTCCTGAAGATGAGTAATTGATTTTTGTTGGAAGTAAAATTTGAACAATGACTCCAATCAGGACTGTCCTCTGAGAAGTAAAACATGGCTACTCCCATATTCAGCTCCTACATCCATCTAGAGAGCACAGCTCCTATTCCTCCAGCCAAACCATACTGTCTTTAATTCATGATTTAATCCAGAGCTTCCCTCTCCCTTCTTTCCTGCTTCTCTCCTACAGAGATCATCTATTTCCATTATCCTGAATACTTTGGCTAGTACCCCATGGAGCCGGCCCTACCTCAGTCATCTTCAGACATGGAACTTGCTCTTCCCTAAAATATTTATTTTTTTAAAGCAAACCAAAAGATTCTCAAGTTCACCCAAACAGCAGGTGCCTGTTTTTGCCAAGAATGCTCCTTTCATTTTAAGGGCATTGTTTCAGGCACCAGAAATATAAATGATGGAAAAGCTGAGTGCAGGTCTATGTGGTTCCAGTGGGTTTAGGTTACCACTGGAACCTGAGCAAAGAGCATGGAATTGAGTGATTCATTAACCCTTTCCACCCTCACCATGCTGCCGATGAAGAAAGCATCTTCAACTCAAAGAGACTAGACATGTAAAACTGACCCCTTCCTCTGACTACTGTGTGACTCTTGGCTTCAAAATTTACAATTCAAGCTGAAATCCCAAAATGAAAAAAACAAAGAGGTGAAATTGAGGAGAGTCTTTTACAATGGAACTCAAGTAATAGGTGTAAAAACATGTTCTAAATTCACATTGGAGAGTCACACATGAGGTTCGAGAACACAATGAATGAATTGTGAAAAGTGCCTAATGATTGCATGGATTTCTGAGTTGAGATGCAAAATTTAAATGGTGTTGTTTTTTAAAATGCACAGAGCTTGAAATAAGATGGCTTCTAAAGTTTTACTCTAAATAACTAGGCTAAGTAAACAAACAATCCTTGAGTACTTGATAATTATTTCTTGCTCCTGTTTTGTGGGTGCTGGCCTCCCTGCTAGAAAGCAATAAGATCTAAAGAATATCATCCATTCTCTTCTTGTATCCTCCACTATACCTACCATGATTCAAGAAGTATGTAGATAGAATATGTGAATAAATGAGTGAAAGCTAGCTGATGTAATATTATGCTACATAATGTAATACTATATTAATATTCTAAAACACAATTTGTTTTAGATGTATAATGTTCAAGATGATATTTTTTAAATTGACAGTTTCCCAACAAAAAAGAGATAAATTGATCTCCCAGAAGATATGAAAGTTACAAGAAAACTTCAGAAAAAAATAACCAGTTAACTATTTCTGTTCTCCCTTGTTCCATGGAAGACATAAGGTAAGCATAGTTTATATTCTCAGTCTTACTAATTGATTGCCAGAGAATAGTTATCACATGGCATTTGCAAGAATTCTACACTTTAGAAAGCCCTTTCTTACATCAGTTAAGTTTTTGAGCATGTTTATGAAGAAGGAATTTTTGTGCTCATTTTATTAGTAAGGAGAATAGATTCAGAGAAGCGTCTTTCCTGAGATCACAGAATGGGTAAGTTTTTGAACCAAGAGTCACATCCTGTATTCTCACTTCAGATTGTAGGATTTGCCCTGCTTTCTGGGAAAAGGTGACTGTAGACTTTTGAAGGAGTTGAATAGATAGACCAGTACAGTCCAGGCAGGCAGAGAGGTGACCTCTGCAGCATGTTACAGACAATAGCCTGGTCTGGAAGTGATTAATAAACACACTAAGAACTTGAGAACCTAGACAAAACCCCAAGATTTTCAAGAATCCCAAATTCAAGAATAGCACATAATTTACCTCATAAAAAGTGTCCCTGGCAATGACCAAACAAAGGGCAAGTCCACTGAGAAGCTGGTGTCAGGCAGTGAGCTTGAGTCCCTCACTAGTTACATGGTAATGCCAGAGACCAGCATTATTGCTTCACCAAAACCCCATACCACAGGTCTTCCAGAGCTCATGATTTCAGGCTCAGAAGTCAAAACACCTACCTTTTTATGAACTAATTCTGAGCAAGCTTTTTAGAAGGCACTGACAATTTCACAGAATTGCATCTATTTATACTTTTGGAAAATTTCAACTGAAAGTTAAGGTGGAGTTGCCTGCACATGTGTGATCCCTTAAATGGTGATACAAATTGCTTTCTAAAAATACTTCTTATACAGGATCTGCCAGATCTCTCACCTGGTAGTGACACAAAGCAATATGTTAGAATAGGAGAGTTTCTCCTTACAACATCACCTAAGATGATAGTAACATGAGCAATGGCACCCTGACACTTCCTTCACTTGAGTGAGGAGTTTGTCCCTAAATCTTTGGGTCAGCTATCAGATCTGACGCAGAAGTCACATTCTAAAACTAGGAAGGAACAAATGCCAAATGCTAGGTAGAAGAAAAGTTGAAAAAACTAGTTCATGCAATGAGAACTCATTAAGAAGGTGGGTGGGCCCAATGTAGGTTACTATGGTACGCCCATGTGCAAATCTGAGATCAGAGTGAAGAAGAGAAAGGCAAGAGCAGACACAAGTCCATATGTGAGGTCAGACTGGAGAAAGGACATAGATGGGTGCCCACACCAACTTTAAATGCTTGATTCTCTACAAGCCACATCCATTGCTAAGCCATCACCTTCCTTTAAGAGAGGGATTGAACTGCTAGAAGTAAGGAAGGTCTTCAGATATCAACTGCTCATGATAAACTGAAATAGAAGAAGAGTACTCTACTATCGAAAGAAGTTACAAATAGTACTGTGAAACAATTTCAGAGAAATAATTTATTTAGAATCTCCCTCTCTTTCTAAGGAGACTGCCCTCAAGGTACAGTCTTCCTTACAAGATGATGGACTGAGGGTGCAAGACAGGAGAAACTAAAGAAAGATCCAGTTGCTTTTAGTGAAAGAGCAGTCTTGAAATTTCTAGAAAGCAAGAAAAAGTGAAGTCAGTGAGGCTATAGAGGTTTCAGGTTGGGGGCACTTAGTGAAAAGAGGCAGCTGGTAACTGAAGATGCACGGGAGGGGGACAAATTATTTGACTGAGAATTTTGTTTTGCTGTGTGATGTTACCATTCTCTCTTTTTTTCCCACGGCACCTTCGGCAAAATTTATATTATACTCTACTGCTCCTTGCACCTGGATTGACTTTGGGGATTTGACCAGGCAATAAACTCTTCTTCAAAGGAAGAGCAGGAACAATAATGTAAGCTAATACAGGAGGTAGAGTAGACAGTAAAGTGCTTTTGTTCTTTAGTCATGATTCTGGGGGACTCTGATGACAAAGAGAGTTCTGAACAACATGCTTACTCTAGGTTTTTAGGGACCTAGAAATAAACTGAAGTCACAGTAGTGAGGGCACCTCAACATTGCAGAGGACCACCAATGAAAAAGATGACCTTTTCACCTTCAAATCTAATTAGTTTGACATTAAATGATAAAGTATTCCACATTTAAAATAGGAAGTAGAGGATTAATTTTAATAGTGTTTTGAAAATGGTCAAGGTAGCTCTCTGTTATTAAGCTGCTATTTCATCTGAAGCTAACCATGTGCCAACTCTGGTCCCAAGTTTGTTCATGCAAAAGGTGAACACACAGTCCCCTTCTAATGCTCATGTTCCATCGATGTCACAGGTCCAGCGAAATATCAGTCTCTCCGATTTTTAAGTCAGAATCAAATTCTTAGCCTCACCCATCAGAAACATAAGCAACATCAATAAGCCATATTATAGCCTCTTGTCAATGTATAACCAGTTTATTGAACAGGCTTACCATGGGCATTTCGAAGCATAATTGTTTTATTTATTCCCCAATAACTCCTTCAATTGTGCTCTGTTGAAACTTTCTGGTTCCCAAACAGTGTCTTCAGAACATTCCATCATTTTCCTGTCCTTTCATTTTCTCGATGCAGTTGAATTTCCAACTCAAAACCTCTTCTACCCTTGCTGGAATAGAGAAGGCATAATCTGCTTTTTTATTCCTCCTTACCCCTTTTTCCTTGAGACTAAAATTTGTTCTATGTTGGACGTATTTCCTCCGTATCTGACACAGTCCTTATATTGCTGATGTTGAGGGATCAATAGGTAAGAAAGCACCTGTCTCTTACTTCATTTCCATCTTCCCTTTATTGAAACATTTCCCTCTGTTGGGTTCTTCCACATCTATGCCTGTCTCTGACTAGCATCAATGCCCTCTGAGTAGCCAAGTATTCAATACTGAAAGTTGTCTGGAACATTCTACAAGATCATCAACACAGCAGAGTTCTCTTAAGTGGGATTTCCTGCTCTAGTTCAAGGAATTCCTGTAATTCCTCATAGCTCCTGGCCCTAGTAGAGCATCTCATAGCCTCTTGATGCCAGGGCCCTTCACCTGTGGCCCATTATCTTGAATGAGGAGCTGGTAAGTGGATTTACTACAACTTTTTGCAGAGTCCAATCAGCCTGTGAGAAGATCCCACGTCTTTTTTTTTTCTTTAAATCATTCACATTCCAATCAGTGTGAGTGTAGAACACTTCAAATGCTATCTCCTCTTTTCGCCCAACCATCACTCTTCAGTAATCGTCTTTTCTCTGCTTAGATAAATGAAGATGAGAGGATACTTCAATAAGCCTATTGCTTAAGCAGATGACCTATCAGGGAGTCTTCCCTTTTTCAGTTCTCTTTAATCTCTACCAGTGACTCTTTCAAGCCCTATTCACTTGGTTTTAAGTAAATGGGAAAAGCCATTTGACTTTCAAACCTGTCAATGACTCTATTGAAATGACAATTGATTTGTACCATTTTCATCTATTTTGTGGTCCTTGGCCTCCTTGCAGTTATTGATCCACGTGGCAAACTCTGGTCAATGAGAGATGAGTAAATATGTCACGGCATGAGTTGCCATGAAGACCTTGAAAACACAAGATGGCAGAGTCACCCATGGAAAAAGCAGCACCTGGAAGCCCTAAAAGAAATTTCTGGTCCAAATTATTGAGTTTTCTTTGAGAATAAGAAATGCTCGCTGTTTCTTTATCCTCAACTTTGAGCCCTATTTGAAGGCAATAGGAAGTCATCCAGCCCCCAATCTTACTGCCTTTGTCTCCTCATTTGGTGATCTAAAAGAAGCCAATGACTGAGTCCATGCAACCACAAAGAAAATGCCCTGAAAGTGGTAATGAAGTGTGTCTGTGTGCTTCCCACCATGACATCTCTCTTTAATGCAACCTCTTACGTTCTCTCCCTGTATGTAGGTTTGGACAATTGTAACATCCCTAGTTGGAGAGTATATCTCATAATCAGGTAGATAAACACAAAGTTTAATGTTTAATATTTTATCAATGGAAATACACTAAGCCAAAAGAAACAAAAAGAAAAGAAAAGGTAATGACTACAACTTAAATTCTGAGAGCTCCCAGGTATATAGGTATTTGAAGGATAACTACCTCTCACATTCATCAGTTCAACTCTGAAATACCTGCCTGTTCAAAGCAACTGAATATTTTCCACAATATTTCACATGGACGTATACGACTTTCAAGATTTTTTTGTCAGATTGCTGTAGCTAATTGGATTCCACGGTGTTTTGACTTCTTGTATTCCATCCTCTTTACTGTTTTTCTGTGGTTTCAGAACACACCTTGATGAGGGCCTACAGAGCATGCTTTGAGGAAGGGACACTTGCCTGAGTTCCTGTGTTTTTCTTTAACTGAGGTTTCTTCATACAAAATCATATAAAGTACAAATGCCAACTTCTAATAATTTTACCCACAAACTATATTTAATCACAGCATAGTTACCAAATAAAATAAGACTATAGAAACAGCTTTACTGCCTCGGGGGAAAAAAATGATGTGTGCTTCCAGAAAAGTTAACCCACAATAGCACAGCTGACAACTTCAAATAAAGGGCACCATCCAGTGAGTCTGTAACTCAATTTTACGTAGGCTCGGTGTAGTGTTTCATGTCATGGGTAGAGTTTCTTTACTGCTTTTAATGGTGGACTTTAGAAGCCTTCTTCCTGCAATTAGTATAATGGAGGATATAAGTGTGGAAACAGAAGACGTCTCCCCTGTTTGATTAAGCAATGAAAATGTTTAAAATCATAAATAGTCTCAAGGTTAAACAGAGGCCACATAGATGATCCCTCTGGCTCCATAACTGTGCCTATGTTTTGAGAGAAGTGCTATTTGAAAAGTAATTCTTATCTGACCACACCTTAAAAAAAAAAAGCAGCAGCTGGGTATGGTGGCGCACCCCTATAATCCTAGCATTTTGGGAGGCTGAGACAGGAGAATTGCGAGTTCAAAGCCAGCCTCAGCAATGGCAAGGCGCTAAGCAACTCAGTGAGATCCTGTCTCTAAATAAAATACAAAATAGGGCTGGGGATGTGGCTCAGTGGTCCAGTACCTCTGAGTTTAATCCCCAGTACCAAAAAAAAAAAAAGACCCAGTCCAGTGTTCATTAACAAATACACGGCCCTAGAGGGAGTTCTTAGCTACCCAGGACACAACTTAGCATGACCTGTGCAGCTTTCTCACCCAGCAGGGCCAGGGTGCTTTCCAAAGACTGTGGTGCTCTGTGCTGGCCCCTTGGGAACCTTCCTTGAGGTCTTCCTTACTTTGCCTTTACTCTACCCATGACATGTTCTTGTTATGTCTAACACAAGACTATGAATTCTCTGCACAAGGACTGCCCCTCAAGACTTTGGATTTTCTAGCACCAATGTTCTTTGGTCCATAGCAATTTATCACTTTCAAATAGTGAATAAATAAATAAATGGTGATTCATGGTCTATGGTGGTGATTTAATAGATAATCTGATTCATTCATTATCTAACACAAATGAATTTAGTTTCAAGAAAATTGAAAAAAGATATATAGTACTCTGAAAGAAAATTCATTTCCATGTGTTGACCAAGATTTGAAATCCCCATTCCATTTCTTAGTGAAATGCTTTTTTTTTTAACGAATAATGATATATCCTTAGGAAGAAAAGCATACAATTATTATCATGTAGGCATGATGAAAACAGAATTTGGAAATAGTTTACACAAAGAAAAACAATGAAAAGAGAGGAAGAGAAAAAGAACTGGAAGTTGGAGGACATGAAGGATTGTGTTTTAATGAGTAGTTGTGTTTCTATCCCAGTAATTCCAGAGCACCTCGATCTTCATCAAAAACTAAGTACATTTCTTGATGGCTCTTTGGAGATATACTTGGGGAGAAGAGAGTTTTTTAGAACTTTCCTTAAATAATGAAAATAATCTACTTTTGATTGCTTATTATGTTTTATGAAGCCTACATACATTTTCTTAACCCTCAAACAATTTAATCGTAAAAATTTTCATCTTACAAATGAAGCATCAAAGACTCAAAGAACTTAAACAGTCAGTGGGAAAACAAATTCTAACCACATCCTATACTTCATCTCCTATTCCAATGCCACCATCATCACCATCATCAGCAGATGGCCCCTCCCAAGGAGCCAGTCCTTCCAAATGCAGCACCACCATGAGAGTGTGGATAGGACTCTGGGAGGCTCTGATCTAGCTAAGTGCTTCACTATATACTACACTGCCCTAGCACAGAATGCTTTTTTTAAAAAAAATAATTCTAATAGAGTGGCTTTCATATTAATAATACATAAATATTTTCGCAAAGATTTATTTGCAAAATTTAAAGGACAACCAAAGGCTTTTTGTTTTATTTTATTTTATACTAAGTCTGAGTTTTGGTGCTTAGCCCATTCAGCCTTAATGATCTGAGCAATACAGTGTCTCTCCCAATTGGTGCAGCCCATTCCCAGCAGCCTAGATCGAGTTGGTGGTGAATATCCAGTCATTAGAGCTGGAAAGAGACTCGGCACCCAGTGTGAGCCAAGTTATGATTTCATGCAAGTACTTTTTTTTTGGACTGTTTGTTTCTATAGCTGTACTGATGCATTAAAGAGTAAAAAAATTATTCTTTTACTCTTAAATTTAACAACTGCCTCTGAACACCTCTAATTACAAAAGCCTCCATTCAAAATAGGCATTGTAGGGCCAAATAGATTTTAAAGTGTGCCCTCAAGAAACTTAGGTAATAGTTAATACAAATATTTAAGGGGAAATGAGCCATGCTGGCATTCCAGAATAAATTTGCAGAGCATTTCACTTCCTGGGTGAAAGGGAAAAGGTTTATTGATATTGAAATAATGCCTTGATCTTCTACTGAAGCATAATATACCTACCTTTATCTGAGTATTTATTCACTCTTTCCTGCTGTTTAGGGGGCCTCTACTGTGAGCTGAGAAGTTTCTGTCCCACGGTCACAAGATATTTAACATTTATATACAATATCTCAGCCTTCTCAAAGGCCTCTCTGCGTCTCTACATGTGTCCACTTATTCCAAAGTACACCTCTGCCCATCCCTGGGAATGTGACACAGATTGACATTTTTACTTTGTTTCCTAAAGGGCAACCTGATTCTCACAAGGGCCAATTAAATTAGAGCACCCTTTTCCCCTGCAATAAAATATATTTAAAGTTTGTTCTGAGAACAAAAAAGCTAATGTAAGCATTACTTGTCAATTTACCAAACAATATTTTTACTTAATGAAAAAATTGCTGCTAATTCATAAGTAAGCAATTTGCAGGAAAACTACCAACTAAGGTATAATCTAATCTCCTCATCTCCCTTTCGATGAGTGGAAGTTCAATAAATCTGTTGATTCACCACCAGAGACAGAAGTGAAGTATTGAAGACCTTTTATCAAGTAATTCATCCTCCAGGAAAAAAAAGAAGAGAATATTTTTGCCCGCATCCTCGCAAATGTTTGCAGTAAAAAAATCTTGCTTTGGGGTTGACTTATTTGGTTTATTGCCTTAACCCCTCACTTACGATTTTATGAACAGGCATAAGCTTAAGGCTTAGAGGCTATTTAGCCCAATTCCCAGATTTGACCAATGAAGGCATCCAAAGGCAATTAAGGAAGGCCTCGAGGGTAGAACTGGGTTGAGAACCAGGTGTCCTGCCTTCAGCTCCTCCCACCTTACCTTCCTTACAAAAGGGCTGAGGCGACACCCGTTAGCACCACTCATGGGGTTGCTGGGGGAAGCATGTTCTTGCTGAGCATGATGACATCAGTGTGGACCCGGAGTCTTTCTAAAGGCAGCCCACGTTGTTGGCAAATAGGACCAAATCCGGGGCTAGGCTGGAATGGGGAGTGTGACTGCAGAACAGAAGCGAACGCTGTGCCTGGACAGCTGCAGAAGGGCATGGAAAACGAGAATACGTGGCCTCAAGGTTCCTCTGAGTCTCCTGATTTTTTTTTTTAAGTTCTTCGGCGGCATATATTTTCTTCTCTGGCGCCCTTTGTTTTCTGGCTCACAATTCTTTTCTTTTTCCTTTCCTACATTTAAAAATGTTGAAGGAGAGCAGGGGGAAGTTCGGGTCGCTGTTTCAACAACCTCTTTGCCCTCACCCGGCGCGGCCGCTTCGCTGCCTCGCAGCCAGTCTTAGAGCTCCCCCTGGTGTTCACGACGGACAAGGCCTCTCCAGGCGTGCGACTCAACTGCGGAAAGGATTGCCCACTGCGGGCTGAGGTCCCCTAATACAGAAAGGGTACCCCGGTAGCTCCGCAGACGCTGCCGCTGAGTGCTCAGTAGGGAAAGCTCGGAAAATAGCAAAATGGAGTCGATAAAATTTATTTCCTGTAAAAATGTCTCTTAATTCAAGTGGAATGTCGCCCGCCAGTTGGCTTAAGAAAACCCTTAATCTTAAATATCTACTTTATCATGAAAATGGCACTGTTTATTCCACTGGCAATATCTTGTGTCGAAACCTAAACAGTATTTCTTCTCTAATGGGAGTAAGACAGAAAGCCCTGCCACTCAAACAGGAAAGAGAAGCCGGCATCAGACAGCAGGCCTCTGTTTTCAGGGATAAAAACCCATATTCATTCACACAGGACAGCTGCAACTTTGGAAACAATGTCAGAAGGAAAAGGAGTAGAAATTGCGGGGTGGGGTGGGGGGAGTACCCTGGGTGCTTGTTTGTTTCATCTCTTTTCTCTCTCACTTTCTTCTCTTGAAGAAAAGAAAAGATATATTATCTGGTTTGCTTAAAGGCTAATGTATATTTACAGAAGCATCCAAGCCATGGATTGCTTCGAATGGAGTAGCTCCTAGGCATACAATGGGCCTACTGTGTTTCCAAGTACTTGGCCACCCATCATGACCCTCTATTCAGTCTGTCATCCATTAATCTAAACACAGGCTCTCTCAGAACCATCCAGGAGTCCAACAATCATTTACATTTTTTGACATTACCTTCTGGTTACCATACCTAAGGAGGGAAATGTTGCTGAGAGATATTCCAATATCTGTTAGGTTTTTAAGCAAGTTTCCATCAACTTGCTAGAAGTATAAAAGAACAGGCTTCTCTCCCTTGCCAAGTATCCATGCGTATATCACACAGACATTGGTTATTGCCAAAAGCTGATATAATAGTGGAGCAGCACACAGTGAGGAGAATTCTCCTTCTGCAGTGAAATCAGACAAGGATTTGATTTGATTGGGGAACTTTATTGTACAGCATATAGTTTCTGCTCAATTCCATGATAAATAACCAATATATACAAGTCTTTAAAAGAATGACAATTTTAGAAGAACAAAGAACATTGACCCCCTAAATGTTTACGCTAATTAATTAGTATTCAGCTATATTTTAATTCTTTCCCTTTGACCTACAAAAACCTGCACGTTGCTGAGCAAGGTTTCCCAAGAACCCCCTCCCACTGTTGGATCAGGGGCTTCATGGAATCCACCAAACAGCTGCCAAAAAATTTCATTCCACCATAAAACAACAGATTTCACATAGAACTTACTTCCTGTTCTGTTGAATTTGTGAATCTCCTTGATCTAAAACAATTCAAAAAGAAAATTACTTATTCTGTCTCAAAATTGTTTATCTGTAATAGAGGGTGTTACGTCTCCCACTAGATTCATAATTTTATTTGGGCTGACAAAAAAAGGAAAACAACATTTGTATCCTTGATACACCTTTTCATTTTTGGAGTATAAAGAGTTTAGAGACATTACCTAATTACTCCCCAAACATCCAAATGTCCAAATATAAACTAAAATATCCAAAATGTCTACACATTTCAGTGAGATGGTGAGAGCCACATATTGGGTATTCATAAGAGGAAGAGGGAGAGATCTCACAGCCTTATTTTTAACTCATTGTCCTGTCTAAATATCCCCTGCTAATAATGTAAAGCTAAATTCTCCCTAGAAATGCTCAGCGCTGGTTATTGGGGCAGAAGTTCACACTGTGATTCATCACCCCAATGGTGACTGCTTCTATTTGTCACAACGATGACTAACTGCCAAGTTAAACTTTTAGTTAATCCCTCATTCTCATCCAAATGATATCAGAAAACAATTTGACCGATTTATTCACTGAGATTCCTTAATTTGAGAGTCAGGTGCTCCTGAAAGTTGTACCTCTTCATCAACACAACTTTTCCCAACCACCCACCCTTTTAACCATCACTGCCCCAAAGACATGAAAACAAGAATGATTCTGACAAACCACAGTGATCTGTAACTGCGTGTCTTTGCATGTGCTGTTGCTTTTTTCCACCTGTAGAACTCCTATTCATCCTTCAAAACTCAGAGTACATACCATGACCTTCTCTGTGAAGCCTCTCTTAACACCACACCTAAAGGAAGACTAGTTCCCCTCCTCAGTGTTTGTTTTAGTCAGCTTTTTTGCTGCTGTGACTTAATGACTTGACCAGAACAACTGTAGAGGAAGACAAGTTTATTTGAGGGCTCACGGTTTCAGGATCTTAGTCCATAGAAGGTTGGCTCCATTGCTCAGGCCTCAAGGTGAGGCAGAACATCATGGCAGAAAAGTGTGGCGGGGGAAGCAGCTCATACGATGATCAGAAAGCAGAGAGCAAGGTCTCCACTTGCCAGATACAAATATATACTCCCAAGCCATGCCCCAATTCCCACCTCCTCCAGCCACACCCTGCCACTTCAGTTACCACTCAGTTAATCCCTATCAGGGGATTAATTCACTGATTGAATTAAGACTCTCACAACCCAGTCATTTCTCCTCTGAACTTCCTTGCATTGCCTCACACCTGAGCTTTTGGGGGACACCTCTCATCCAACCACAACAGGGTTGCTTCTGCCTTCAACATACCAGCAGTCCTCCAGGTGTGGCCCACTCCATCAGAACTACCCAGCATGCTTGCTAAAATTGCAGAATCTCAAGCTCTAACCAAACCTACTAAATCAGAAACTCCCAAGTGAAGGCTTAGGAATCTGCATTAACTAAACTTCCCCCGACCCACTCTGCTCACCCTCCCCTGTGATTCTGACGCAAATGCCAACATTTATTTTATTAGCCATGTAATTCTGAGTAGTTACAGTAGCAGCTGGTGTTTCTTAGGCCCCTGTTTTACATTAGACACTTTTCTGAGCACTTTAGATATGTATCAGCTCACTTAACTATCACAATGATTCTTTTAGAAGGTACAATTTTTCGTCCTCATTTAGATGTTAATTATTATCTCTGAGATTGTCACTTTAGGAAACTTGCCTGAGAACACACAGCTAGTACACAGCAGAACAAAGGTGCAGACAGTTTCACTCCAGGGCCAGGCACTAAACCATTAAACTTCATGGTCTCTAAAATAATCATATGTCCTGTCTCCTCTACTAGGTTGCAAATTCATTAAAGGCAGGAATTTTCTCTCTTCAACTTTAGTAACTACAGCACTTGTCATAGACCATGATATATTTAGTAAATGTTTATTAAAATACTTAAAATATATAATAAGGATCAGGGAGTGTAGCTCAGTGGTTCATTGTTTGTCTAATGTACACAACACCCTGAGTTCAACCTCCAGTATTAAAAAAAAAAAAAAAATGCCATGTTGTTTTTGTCTACGAAAAACAACATCAGTGAGAGGAAAAAAATAAAAACAACCTTAAACATTACAATAACAAGTAAATTTGGCAGTGTTTTGGTGAAGCTCCAATGAGATTGCGTATGTTTTTCATAATATAATATGTGTAAATAAATTAATTCATACCCAAAACCAAATCCTACACAGTACCCCACTATAATAGTGCAGAAGTGAGACTAGAGATAACTAAGAAGTCCCCAGAGAATTACTGGTAGTCCCCTAACTATATTTTCACATACCTGCATCTAGCTGATCACTTCAAAAACTAAAGAATACTTCAGAGCATGCTAGGCAAGCATTTGACCAGTGAGCCACACTCCCAGCTACTTCATTTTAAGGAATGGCCTGTTATTGCTCTTATTTACCAAATACCTAGAAACTGCAGCCCAGCAGCTTGGTGAAATAAATTTTTCAAAATCTGTGAAGAAAGGTCCACCTGCACCACAGCAGTGGTAGTGCCTTTCCAGTTTGACTTTGTTGCCTAAAAGATGGAGAGTGATTCCTTTCACCAATGTGGGATATTGCTAAGTGGATCAACTGCACTGGAAATGCCACATATATGACCAGCCATGTCCTAAGAAAAGACCTCACCTACCCTAAATTATGAACAATCCACACGTTATTTGTAGAACTCACATACCATGTCTACATTTACCCAAAAGTCCAAATAAAAATTGAAAAGGGAAAAAAATTGCTACTCAGCCATATATTTAACATTATGTACATATATATACATATATGTAATTATACATATATCCATTTACATCCAAGGTAACAAATTAGATTTTAAAATTTTTATCCAGATATATGTGTTCATGTGTGAGAGTATATGTGAATGTGTGTGTATGTGTATGCGTGAGTGTGTATGTGTGCATGCATGAGTGCGTGTGCATGTATGTGTGGTTCAGGGGATGGAACCCAGGGCCCCACACATATAGCAGATGTTTTGACACTATGCATTAATCCACACATCACCATAGTCCCCAATCTGTACTACGCTGCTTACGGCTTCTATGTATCTGTATAGCCAATCAGGATCATAGAAGCCTACTTTGGGATACACCCCTCCACACAATGCTGATCCTGATGGGATTTTTTTAGATGAGCTTCAGTGAGTCTCACCTCTCAAGCAATCTGGAAATCCTATCAAAAGAAACCTCTGGGTCCCAGAAATTAACTCCCTTCTTTCTTCCAAACTTGCTAGGGAAACATGTTCCTCCTTTTTAAAGAAAATGTATACACAAGACCCTGCAAGAACATGTGTCATCTAAACTGTTCAAGTGTAAGGAATAGTTTGCTGTTGGTGACTTACAGGTTCAGAATAAGTCGCCAGAACAAATAGAATATTTAAAGACAAGCTGTTACCAGACATGCGTCAGACAACACAGTGTACGGAGCTGGCCTCTTGCACACAGCTTGCTGTACAAACTTACAACTCCAGGACGGTCCAGTATTTTGGTCATGTGGGGCTAAAACCACATTATCAGACTGTGTCAGAAGCAGCATTGCTTGTGCAAAGAAGCAGAGCTGTCAGCATCTCCATGACTTTTAGAGGCGGAACATTTATCTCCCTGTCATTTTCCAGAGTGCTTAAGAAATTGGTGATGAAGCGTGTGGCCACTGTCAACTCCTGCAGGACCTGCAACAAACAGTAGAGACCTCCCTACTGAAAGTAAGATTTTATGTGATTTCTGTTTCCTTGTGTGATTTGCCTCCATCCTCTCTTGCCAAGGAATGTGATTGCTTTATACACAGTAACACAAGGTCGGTACTCCCCCTTTCCAATCGAAGTCAGAAGTGGTTTGGTTTGGCCTGCTGAGGGGAAGCATTCTGTGTTCAGTCTGATAGGTTCTCTCAATCCTCCTTCTAAGGAAGTCTTACCCCAGCACCCAACATTCAGGACCACAAAATGCAAAACCATTCATTTCTCATTTGAGAACTTTGCCGGAGCCACTCAACACCCCAAACTAAGGCATGTGTCTCTCCATTCAGAGAAGCTTGTTTCTCAGAGCCAAGCACATTTCTATAAATGCTTCATGTGGGAAAGGGACAAAACCAATAAGTCAGAAAGCTGACTCAGAAATGATTGGAAATGTTTCCTTTCTTCCCCCAGCAGATTTGTGGCTCCATGGTGATTTTCCGGTGTGATCACTATGCAAAGCTTGGCTGGCTATCAGTAAAGGACAGAGGATTTGGCCACTACTCTTACGGTTTCACATTTGGGGGTGAATGCTTTTAATGAATGCCAATGTGCCAGTGCAAAGGACTAAAACACACAATTTATGCTTCACAGCAATAAGTTCTAATGGGCAAATGTTCCAGATGTCCAAGAACCTATGGCCTGGCCTCATTCATCTTTTCAACAGTGGAAACCACTGTAGGGGCCCATAGCATTGGAAGCCTGGGATCTTCCACTCAGTAGAGACTGGACAATAGCCAGTAGAACTCAGGCATGTCAGACCCTGGATGTTGTGCCAATCAGTAAACCATATTGGTCACTTTTGTGTGGTCCAAAGAACAGCAAGTTTTTCATTTTAAAAAAAATCACTAGTAAGTTTTGCATTTATAAAATAGTGTTGCATACAAAACACATTAAAATACATTGTACCCCATCTGTCCTGAGAATGGCCTGGTAGGCTATTAGGTAGCCATTACTCTGGACTTTAATTCACAGAGAAGAAACTCTACTTCACATGAGTTCAATGCCACAAGTTCAGAGCCCCACTAAGGCCTGTTCTTTCCCCACTACCCCTCAGTCTTGAATATTAACAAGAAAATCTGTCCTAGGGCTCTGCTTAGAAGGGAATTCTGACCCACAAGAGTGCCACAAAGTTCCTTTGGAATCACACAACCAGGGACTTACAAAGGGGAGAAGTCCCCAGAGTTACCTCTTACCCATATGCAGCTGGGACTTCTTGCTATATCTTCTCCCCAAATATGATACCAGTTAGACCATTCTTGATTCTTATATGTCCAGCCACATCAACAGGAAAAAAGGAAGGTGAGAAGGTTAACTTGTGTTTGTGGCAGAGTGTTTAGGTGTAAAAGCTCTGGAGTCAAACAGACCAGCCTTGAATACTACTAGCTCTGTGCTGATGGACTATGAGACATTGGATTGTTTGGGTTTTTTGTTTATCTGTTTTTGTGTTTTGTTGGTTTTCCCTATTTTTAAAAAATTCTACTTAGGTAAACATGACAGCAGAATGCATTTTTATTCATTGTACACAAATGGAGCACAACTTTTCATTTCTGTGGTTGTATACAATATAATTATACCATATGTGCAGTCATACATGTACCTAGGACATTGTTACTATCTCATTACACCATCTTTCCTGCCCCCATGTCCCTTCCCCACCTCACCCTCTCCTTTGACCAAATATTCTCCATTTTTCCCATGGCCCTCCCCCATTATGGATCAGCAGCCATTTATCAGAGAAAACTTTGGCCTTTGGTTTTTTGGGATTGGCTTATTTCACTTAGCATGATATTCTCCAACTCCATTCATTTACCTGCAAATGCCATAGGTTTATTTGCTTTTAATGCTGAGTAATAATATTCCATTGGCTCCACAATTTAGCTATTATGAATTGAGCCGCTATAAACATTGAAGTAGCTACATCACTGTAGCATGCTGTTTTTAAGTCTTTAGGGTATAGACCTAGGAGTGGGATAGCTGGGTCAAATGGTGGTTCCATTCCAAGTTTCTAAAGAATCTCCATACTGCTTTCCAGATTGGTTGCACCAATTTGCAGTCCCACCAGCAATGGATGAGTGTGCCTTTCCCCCCACATCCTCACCAACACTTACTGTTGTTTGTATCCTTAATAACTGCCATTCTGACTGGCGTGAGATGAAATCTTAGAGTGGTTTTGATTTGCATTTCTCTAATTGCTAGAGATGTTGAACATTTTTTTCATATGTCTGTTGACTGATTGTATATCTTCTTCTGAGAAGTATCTGTTCAGCTCCTTAGCCCAGTTATTGATTGGGTTGTTTTTTTGTTGTTACGTTTTTTGAGTTCTTTATATATCCTGGAGATCAGTGCTCTATCTGATGTGCATGTGGCAAAAATTTGCTCCCAGAATGTAGGCTGTCTGTTCACCTCATTGTTTCTTTTGCTGAGAAGAAGCTTTTTGTTGGTTTTTCAAGTATGACAGCTTGAGTTTTCTCTCCTATGAAACAAAAATAACAAAAGTTCTTATTTCCAAAGGGTCTTAATAAGAACGAAATAATGTTGAAAGCAAAGCAACTTATTGCCTAGCATAAGATAAGCAGTCAATAATCACTATTAATATTTTTATCGTGATTCATTTTAGATTTATAAAGAACAGGCTAATTTTGTCCCAAAATGTATGTACTTGTTTACTGTATGAAGACAGTCTAACATGCTTCTGTGAAGTACCTGGCACTGGGCTTGTCCCCAGGGACACCAAGAGGCATCAGATAGCCTTCTAGTAGAGAATGGTGCTCTATTACAGAAGAAGCTTGATTTATGGAAAGAATGAATAGGTATTAATTGTAACTCAATTTTTTTGTCCAAAATTTGAAGGACATTTCATGCAAGTCCACACAAGCATGCCCTCCCAACATCCAGCACCACCAAGCTCTGGCAGTTCTTATTCCTTCACCTTTTCTCCCCTCAAAATGCCTGCCTCCTGTCCCATTCTCATGGGATTTTGCTAAGTGACTGGCTATTTGGTTTAAAAAATAATATAAGGAGAGCTGGGCACGGTGGCACACACCTGTAATCCCAGCACTTTGGGAGGCTGAAACAGGAGAATCCTGTGTTCAAAGCCAAACTCAGCAAGGGTGCAGTGCTAAGCAAGTGAATGAGACCCTATCTCTAAATAAAACACAAAATAGGGCTGGGAATGTGGCTCAGTGGTCAAGTATCCTTGAGTTCAATCCTCAGTACCAAAATAATAATAATAATAGGAAGTATGACTTAGTCAAGTTGGATTTTAATCAGAGCACTTAAAGCTCTCACCATCAGGAGCTTCGGGCAATGCAGTTCTAAGCAGTAGATACATGAGGCTTGGCAGATGGAAGTGTATTCATTCATTTATTCAGCCAGCCAACCACCCAGCAATCCAGGCTCTCAACAAATGTGCTAGGGTTTAGGAGCTGAACCACACAAGTATGGCTCTGACTTCACTGGATTTATAATCCAGCAGAAGAGGCAAGCATTAAGTGAACCAACACAGACATCCATACAAGTAGTGGTCAGAGCCAAAGGGGTGGGGTGGGGGAGTTAAAATGACAGCGAATGGGACAGCGGACATGTATACCTAGAGTAATGTCAGGAAAGGCTTCTCTGAGGGTAGTTATTTAAATTGAGGCATGCAGAAGACAGGAGGGGGAGTAGGTGAGATGGCAGGAAAGGACTTAGTTTGTCAGACTGAGAGGAGACTCATGCAATGCCAGGGAGAGGTCAGGGATCACCTTGGCAAACTCAGAAAGGAACTTGGATTTTACAGAGAGACTGGACCAGGAAAGCTTTCCAATCCCTTATATATGCAGTATTCTTTAATATATATTTTTATTTTAAGAAAATACAGATTCATTTTTAGTTTAGGATAAGCCCTTAGTTCCCTTAACTCTTGGCCAACACCATCTTGCTCCTCTGTAATTTTGGACTCTCACCATACCCAGTGCACCTTGCTACAATGGGCACAGGGGCCTTTTTTCTGGTGCTAGCTGTCCACAGTATGACTCTGAGCAAATGACCCACCATTGCAAGCCATGACTCCTTCATCTACACAGGAGGTAGAATCAGATGGTCTCAAAGATCTCCTTTGTTCTAAATTAATTTCTTCCAAACAGGAAGAAAAGAATGTCTTTCTCTCTCAGGGTTTGGCACCTACCTCTTCTAATTTAAAGAGTATGGTATGAGAGTTAGGGGCTAGACTTTGTTGTTGCAAACCTAGGTTCTAATCATGACAGTGTGCTGACTCTGCTACCTTGAGTAAGTGGCTTTAGCTTCCCTCAGCCTGTTTTCTCCTCTTTTGCTTTGTTGGGTTCTTCTAAAGAACCAGGGGTATAATTATTTACCATGTCATTAATATTATCAGTGTACCTAGAGCTTCCTTCCTATAATGGAATAAAAGGACTTGGATGGTGTAATAATAGTGTAAAACTTGAGGCATAATCCCAAGCAGGTCTTAGAACTTAATCTCATGAATCAGCATCTATTATGCCAATGAGAAGGGTGAACGAGCATGAAGTAAGACTGGATCTGTTTGGAGGTAAAGTCTGGTTTAAAAACTTGAAGCCATTGAAAGGTTTTCAGCTGAAAAGGTATTTGCTCACTTGATGTGAAACACATGGTTCATTGGGAACCTCAAGAAAACAGGCCATCCGCCACTGCCATCTCCCATGTGTAAGGAAGGAGAATTACTCCCAGACAAAGCTTCACTCTACTAGATATAGTCCCTGCGAGCAAAGAAAGAAATCACACTTCTCACATGAGCTAAATCAAATAAGCCCACCAACCTCTTAGTAAAATATACAGGCATTAAGCCAAGCTGTCTTGACACATGTTTGAAGACTACCCAAATTTCAGAGGAATAAAATGAATAGACTTCAAGTTGTGTGGCTCTTGGGTAAGTTTCAAGAGTAAATGACATTTGATGGCATATTTTCTTCCTTCTGTTCATCAAAGCCACCAAGGCACAGGGATGGAAGAGGAATTTTGAGGTCATCTCACATAACCCAATTTCTAACACTTTCAGAGACAAAAAGATTTGCAAGTTCAAATTTTGACTCAACTGCTTAACCAAATAAGAAGAGACCTGGAGCAAAATGGAGATATGAAAGCAAGGGGGCAGGTCCCACCTTGGCAGCCTGTTTTGTTTCTCTGAGATCTCAACCACTCATTAGTCGTCTTCATTTTGTATGACTCTGAGAATGCTCTGCTTTTGCAGGGGCTTCCCAATCAAACATATCTTTTGAAATCAGCATGTATATTTCCTGGACTTAGCTTCCAATTACTGGCCATTGGAAAAGCAGGAGGGAATGAGGGTGGGAGATGAGGAGAGTGGGCAAGTTGGTCATTAGACCCAGATCCGTTCCATCTCCACCCAGAGGACATGGTGATAAGTAATTATAATCAAAAAAAAAAAAAAATCAGTGAATGGGGCCTGTGGCCTGTTTTCTTAATAAGGATTACTCAGCTTAAATGTTCTAGACAAAATTTCATTGACATGATTATCAATTTGTATGATGTCTACAGTTTACATGTTGTTAAAAAAAAAAAGGAGGAACAGAAAAAATAAATGACATGAGGGACAGAAAGAAGGAGGGATCCAGTGGGTAAGCTTTAAATATGTTCTCCTGTGAGTCCTCAAAAAAGGCGAACTATTATTCTTACTTTACAAACAAACCACAACCACAAAAAAAAAGGTTTGATGATTTATTGTTATTTCGGAAAGTTTGAGTCACTTTTCTTCACTTTTTATAATGTGAAAACACTATTTTGAAAATGGAAAATAAGGTAATCCCAGCACTTAGGGAGGCTGAGACAGGAGAATCTTGAGTTCAAAGCCAGCCTCAGCAACAGCGAGGCGCTAAGCAACTCAGTGAGACCCTGTCTCTACATAAAACACAAAATAGGGCTGGGGATGTGGCTCAGTGGTCGAGTGCCCCTGAGTTCAATGTAATACAAATGATATTTAAACTCTCACATTCCCTTTATTTGACAAAAAGAAAAAGCCTTATATTTTGGAATTGCAACTGCAGAGGCACATAAGAGAGCAATCTTGTAACAACAGGGTAAGCAATAGAACAATCTTCTCTAATTGGGACAGAAGTTCCTCATTTTTCCATAACGGCATCTACATTACATCTCCAGCTGCTCTGCTGGATTGTTAACGCTACACTCCACAGCATCTGACTTTGGCAAGCTTAGAGAGGGACACACTACTGAAGCCAACACTGTCTAGGAGCCATGTGAAAAAAGACCAAGTCTCAATTAGTGGGTCAAGAAACAAGCTCATCAATTAGCAGCCTGGCTTTCTCCAACTCATCAAATTAAGATGCTTTAAAAGCATAACTGATCTTTGTAAATGAACTTTCCTCTCCAGTCCCTCCTCTGGGAGGTTAGACATTTTAAGAAAATAATTGTTTGAATGGTCTATATTTCTGGAAAATACTGAGTACGTCCAGGTGTGATACAGATGGTGGACGATAAAGGCAAGGGGAACCACTTTTTTTTCATGAATAAGTCACATACCTACATGCACTCATAAACACCAAATCCTGCTCGCTTCCCAGCAGGATACCCCATCTCTCCATCAAGGTCACCCACTCCCCAGACCTAGGAAAAATTTCTAAAGGGACAGAGAAATCAAACAAATGCATGAAGCGCCCTACAAGGGCTCCAGAATCAGAATGCCCGGATTCAAATTCCAGTGCTGTTACTTACAGGTAGTGTGAAATCAGGTAGGTAAGCAACCTCTCCAAGCCAGTTTCTTCAGCCATAAAATAAGGATGTTAGCACCTTCCTGTTGAAATTGTTCTGCAGACCAATCAAGTTCATACCCAGAAAATAACAAGCATGATGCCTGGCGCCAAGTTTTATGTTCAGGGTACACTTGCTAACCTGCACTATTCTCTCCAAAAAATAAAAAGAAGAGGGACAGAAGGCGACAGGAAAGAAAGAGAGGGGAGCAGAGCAGAAGGGAGGGGATGGGAGAGAAGAAAACAAACAACAAAAAAAAGAGTTAGTTTATCCTCTTCATACTTCTGTGATGACGGAAGAAAATTGAACCAAACATCTTTAGAATGTATCATAGCCAAGAAAAGTGAGATGCCCTTCAAAAGAGGGAAGAGGAAAGCCAGGAAGAAAGCAAGGGAGGGGACACTCTGGAGGCTGATGATGTGTCAATTCCTGCACACATCATCTCACTTTGTGAAGAAGCACACACACCAGCTCTTCCAGTGCCTGCCACATACATGCAGTTGATCAATGGAATTAAGATTTAAACCCAGGTCTGACTGTCTCTAAGATTCCCCTTCTTTTCTTTTCACCTCTGTAAAATATTCACACATAGCTGAGGTGGGAAATTTGATCTAAAGGCCATTGGCATGGTTTTCCTTGTGCTAGGTGTGCTATCCTCCCAAACAAGGCTGATAGAGAAAGAAATTAGGCTGTGATATTATTTACAACGAGTTTTGGACATTCGCTAACTTTTAAACTCAAACTCTGATTAACTACAGAGTAGTAGTTCAGGTCATTGTTGTTATCATCGACGTCAGAGTCTAGTCAAAAGAAAGAATTATGCTTCTTAGGAAACATTCTGAATAAAATTAAGTTTAAATTAGTAACTCTCTTTCCAGATACTTCTAACATCATAGATCTCAAATTAGTCTAGGCCTTCAAAAGACTGTTGGCAGAAGTCTGAAATATCTGGTCTGTTCTTGTTGATGTGATGAGGAAGAACACCAGAAAGACTCTCAGAGAGCTGTGTATCACACACAAGTCTGTCAAAGGCTTCCTCCTCTCACTCTCTCTTGCCCAGATCATTGGAAAAGCCCCCATGCTCATCCTCCAACATCTACTCTTACCCAGCTCTAACGCATAATGGTGAAAGAGATCTTAATACATGTAAGATCATTCCATACCCTAGCTTCAAATTCTTATGTTCTTTAATGTGTTTGCATCGCCCTTAGAATCAAGTTAAAAGTTTTTAATATGGCTGTCAAGGCTCCCATGTGACCTACCTCATCTTCTTCTTAGGTCTCAATGGTTACCCAGGTTTTCAAAAGCACAGCCAAATTTGCTTTTCATGAATAATGCTCACAAAATCTTTTCTGCTTTGCAGCCTTTGAATGTAGTAAACTTCCCATCTAGAATGATCTTCCTTCTATTCCCAACTCCACCCCCATCAACAAACACACACACACACACACACACACACACACACACACACACACACACTCATACACATACTTTCACACATATAGCACCATTCCAATGTCACAATCAGCTCATATCATAGGTCCTCCTAGAAACCTTTCCAAACCACTGTCTAAAGTCCAGTAAGTCCACACATGCCTCTATCCCAACCTCTACTTCTGGTCAATCTCAGCCTTTTCTTTTCTTAATAGTGATCATCAAAGTTGAGTCTCCACCAGCTCCTCAGTGCCTTCCACATGGAGGACTTTGGGTAAAATTTTGTTGAGCAAATGAACAAAGGTGTACTTGGCATGTTATCTTCAGTTTGTTTATCTCCTGATGTTTTACAACTCTTTCAAGTTATATTCTTGGTTTCTAGGTTTGCTTTTTTATTTCTTGGCTCTCCTAAAATAAAGCAACCTCCACCAGACCAGAGACTTCTGGGGCCTTTCATTCTATCCCTGGTGCCTAAAATAGTGCCTGGCACACAATAAGCACTGCTGAAAGAAATGAGTAAATTTTTTTTTTTTTTAGTTGTAGATGGACACAATGTCTTTATTTTATTGCTTCGTATGTGGTGCTGAGGATTGAACCCAGGGCCTCACGCATGGGAAGCAAACGCTCTACCGCTGAGCTACAATCCCAGCCCCAAGAAATGAGTAAATTAATGAATGAGTGAGTGAATTAATGAATACTTGTATCCTTAGGGTCAATTGCAGTGCCTAAATCAGAATAAATGTTTAAGAAGTTAAAAAGAACTCTGATTTCTTCTTATAATTTAGTATCAATCAGATTTTAATCTACACAGAATCTATAATTAATGTTTTTTAACAGTTGTAGTTGGACATAATACCATTATTTTATTTATTTTTATGTGGTGCTGAGGATTGAACCCAGTGCCTCACATGTACTAGGCAAGCACTCTACCACTGAGCCACAACCCCAGCCCTATCATTAATGTTTTTTATAGTCAAAGGCAAAATTTTATAGACTAAATTTTATAGATAGTTCACTTTCAGGAATAGGGAAATATCTTCTGCCTCATCAAACCTTCACAATGATCATCTGTTGTAGGTTCTGCATCAAAAAATCTTCTCCTGGTATGAGCTTTTGGATCACCTTTGACTTAGTGGTTGTCCACCACCTTCCCTTAAGGCCAATGAAAATCAATCTTGGGAGATGTTCTGTTGAGACAGAGAAATAACGTGCCCTTCAAACAGCTGTTTTCATGACCAAATCCCACTTCAGCTCTTTTAAGTTTTGCCTATAACACTCACAAAAGAAAACAAATCTCTCTTGACACAACATTTTGACCAAGTTCAATTTGGTTATTCATGTTATTCCAACTTTTTTTTGGTAGAAAAGATAAACATGGTCTCTGAAAAAACATAATCAAAAAAAGCACCACCCAGACCCTCCCAAGGCCCAACCCTGGTTTCCAGATGCTCTCCTCTTTCAGCTTGGTTCAATTAAAGTTCCAGATGTCAGCAACCCATCAACTTCAGGTGTGATTCAGATTGCCCCAGAGCATCAGACAGCCTGCCAAACTACCCAGGCAGGAGAGCCAAGTTGAAAAATGTACTCCCTAGAACAAAGCCCATCATTACAAGCGGAAGGCTTGTTTAAAGGAGGAGCAAAGTGATTGTCCCCCTCCCTTCTTCAAATTTAGAAAGCGCACTGAGAACTTGGTTCAAATTCAGTCCATGTCTTAGGTCACTGACAATGCTCTTGAGGGAGACACAAGACTTCTGACGTCTAACTCCCTGTCTAGGATGGCCACCTCCCAAACTATGTTCACAGTATGCAAAAGATACTGAGAACCCTAATGAGTCTATACCCTTACACAGTAGAGAGCTCACAGCATGCTTGTTTATTCTTCTTTTTCCCCTTGGTGTGTCAGATGTGAACTTTTTATAGTGCCTCTGGGTCTGTAGTTAGACAAAAAATGCAATTAGCTAACAGAATTTTCTGGCTGTGGTAGCCAAAAGTTGAAAGATAACTCCCAACATGATCCAGTCAAAGATGAAATCAAACTCCTATGGGAGAGGGGAGGGAATTCTCTTTGAAGAAAGAGGGCCTTTCCTCAAGATCTGAAGTTCAGAGTGTGCAGGCTCTGCAAGGACAGCAAGAAAAAGCACGGGAGTTCCCCTAGACCCACGATACAGAATGCCAGTCTCCCATTTACTCCACTGGGAAGGCTGGCCAAAACTCATAAGGATTTTTCTTCAAACAGTATATAATAGTAGCTCATTAACCTTCGTCTGATCCAGAGACTTCCAGAACAATAAATTTGTGTAGTTTGTGCTCAGGACTGAGTGATATGACAGGTTACATATCATGAAGAGAGAGGCCATATTTCTGATAGCTCCCATGGTCTCCTTGCTAAATATTTTCTGGTGTAAATAATATCCTAAATATATTCAGAGTAGCTAAAAGGAAACAAACAAAAACAATCTCCTAGTGTGGACTTGATGCTCAGAATACAGACCAATGTGCAACCAGATAGGATAATTTATCACTAGACATGTGATATTGTTCCTTAGAAATTCCAAACAAGCTACCATGATGACCAACATGCCAGAACTTTTTTAATCCAACCTCAGCAACAAATCAGCCCAGTGGGACAATAGCAAGGTATAGTGGGAAATGCAGTGGATGGGTTAGGAGGCACTAATTCTCCCAATTCTATTTTTAACTTGCTAAATGATCTTGGGCAAGTCATTTAATACCTCTATTTCAATTTACATATCTGCAAACTAAGAATAATGCCAACTCACCCAGCTGCCATTCAATTAGAAGAAGATACTATGTGTTAAAAATGCTTTTGTCCAAAAAAATTGAAAGCAGAGATTCAAAACAGATATTTGTACATGCCCCAATGTTCATCCTTGTGTTACTTATAATAGCTAAAAAGTAAAAACAACCCAAATATCATCAACAGAAGAATCTATGAACAAAATGTGGTGTATGCATACAACAGAATATTATTCTGTCTTAAAAAGAAATGGAATTCTGGTACATTCCAAAATATGAGTGAAACTTGAAGACATCATCCTAAATGAAATAAACAAGACAGATCAAGACAAAGAGAGTCTAATTACATTTCCATGAGGTACCTTGAGTAGGCAAATCCACAGAAACAGAAAATAGCATAGAGATTACTGAGGCTGAAGGGCAAGAGTAATAAGGAATATTGTTTAATGGGTACAGTTGCTAGGATGACAACAAAGTTCTGCAAATAGTAATGAAGGTTGCACAACATTGAGAATGTACTTAATGCCACTGATGGAGAAGGATCCTGAGTTGAGCTAGATGATGGACAGGATACAAAAAGAATAGTGAAAATGATAAATGTTATGTTGTTTGCTTTTTACTAAAATTTTAATAATATGTTGGAATGCCAAAAGTTCAATACAAATGCTAAGAATTAATTTTCAGAGTACTGACATTTCCTTGTATCAGTTTTCCAGCTCCACCTAGAAATGGAATCCCCACAACTCAGGCATTAATATCAAAACTCTTAGTGCTGAAGTTTATGCCACCTTATTGAGGAAGCTTTAGAACAGAAGGTATTTCCTTTTGGAAGTATGGAGAGTACATACATATACGAGCTAATTAGAAAAATCTTTTCACCAGCTTTTAGAAAAATTATGGTTTCCTTCACTATCTCCATTCAATGGTATCCAAAACCTACTATTAAGAACTGTTACAATCTATTTTAACCAAAATCAACCAGGACTGAAAAGTCAGAAGATGAAAATAAGGTTTAAAATGAATGAATATGTGGGAAACCATCAGAAGTCAAGGGCAAGGCCCAGTCTTGGATAAGCCAATATAATCTTTCACCTCAAATGCTCCGGTGTTCTCCTACAGGACTGCCTGGTATCTGGTATGCTATGCTTCCTCCACACTATGCTACAGGGTGGAGCATCACCCATGGCTACCATCTCTTGCACATTCTTTACATGGCATCTTGAGTTGAATTATGTGCTGCCCAAAATTCATGTCTCTATTTAGCATTGAAAGAAATGAGCTGTCAAGCCATGAAAAGACATGGAAGAAATTTAAATGCCTATTACTATGTAAAAGAAACCAACAGGCGAAGACTCCATACTGTACGATTCCAACTGCACAGCATTCTGGAAAAGACAAAACTGTGAAGCCAGTAAAAAAAAAAAAAAAAAAAATCAGGAGTGAGAGGAGAGGAAGGGATAAATAGGCAGAATGAAGAGAATTTTTAAGTGGAAAAACTATGCTGCATGATACTAGAACAGTGGACACATGCCATCATACATTTGGTTAAACCTGAGGAGTGTGCTACACCAAAAGCAAGCCCTAATGTAAATTATAGACTTTGGATGACAATAATGTGCCAAGTTAGGTTTGCCAGTTACAATGAATGTACACTGTGGGGGAACGTTGATAGTGGAGGAGGCTGTGCATGTGTAGGAACAGGGAATATGTATGATATCTTTGTAACTTCCTCTTAGTTATGCTGTGAATCTAACAGTACTCTTAAAAATGTTTTTTGACAAAGATGTCCACTCTCACAATTCCTATTTAATACAGGGCTAGAAATTCTAGCCAAGGCAATTAAACAAGAGAAGGAATTAAAAGGGATAAAAATAGGAAAGTAAGAAGTCAAATTATCACTGTTTACAGATGATATTATCCTATACTTAGAAAATCCAAAAACATTTCCACCAAAAGACTGCTAGAGCTGATAAACAAATTTGTCAGAGTAACAGTTTTCAAAAAATCAATATAAAATTCAGTAGCTTTCCTATATACTGACAACAAATCTGCTGAGAAATAGATCCAGAAAACAATTTCATTCACAATAGCTTCAAAAAAAATAAAATAGACCACCCTCGCTGACCTGTGCAGGAACCCAGGCCCAGGTCAAGCCCAGGACCACCCCTGCTGACCTATGTAAGAGCCTAGGCCCAGGACCATACCCACGCAGAGTGCAGGACCACACTGTGGCTCCCCATTTACCAATGCCAGGCTCCTCTGGCCTGCCTTCATCTTGGGACACTGTAGCCATCACCATAGCCCTCCTCACATAGTAGTGTCCATCTTAGGACAACAGACAGGTCCTGGAGGCAGCTGCCCACCTCAGCACTGCATCTCTGAACAGGCAGCCAAAGCCACTGTAAGGCCCGTCCTTTCGGCCTTATCTCTGAAAGTGGTTACACCCATCTTGGGACACTGGCCAGGTACTAGAAGCCCAAAACCAAGGTGAGGTACAGATAATCTGTAGGGACACTACAAAATTACAGGATAGAAACTGCAATACCTCAGATCTGCACTGCAAGAAAGGAAGACACATAGACAACATGAAAAAAACAAGGGAAAAAAGTGCCCCAAACAAACCAAGATACTACAATAATAGAATCCATTGACAGCACAGTTGATGAAAGTCAGAGGAGTTCAGAATGTACATAATTTAAATGATCTGCAAATTAAAGAATGACTTCAGTGGGCAAATGAAGGCAAAAATTGATCACTCCAACAAAGACATAAGAGAGCAAATACAGGTAACCATTGATCACACCAACAAAGAGATAAGGAAGCAAATAAATACAGGTACCAAAAGATTACTTCAAGAAAGAGAGAGTCTGAGGGAAAAAACAATCAGATATTCTTGAAATGAAGGAAAAAAATAAATGAAATAAAAGACTCAATAGAAAGCATCACCAACAGACTAGATCACTTGAAAGACAACCTCAGACAATGAAGACAAAATATACAATCTTGAAAATAAAATTGACCACACCATGAAGATGGTAAGAAACCATGAACAGAACATCCAGGAATTATGGGATAACATCAAAAAACCAAATCTAAGATTTGCCAGGATAGAGGAAGGCACAGAGATTTAAACCAAATCTCTTCAATGAAATATCAGAAAATTTCCCAAACATGAATAATGAATTGGAAAATCAAATACAAGAGGCTTATAGGACACCAAATGTACAAAATTACAACAGATCTATAGCAAGGCACATTAGCATACAGAATAAGGATAGAATTTTAAAGTCCACAAGAGAGAGGAATCAGATTACATACAGGGGGAGACCAATTGAATCTCAGAAGATTTTTCAACCCACACCCTCAAAGCCAGGAGATCCTGGAACAACATATACCAAGCTCTGAAAGAAAATGGATGCCAACCAAGAATCATATCCACCAAAATTAAGTTTCAGATTTGATGATGAAATAAAAACCTTTCATGATAAACAAAAGTTAAAAGAATTTACAGCAAGAAAGCTTATACTACAAAGTATTATTGGCAAAATATTCCATGAGGAAGAAATGAAAAACAACAATGACAATCAGCAAAGAAGAACTACACTAAAGGAAAGGCCAATCAAAGGAGAAACCAAGTCAAGTTAAAAACCAAAATGACCAGGAACACAAATCATATTTCAATAATAACCTTGAATATGAATGACCTAAATTCATGAATTAAAAGACACTGACTGACAGATTGGATTTTTTAAAAAGATTCAACAATATCCTGCCATCAAGAGACTCATCTCACAGGAAAAGACATCAATAGACTGGAGGTAAGAGGGTGGGAAAAAATATATCACTCATATGGACCATGTAAATAAGCAGAGGTTTCCATCCTTATATCAGATAAAGTAGACTTTAAACCAAAGTTAGTAAAGAGGGATAAAGAAGGACATTTCATACTGCTTAGGAGATCATACATCAACAAGACATAACAATCATAAATATCTATGCCCCAAACAATGGGGCATCTATGAATATAAAACAAACCCTTCTCAAATACAAGAATCAAATAGAACACAATACAATAATACTGGGTGACTTTACCACACCTCTCCCACATCTGGATGGATCTTCCAAACAAAAACTAAACAAAGAAACTATAGAACTCAATAAAATAATCCATAATTTAGATGTAACAGACATACATAGAATATTCTATTCATCAACTAGTAAGTACACTTTTTTCTCAGCAGCACATGGATTCTTCTCCAAAATAGACCATATGTTATGCCACAAAGCAAGTCTTAGCAAACACTAAAAAATAGAGATACTACCTTTCATTCTATCTGACCATAATGGGAATGAAATTAGAAATCAATGATAAAATAAAAATAAAAGCTACTTCAACACCTGGAGACCAAATAATACACTATTGAATGAACAATGGATAGCAGAAGACATCAGGGAGGAGATAAAAAAAATTCTTACAGGTAAATGAGAATTCCAATACAACATATCAAAAAATATGAGACACTATGAAAGCAGTGCTGAGAGGAAAGTTCACTGCATTAATCTCATTCATTAAAAGAATAAAAAGTCAACAAATAAATAATCTAACATTACATCTCAAAGCCTTAGAAAAAGAAAAACAAATCAACATCAAAAGTAATAGAAGATGAGGGAGACTTCCGGCAAGATGGCGGCTTAGAGGGACGCAGCTACCAGTCTCCCCAAACAAAAGACCAGAAACTGCGGTACAACCTTCTCCCACCCGGCTTTTGGACAGCACGGAAGGAAATTTCACTTGCACGGGTAAGCAGAGCCAGCAGCCG
>CM053410.1:48276525-48328946 GCA_028644305.1 Xerus rutilus | reverse complement strand
TAACCCTAACTTTATGTATGACTGCATATATGTTGTGATTCTATACAACTTACAACTAGAGAATTGATATATTATCCTCTATGTACAGTGAATCAACTTGCACTGTTAACGTGTAAGCCTAAATAAAAAATTTAAAAAAAAAAAACTCAGTGGCTTCACAAGTTTCTCTAGATATCAACGACCAACTATCAAATGACATTTTGTGTGGAGAAAGGTTTTTTATAGACAAGGGCTGGGTATACTATTTCTACTCAAATTCTATTGGTCAAAACTGTGTTACGTGGCCACACCCAATTGCCAGGGATCCTGGGAAACGTAGTTCTTAGTTTCCTGTTGAGAAAGAAGAAAAAATGAAACAGTTATCACAGTTTGCCTATGAATATTTTTTCTTGAAGAAAATTCTCACACAACTTCTCAATAGCTTGGATTCAGGTGATAAATTCAGAAAATAAGAACTGGTCAGTTGCAAGCAAAGCAGTATCATAGGTAAGTTTTCATTCTTTTTCATGTGGTCAACAATAATTCATTATTGTGTTCCAGAATTTTTTTTCCTCTCTATGATGGCTTTTATTATCCAGCTTTCTTAGTCATCTACAATACCAGCATCTGATTTCCTCCTGCCCTTATCTTCAGAATGTAACACAGAGGACATGAAAGTCAGAGGATGTAACTTTCCTGAAGGATCATCTTCTTCTACTCAAACTGAGGCTAAAAACTCAGCATCTAATTTTCTCATGACACCAACAATAATAGAAGCAAAGCCAGCATACAGTGAAAAGGGAGGAAAAAAGGGAATTAAGGGTCATCAAAAGGATACTTTCCTATGCCATCCTCTTAGATATCTTATTTAAAAGTTTACCTAAATACTTTGAAACATCCTCTCTTACTTATGAAGTGGAGGTAGAAGAAAAGAGCAATAAAAGGAAAATTTCATTACCTTATGTTGTTTCTCATGCCTTTCCATATAAAATCAAATTTGTTGTATAAGAATTATCTCACTACCTGTTGTGCAATTTGAACATGCCAGTTAAGTGAGGTATTACTTTTCCTATTTTACTAAAAGTAATACAGCAAAGATGTTCAAAATGGGTCTGTCTCTCATAGCTAAATTTGGTAAAAGATCAATGAGGAGTCATTTCCATTGCTGAAAATATATGCCTAATGAAACTTGCTCTTTAAAAACTTAACATAAAATTTCATTTACACAAGATGAATAAGTTCTAGAGATCTGTCCTATATCACCATGTCTATAGTTAACAATACCATACAGTGCATGAAAAAATTGTTAAGAGTGTAGATCTCATGTTCAATGTTCTTACCAAAATAAAAATCCAACACTAGATGAAATCAAGAAGGGAAGATGTCAAAATCTGACCAGGTCATTCATGCCAGAAATTTGAGAGGTCTTAAGATTGTACTCTTAGGGGACCAATAATGACAGCTTGCTTGGCTGGAAATCTTCCTGTATGCAATGATGAAAGCTTATTTTTAAAGAAGCTGGAATTAGTAAAGGTATCTTTTAACATCATTTGTCAAAGCAGAAGAGTTTCTAAGAGGTGATGCTAATCAATTGGTTTTCATGTCTCAGTGATTAAAAGAAAGGGAACAGGTTTAAATTACATTTGGAGAGCTTTCATATCTCCTAGGAAAGAGCCTTTTTGAGGATGATAAAACAGTCATTAAAAATCCTGAGAAATATGGCAAAGTATCCAAGATCTTTAAAAAGATAAAATGTCTGTCTTGGACAAGCATCTCAAGCTAAAGTCAGATTGCAAGACAATGTTTTCCAGAGGTTCCACCCAGCTCTTATGCCATAAAATAAATTCTTTCCAAGAGTTTATGAAAGTAGATTTTTAAGATATATTTAGCCTATGAAGTTAGAAATGAAATTTGAACTTAACACAGACTAATTCTAATGAGTTTTTAAAAATATTTTTTAGTTATACATGAACACAGTGTCTTTATTTTATTTATTTATTTTTATGTGATGCTGAGGATCGAACCCAGTGCCTCACATATGCGAGGCAAGCGCTCTGCCACTGAGCCACAACCTCAGCCCTAATGTCTCATTTGATGATATCTGAAAGTGACAAAATGGTCCTTCTCTGAAAAATCATTATTTTACAGATAAACATTGAAATATTAATATGTCCATACAATCACAGGCCAAGAATGAATGCATTCATGTTTCCCCATAATGGTATAGTAAGGTGGCTCATATTTGGTCATAAGAACTAACTTTATATATCTTTTTCTGATTCCATTTTCAGTATCTTCACAATGATATCTGGAAATCAATCATGATATAAATATTTACACCACAGAAATTGGCAAAGACTTCAAATTGGAGATTTTGCTGTCTTGCAAAAAGTTGGTTGTTAAATATTTAATAAATTATCACTGTTCCCTGTTGTGTTTAGAAAGAGATATATAGGGGGATTCTAAGATGGCAGAATAGACGAGATTGCTTTCCTGGCTGCTCCATGGTGTAAAACCCAGAAAGCAGACAGGCAGCTTCTCAGCAAATGAGCTACTGGAAACTTTCAAGGATACTCTCCATAGGGTAGAAACTCTACTGCCTCAGATCCATACTGTTAGATTGGTAGACCCTCAAACACATGAAAAAGCAAAGGAAAAAATCATCTCAAACAAACCAAGATACTCCAATAACAGAATCTGTTGGCACCACAGTGGAAGAAATATCAGAGGAGTTTAGAATGTACATAGTTAAACTGATCTGCAAAGTAAAAGACAGTATAAGGAATAAAATCAGAGAGAAAATACGGGGAGTGAAATAACACTTCAGTAGAGAGAAAGATTCTGAAAAAAATCAAGCAGAAATCCTTAAAATGAAGGAATCAATAAAGCAAAATAAAAATTCAATAGAAACCATCACCAACAGACTAGATCACTTGAAGACAAAGTTTCAGGCCATAAAGACAAAATAGATAATCTTGAAAACAAAGTTGACCATAGAGAAAAGATGTTAAAAGATCAAGAACAGAACTTCCAAGATATTAAAAGCCTACCAAGAAAGAAAAGCCCAGGATTAGGTGGATTCTCAGCTGAGTTCTACCAGACCTTCAAAGAATAACTAACATCAATGCTCCTCAAATTATTCCATGAAATAGAAAAAAAGTGAACCCTTTCAAACTCATCCTATGAAGGTAGTATCACCCTGATAACAAAACAAGACAAAAACACATCAAGGAAAGAAAATTTCAAACCAATATCCCTTTTGAACATAGATGCAAAAATTCCTTTTTGTCAGGGTGGGGGCAGGTACCAGGGATTGAACTCAGGGGCACTCAACCACTGACCCACATCCCTAGCCCTATTTTGTATTTTATTTAGAGACAGGGTTTCACTGAGTTGCTTAGCACCTCACTTTTGCTAAGACTGGCTTTGTACTCCCAATCCTCCTGCCTCAGCCTCCCGAACCACTAGGATTACAGACATGGGCCACCGTGCCCAGCAGATGCAAAAAAATTAATAAAATACTAGCAAATTGCATACAAAAACATTAAAAAGGTATTTCACCATGATCAAGTGAGGTTCATCCCAGGAATGCAAGTTTGGTTCAATATACAGAAATCAATAAACATAATACATCATATCAATAGACTTAAAGGCAAGAATCACATGATTATCTCAATAGATATAGAAAAAGCATTTGACAAAATACAGCATCCATTCATGTTCAAAACATTTAAAAAAAACTAGGGTTAGCAGGATTACCTCAACATTGTAAAAGCTATCTGTGCTAAACCCAAGGCCAACATCATTCTAAATGTAAAAGCTATCTGTGCTAAACCCAAGGCCAACATCATTCCAAATTAAAAGCATTCCCTCTAAAAAGTGGAACAAGACAAGGATGCCTTCTTTCACCACTTCTGTTTAACATCATCCTGGAAACTCTAGCCAAAGCAATTAGACAGAAGAAAGAAATTAAAGGGATACAAATAGGAAAAGACCTCAAACTATCCCTATTTGCTGAAGACATGCTTCTATATTAAGAAGACCCAATAAACTCCACCAGAAAACTTCTAGAACTCATAAATGAATTCAGCAAAGTAGCAGGATTTAAAATTAACACTCATAAATAAATTGTGTTCCTATACAACAGTGATGAATCAACTAAAAGAGAAATTAGGAAAACTGTCCCATTCACAATAGCCTAAAAAAAATAAAATATTTGGGAATTGATCTAACAAAAGAGGTAAAAGATCTCTACAATGAAAACTACAAAACACTAATGAAATTGAAGAAGAAATTGAAATTGAAGAAGACCTTAGAAAATGGAAAGATCCCCCATGTTCTTGGATGAGCAGAATTAATATTATCAAAATGGTAATACTACTAAAAGCACTATACAGATTTAACACAATTCCTATGAAGGTTCCAATGATGTTCTTCATAGAAATAGAAAAAGTAGTCACGAAATTCATTTGGAAAAATAAGAGGCCCAGAATAGCCAAAGCAATCCTTAGTGAGAAAAGTACAGCTGGAGGCATTTCAATACCAGACCTTAAAACTATACTACAGAGCTACAGTGACAAAAATGGCATGGTATTAGCAACAAAACAGACATAAAGATCAATGTTACAGAATATAAGACACAGAGACAAATCCACATAAATACAGTTATCTCATACGAGGCAAAGGTATCATAAACATACATTGGAGAAAAGATAGCCTCTTCAACAAATGGTGCCAAAAAAACTGAAAATCCATATGTAGCAAAAATGAAATTAGACTCCTATCTCTCATTCTGTGTAAAACTCAACTTTAAATGGATCAAGGACCTAGGCATTATACCAGAGAACCTGTGCCTACTAGAAGAAAAAGTAGGCTGAAATCTCCATTATGTCAGCGTAGGAATGACTTACTCAACAAGACTCCTAAAGCGCAAGAAGTAAAATCAAGAATCAATAAATAGGATGGAATCAAACTAAAAATATTCTTCACAGCAAAGGAGACAATCCAGAACATGAAGAGAGTCTTCAGAATGGGAGAAAATCTTTGCTACCTGTACCTCAGACAGAGCATTAATATACAGGATATATAAAGAATTCAAAAAACTTAACACCAAAAATAAAAAACCTCAAATAACCCAATAAATGGGAAAAAGAACTGAACAGATACTTCATAAAAGAATATGAATAGTCAACAAATATATGAAAAAATGTTCAACATCACTAGCAATTAAGAGAAATGCAAATTGAAACTACTCTGAGAGTTCATCTCACTCCAGTCAGAATGGCAGTTATCAAGAATATAAGAAACAATAAATTTTGGTGAGGATGTGGGGGAAAGGTACACTCATACATTGTTGGTGGGACTGCAAATTGGTGTAAACACTCTGGAAAGCACTATGGAGATTACTCAGAAAACTTGGAATGGAACCACCATTTGACTCAGTTGTTCTACTCCTGGGCATATACCCAAAGGACTTAAAATCAGTATACTATTGTGACATGGCCACATCAATGTTCATATCAGCTCAATCAACAACAATGATCATATCAGCTCAACTAAACTATGGAACCAACCTAGATGCATATGTGGTACATATACACAGTGGAATATTACTTAGCCTCATAGAGGAATAAAATTGTGACATTTTCCAGTAAATAGATGGAACGAGAGACTATCATGCTAAGTGAAATAAGCCAATCCCCAAAAACCAAAAGCCAAATCTTCTCTCTGATATGCAGATGCTGACTCACAATAGGCTGGAGGGGTGGGGAGTGGAGGTTCACTGGATTGGACAGGTGGGAAAGGGGGGAAAAAAGGGGGAATAGGAATGAGAAAGACAGTAAAATGAATTAGACATAACTTTTCCTATGTTCATATATGAATACATAACCAATGTAACTCTACATCATGTACAACCACAAGAATGGGAAGTTATACTCCATGTATGTATGTCAAAATACATTCTACTGTCATGTATAACTAAAAAGAACAAATGAAAAAATAAATTGAACTCTTCTAAGAAGTCCCAGTGCTGAATCAATTTAGTTATACAAAGTAAAACTGATATTAAAATACAGGGAAAAATAGACATACATTATCTTTCTGCCCAGAAGAGATTCTAGCTATGACATTTGGCAAATAACAGTCCCACAATGTGCTTCTGATTCCATATTCTTAAAATGAACATAGCAATTCCTGCTTGCATAGGACTGTGGTTACCATGAACTGAGATAATGTATGTGAAGTATCAAGCACAGTGCCTACACTTAGGAAGTAGTTAGTTGTGGTGATGATGGTGGCAGCACTCAGTGTGATGTGCCACTAGCAGGCATTGTGGAGGCATTGGCAGGATGCCTCTAGATAGGCTGTTCCTTAAAAACTGGAAATTAAGTTTTAAACCCTATTATTGCACATTTTGAGATCAATTCATAGCTTCTGAGACTGAACACAAAATAGCACCAAGTTACATATAAATTATTTGCCTTTTAAACTACCATCTGAAATCCCAGCTTTTCATAAATAATTGTACTTATTTGGGTAGTTTGTTAGTGTTTCCAAATTTATCCAAGTATTAAATATCATCTGAAGAATTTCCATAAGTAAAGTGCAAAAGACTTGACTCATGTGCATTGAAAGCATTGGGAGGAATGTTACATTGTTGGGCCCAACCCTGAGTCTCTCATTCAGTGGGTCCGAGATATCACCCAAATTCTTGGATTTCTACAAGTTTCCTGGTAATATTGATGCTGCTGCTGCTCCTGGAACCACACTTTGAGAACCATGATTCTATATCATGCTCCACTCTAAAATGACCCATGGTCTTTTGGTACCCGTGGTACCAAACTAGTATATGTTAAGGGTCCTTACTTTCAGGACATTTGCTTTCCCATGAGACACCTCTTGTATTGGTGCATAACCAACCATCACAAAATCTGGTAGTTTAAAAAATCATTATTATTATTGTTGTTGTTCTTAATGAGTCTAGGGCTCAGTAAGATATTTCTGCTGATTAGTGCCAACTTCATCAATCTCCAGCTGGACTGGTCATGGAGCTGGAGTCAACTGAAGGGAAGTTGGCTTACCTTAAATTGTCTTACATGTATAGTACCAGTATAGCTGACTGTCAGCTTCAGGGTCAAGGATGACTGGGTCACAGGTTGTTCATCATCCAGTAGACTGTCTGAGGCTGACTCACATAATACTGACAAGATTCTAAGGACAACAGAGGCATTCATAGTCTCTTGACACAAGGCTTAGAAGTGTCATAATTTTATTTGCATTCTGTTGGCAAAAACAAATTACAAGACAAGCCCAGATTCCAGGGAATGGAAGTTAAATTCCATCCTTCAAGGGGAGATGCTACAAACTTACTTTGTCAAGGATATGGCTGTATAGAAGGATGGCTAGCTCACTTGATATCCTAAAAACTGCCAAGACACATCCAAACACTATGACAGAAAACACTTGGCTTCTCCAGCTGATAGTCCTACTATATATATGACAGCTTTTTGCATACATATTGCCTCTTCCTATACCTAAAGATGAGGACTCCATCCCCCCATTTAGTTACCCGCAATCCTGTATTCCAGGACCAAAATTCTTCCAATTTGTAGCTGGATCTTTTCCGCTCCTACATGTACACAACAAACCACCTACCAGTTATTTAATCTTGGATGAAGGAAGTTATATAATAGGCTTATCACATAATTAAGAAATAATTTTCCTGGATTCTTATATCTTTCTCCTCCACTTAGCCCATAAATACATTTCATATTTTAATAACATTCTCCAAAGACACTGCACTCAAAAAATTTAGAGAAGCATTTTTAAAAACACTTTGATCTTACTTTCCCAGATGAAATCTCCCCAAATACATCTAACTCTAATTTGTATTCAAATGCCATGTATTGTTTCCTTAATAGAAATAATGCCAACACTATCGCAGGAAAAGGTCAAGGAGATGAGAAGACTCAGTGAGCCGTGTCGTATTTATGATGCATGTGGATATTTTTTCTTCTTTATTCTTTTACTATTGACATTAGCCTTTGAAAATACTTTAAAGGATATAAAATTATAGCTGTCTATTGGGATTTATTAGACTATCCTTGGAAGCCAGAAATCATTTCTAACACTTCGTGCTTTTTTAGGAAAATCATCCCTACGATTGGGCTCTGTATAGTAAATTTGTAAAAACAAATTTCATAAATGAATGAATGAGGTATGTAGCAGCCCCAAGATTTGCTGATGTATAGACCTAGGTTTATGGAGCGGGTTATTCATTGGCCTGTTGTCTAAAGGTACTAAGATCCTCAACTTTCTGGGTATGACCTAATCCTTTCATGGGACAACTAGATTCTGTATGTAAGATAATCTTAAAATTTTTAACTTTAAATTTTTAACTCACATTTATATGTATATGCATCCTAATAGAAGTGAAATTCAGGAGAAAAAATATTGCTATAGTGATTAATCTAAGGAAATCCAAATCCCTTAATATATAGGAGAAATGCAGACTTCACTTTTATATCTTAGCTATGAAAAATGAGCCAAAAATTGACCAATCCAATGCTTAAGACTGGTCAAAATGTCCTAATTTTGCCTTAAGCAGATTCATACATAATTATAAATTATGCAACAAGAACGCTTTAAGTTTTCAAAATTGATTACAGTGGGCAAGTAGGAATTTTGTATAGAAATAACTGCACCAATAATCTTTAAATATGTGATTATTTTTGCGAACCAAGATATTTTTATTTTGCTATGAATTTCAGGCCCTACAGTTTATAGACTAAACTTTATTCTAATTGTTTGGTGAGTTGTTATAATTTCTCTCTAGCCAGACTGTAAGCTCTCCTGGAAAAGGTACACTGTCTTACCCTTTTTCATAAGCCACAGCAACAAATACAAAACTGGATGCACAGTAAATGTACTAAGTACTGATGATTGCTTAAATAATTGAAAACTTCAAATTCAGAAAATCCCTAAAGAAAAAAAGATATCTTTTGTTAGACTGATCTTATATCTGGGTCATATTCTTCTTCTTCAGTCAACACTTCATTTCTGAATTTATGGAAAAAAAATCTGTCTGCACTTGTGGAATTGGATTAAGATAAGAGAAAATAGTTGGTGAGTGCAACATTTCTAAAGAAAATATGGTAAGCACACAGATGTGAAAATCTCTCTCCTTGACAGGAAAGTTGATTAGACCACATCAATGAGGTAATAATAAATAAATAAATAAATAATCCTTTCAACACGATGAAGACCTTCAAGTATGTAACAATACAGAATTTATTTCCATTTATGTTCCAGAATTTTGTGAAATACAATGATAAAACTTTTTGTACATAGCTGAAAATTGGGGGAAAAAAACCCTTCATAGCAACCATTAAAAAATCACTATGAATTTTTACCAGACCCTGCAGGAGCATTTCCCAATAAGTTTTGTTTGAAATGTTAATGTTCTAGTAGTTCAAATAAAATTAGTTTTCTTAAGTACAAAACTTCTCAGAGCCTTGTATACGCTAATGAACATGATGAGTCTCAGAGGAAGAGTTATAGTATGTACATTTCTAAAACTAACTTTATTAAGAAGCATTTTTCTTCAAAGGAGAAAAATTAATATTCGTGGAGAAAAACATTTTGCAGGACTTAGACATTTAAAACAGTGGGTATGGTTCAAATGTGCATCAAATGATTTGTTTTAATGATTTTGAGTATTAAGTTTGACTCCATCTGTCAAGTAACTGGATCTACATTACTCTAAATATTTAAAGTATTGAAATATCTAGATGCTTGGCATTTTTTAAATGTAAAAGCTTAGCTAATGGGCTAAATTTTTCACTTCACTCCCATAGACAAGCTACATAGTAAGACAACTTAAGAAAGAAAGAAAGAAAAAAAGAAAGAAAGAAAGGAAGGAAGGAAGGAAGGAAGGAGGGAGGGAGGGAGGGAAGGGAGGGAGGGAGGGAGGGAGGGAAGGAAGGAAGGAAGGAAGGAAGGAAGGAAGGAGGGAGGGAGGGAAGGAGGAAGGGAGAGAGGGAAAAGAAAAGAAAAAGAAAAAGAGGAAGAGGAAGTTCTACCGCATAAGGTAATTCATTCATCAAGTATTTACTGGGCATCTACTATATCCCAGGCATTATTCTAGAGCCAAAACTACAGTGGTAAACAGAAAGAGACCAAGGAAAATAGTGACAATACATAAGAAAACAGACAATTTCAGAGATGAGCCATGAGGACAAGATAACAGGGCCAGAGAGAGAGGGACTGGATGGATACTTCAATTTGAATGGTAGAGAAGGTCATAATTGGTATGCAACCTGAATGAGTGATCCATTAGAACCATCCAGCAAAGATCTGGGGAAGAGGGCTGGGGCTATAGCTCAGTGGCAGAGCCCTTGCCTAGCATGTGTGAGGCACTGGGTTTGATCCTTAGCACCACATAAAAATAAACAAATAAAGATCTGGGGAAGAATGTTCCAGCCAGATGCAATAAGTGCAAAGCCCTATAACAGTAACAGGATTGACTTTTTAAGGACCAAAGAATCCGACCTGTGTGGCTAAAGCATAGGAGGGAGAGGCAGATACTAAATACTTATTTAACAAGCCATTTGTGAAAACCTTATGGGTCCTACCTGACCCATAGCAAGTGCTCACTTGAATAGCACAATGATAGTCATGATGATGATGATGATGATGATGATAATGATGTCGTGATGATAACAGTCATGCTTTAGAAATAAAGTAGAATAAACTCTCAAATATCAGAGTTAGAAAATATGCTTATAGAGTAAACTTAGAGTTAAAAATATAAACCAGTGGTTCTCGACTTTCCTGTCATGGTGTAGATACCATGGTAAGTAACACTAATTACAAATAATAATCCAGTGACTTAAAATAACAGTCCACTTCTCATACATCACAATCTGCTTTGAGTTCACAGCTCTCCTCCATGTGGTGACTCAGTGATTCCAGTTCTTTCCATTGTGCTGTTCCACCATGGAATCCTTCCATTCTTGTGCCAAGACGACAAGAATGCAGAGATAGAATAAGGAAGATTCACCAGATACAGCACAGTCTCCTTGAAGTAGCACACATGTAGCCTATACTTCATTGGCTTGGATTAGTCACATGATCCTATCTAGATCCCAGAAGTCTGGGAAATATGGTTTTATCCTGTGCCCAGGTGGATAATGCAACAGTTTCATGAGTTAACTGTGAGCACATTACATAGTCTTGCTACAATATGCTTAATTTATGAGCATGGCCAGATTTTGGGGGGGGGGGGGGAACAACTCACCCTCTCACTGGCAAATATGTAAAACAGTGCAGCAAATTGGCAGATTTGAAAATCTCAATTTAGGATGCAAAAAGATTAGACAAATTCTGTGTTATCCTCTCCTTTTTCTCCCATTCAGGAAAATTTATCACATTGTCTGTGGTGGCCTTGAATTAGGCTGAAATTGTCATTTCTTTCACTGGAAAACTTTTTTGTAACTCATCTCAAACAAGCCTCATGATGGGTTGCTGCACAGTTCTGTATCTAAATGCCATAGTTAGGAATTGCTAAATGTACTACATCATCGTATAATACACATAACTAACAATTGTGCAGGTCATTGCTCAGTCCTTTCTTCTAGGCCTTTTGTGATTATTTACTAAGTTTCCATGATGTGCCTTTAGCAGCCATATCACAACTTTTCTGGCTCTGGAACACTTTTGTCATCCTCATTTTGAAGGTCCAATGGGACTCCCAGCCCTTCCCTGAAGCTTTCTCTGATGATGGCTCCATGTTGATGGAAGAGTAGGAAGTGGGAGGTGAGGAGATAGGAGGCTCTTATAGATTTCCATGACTTAGGCAATTGTGGAACTGTAGGTAAAGAGAAGATTTGGGCGCCACTGTATTGAGAAAGAAGATAACAGAGGCAATATTTAGGAACACAAAAGGTTTTGAAGCAGTGGGACATTGTACCAGTTAAGTTACTTCCTCCCCCTCAGCCCAGTTTGCATATTGGATGTGGCAAGCATCCAATAAGAAAAATATGCAGAGCCATAGTGTGGTGCCTATTTAATTTCACATAGTAAATGTAAATGTACACATTGTACGATGTGTACAATGGAGGACCTACTTAAGAATCCATGACACGTAATCCATGGGATTAGCTGAGGTAACTGATGAACATCACCCAAGAAGAAACGAAAAGGATGACTAACATGATCAAGTAAATAGACTGTAGAGAAACCACAAGAAGATAACTTGGTGATGTTTTGCCTGGGATGACAGCAGAGAGTAAGGTTGGCCTGCAGGAGCACTCAGGGTTACTTCCACATCATGCTGCTAAAAGGAGCCTTCTGGAAGTTCAGCCACCCATGCCCTCATTTGGCCCAGCCCCACCAGAATCTCTGATACAGTGCAGCAGTCTGTGGTTATAGCACCTCCACAAGAGAAGGAAGGGACAGACCTAATGAAGAAAGGAGGGCATAAAAGAAAATGGGGTACAGAGAAAAACAAATGCATTGATATTAGCTATACTAGTGCTTGTGATTAGAAAGGATAGGAAGCTGAAATCGAGTCAGTATATCATTAAATTAAATTCAATTAGCACAATTAAAAACTAATTAATGTATATTCTTAAATTTTGGTATGATAGGAAGCCTATGGATTTTACCTGCTGGGGTCATTATTTCACAAATTAGCAAGCAACAAATTTTTCTTAAAAGTGAATTATATATTATTCTAAACTTTGGATATTATATTACCACATTTATTTCAAAAGTCATTAATTTTTTGGCATTCTGCGTTTGACAATCTGATTCTTTGTTCAGAAGATTAGTTACAGGGAACAAGCCCAGCTTTCTAGTCTGCAGCATGTCTCCATGAAGTTTCTGAAATGCTATGTATTTCACTCAATTTAGAGTGCTGAGATTCCAGGTGTATCTGTCCCAGAGAAGGGTAACACATTACATCACTCTCAGCTGTTAAAAAATTGAACCCCAGCTATTGCATCAAATAACTAGAAATCACCTTTGAAAGAAGAGAGTGTAACAGTGGTCCACCTTACGCTTTGAATATAGCCCTTGCTGCTCTGCCACTGAGGCTTATTTTTAAATGAACATGTTTTCTTTTCCTTTTCTCCCTCTTTTCTTCCCTAACCTGGGGGCAGGGAACAAGATTACCTTTCGCCCATCCTCCACAGACTTATCTATCTTTGAGCATACACCCACCCCAGGAACCTAGTAATTCAGACTTTCTCCCAAATTAACAAGTGAATCACAACCCCAAACCAGGAACACCTGAAATGATTCTTGTCTCTAAAAACCCTCTGTTCTCCCCAGTGGTGAGAATCTCAGCCTCTAGGACAGGGGTCTCCTGTGCTTCTCCCTTACTAGCAAAGAATTCCTTTCTTTTTTCTCAAAACTGTATTCTCATTATTGAATTGGCATCAGGGACAAGGACCGAGTTTTTGGTAACAAGAAAAGAGTTTTGAGGGAATGGAACCCTGGACAAGCTACACTCAGGAGACAGTGCACCCAGAGCAAGGGTACAGAGGAAGAACCTAAGTCAGGCAAGAGTCCAGAGGACAGCATCAGCACCTAGGGAGGAGAGAGAGCATAGAGACATGGAGAAGGTCCCAAAGGCTAACTTCTCTGTTAACTGTGTAAACCAAACCTATACAGGGCAGATGAACATACGCAGCCTGTGAAACAGTTCAGATCCCATAGAAAGAACAAGATCATACCACATGGGAGAGACAGGAAAGCACGTGTAGGTCTGAGAATGCTCTATTCTATTGGGAAGGTCAATATTTGTATCAATTACATCAGAAAGCTTTGAGGGCCAGCCTATAAATATGTAGAATTCTCCTGAGTCTTACGAACCTTTGTTATCTTTATCAGAATGATTCCAAGACTGGTGGACATTTTGGTGAGTCCAGGTCCTTTTTAAATCTTTCTGCAAGTCTGATTAAATCCATCTGCCTCTGATTAATTTACAATTAACCTGCCAAACGCTGTCTTGGAAGAACTGCAGAGTCCAAGCATCTCTGAGTCCTCATCTTGCTGAAACCACATTGAAGAAGAGCGTGAGAGGCCCACCAGGCATTCAAAGAGAGTGGTGTTATGGGGGGCTGGAGGCATCAGGGAGTTCTACAGAGGACAGCAAATATGGGCCGGGCTGGGAGAAAGCCATAATTTATATTCCTTTCTAGTTACTCCTGCGTTTAACAATGTCTTACAAATGCTAGATATGTAATCACTGTGTGTTGATTGAAAAGGGAGGCCAATAAGGACTAATACAGACTTCTCAATAAATCACCAACAGTAATGTCCTTCAAATTTCAGTTAGTGGAAACATTTGTTAAACAGCATTCCAAGGTTTCAGGACCCTGGTGTGTCCCAAAGAACAAATGCACCTTCCTGCACATCTAGCAGCCTGCTGGGGAGAAACCAGGAAGCACCACCTTTCCCTTCACTTCCCAATCCACTGATTGACACATTAAGAGTCAAAGATCCTTTCTGTACATGTGGTGGAGCAGGGCAGAAAACACATAAACATTGCTTGTTAGATTAAATTCAGTAGGTTGGAGGGCTGCTGTTTCTTTTATTCTTCTGATTTCCGTCTAATCTGTTTCTGGAGAGGGGAGATATTTAGTCTCATTGTGCCGCAGTCATAATAAAAGGAAGGCAGAGGGAGAGAGTGTATTCAGGGACAAACAAGTCCAGAAGGATATCTGATGGTTGGACATACTTGCTGGCTTTTTAACAAGATATTTTGCTATTTCATAGACCCAGTCTTTGGTTTTGTAAAGAGTAATAACTATTCTCTTAAGACAACACACAAGTGCTCTCTGTCTCTTTTCCATGATATTGACAAATCTGTCCCCTCTGATGTCATCAGTGGCTTTGAGTAGGGATGATTCTTCTCTTTCCTGCCCACTGAGACTGGTTCCTTTGCCAGGTTGCATTCTTTGTGCTCTGGCACTGCCCAGACTTCTGCCTTTAACTTTCTTATCAGATATCTTCCATTACATATTTGAATTGATAATTACAAAATCTGTACCTTCCGCCAGATCATACTCCTAAACTCTAAGTGATCACTGTACAGATCCACCTCAAAGTCCCATAGGCACACATCCAACTTGAGGCCTCTAACATTCCTCCCTTACCTACTCCTTTCACTGTGTTTCTAGTTTCTGAAAATAGGAAATAATCATCTACCCATCATTCAAATCAAACACCCAGAAGTACACCGTTCTTGTACTTCCCATTGCTGGTACATCACCAAGTCCTGCTGGTTCTGACAGTTGAATGTCCTGCAGAGCCATCCACCTCTCTCCATCTGTAATGCCACCACCCTAGTCCTAGTTACCTCCAGGTCTCACTTTGACCACTTCAGGGGGCTTGTCTGGCCTCCCACAAGTCACCACTCTCACTCCTCTCCAATTCTTCTCCATGCTGCAGACAAGGTGGTCTTTACAAAACTCATAAAATTCAAATGCAATCAGATCCATCAAAAACACATACAACCCACTTTGCTTAAACATCTCCTCTTAACTCCACCCCTGAAGAAATCCCAGAAACCTCTGCATAGCCTTCAAGGCCCTACCTGACAGGCGCTTACCTTTCTCCAGTCTTATCTCACACCATGCACTACTTTTTATCTCACTAACCTGTTCTTTCAGTACCTCAGTCACATGCCTTGAACATTCCGGCTCTGCCTATAGTTCTGTCCTGCACTACAGCATCTCTTCCAGCATCTAGTGTAATTCTACTTACCCTCAGCTCCCAAGCAAACCTCCCTTCCTCAAGGCTGTCTTCCCTCCACTGTAGACTATGTTAGGCTCACTGCTATACATACACCACCCATATCATCCTGCTGCTATATTTCAGACCTCTTATGATTTTATATTTATCTGTGATTATTAAATTATTAAGTCCCACATCAAAATATAATATCCCTGAGCAGGGATTGTATCTATTTTACTATTATTTCTCCAGAATCTAGTACAATACCCTGTGTATTGTAAGTAGTAAATACACAATGTCGATGAATTCTCTATTTCTCCTCTAAACAACCTGCAGCCCAGTTTCTTTTTCAATCTTACCTTCTAATCACCCCTCATACTTATCTCTACTTCTACATTCCCAGTGCTCTGCATTCAGACCGCTCAGTCTAATCTCCTAATCAGTTACGAAATTCAAAGCTCTTTCACCTAATCAGTTACAAAAGTTCCCCAAAGGTCTTCATACTTCTAATCGCATAGTATTTCCATCCAATCACATATTTGGAAAACACTAAATTTCCTAAAACAAAAATCTGAACATGGCTTTCTCTCTCAGGTGTCCCTAAAGGTGATGATGACTTACACCCGTCTCTTTGCTCTGGAACACCAGTCATTCTATTTCCTCCCCATATGTCAACTTAGCAGTGATCCTCAATATTTTTCATGCCATAACACAGGTTTTAAAATTATATTATTTATACACAGCATGCCAGCATACATAGAAAGGGCACTCAGAGCCCAAGGGCTGAGGAATGTGAAAACTTGACATACCCGGAACCCATGTGCCCTCAGATGAAAAAACTGAGGAAATATCAGTTCAACATTCAAGTCTTGCTAAAGAGTGGCTTTCCTCTATGAAATCTTTTCTTTCACTTTTGTGATTCCACTACTGCCTAGAAGGTTTTTAAATAACATTCTGAATACTTAATTTTTTACTATTCCAGACATTTCTATAGGACCAAAAACCCCTTTGGAATAGAGAACACTGCTTACCCATCTGTGAATTTTTAGAACACAATGATGGTGCCCCGATGAATGAGTAATGTACAGAAAAAGAGACTAGAAAGATCCAAGAGTTCTTAGTCCAACTATCCTGGGCGTTTGTTGGATGTCTGTTGGATTAATTTCCTTTGAGCATTGCTTTTATATACGTAGATAGTTTTTAAAAATGAAAGCCTTCATTTCTTTTGCCCCAAACCCTCTTTCCTAGAGAAAAGCTTCCAAACTACTACTATGACTAAGCAAAGTGTTGGTATTTCAAATGATAAATATCCCAAAAAGAAAAACACAGCCACTCTATGAAACTGAGTTCTAAGTACCCGGTAGGTTATTTGCTTTCTACTGCCAGAACATTTTCTGTCAATTGATGCTTCCAAAATCAGATGTTTCTCATCAGCAAGAAGAGAAAGATTCCAGAAGGTGAAGATTTTAGAAATGCACTTACAAATGTCAACCTTTTTATTTCAAGTTATGATCGAAATGAGTATAACCTCATATTTTAAAATGCTAGGAATGTTCTTGATGTGGTGAAAAAGAACAGGGAGGGCTGAGGCTGCCAGAACAATTTTTTGATTTCTCAGATGAACTTGACAATAGAATGAGCATGGGCAGGGGTCCACGCTCACCCAGAAAGTGCTCTCATGTGAGCACTGAAAAGCCAATGAATACCAGAGCTGAAGGCCAGTTTCAAGGAAATTCATTCAAGCACATGCCATCCAAGGAAGGGTGGCTCCAAACAGCATTACCTAATCTCAACAATTCCCTTCAGACTTCACTGTGACAATTTATTGCTACTGACCTTACAGACAAAGAATGCTTTCTTTGTGATAGTTATTGTCCTTTCTTCTCTCCCAACTTTGGGTTCTTTGTGAATAAGTATTCCAGTATCTCAATTGAAAAACATGGATGATGTCATGCTGTGATGATGTCATGCCTATCTCTCAAGATTGCTGGGAGGAATGAGTGAGAAAAGAGCCACAAAAGAACATGAATCCATACATTTTAGAACTAAACCTTGGCTGATCAGAGGTCAATGCCATTCTCTCTTCTAACAGGATCACAGAAGAATTTTGTGGGAAAGGTGAGAGTCATCTTGCTCCAAGACTTCCTCTGAATATGAGGGAATCCATGAAGATGTAGTTGGTGACTTTGTACTGTGTCACCTTAAATAAACGATTGTTTCTCAGAATGTCCTTCCCTGCATAGTGCCAGATTAGCATTAACAACAAGAGAAATTTTACTTAAATTTGGAGGGTAGTAGGAAGTAGCAGCCTTTACATTCTGAAGGTTGGTCAAGGGCATGAGGCACAGTTGCAACTCATGGATGTTGTCACTATTCTGCTGGCTCACCTTATGATGTGGCACTCTCCCAGCCTGAGAGTTCTCACCAGAGAGCCTACTTTGGCTTCCAAAAGTCCTAGCCAGCTTGTCCTTGGGGATCCATTTTAACCTAGTGGGTTCCAGCTGGTTTTATTCTTTCCCACTTCTTGTTCCGCTTTTCTTGCTGACAGGCACTCCTCCAGAATCATAGTAACTTCAGACTCACACCATATGCAAAGACCACAGCCTCACCCTTTACTGGGTCCCATAATTGTATAAGATCTAACCTCTATCTTTTTTTTTTTACATTTTTTTATTTGTTCTACTTAGTTATACTTGACAGTAGAACGCTTTTTGACACATCATATATAAATGGAGTATAACTTCTCATTCGTCTGGTTGTACGTGATGTAGAATTACACAGGTCATGTAATAATATGTGCACATAGGGTAATAATGTCCAATTCATTCTACTATATTCCTACTGCTATTCCCCCTTCCATCCCTTCACTCCCCTCTGTCTAGTCCAAAATACCTCTATTCTTCCATAGACCCCCCTTATTACGAATTAGGACTCATATATCAGAGAAAATATCCAGCCTTTGGTTCTTTGAGATTGGTTTATTTTTCTTAGCATAATATTCTCCAATTCTATCTATTTACCAGCAAATACCACAATTTCATTCTTCTTTAAGGCTGAGTAATATTCCATTGTGTATACATAACACAGTTTCTTTATCCACTCATCTGTTGAAGGCATCTAGCTTGGTTCCATAGTTTAGCTATTGTGAATTGAGCTGCTATAAACATTGATATGGCTGTGTCACTGTAGTATGCTAATTTTAAGTCCTTTGGGTATAAACCTAGGAGTGGAATGACTGGGTCAAATGGTGGTTCCATTCCAAGTTTCCTTAGGAATGTCCATACCTATCTTAAACCCTTGATTTCATATCACTCATGTGGTTCTGTCTCTCTGATCAAAACTGTTATACTAGAATTTCATTCCATCTTACTTTTCCCCTTAACTTTCTTTTGAGAGATGAAAGGAAGCTTCCTAAGGAAATATACCACGCCATCTTCTGTCACAGGTGGGAAAAGTTACCACCACAGTTATGTGACTTAGAAATGCATAGTCACTAGTATTTCATCCACCCACATCCCCAAAAGCTAGAGATCAGGATTAACATCTATATCCTTGTAAAATAGACATTTGCAAGACAAATGCTTAATCTTCAACCAGAAGTTTCCATTGTGCTCAGATCTAAAGGGAACAATTCTCAATTCCTTTTACAGCAGATGGGACCAAGAAGAAAGAATCTTAGTCACCCTTTAAATTTCTGGAGTTCCTAAAATCCTAAATCCCACATACCTAGAGTAGAAGAAGCTTTTCCTACATTAAAATATTCTTAATAGCATACTGGTTCACACCTTTAATGACCCTTTAGATTGTAGGAGACAAAAGCAGATACCCATAATATACAATGGAGTTGATGCACTTGCTAAATTGCCCAAGGAACAGAATCACTGGCTCAAATATGTCTATCAACAATCTTTATGGCAGAAGAAAGTACATTTTTAGCTTATAAAAGACAACATCTGTGGTTCAGTCTTCCTTCAGAGTAACAACTGAACAACATTCATGTAACCTCACTGGGTGCTGAGGACACTGTAGGTTTAAGTACTTTGCAACAGTTTGAGCAAGAGGTTCTCTCCAAAATTCACATTGAAATTTAATCCGCAATGCAACAGCATAAAGAGGTGTGGCCTTTGGGAGGTGATTATGTCATGAGGAATCTGCCCTCATGAATGGGATTAGCACCCTTACAAAGGGACTCATGGTTAAAGGGAGCACCCCTCTCTTTTATTTTCTTTTTATTATACAAATTAACTCATTCATATAGAGTAGGGATTGTCTCAAATGGCAGAGCTTCTATTAGTCTTTCAATTCCTTCAGTTTTCTGATGGCAGACTTGACCAAGAGAGTGGAAGTGGTGTTGCAGGTCTAGGCACCACAAGCCATTGTTTTCATGTAGGAACCACAGTGATAGCCCCATGTCACCATCTTGGTTTTACCACAGAAGGAGCAAGTATACTTGGCATACTAGCTGATGTCAATTTTTCTTCATCCTTTTCTAAAGCAAGGCACTATAATGGGTCGCATATTTACTGACAATTCTGACTTTCTTGGTGCATTTAGCCATGTTACCACAATCCTATCCCAGAGAGTGAGAGCACCTCACCCTTCCATTCTTTCCACCATGTGAGGACACAGCATTCCTCCCCTCCAGCAACAAGAAACCATCTTGGAAGCAGAGATCAGCCCTCACCAAACACCAATCCCACTGGCACCTTGATTTTGGACTTCCTAGCCTCCAGAATTGGAAGAAGTAAATTTCTGTTCTTTATAAATTACCTAGTACCAGGTATTTTATATTATAATATAATTATAATATAATATATATGTATATATATTATAATATAATACATATGTGTGTGTATATATATATACACACACATGTATATATTTTATAATAGAAGCAAATACACACTAAGACACATCTTAATTACTATGGGTGCCTCCAATGAACTCATTGCTAATACTCAGAAGGTTCACACAACATTACCTCAACTGAGCCTCCGTCATCTAACTAACCAGTAGAGAGAGATTGCTATAGTGGCCATTTTATAAATAAGACAAATGGAGATCCAGTATTGATGTTACTTTCCACAGCCATATAGAAACTGAGTAGTAGAGTCTGAGCAAAAGTCCAAGTATTCTAAGATTCAGTCCAAGGATTTTCACTATATCATTCTATCTTTAGAAAGTTGTGATGCATAAATATCATTTTACAAACAAACCAGATGGTTTCTAGTTCACCAAGTAGAATTCATCACATCTGCCATGCTGTTCTAATTAGTGGCCAATTATCAGATAAGGATGAGCTTTAAATCATCACTATATTACAATACCTAATATGATGTAAGTGCTATATAAATAGTTGTTATGCTGTAATGTTTCAGGAATAATGACAAGGAAAAATATCTGTATTACACATTCAGTATAGGTGAAGTTTTTTCTAAATATTTTTGATCCACACTTGAATTCATAAAGTATATGCATATATTATATGCAGGTGCTATGCCATTTTATGTAAGATTTGAATATCTGATGATTTGGGTATCTGCAGGGAACCTGGAACTAACCTCCCATTGATACTGAGGGACAGCCGTATTGTTCTTTCCAGGTTCTCCTCCATGCCCAGAGTTTAGAGTCCATGGATATGGAATCTTACTGTTCTTGGAACTTAAAGTCTCCTGTCAGGCTGTATCAAGCCTGAAAGCAGCACTGTGCCCCAGCTGTTTCCAGTATTTCCCACTTATTGCCCTCCAGTAGCCAGTAGACAGTGGGTACTGGCAGAGAGTAGAATAAAAAAAAAAAAAAGCTGCACATAAGCACCTAGAAGACACCTCAGGGACTCTCAAAATCTCTGCATTTGCTTCTATCCTCAGGTTCCTATAGGATAGAAGAGTGTGGGACAACTGGGTCCAATTCAGTGTGATGGATGGGAAAAATATTTATCCCAAAAGTCCATCCAGTAAATAGAAACTAGAGTAAAAGTTCAAATTAGCCTTTCCTTGCTTGATAGTTATACTTACCATTTAAAAAATATTTGTTTACAAGAATTGTCCCCAAACACTGTATTTCTTTGCCACTTGACAATAAGGTGACTCTCAATCCAATGTCCACAGGGTAGTGTTGACGAACAAAGATGCCAGCCCCTGTTTTTTAAGCCAGGAGATTTAGTTATTTGATGCCTCTTGCTAGGTGTTTCTTACAAAAATAATGAATTGCAAGTATTCTGTTTATAAAAGAGAAAACCTCAGAGGGAAAGTATTTTGAATACCATCTGGACTTTAACAAGTCATATTATATCAAACTTTCATGGTATGTGGTAGGTCCCAGGGTACAGCAGTTAGTCCATATCACATACAAATGCCTGCAATTTTAAGTGGTATTATTCTTCACCTATACCACAGAGGCAATTGCCCAGATGTTTTCAAAGGGCTCATTGCAGCTTCAGTATTGTGAAGCAGCATTTCTAGTATGATATGAACTATGAATTCCTTCCTCAGTAATAAACCTCCCCAAATCCTCTTAGGATAATGTTTTAAACTACTGAGTCATATATGACAAAGAAATTATTTTAAATTAACACTTGCTTTTTAGATTGAAATAGTATCAGTTGCCTCATAAAAATCCTATCATTAATAATGATCATAAAATATGAAGAGTCATTTAGATCTATGTTTCATTAAATTAACTTTATAATATAAAAATTTATAAGAAAAAAGTTTACATGGCATATATCATAAAGGTTAAATATCCCTAACCCAAAATTACAACATCTGAAATGCTCCAAATTCTGGAACTTTTTGAGCACCAACATGATGTCACAAGCCCCGCACACTGACCTCATATGATAAGTCACAGTCAAAAGGCATGCCTACTAAAAACATTGTATAAAGTTATCTTCAGGCTATGTGTATAAGGCATATATGAAACATAAATAAATTTTGTGCTTAAGTTCCATCCCCAAGATATCTCATTGTGGATATGCAAATGTTCCAAAATGAGAAAATATTCAAACCATTTCTCCAAGCATTTCAGATAAGTGATACTCAACCTGTACTTAATTTGTGAACCTTAAAATATATACTATATGCTTTTGTACAAGTAAGTATAAATGTAGGTATAAAAGTTATGTATACATATAATATATAATATATATTAAATAGACTAAAATGTAACTGAATAATGTGGCAACTAATGGAATTTTTCACAGTTTTTATATTTTGTTTCTAAATTAAGAAAAAAATGCTGGTGCGGTGGCGCAAGTCTGTAATCCCAATGGCTTGGGAAGCTGAGGAAGGAGGATTGCAAGTTCAAAGCCAGCCTCAACAATTTAGCGAGGCCCTGTTCTCAAAATTTTAAAAGAGGCTGGGGATGTAACTCAGTGGTTAAGTATTCCTGGGGTTAATCCCCAGTACCAGAACAAGAAAGGAAGGAAGGAAGGAAAGGAAGGAGGGAGAGAGGGAGGTAAAAGATGTTAGGCTTGTACTTATAAATACTTGCTGTGGGCTGGGATTGTGGCTCAGTGGTAGAGTGCTTGCCTCAGATGTGTGAAGCACTGGGTTCGATCCTCAACACCACATATAAATAAATGAATAAATAAAAGTCCATCAACAACTAAAAAAATTAAAATAAATAAATACATACATACATACATACTTGCTGTGCTTCAGACATAGTCTAAGTAGCTAAACACTCTTGTGCTGGAGGCTTGGACCTCAACGTAGCCATATTGGGTGATAGTGTGAATCTTTAAGAGTTGAGCCTAGCGAGAAGTCCTTGGATTCATGAGAGCACTCCTCTCAGAAGAGACTAAGGTATTTCTCAGGGGACTATGGTTAGTTCTCCTGAGAAGGCTATTAATAGAAGCCCAAGCCTGGACCCAACCAGCTTCTCTGGCTTCCTGTTTGGTGGTGTGCTTTCTCCCCACTAGAGGTATTTCAGCAGTTATCATATGCCATGAGGTAACACTGCCAATGGAGGTGAGGGAGACTCACCAGAACCTAGGCCATGCTGTTTGAACTTTCAGCCTCCAAAACTGTGAGCTAAATAAACTTTTATTATAAAGTTAGACTGCCTCAGGTAGTTATAGTAACAAAATATGGACTAGTTCAACTCTCTCCATGAGCAACGCATTGCTGCTATATGCCCCTTGTTCCCCATAAAGTTACATATAATCATCACAATAGCTCTGTAAACATTAGTTCTTTTAAGTAGTAGAAACATATCAGCATATTATATAATAATTGCCAACAGATAAATGAAACTTAAATATGGTAACAATCATTTTGAGATTAATTTACAGAATTATGCCCATGTTTCAGCATCAATGTTCTTTGTGATCCTATCCTTAACCACTTATCTATTGAGAGAACAAATTTTTAAGTATGAATAGTATGAAAGTCCTTTTTAACTGTATCACCAAAGGAAAGGAAGTGTTCAATTGAGAAATCAATTAGCTGAGTGACAGCATCACCAATAGCCCCTGACAAGCTCCCGTGTTCACTGTCCCTTCAGTATCCTTCACAATAATCTGTTCTGAAGTGGAGAAATGTTATCTTTATTTGTTACAGAGCTGGGGCCTTCCAGTAAACTGAGGCAGCATGAAGACTCCCCCTTTCAAACCCCAATTCCTGCAATCAAGTCAGAAAGATTTCAGACATGTTGCTCAGAGTAACAGGAAGGAGTTTATTGAAGAGGAAGGAGACACTCTCAAGGAAGAGAGTGAGTCCTCTCAGAGAAGACAGGGACAATGTGCCTCTTTTGCACTGCAGTTTTATAGGAGATCCAAGGGAAGTTTCTAAAGAGTCTTGCCCAGGTCTACCTCTTAACTGTTGACTGACAGCCGTGTGATATCAGACTTCCAAGAACCCACTGTCATGACAACTCTGTGTCAATGTGGCCCATGCTGAGTGGTTCTTATTGGATGCTTAATCATTTTTACAGGTTTTATGATTAGGAGGAATTATCCTTATCTTCCTGCATCTTGTCTGTGAAAAGGGTCACAAAAGTCTCTTCCTTCAAAGTAACTTGGGTTCTTCTTATCAACATTATTTCCTGCCTGCATTTCCTTATAGATAACTTGTATAGGCAGCTTGTTGAGGAATGTAACATATTCTGTCCACTTAGGCTAGGCAGGGCTGCAGATAAAATCCTTTTTTGGCAAAGAAAGCATGTGAGGGATCAAGAAAGTATGTGGGGGTCAGCATAGGGCCTATCCTCATCTATTTGTCCCCTAACATACTGATTTAAAAAACATATGTGATCATTAATTATGTGATCCCCAAAAAAATACTTTGTAAACTTTCAAATTCACAGCCATAGCTAGGAAATGTCATAATATTAGCTCACTTTCTACAAGGTTCTGCTGTAACTGAGTTTTATTTGTTAAGATCACCAAAGCTTGGGGAGAGACACAGCTTCCCTGTGATAATGGTGGGATTGGCCATTTCATGACGCACACATATTTTTTGTAACATCAACAAACAACTTTTTTTTTTTCCAAGGGACTCCCATGGAAGACCTTTGTTGCTATAAAACCCCTCCAACTCAGCTTACTATGAACTGTCTTTGGCCTTCTCAAATTGTTTGCCAACTTCTTCATCCTTTCCTGGTTCTGAATTACCTGGTTGGCCTGATATGGGACTTGGTTCTCAAGTCTTCTCTTGATTCTATTGTTAGGGAACAAACAGATACAGATGGTGGGAACACAAGGCTAAAAGAACAAGTCTATAAAATGGGCCCACTGTGCTTTCTTTACCAAAAAGCAATTTATCTGCAGACCTGCCTAGCCTAAGTGGACAGGATATGTCACATTCCTCAGCAAGCTACCTGTTAACTGTAGGAGAAATGCAAGCCTAAAATAATGTTAATGAGAGAAACCCAGGAGCATTTTGTAACCAGATCCAGAAACTCTGTGAGATAAGGATAGTTCTTGCTAACCACAGAATCTGTAAGAATGTATAGTTAAGAATGCAATTGGAACTAATCAGCATGGGCAAAGGTGACCTAGAGTTGTTCTGACAGTGTGATGAAACTTGAAAGTGTGATGTCACCCTGCTGTCAGTCAAAAGTCAAGATGTGGACCTGAGCAGGAATCTCTGGAAACTTCTCTGGCATCTCCAATAAAACTGGAGTGCAAGAGAGATACATTGTGCCTGTGCTCTCTGAGAGGACCCATTCTCTCCCTTGAGAGTGTCCCCTTACCCTTTTCCTATCCCATAAATAAATTCATTCCTATTACTCTAAGTGACACTTCTGAAATCTTTCTGACCTGGTCATAAGAATCGGGGTTTGAAGGGGGGTCTTTGCACTGCCTAAGTTTCTCAGAAGGCCCAAGTTCCGTAGCACTGCTAGCCCTCTCTTCCAGTTTTGAATCCTCTTCCCCACACCCCACCCCAAGTTGAAGACTGAAACCAGAGCTTTGCACATACTAAGCTGCTACACAAGCACTCTGCCGCAGAGCTACATCCCCAGCCATGAATCTTTTCTAAATCAGCTGCTATCCCTAACTGTGCACTCTACATAAAAGCAATTATTTGCCCCTTTTCTAGTATTATTTTTCAAGTCTGAGAGCATAGCTCTGAAACTCAACCTCAGGGTTTTATAAGAAAGGTATTAAGTTCTAAGACAATGGGGTCATATTCACCATAGGTAGGTAAGAGAAAACTCACCAAACTGCTTTTCTAGACACAGCTGTCATCTTTCCATTTGAATGAAAGAAAAAAAATGAGTTCGTGGATTTTCTTAATTAGGTCTACTTTCTTCCACACCTAAATTATGTTTCTTTTTAAGTTCAAAAAAGATCAAAGCAATCTCTTGAGGCCATTTTCTTGTCATTGATGTTTCAAATACAGCAAAACATCTTTACTGAATTGTCATGAATTCAATACAGCTTAAAGTTTGTGGTGCTAGTTTTCCTTGTCAACAAACATTTTTACACATCATTTCCATATCACCCCTCATTGTATTTTATGTGTCCAGGTACATTCTTGTTAATCTTCCTTACCTATCACATTGGGTTCAGACAAACAAATCTGGCTGGAGGAATGGAAATATTATGCACATACAAAGCAAAAAATGATGCAGGCTGAGCACAGATGTCATCAGTAGCAATAGAAGAAGAAGCCATTTGTAACGTTAAGGGTGGGCAGAGAGGGTGTTTCTGCCTGTTAAGACAGGAGGAGGCAAAGGCTACTCATAAGAGTAGACTCTTCTCAGAAAGTGACCTCAAGCTGTTGCTATAGCAGCAGATGGTGATACAGCTCAGCAGTTGGTATCTACTCAGCTAACAGTGTGTGAGAGCAGAATCTCAGACCTCTCCATGAAAGGTCTCCCACAGAGTGAGCAGCCTTGCCCTTGGCACTGAAGACTACCAGAAGAAACTTGTTGCCACCCTCCTGACAGGTTAAGGCACACAAGATCCATCAAGCCATAACTCCAGTCAGGGATTTCAAGGAAAAGAAGGCTTTTATTCCTTGGGGAAGTTCTGGGAAGAAAAATTCCTTTTGGACACCATGATTGCTTTTTTCTTCTCAAAGTTCATTTGCCTTTGTATAGCTCATTATTTCTGAAGAGGTATTCAGTAGAATAAAAGATGTCAAAGATAGGAGGAGAAACCAATACTAACCATTACTTGTGAAAGCAAAAAGAAAAGATGCTGAAAAAAAATTTTTTTAATTGTTGAGAATTTGGTTTTAAAAAATTTAAATTTCCTTATGGACCAAAATTAGCCCAATACTGTGTCTATGACAATGACATTAATGGTGATGTAAAGCAGCTGCTTCACCCAGTCTGGCAAAGTTTCAGGAATTTTGTAAGCCAGGAATAACTATATTTAAGATTAAATTATGTAAGATTACAATCAAATAAATTATATTGAAATTGATAATAAACATAATTTTCATTGAATTATTTTGCCACATTTAACACTTATCTATGCTATCACTGTTATATACATCTATTATATGTGCATGATGGAAAAAACATCAAACAGTGTTACTATGCATCTCTTTTTAATTCCCCTTAGTGACATGTTTATAACTTGATATAGGCATTATAGGAGGATTTACATCATGGAAGTCAGCAAAAGCTAAAAGTCGGGGTTTGAGTTATTGTTTTGAATGTATAGGCTTAAGAAAGAGATGGAGAAAACTTTAATGATGCATATTAAACTTAGAAGTATAATGTGTCTGTAGCCAAGTACTCTAAACACTAGATTTTTTCTAAATTCTACATTTGAAACTTATCATCTGATTTCAACAAAGAAGTCACTTATTACTAAATGAGATTCTGACATACATAGTACTGAAGCTCAAAGTGATTTTTTAAAATAAATGTGATTTGTATAAGAATGAAAATAATTCAATTATAGATCATATAACAGATGTAATGATAAATTTTACTGAGAAAAGAGTTGGCAAGTAGGGATGAAAGTCCATTTGTCAGGCTGTGGTTGAATTGCAACTACAGGTTAGCTACAGACACAAAAGACTCGCAAAAATCAACAAAAATTATTTTTTGAGAAGCAATCAGTTACATGGCATTTATAATAAATGCTGTTATCTGTAAATGTGTGCTACTTATCTGGATATCTGTAATATTTGTTGCAATATTTATAATAAAGTGTATATGTATGTATGTGCATAATTAACACAAATATATTATGGTTTGAATTTGTTGCCAAAAACATGTGTTGAAAGGCTGGGGGTGTAGTTCAGTGATAGAGCACCTTCTATCACCTAGAATGTGTAAGGCCTGGGGTGTTCAATCCCCAGTATTACACAAAGAAAAAGAAAGAAGGAAATGTGTTAGACTTTAATCTTCAATGCAATAAGGTTAAGAGGTGGGACATTAGAGAGACTATTAGATCATGTGTGCCCTGCCTTCATGTACAGATTAATTCCATTATTGTGGGAGTGGATTTTTTATCATGAGAATGGGCTCCTTACAAAAGGACATATTTGGCCCCCTCTTGCTCTCTCTCACCTGTTCTCTCTCTCTCTCTCTCTCTTGCCTTTCTGCTCTTCACCATGGGATGATGTAGCAAGAAACCCCTAACCAGATGCTGGAGCCTGGATCTTATACTTCTGCATCTCCAGAATCATAAAACAAAAAATTTCCATTCAATAAAAATTACCCAGTCTCAAGTATTCTGTCATAAAAGAACAAAACAGATTCTGTGTGTATGTATTTTTCTTGGGGTAGTTAAATATTTACCAGCATATCATTAAACATTAGATGTAGAGATGGTACAGGGACCCATGAGAATAGACTCTAATTTATTATTTTCAAATGTTATGAGCTCTGAACATCCCTATGTGCCATTTAAATTTATAAGGTGGGTACTTTATCCATGAATTTAACTAAAACTTGCTTGAGCCTGCTCATATATTTATCCAACATGATCTCAGGAAGTAATGAGTTCCATATTTCTTATTCATGCTTCCTAAGATTTTAGGGAAAAGAATCTCTCCAATCAATGTTCAGACTAATTTTAAAATTAATTGCCCAGCATATATAAGATACTCTTAATGGTTAATTCGAGAAAGTGAGACTGAGGAGTCTAGAAAGATGAAAGGGGATCTGATCTTTATTTTCATTAAATACAAGTCCAAACTGGTTCCCCAAGGAGGAGGAAAGGCTGAAATAAAGATAAGGTATTTTCGTACAGAAAAGGAGTCAAAAACATGTTGCTTGGCAAGGAAAGTAGATTTTGGGTTCACTTATTTAGATTACACCATATTCAAAAGTTATTTAAATACCTCAGAGAATGACAATAAAACCAAGGTGAAGGGATAATCATGGTAGCATAGAAAAGGGACCCCATGGATAAAGTTAGCATACTAACATGCATGCATTGGGGTCCTGCATCACTACAAGGAATAAATAGAATCCACCTCTACACAGGGGAGTTTTGGGGCTCAGAATAGAAGGAGATATATAAACAGCCTTGTCAGATTGGTTCACAAAGACATCTAGACATCAAGTATCTCTTGTTCACCATTGAACATACTGGGAAAAGAAGACAGAAAGACATTTACTGAATAACCTTAGGCACAAAAACTCAGGAACCCTTGTTGTTTTAGCAAACCAGTCCTTCCCTGGGTGATGCTTCTTGCTCCTATCAGCAGAACAAATGAGCATTACAGTGCTTCAGAATTCCAGATAGAAGTGGTCCTTATGGAAGCCAGAGAGCCCAATTAGATGAGCCATTAAGACCTCTCTTAAATTTCTAGTCAATTTGATGAGTTCTTCACAGTACATTCCAGAATGTTCCCTCTATAGCAGATATTAGTCCTGTTATCTAATTGTCACTCCAAAAGTACCTTAACTTAGGCAACTCTTTAAAATTCAGAAATCTATCCCTTTCTTCCACCCCCTCACCAAATTTTACCAGCTGCTCAAGGCCCAGCAGGAGTCCCAGATATTATACTTTAATTTCTCAATCATACATTTGTTAAGAAGTTCATCTATTTTCCACAAATGTAAACATTTTCCTGACCACTTTCCAAACCTAATTATTTGAGATTAGAAGCCTGTTGGCAATAGGCACTCTGGGCTAAATGACTGAAATCATAGAGCTGCTTTATATGCATAGAAAGGAAGTCTGGCAACCAACAAGGACTGTCACGCGCCATGGGCTGGGTGTGAACTGTTGAGCATTATAGCCTAACAAATAGGAAAATCTGGCGTCTGGGAAATTCAATGGACATTTCCTCTGTGTAAGATTGCCCTGACATTGTGACCCTATTCAGCTCTGCCCCAGGTCCCACACAGCACCTGAGATGAGGTGGCCTGCTGTAGCCACACAGCCCTTCTGTGATGGATGTGACCTGCCAAGATGCCAGTCAACCTACTGACTGCAAGACATCCCTAAGCAAGATTCTGCCCTTGAAAACTTATCCCTATATTTTGATGTACCCACGTAAATAAACCATGGAGCCATTTTCTTGTTGTCTAGGCTCAGCTCCTGCGTAGACTGGATCTATCAGGTGCTCCAACCCTTAAACTTAATTCTGACTTTGTCTTTTGTTCTTCACTAATTGTTATTGACTTTAATTTCTCAGGTGGTTTATACCCTCCTTGGCAGGAAGAAGGACCTCCCAACAAGATGCTGGCCATCTCCCCATAAACAACATCAACTATTAAATGGCAACTCAATCAACAAAGTAGCTTTTTAAATCCTGACACACTATGTTACTTGATCATCACTGTCAAGGCACAGGGAAAATTACTTGGAATACACTTTCAGTCCTGTGTTTTTTCTTTTAAAAATATACACTACATCAGAAAAAAATAAAATCTACTCCACTCTTTTGAGGAAAAAATCCATGTCAAGACCCCTAGTTTTTCTTGTTGAAGGTAGAGTAGATGTATTTTCCTTTTGCTAAGTACAACTAAAAGTCCTGGATATCATATATAAAATAAACATAAAATGGACAGAAAAAGCCAGACTGGCTAGGAACCTAAAAATGTGAGAAAAACACAGAGGTGATTTGCCTGAGTTTTAATTTTGCCTCATGTATCCTAGACTTAGAGCTGAAGAAGCCAGCAACCCAGAAACCCAAACAGGAGCAGACAAAAAGAACTCCAGCAAAAACCTGCTCTTAAAGCCTAATAAGACAAAAAAAATAAACAACAGCCATTCTACTGTATGCAAATACCACAGAAAAAATAATGGCCCCATCCTGCTCATACCAGAAAAGGCCAAATGGGGAGTTCAGACTTCCACTCTCATGAGGATACCATGAGGCACCCATCACTCCTGCTGAGGTGCTGTGAGTAAGAGCCAAGAAAGGAGCTGACATCTTTCCAGCCAGTAACCCAGGTCCCTCTCCATGGTGTCAGGGGTGATTATATAGGATGCCAGAACTCCCTACCTTGGATAGCAACAAAGGCCACTTGGACTTTTACCTCTACATGGCAGTAATGAGGTAATGCTTCCTGCCAATTATGCTGGTGCAATAACAGAGAAAGCCAGTTAAAATTGAAGCTTTAAATAATATCTAATCTTATAATGAAAAATATCCAGATCTCCGTAAAATATATCACTCATGTTACACCAAAAAACAAGAAAATCTCAAACTGAATGTAAAAAGACAATAAAAAGATGCCACCACAAGACAGCAGAGATGCTGCAATTATCTGACAAAAGATTTTAAAGCAGCCATGAAAAAAGTGCTCCATTTTCAATTATGAACAACTTGAAAAAATGAAAAAAAATTTAAATCAGAAAACTCATTGAAAAAATAATAATAATAATAGGGGATCCTAGAGTGGAACAAGCAGACAATGGGGAGGGAGAGGAAGGGAGGGAAATGGAAGGTACTGGGAAATGAGATGTATCAAATTATGTTATGTTCATGTGCACATATGACATAATGAATCTCATTTTATATATAATTATAATGTAGCAATAAAAAAGCTGGCTTTGAATAAAACCTAATTTCCTACAAAAAAATGCAAAGAAATATAAATTCTCAATAATACAACAGAAGATATAAAGATCAAACAGAACCTTTAGAACTTAAAAGTACAATAATAAAACTGAACATGCAATAGGGAAATTAAATAACAAAATAGAAGAGATAGAGGAAAGAATCGGTGAATTAGACATAGAACAATATAAGTTATCTAACCTGGGGGAGGGAAAAGAGAGAAGGAAAACAGAATTTTCTAAAAATGAACAGACTGAGGGACATGTGAGACAACAAGAAAAGATCTAGTATGTATGTCATTGGAGTCCTAGAAAGAGAAGAAAAAGAGGGCAGGGCTGAAAAGATTTCTAAGAAACAGTGGCTGTCTGGGGATAAAGCTCAGTGGTAAAGCCCTGGTGAAAGAAAGAAAGAAAGAAAGAAAGAAAGAAAAAGAAAGAAAGAAAGAAAGAAAGAAAGAAAGAAAGAGAGAGAGAGAGAGAGAGAGAGAGAGAGGGAGGGAGGGAGGGAGGGAGGGAAGGAAGGAAAGAAGGAAGGAAGGAAGGAAGAAAGAAAGGAAGGAAGGAAGGAAGGAAGAAAGAAAGGAAGAAAGGAAGAAAGAAAGGAAGAAAGGAAGGAAGAAAGGAAGAAAGAAAGAAAGAAAGGAAGGAAGAAAGAAAGGAAGGAAGAAAGAAAGAAAGGAAGGAAGGAAGGAAGGAAGAAAGGAAGGAAGGAAGGAAGGAAGAAAGAAAGAAAGGAAGGAAGGAAGGAAGGAAGGAAGGAAGGAAGGAAGGAAGGAAGGAAGGAAGGAAGGAAGGAGAAAAAAAGAAAGAAAAAAGAAAGAGAATGCCTGAAAACTTCCCTAACTTAATGAGAAAACATAAACCTATGGATTTGTGAAGTTTAGTGAAGACGAAAGAATTAACCCAAAGAAATCCACCCCGATGCACATAACTATTTAACTTTTAAATACTAAAGACAAAGAAAAAAAGTCTTGAATGTAACCAGAGAAAAATAACACTTCACCAACCATGGAAAAAAATTCTAAGAAAATAGAACTTTTGCCAAAAAAAATAATAATAAAGTATAGAAGAAAGTGGCACAATATTTTTTTAAGTGAAAGAAAAGAACTGTTAATCGAGAATTCTATGCCTGGTGAAAATGCCCTTTGTAAATGATGGAGAAATTATGAGATGCTCAGATGAAGTAAAACTAAAAGAAATTGTTGTCAGCAAACATACCCTAAAAGAATGGCTAGTGAAATTCTCTTAACAGAAAATAAAAGAAAGAATATTGGAACATTAGGAAGGAAGGAAAAACAAGGTAAACAAAAAAAAAAAAGTAAATTCACTAGGGTTTTTTCCTTTTGAATTTTCTATGCTTAACTACTAAAGCAAAAATTATAACACTGTCATAATACTATCCAAATATATGTAGAGATAATTTTTAGTATAATTAAATTATTTTTTTAAAGGAGAAAAAGGGATACAAAAAGAGGTAAAGTTTTTATACTTCCTTTGAAATGGTAAATTAGTGGCACTATTAGACTGAAATAACATATATAAATAATGTAATGCCTATAGCAACTAAAAAAATTATTCAGAGGTACACTTGAAAACTATAGATAAACCAAACTGTAATTCTAAAAATGTATTCTGGTAACTTACAGAAAGACAGGGGAAAGATAACAAACAATAAAGAAAAAGAAAATTAACAAACAGAAAACAAAAAAAATGACAGATATTATCCTTAATACATGAATAATTACATTAAATATAAATGGTCTAAATATACCAATTAAAAATAAAAGGCAGAGGTTAACAAAGTGTGAGTGAGTACAAAACAAGGCAGCTACCATCCTGCAGATGAAACCAAACCTGCCAACACCTTAATCTCAGACTCTCAGTCTCTAGAACTGTGAGAATACAAATCTGTTGTTTAAACCACCTAATCTGTGGGATCTCATCATGAAAGTCCTAACAGTCCTAGGAAACTAGTATACTCTCATCCAACAGAACCTAACTGACATTTATAAAACAATCTATCCAACAACAGCAGAATACACACTCTTTTCAAGTGACCTTAGAATATATACCAAGATGTGCTATATTCTGAGCCATAAAACTAATCTCAACAAATTAAAAGGAATTAAAATCTCATAGTACATAATCTGACCACAGTAAAAACAAGCTATAAATCAATAATGAAGGAAAATCTCCAAATACTTGGAAACTAAACAATATACTTCTAAACAATCCATGGTTCAAAAAGAAAATCTCAAAGCAAATTTTTAAAAATACAATTAATCAAATTAAAATGGAAATACAATATATCAGATACGTGGGATACAGTTAAAGTAGTGCTAAAAAGAAAATGTACAAGCTGGACATGGAGGCCCATGCCTATAATCCCAGTGACTCGGGAAGCTGAGACAGGAGGATTATGAGTTCAAAGCCAGTCTTAGCAAAAGCAAGGTGCTAAGCAACTCAGTGAGACTCTGTCTCTAAATAGGGCTGGGGATGTAGCTCAGTGGTCAAGTGCCCTGAAGTTCAATCCCCAGTACCAAAAAAAAAAAAAAAAAAGAAAACAAGAAAAATGTATAGTACTAATGCATACATTAAAACCATAGAAGGCTGAGAATATAGCTTAGTGTACAGCATTCTAGCATGTGTAAGGCCCTGGATTTAACACCCCATGCTCTCACCATGATGTTCTGCCTCAGGCCCAAAGCAATGGAGTCAGTGAACCATGGACTAAAACCTCTGAAGCTGTTCTTATCCGGTATTTTGGTCACAGTGACAAAAACCTAACTAATAAAATATCCTTCAAAAATATCTCCATATAGTTTATTTGACCACTATCTCTTTCTACTTTCTTTTACATTTATCTTTGTCATTTCAATTCTCTTCTTTTCTTCCTATTCTAATTCTAAGAATAGAATTATGCACCTTGATCTAAGAGATGCTAAGAGACCCACTTCACCCAGTCCTTATTATTATTTTCATGCCTAAAATCAGTACCATTAGTCATTCCTCATATTTTTATTATTAAACATTGATTTAAGAGTGAAGACCTTCAGGTTTCTTCCCCACATGTAAGGGATGGGTAAAAGTAGTAACTTAGAGGCCAGGTGTGCCTATAATCCCAGGGGCTCTGGAGGCTCAGGCAGGAGGATCATGAGTTCAAAGCCAGCCTCAGCAAAAGCGAAGTGCTAAGCAACTCAGTGAGACCCTGTCTCTAAATAAAACACAACGTAAGACTGGGGATGTGGCTAAGTGGTTGAGTGCCCCTGAGTTCAATCCCCAGTACCCTCTACAAAAAAAAAAAATAGTAACACATCAATAAGGCAATTGGGGAAGGGGAGTAGACTGAAGATCATCACTGGTTGGATCCCCTAGACTCAAATTTGTGTGCAGAAATTTTATTGGTAAGAATCAACATCTCAGGATCAACATCTGTTGGGGAGTAAAGAAGGACAAGACAGAGGAAAAAATTGACAATCACAACAAAGGCCAACAGTATAGAGATTTCTAGAGCTGGAATGTCCCTGCACAGTCATCCCAAATTGGACAAGGGAACCATGAGTTTTTATCCCCACATTAGAGATATGATCTTGGTAGAGACAATCCTCTTCAGTGGAGGACAATCACCAGAAGGGAACTCAGCCATCAACACTCCTGGCAACTGGGGAATGAATATTGAAGCCTTCAGAGAAGAGATCTGGGCAACACATCGCAACATCTACTACAAAAACCACCATCCTGCCACTTCCATACTTTTGCCTTGATCTACCAAGCACTAGAGAGATCGAGATCATTGTTATCATGGGGAAAAGAAAGGGTCAGTCAGTGTACCAATAGGAAAGAGATGACACAATCATGGTAGGGGAACATAGGAAGGGTTTAATTATAGTGAGCTCTTTGCAAAGATACAGGTCAAGTACAAGGGAATAACAAGGTAACCATGCAGCTATTATTACCTCTCCTTGGCCAGAGGAACAAAAGAAAGGAGAAGATACAGGAACTCATAAGGCAAATACCATGTAAGGGAAGGCATAGTGAAAGTAACAGGGACCCTCAGATGAGGTCACAGCCAGATTGCAGTCTTCACATGGCGCGAGCCAGGGAACTGCATACACAAGCTTTACTCTTATCAGAGTTCTCAATTAGCCCAAACGCACCAGGAAGAGAGCCTAGTACTATTATTACCAGTTCACTGGAAGAGAGTCCCAGGGGGTCCCAGGTCCAGGTTCTTGGTATCCAGAACAAAGAACTGAGCTACACACTAGAGGTTGGCAAGCAAATCAAAGTTTATTAAAAGTGAAAGAACACACTGGCACAGCAGAGTAAGCCAGTTTAAGTCTCTATCTACACAGTGGAGCTCATTTATATTGGGCTATTAGTTCTCCTCCTTCTCCCCTGAGTGCATTTGGGATTTATTGACACCTTGATTGACAGCTATACCTGACATAATTTGTTTTCTATTGTGTACACCTAAGTTTCTCCCCAACAAACAAAATGCAGAGAGGAAATGCAAATCACAATGCTAATGATATGTTAACTACCAACAGGTTAACTTTAGGTCAGTCCCTCAATCTGTTGTACATGCCCAAGATCAGGTGCCTTCCCTTCAGGGAGAAGTCCCCTTGTGGTCATCTATCCTCCTCCCTTTAACTGCAAGATGCCCCAGTTTCCACAGGCAGAGTGTCAGGTGAAGTTTTAGGTGGAGACTGAGGGTTTTGGGGGTGGTCTGTCTTTTCTATCCCATCTGTAGGCCCTGTCTCCTACCTAACACTATAGTCCATACAAGCCAGCCTTCTGAGAGAGAGCAAGGAGAGAATAGAAGGGAATGGATCTGGAAGCACGAGTATAAACTGACATGGATTTAAAAGGATATACACTGCTCAAAACATTGTGCCCAAACATGCTCCCATTTTCAGCAATGAATATTTAAGGGAGTGACAATCAATCTGCTTCTGCAATTGAAATGACACCTTAGAAAATAAATGGATAATGCTCAGTATACTAGCAGTGGAGAGTCAGTATATGGCATAAAGATTAGGAGGATCCAATCTTTTTGAAATTGTTTAAAGCCACTGGAACATGCTAGAATTGAATTTCAATTATTTGGTGTGTTTAGGGAAAAGGGAAATGAGAAAGATAAAGAGTACAGCAATGATGAGAAAACTAAGGCCAGAGGAACATACCAATTACCTAAGAGCTTTTACTCCCCCCCCAAAAAAAAACTTGAGCTCCATAGACACTAAGTTAATACCAATGCAACCCTGAGTATATTTTTTTTAATTCTATAGGTACTCCTGACACAGAATCAAAGTTAAGAACTATTGTCATAGTCACCAAATAGATAGGCTCATGTTAAAAGTACTAAAGAGGGGCTGGGGTTGTAGCTCAGTGGTAGAGTGCTTGCCTGGCATGTGTGAGGCACTGGGTTTGATTCTCAGCACCACATATAAATAAATAAAATAAAGGTCCATCAACAACTAAAAAAAAAGTTAATAAAAAGTACTAATGACTCATATAAAACAAAAAGAGAGAAGGCCTTTAGCCTCTGACTGGCTTAAAGTACATGGGAGCTTAAAGTACATGGGAGCTTAAAGTACTTTAAGAATGTTTTCAAAAAACTAATGTCAAGCAGTTTGATCATAAAAATGAACAACTTGCTTTTTCCCATTTGATTAATGTTCAGTAATCCCATTGGCCATTTACAGTTATACATTGTTTGTAAACATGAGCCAAAGTATTTCAAAGAAAAAAGATAACTTGAGTTTTTTCAAAATACAATGCAATTGTTTGGTAAAAATTAATTAAGTCCCATATATATCCAAACTGAGGAGAGTTTTGTCATAAACACTAATGCAAAGTCTTAGAGAATATGCTAGAAAAATGGTAGACTCAACTCACTTCACAACCTCTCCATTCCCAACTCCAGTCTGCACACACTTTTGGAGCCAAATTTCTGCTAAGGATCATGGTTACCTACCTGTGCATTAGGTCTTGGGCTCTGCAGAAAATTAAACAAAGGAGACTAGTGTTAACAATTCTCTCTGGAGAATTTGTCTAAAGGAATCTTAGAATGAGACAGAGAAAGGGATTGAGTCCTCCTTATCCCTGAAGCTGAAGAATACAAGGAGACCTGGGAGAAAGGATGCTTCAGCAGCCTCTTCTCTCTGGCAGAATTGCAGCCATTTTCCATACATATGCCAACAACCAGACCTGATCCTGAGTGAGCCCCTACAACCATCTGAGGGTGCACAGCATCAAGAGAAGTACAGTGTGTAAGGAAAAAGTAAGTATATGTCTTTACAGTCAGTGGAAAAAACTAAATTCTCCCATTTTAAAAGGAATGTTGGTAGATTAAATACATAAAGTCATATTCTGTTTAAAAGCAACAAACTTTTAAAAATGGCAAGAATGATTGACAATAATGCAAAACACAAGAAAGTACAAGTCTAATATCAAGAACAAGAAAAAAGTAGCAAGAAAAAATCAAACAAGGAGAATTTAAAGATAAAAACATTAAACACTGAAGAATAATATTGTATTAATAAGTATACGAAGAAAAATAGTGATAGACTATATGCAAAAAAACTCTATATGCATCACATAATGTCAGTTAAATTTATAAAAATAGAAAATAAAAATGACAAACATACAAATATAGAAAGAGGCTTAAATACATTTCTTAAAAAATTTAGCAAATATATGAACATTAGGTCAAAGGTAAATTAAATAACATTTTATTTTAGATAGAGCAAAACCTTACACCCCTTAAATACAAAATACATAGTTTATAAATGGACCATTTGGAAAATAAAGTTATGTAGTTGGCCACAAAGGAAAAATTTAACAAACTGAATGTAATATAAATTTTACAAGCCATTTTTCCTAATAATAAAATAAAATTACAAATAATAAAAGCTTGATTCCAAAAATATTGAATAGTTGGAGATGCACAAATGTCCTTGGATTAAATAAGAAATCTAATCGACAACTATCTGAGGAGCAATGAAAAGGAATTTATATCAACTTCTCTGAAACTTTACAAAACCTAAATGCACAACTTACAATGCCTTTATAATTACAAAAAAAAATAAAGAAAATGAACTAAATTCACATACTAGGAAATTTAAGATAGAGTGTTAAAATGAAGAGAAACAAATAGGAAGAAGGAGTTATCTAAAGTTTGGGGGGAGCACAGGCCAAAGCCCAGACTACCTTCAGACCACTATGGGAGCCCAACCAAGTTCAAACCCAAGATTGCTACCCGCCAATCACAGGGGAACCCAGACCCAGGTGAAGGACTGCTTCCAGGGACCCTTGCAGGAGATTGGGCCTAAGTAAGAACTGGAACCACCCCCAGTTCTGCACAAGAACCCCTGCTGACTGAAGAGAGGCCAAGGCCCAGGACCACCTTCAGCAACCTCCGCAGGAGCCTAGCCAAGATCAAGCCCAAGATTGATACCCACCAATCCACTGACCCACAAGGGAAACCCAGACCTAGGCAAAGGACTGCCTCTGGGGACTCTTGCAGCTGAGGCCCAGGACAACCCCCAGTTTGGCACCAGAGACCCTGCTGATCAGCGAGAGCCCAGGCCCAGGGGTGGACTCACCACCTGGAACCCCTGAGGGAGTCCAGGCCAAGATCAGGGCTAGGACTGCCCTCACAGGTCTGTGTGAGAGCCAAAGCCCAGGACCACCACTGCACAGAGTGGATCCACACTGTTGCTCCCTTCCTGTATCCATCTTGTACACTGCAGCCATCCCTATAGTTCTTCCCATGTATTAGCCTCTACCTTGGGACAATAGTCAGGGCCTGGAGGCCATGGCCTGACAAAGCACTGCATCTCTGATCAATCAGCCCAAAGCCATTGTAACTCTCATCCTTTTAGCCCCATCTCTGAAAGTGTTTGCCTCCATCTTGGGCCACTCCCACTGCCATCTTGAGTTACCTCCACTACCGCCACCACCATCTTTAGTGGCAGTAGTGTCCATCTGGGGACACCTGCTGGGGACTGAAAGTGAACTCCAAGGTGAGATACAGGTAATCTGTAGTGTCACTACAAGATTATGGGATAGAAACTACAATACCTCAGATCGGGACTGCAAGAAAGGAAGATACATAATCAACATGAAAAAACAAGGGAAGAAAGTGCCCCAAATAAACCAAGATATTACAATAATAGAATCCATTGACAGCACAATTGATGAAAGGTCAGAGAAAGAATTCAGAATGTACATAATTAAAATGATCTGCGAATTAAAGAATGACTTAAGCAAGCAAATACAGACAAAAATTGATCACTCCAACAAAAAAATAAGAGAGCAAATAAAGGCAACCATTGATCACTCCAACAAAGAGATAAGAGTACAAATAAAGGCAACCATCAATCACACCAACAAAGAGATAAGGGAGCAAATACAGGTAGCAAAAGATTACTTTAAGAAAGAGCTAGAGATTGTGGGGGGAAAACCAATCAGAAATTCTTGAAATGAAGGAAACAATAATCCAAATAAAAAACTTGATAGAAAGCATCACCAGCAGACTAGATCAGTTGGAAGACAGAACCTCAGTAAAGAAGATAAAATGTACAGTCTTGAAAATAAAGTTGATTATACAGTGAAGATGGTAAGAAATCATGAAGAGAACATACAAGAATTATGGGATAGCATCAAAAGGCCAAATCTAAGATTTATCGGGAGAGAAGAAGGCACAGAATTTCAAACCAAAGGAATGCACAACCTCTTCAATGAAGTAATATCAGAAAATTTCCCAAACATGAAAAAGTGAGTTGGAAAATCAAATACAAGAGGCTTACAGGACACCAAATGTACAAAATTACAACAGATCTACACCAAGGCACATTATAATGAAATGCCCAGCATACAGAATAAGGATAGAATTTTATAGGCCTCAATAGAGAGGAATCAGATTACATATAGGGGGAGACCAATTCATATCTCAGCAAATTTATCAACCCACACCCTAAAAGCCAGGAGATCATGGAACAACATGTACCAAACTCTGAAAGAAAATGGATGTCAATCAAGAATCTTACAACCAGCAAAACTTAGCTTCACATTTGATGATGAAATAAAAACCTTCTGTGATAAGCGAAAGTTAAAAGAATTTACAGCAAGAAAGCCTACACTACACAGCATTCTCGGTAAAATATTGATTGAGGAGGAAATGATAACCAACAATGAAAATACACAAAGAGAGGAAAGGCCAATGAAAATACACAAAGAGAGGAAAGGCCTTTCCTAAAGGAAAGGCCAATCAAAGGAGGAACCAAGTCAAGGTAAAAACCAAAAATAAACCAAAATGACCGGGATTACAAATCATATTTCAGTAATAACCCTGAATGTGAATGGCCTAAACTCATCAATTAAAAGACATAGATTGACAGACTGGATTTTAAAAAAAAAGACCCAGGTTGTGGCTGAGGTTGTAGCTCAGTGGCATAGTGCTTGCCTCTCTGAGTTTGATCCTCAGAACCACATAAAAATAAATAAAATACACTGTGTCCATGTATAACTAAAAAATATTTTTTAAAAAAAGCTCAATTTCCTAAGAGACTCCAAATTAGGCAGAACACAAAACACCTCTATCTGCCTACAACAAATTACTTTATTAGACAGAAATCACAGGTATGGAAAGGCTATGTCTGGTCTATCTGCTTCTTGCAAAGAAATTTAGTAGAAGATAGTGACTTATGGTAATTAAAATACAAAAGACCCAATAATATGCTGCCTTCAAGAGACTCATCTCATAGGAAGAGACATCCACAGACTGAAAGTGAAAGGGTGAGAGAAAACGTAACACTCACATGGACCGCATAAACAAGCAGGAGTTTCCATCCTCATATCAGATAAAGTGGACATCAAACCAAAGTTAGTGAAAAGGGATAAAGAAGGACATTTCATACTTCTTAAGGGAATCATACATCAAAAGACATAACAATCATAAATATCTATGCCCCAAATAATGAGGCATCTGTGTATATAGAACAAACCCTCCTCAACTATAAGAATCAAATAGACCATAACACAATATTAGTTGGTAACTTTAACACAGCTCTCTCACCACTGGATAGATCTTCCGAACAAAAACTAAACAAAGAAATCATAGAACTCAAAAAAAAACAATCAATAATTTAGACTTAACAGACATATATATAGTATTTCATCCATCAATGAGCAAATACACTTTTTTCTCAGACATGGATCCTTCTCCAAAATAGATGATATGTTATGCCACAAAGCAAGTCTTAGCAAATACAAAAAAAAATAGAGATACTACTCTGCAACCTATCTGACCATAATGGAATAAACTTAGAAATCAATGGCAGATTAAAAAATAGAAACTACTCCAACACCTGGAGACTAAATAATATGCTATTGAATGATGCGTGGATAACAGAAGACATCAGGGAAGAGATAAAAAAAAATTCTTAGAGGTAAATGAAAACCCCAATACAACATATCAAAATCTCTGGGACACCATGAAGGCAGTGCTAAGAGGAAAGTCCATTGCATTAAGCTCATTCATTTAAAGAAGAAAAAGTCAACAAAGAAATTACTTGACACTATACCTCAAAGCCCTAGAAAAAGAGGAACAAACCAACACCAAAAGTAGCAGAAGACAGGAAATAATTAAAATCAGGGCTGAAATCAATGAAATTGAAACAAAAGAAACAATTGAAAAAATTGACGGAACAAAAAGCTGGTTCTTTGAAAAAATAAATAAAACTGACAAACCCTTAGCCACCCTAATGAAAAGAAGGAGAAAGAAAACCCAGATTACTAAAATTCATGATGAAAAGAACTATCACAACATACACTACTGAAATACAGAGGATAATTAGAAGCTATTTTGAAAATTTATACTCCAGTAAAATAGAAAACCCTGAAGACACCAACAAATTTCTAGAAGGATATGACCTAACCAAACTGAACCAGGAGGACATACACAATTTAAACATCAATTTCAAGCAAGAAAATAGAAGACGCCATCAAAAGCCTACCAACCAAGAAAAGCCCAGGACCAGATAGATTCTCAGCTGAGTTCTACAAGACCTTCAAAGAAGAATTAATACCAATACTCCTCAAACTCTTTCACAAAGTAGAAAAGGAGGGAACCCTTCCAAACTCATTCTAAGAGGCTAGTATCACCCTGATACCATAACCAGAAAGAGACACATCAAAAAAGGAAAATTTCAAATCAATATCCATGATGAACATAAATGCAAAAATCCTCAATAAAATTTTGGCAAATCGCATACAAAAGCATATTAAAAAAATAGTGCACATGATCAAGTAGGGTTCATTCCAGGGATACAAGGTTAGTTCAACAAACTGAAATCAATTAACATAATCTATCACATCAATAGACTTAAAGATAAGAATCACATGATTTTATCAATTGATGCAGAGAAAGCATTTAAACACATTTTTTCTAGTGTCTAAAACACTAGAAAAACTAGGGATAGTAAGAACATACCTCAACATTGTTAAAGCAATCTATGCTAACCCTAAGGCCAACATTCATCCTAAATGCAGAAAAATTGGAAGCATTCCCTCTAAAAATGGGAACAAGACAGGAATGCCCTCTTTCACCACTTCTATTCAACGTAGTCCTTGAAACTCTAGCCAGAGCAATTAGACAAATGAAAGACATTAAAGGGATACGAATAGGAAAAGAAAAACTCAAACTATCAATATTTGTAGACAACATGCTATTATACTTGGAGAGTCCAAAAAATTTCACCAGAAAACTTCTAGAATTAATAAATGAATTCAGCAAAATTGCAGCATATAAAATCAACACCCATAAATCAAATGCATTTCTATACAGCAGCAATGAATCCTCTGATAAAGAAATCAGGAAAACTACTCCATTCACAATAGCCTCAAAAAAATAAAATACTTGGGAATCAATCTAACAAGAGACATTAAAGACCTCTACAATAAAAACTATAGCACACTAAAGAAAGAAATTGAAGACCTTAGAAGATGGAAAGATCTCCCATGCTCTTGGATAGGCAGAATCAATATTATTTAAATGGCCATACTACCCAAAGTGCTATACAGATTCAATGCAATCCCAATTAAAATCCCAAAGTCATTTCTTATAGAAATAGAAAAAGCAATCATGAAATTTATTTGGAAAAATAAGAGACCCAGAATAGCCAATGCAATCCTTAGCAAGAAGAGTGAAGCAGGTGGCATGAGAATACCAGACCTTAAACTATACTATGAAGCTATAGTAACAAAAACAGCATGGTTCTGGCATTAAAATAGAAACATAGACTGATGGTACAGAATAGAAGACACAGAGACAAATCCACTTAAATACAGTTATCTCATACTAGACAAAGCACCAAAAACATACACTGGAGAAAAGATAGCCTCTTCAACAAATGGTACTGGGATATGCATATGCAGCAAAATAAAACTAAACTCCTATCTCTCACCATGCACAAAACTCAACTCAAAGTGGATCAAAGATCTAGGAATTAGACCAGAGACCCTGTGCCTAATTGAGGAGAATGTAGGCTCAAATCTTAATCATGTCAGATTAGGCCTCAACTTCCTTAACAAGACTCCTAAAGCACAAGAAATAAAATCAATAATCAATAAATGGGATGGATTCAACTAAAAAGCTTCTTCTCAGCAAAAGAAACAATCAATGAGGTGAAGACAGAGCGTACATTCTGGGAACAAATCTTTGCCATACACACATCAGATAGAGCACTGATCTCCAGGATATATAAAGAACTCAAAAAACTTAACACCAAAAATCTAACAACCCAATCAATAACTGGGCTAAGGAGCTGGACAGATACTTCTCAGAAGATATACAATCAGTCAACAGACATATGAAGAAAATGTTCAACATCTCTAGCAATTAGAGAAATGCAAATCAGTACTACTCTAAGATTTCATCTCACGCCAGTCAGAATGGCAACTCTCAAGAATACAAACAACAATAAGTGTTGACAAGGATGTGGGGGAAAAGGCACGCTCATACATTGCTGGTGGAACTGCAAATTGGTACAACCAATCTGGAAAGCAGCATGGAGATTCCATAGAAAACCTAAATTTGAACCACCATTTGACCCAGCTATCCCACTCCTCAGTCTATTACCCAAAGGACTTAAAAATAGCATACTACAGTGACACAGACACTTCAATGATTATAGCATCTCAATTTACAATAACTAAACTGTGGAACCAACCTAGATGCCCTTTAATAGATGAATGGATTAAAAAACTGTGGTATATATACACAATGGGATATTCTCAGCAATAAGAGAATAAAATTATGGTACTTGCAGGTAAATGGATGGAGTTGGAGAATATTATGCTAAGTGAAGTAAGCCAATCCCAAAAAACAAAATGTTGAATGTTCTCTCTGATAAGTGGATGCTGCTCCATAATGAGGGAGAGGACACAGGAAGAATGAAGGGACTTTGGTCAAAGGGGAAGGAGGTGGGAGGGGGCATGGTGCAGTAAAGATGGTGGAATGAGATGGCCATCACAGCCCTAGCTTCACAGATGACTGCACATATGGTGTGGCTCTACATCACGTACAACCAGAGAAATGAAAAGTTGTGCTCCATCTGTGTACAATGAATCAAAATGCATTCTGCTTATCATGTATGCCTAAGTAGAATAAATAAATAATAAATAAATAAATAAAATTTTGTATTGGGGAAGATTAAAATAAAAACTAGTAGATCCAATAAATAAATCTAAGAGCTTGCTTTTGGAGAGTCAAAATAAAATAGAACCATTTGTCCCTGACTTACAGCACTGTTAGTAAGATTTCTGTTACTAACACAAATACCTGAGATATTCAATTTATAAAGAGAAAAAGGTCTATTTTGGTTCACAGTTTCAGAGGTTTTGGTGTATGATCAGTTAACCCCATTGCTTTGGACTTTTGCAGGATATCATAGAGGGAAAACATGGCAAGCAAAACCATTAACCTCAAAACCTGAAGTCAAAAGAAAGAAAAAAGAGGAGGAAGGAGCTTCCTTCAAGGACAAGCTCCTGATGTCCTCAATGAACTCATGATAGTCCCCACCCCCTTAAGTTTCCACCACCTCCTGACAGTGCCTCACTGAGGACCCAAGTCTTTACCACATGCTCCTTTGAGAACATTCCATATCCAAACTATAGCAAGGACAAATAGACAAGACTTGGAATGAGAAAGGTATACAATCACAGATTTAGCAGTGATCAAAAGAGAATTATGCTGCTGTGGTGGCACACACCTATAATCTCAGCAGCTGGGGAGGCTGAAGCAGGAGGATCACAAGTTCAAAGCCAGCCTCAGCAACTTAGCAAGGCTCTAAGTAACTCAGTGAGACCCTATCTCTAAATAAAAAAACAAAAAAGGCCTGGGGATAGGCTTAGTGGTTAAGGGCCCCTGGATTCACTCCTATTACCAAAAAACAAGAGAGAGAGAGAGAATATTTCACACCACTCTGTGGCAATAAATTTTGAAGCCCATAAGAAGGAAATAATTTGCTAATAATATACAATGATTTCTTAAAATATGTGGAACACTTAGCCAGGTTCAATGGCACATGCCTATATTTTCAGCTACTTAGGAAGTTGATGTAGGATTTCAAGTTTGAGGCCAGCCTTAGCAACATACTGAGACTTGTCTCAGTAAAAAATTTAATTAATTTTAAAATATTTAAATTAAAATATTTTAAAAGAGAGGGCTGAGAATGTAGCTCAGTGGCAAAGCACTTATCTGGCATATGTGAAGCCCTGAGTTCAACTTCAAGCCCCACAAAAAAAAAAAAAAGGATATGGAAAACTTGAATAGACTAGTAACTGTTGAAAGAAATTGGATAGATGACTTAAATCTGTGGAAAAAGTCACAGGATAAATGATCAACAGCTAATCTTTATCTGATCTTGAAATTATGAAAAGCTTCTCAATGAAACCACTATATCTCTAATGCCAGAACAAACAAATGAGAATTATCTAACTTTCAAATATAAATCAAAATATCTAAATAAAATAGAAACCTGGCAATCTACCCAATGAATAAAACACTATAACTAAGGAAGTTCTATTCCAGAAATGCAAAGATGGTTTAATACTGGCAGTAAATAACCCCTCTATAAATCCCATTTCATACTCTGCTCTCTGACCACCACCTCCTACTTGTAGCTCATTCTCTTTGGTACCAAACTCTTACTCCTATTCCCCTCAACAGGATCTCCAGTTCATTGATCATATAACTGAAGCTGGCCAGTGACTCCCACCCAGAAGAACTTTGCTATAATTAAGGTACTCTTGTCAGATCATCAGGATGTCTGCAGAAGTTGTTGTGGTTGGTAGTTTCCTCTTTCTTGCAAATGCCAGGTTTGCACACAAAAAACATGACAGAGTAGACTCTGCAAGCTTGTTGTGAAAAAAGACATTATCTCTGTTTTCTTGGTAAAAACTTGAGAACCCTGTGTCTGGTCTCGAGGATGGAACAGAAAGCACCTGTCATGTAAAACCTCCAAGGCCCTTCTCCCACCGGATATAAAGTTCAAATTATTTCCAAAATCTTGGTTCAGAGGAAGAATTCTTAGGCGAGAGCCACCTCTAAACCTAGCCGTCAATAAACCTGCTTCCTGAAAATTCCTCAGGTATCCAGCCTCTTCTCTCCTACTTCACAACTTTTTCTCCAGTCTTCATCCCCCACCCAACTTTACTCCATGAACAACCACTTATACTCAGGCCCTTGTATACACCACCACCAATTCCTGCCCTTGCTAGTTTTGTACTTTCTTGGAAAACTGCAACTCTGATTAAATCCAACACTCAAATTTTCATATCCTTAATCAAGTATCTAAGCATGACTAAGGAAAAATGTATCACGACACTGACTGACCTCATATTAAGTCTTTTTGTCATTGAATTTCATGTGGTCCCTTAATGGTGCTCAGTAATCATAGTATATTTCCCTAGTGCCTTCACTTTCCCATTTTATACCTCCTCTCTCATACTTCCTTGCTCATGCTCATCTGACTTGTTTCCCACTTTAGTAAGAAAGTTGAATGATCAGAAGATAATTTCAGCAGATTCATTCTACCATGTCTACCAACAGCTGTTGACATCTGAACTCAAACTCTGCATTCCTGGTTGTTATTAAAAAGGAGCCATCTGTGCTCCCATCTAAAGCCAATTCCTTCACTTGTGCACAAGATCCAAAAGCAGTCGTCCTCTGTCACGAATTCCTCTTCTCCCATTCTCATTGTTTTTCCATACAACTTTTAATTTAGAGAACAGTTAAGCACACAGAAAAGTCACAAGAATAGTACAATGTACAATGACTGGGAATGTAACTCAGTGGAAGAGCCCTGGCCTAGCATGTGTGAGACCTCACATTCCGTCCCCAGCACCATCCAAAAATAAATAAATAAGCAGTACAATGAAAACCTGTAACCCTTTTATCTAAATATACTACTTATTAACATTTCTCCATACTTTCTTGAAGTCTCTCCCATTATTTTATATACAAATAAACATTATATATATATATACACATATATGTATGTATTTGCATGTGTAATATATGCACACACATATACATTCCTTTGGCTGAACCATTTACATTTATTCAAAGTTAATTATAGTCATCACGTCCTTCCTGAGTACTTTAGCATAAGTACCCTAAAGATACTTTCTTATAAGACTGCAATAGAGCCATTACACTCAGAAAATTTACTATTACAATATTATTTAATAATCCATTTTCAAATTTCTCCATTTATCCCAATAATATCTTTATAATTTTTTTTGTTATTTGTGGTGATGGTGGTAGTGATGTTGATGGTAATGGTGATGTTTTAATCCAAGATACAATCAATGATTATGCATACATTTAATTATCATTAAATTCTGTCAATACTCCATGAGTGATGTTTTAGTCAGCTTTTTGCTGCTGTGACTAGAAGGACCCACCCAGAACAACTATAGAGGAAAGGTTTACTTAGGGCCTCACAGTTTCAGAGGTCTCAATCCATATACAGCAGGCTCCATTCCTCAGGGTGTGAGATGAAGCAGGACATCATGGCAGAAGAGTGTGGCAGAGGAAACCACCTCACAGGATGATCAGCCAGCACAAAGAGAGGTCTCCACTTGCCAAATACAAATATATACCCCATGGCCATGCTCCCAATGAACCACGTCCTCCAGCCACACCCCACCTGCCTCCAGTTACCCCTTAGGTAATCCCATCAGGGATTAACTCACTGATTAGGTTAGGGCTATAACCAAATCATTTCTCCTCCAAACCTTCTTGCATTGTCTCATGTGTGAGTTTTGGGGGAGACCACATCTAAACCATGACAGGTGACCTCCTGTCAAAGTCACCAGTAGCTTCCATGTTATTCCATGTTAAATCCAATATTCACTTACTCAGTCTATAAGCAGCATTTTATCTTGGCTGATCATTTCCCTTCTCCTTAAAATATTTTCTTTCTTAGTTCAGAGACACCCATAATCACCTACTTTTTCTCTCAGCAATCTGGCCGTTCCTAAAGCTCCTCAATGTCTTAATTTGGTCTTTTATTTTTTTCATCTATACTCTCATTAGTGGTCTCAAACAATTTTGTGGCTTTAAATATTATATGCTAATGATTTCCAATTTAATATCTCTATCCCAGACTTCTCACTTGAATTCCAGGTTCATATACCCAACTGTCTTCAGAACATAGAATTTCAGGAAGAAATTCTGAAAGAAAAGCGATATGGGGAAGAGGTTTCTTCCTTTATTTACAGAAGAGAGAATTAGCCTCCTACTTTTAATTTGTATTTATCTATACATTGGTTCTTGGGTAAGAAAATTTCCCATATAGAACAAATTCAATCTCCCCAGATTAATTTATACATGTAATGCAATTCTAATTAGAATCTCAATAGGTGGGGTTGTTATAGAATTAAGTATGAAAGTTTATATAGATTAATAAATGTCTAAGAAGACCTAATATGAGTATAAAAAAGGAGAAACAAGACTTACTGGACCATGTGTCCTACTTCAAATTCCAGAAATGCCAGGTTGTTCTTGGACTTTTACCACCACACCATGCATCATTCACAACCACCCACTCAGAAAAGAATATGTTGGTATCCAAGTTATACATCTCTGCTCCTAAGAACATTTCCTAGGACAAAATGGATCATCCATTTGAACATATTTAGGACCCTAGATCCACTGGTGAGCTCTTGTCTAGTGTTTGGTTAAAACTCTAGAGTCTGTAGGGTTAAAGATTATATTCCAATTCCTGAATAAACACTATCAGTCTAACTATCTACAGACACTCCACATTCAGGAACATCTTGACTCATGAATGTCCATGACTTTGCATGCTAGCCCCACATGAATTCAGGGCTCAAAGTTCTTAATAGGTGACCTTCCCAAAATAGCTACACATGTTAGCCCTCCCTGAAAGGTCTCTCTGGGAAGCTTAAGAGACATATTTGCCTTTCAACTTTCCAAGGCCCTAGTTTGGGGTTTCAGAAAAATAAACCACAATCACATTACTCCCTGTACCTATCAATATTTTACTTTTCAGAAAACTGAATCATGTAGAGCTTTGTACTACATTCATTTTCACTGATCTCATTTTGTTTTCCCTTTAGTTTTTTCCACTTAAGGAGCCATTTTTCCTAAGGTCTTATTCCATGGGAGGTGATAATAACTAAGTTAAGTGTTGAAATCTTTTAATAAGTTTCACATGGGTGATTTGGGAGTGAATTTTTATTCTTCCTCTTAACAAGACCAAAGAAATGATAGGACAGGGCATCATGAAGATATTAAAAAAGCCATACAGCTTCACCAGGATAAGCTCATTTCCTATTGAAAGAGCCATGGGATTTTAAGAGCTGAATTTCTCAAGTGATAACATCATCCTGTAAGGGAAAAGGTCTACAAGAAAAAGACTCCAAGGGAGCAGGACACTGTCTAAACAAAGAGTTCTGTAAACCCAAAAGCAAACCAACTCATGTGAAAAGGCAAAAGAAGCCAGAGGTCAAGTTGGCCACACCTGAACTTTGTAGATTTCCCAAGAAAGAACTTGGGCCAAAACACTAAATCCAAGAAAAACACATTCATTCATTCATCTATTCATACTAGTTACTGAACATCTATGAACATCTAAGACATCCTGGTAGGCACTAGGATACGAAGATAAATAAGACCCAGTTCTTGCCACCAAAGAAGTCCCCCTCTTGGATGCAGTGGCTTTTCACATTTGCTGCCATAGAGCTTCTTTTAAACATAAAAAACTTTGGTGAGCCAGATGCAGGGGCATACACCTATAATCCCAGTGACTCTGGAGGCAGAGCCAGGAGGATTGCAAGTTTGAGCCAGCCTCATCAACTCAGCAAGGCCTTCAGTAATTTAGTGAGACCTTGTTTCAAAATAAAAAATAAAAAGGGCTGGGGACATGGCTCAGTGGTAAAGCACCCCTGGGTTCAATCCCCAGTACCAAAAAAATAAAAATAAAAATAAACTTTGGTGAGAACAATAAAAGTAAATCTACTCTTTTGGTTGGGAAAATACATACATGTATGGAACTTTATTTCTTGCAGTAAATCTGAACAGTACAAGGGCCAGAGAAGCTCTGAGCTAATGAAATGAATACCCAAAGAAACATGACAAGAAGTGAACTATCACTTAGCTCTGTGCAAGGCAGGATTTGCTTCTTGCTCTGTTTTGTTTTGCTTGGTTTGTTTTTTTGTTCTGTTTTTGTTTGTTATGGTTTCAAACCATAACAGATTTGCATCATTGCCTGATGGCCCGAATTCCACATCTGTAATGATAATACTTCTCTTATCTCTATTCTTCTTCTATTCTCATTGGGAAGTTCCAACAGAATCATCATCTCGTATGGTCCTTACAATGCCCTATAAGGTAAGGATATTAACAGATGAGAGAATTGACAGTCTTATAAGGTAGCTTATACAAGATTACTAAACTAGAGAGGCAGAACAGGACTCCTAGACCTCAATCATCATCCTTCCAACCTTAAATCCTATGTGCTTTTTATATTAAGTTGGTCCTTCTTATGAAGATTACATTTAATCTCCTAAAATGTACTATACATGCACCAAATGACAAGTGGAAGGAGAGAAGAAAGAAAAGAAAGGAGGAAAGGAGATAGGCACCAACTTAAGGGCTTTTTATACTTTCATCATCCCCTTTACTTATCATTGGTGAAGTTGAAGTTATTTTGTTTTTTTGTTTTGTTTTGTTTTG
>CM053410.1:48142048-48276425 GCA_028644305.1 Xerus rutilus | reverse complement strand
CAAATAGAAAAAAATTGTTACAATCATAATTTTTCTAACTTTGCACAAAATTATAAGCAGATTACATTCTTCATATTAAACATCTTTATATGCACTTTCAATGAACAGTATATATATATATATATATATTTTTATATATATTTTTATCAACCATCTTTACTATACCCATTCCCCTTTCCTGCCCCCCACCTCCCCCATGAAGTTATTTTGTATATAAGGAAACTAAAGTTTGGAAAGATTGAATCACTTGCCTAAGCTCACACAGTTTATAAGAAGTGAAGCTAGATTTAAATCCACCTAGCTCTAGAACCCAAGTTCCCAACTCCTTATCTCCCTGCCTAGAAGGATGTGTACAATTTTGAGGAAATCATGTAACGCTTGAGCATCATTCTTATCATCTCTCAAATGGAAACTTAAGAGCAGCTACCATTTGCTAACCTACCTACATCTACTTGTTGCATATCTCACGACAGTGCTGCCAGATAGGTGCTGCTTCCCCATTTTACTGAAACTGCCTCAGAGGGCAGACTGAAGACAGAATTGGGATCTGAACCCAGGACTCCAGCACTTTCACAATTCTGTACCATCTTGCACCAGCTACTACCAGGCCTTAGGTGGATAAAAATGAGATAATTACAATGAAAATCTTTCATAAAGGATGAACTATCACACTATTAATTATTGTTGGAATTATCACTTCAATTGTGAAAATGAGGCATTAGACCCTGCATTTAGAGACTAATAACTGACCCAAGACTCCACTGCAAAGAAAGGAGAGCTGGGTTTACAGTCCAAGTTCTAAGTCTGAGTCCAATGTCCTTTCCCATTTCCAGCTGTGACTCAATTTATTAATTTATTGGTGTCCTGGAAATGAAAATGAGGGCAATGATATCTAACTGTCTTTTGTGATGATGAAGCAATTTCGCATCTGTGCCTAGTAAGTACCTGGTAAAGTTCTTTTCCTTCCTTCTGCCTAATACTTCAGTCCCTGGCCTCCGTGTTGACAATGAGTTGCCTCATTTTTAGGGGTACAAAAATAAAGTGGCATTTTGAAAAAGCCATGCCATTCTCAGTAGCTACTAATGAAAAGACCTACTCCAATAAGATTGGCATAATACCTTCTATATTTGCAAGCTGCTTGCAGGTAATGCTTTGTAGGTTTGCGGGGAAGTGGTGTGGCCTTCATGTCATCAACCTTTCAACAAATGTCCCAACCATTCCTTTCACAATGAAAAACTTTAGTGACCTAATGCACCAGAACTTTAGTACTACTTACACCATCTTCATAATCAATTCAGGCTGTCAAGATGCTTCCAGGAATTGTACAGTTTAGCAACTGAGGTTCTCAGAGCAAACAAAAAGACCAAGTTCTCCAGGGTTGCTTTTTCCCATGGGAGCACATAATTCAGCGGATGTTTAACTAGGGCCAGATTTATAAGGATACTTCCAACTCTGCATCTGATAAGAGATGTCTGGAGAATAAAAATCTTCTATTTCTCCTCCTGGGCATAAACAACTCAAACCCCACCATTCCCAGACACACAGAGTTCACGTTAGCCTTTGCTACTTGACAGAAGGTCACCCAGGTAAGCTTGTGCATGGTTTACAAATATGTTTGAAAAATGAAATTCCTGTGAAACTACAATAATCCAGTTCAATGATACTTTTTTGGAGGCAATACTTTCACAAGCATTTATTTTTCTAAGACATACTTATTTGGATTTTATAATGATTACTGAAATAACAAAATCATTTGGGCTCATAATAGACTCTCTTTGTGCTGATGTATTCCCTGTAGTTCGTTCAGGAAGAAGCAAATCACCCTGCACGCAAATTCTAATGATAGGCAGTTTTCAGGAATGGTAGTCATTTCTGATCCCTCTTTCCCTTGGAAAAGACATACCACACATATCCTCCTGCCATGTAATTCATTTCTTTCTCCTCTGTGCTCCCTTAACGTCTTGATTTGTTTGAGCTTCTGGTTATCTGCTTATACATTTGCTTTCCCCAGAGTCTGTGAGTTCCCTCCAGACCAGACCAAGAGACATAGTTTACTGATTTGATACATTTCTATTATCAAGCCCAAGGTCAAAGGTCTAAAAAATGTCAAATGAATGAACTGTTTATTAGCTAATAAATGAATATGACCCTGAGAATCCACTCTTAGTGGTTTTTGGTGGGTAGGGCCAGTGAAGTGAAAAAGCTAAAAAGTAACTATATAGGTTAGGCCAGAAGTTCACAAAATTGGTGTTCCCTTGACCTCTCATTACCCAAGTGACTAGATGCTGTGAGCAATGGACAGAACTATGGTTCTGAAAGAAAAATAAGTCAGCAATACAAACCATTCCAGCTGCTCTAGAGTCAATAATAATCAATTTTCCCCAACCTCAACCATGAAAAATGCTGTAGACAAAACCCCCCAGAACTCCAAAGAGAGTTAAGTCTCCTGTGCTTTTCCTTTAGCCCAGTGTAGTGCACCTTAGTGGATAGCTCACTGGCCATCTTCTCTCCTTCAAAATGCTCAGAATGAGCTGGGTGCAGTGGCACAAGCCTGTAATCCCAGCACTTAGGGAGGCTGAGACAGGAGAATCATGAGTTCAAAGCCAGCCTCAGCTACGGCAAGGTGCTAAGCAACTCATTGAGACCCTGTCTCTACATAAAACACAAAATAGGGCTGGGGATGTGGTTCAGTGGGTTGAGTGCCCCAGAGTTCAATCCTCGGTGCCAAAAAAAAAAAAAAATGCTCAGAATATGGCCCATCTTTTGAAATTGATGGGTCCTTGACAATTCCTTTCTTTCAACAGTGACATTGACTCATTCCCAATAGTGTTATGAAGATGATCAGTTGTCCCAGGCCTCACTGAGATAGGAATAAGCAACTTGGTATAGAACAAAACCACACTCTCCAATCCCAGTTGCAAGCCTATTTGGGGATCCAGCCCATATCTCTCTGCCTTTTGTTTCCTCATTACCCCTTTCCCATTCACTTTTGTCATGGCCCTTTTCAGAGGTGCAGACTTAGAACCAAAGGAAACGGATAAAAGAATGCACTCAGGTACTTTATAATCACTCAAAAGTTGACCAATTTGGTTGCTAACCATGTTCCATAGTGAAATCTTGTCATTTTGTAAAGATTTAGGATGAATTTTTTTTAAATAATAGTTTTAAGTAAAATGAAGATTAAGATGAAAAACACAGCAATCATGACTCTAACAATTTGATTTAGTGGAAGTACACTGAAAATATCCAAACCTCAAGAACTATTATTTTTAGAACTGAAAGAAAGAATCATCTTGAAGGAGTCAGGGTAATGAAGGGAGCCACTCAATAATGGCCTCCATTGATTCTGGAAAACTTGTGAATTCATATGAAAGAGACTTCCAAAGGTAGAGGAAGAAAAACAAGATGTTGTTAGACTGATATAATTTTATATTACACAAACTGGAAGAAGAAATTGCCAGACTTATTAGAAAGAATTGGTTTAAAAACAATAAAAACTACTTTCCATACTCAATTTCAGATACAATTGAAAGGCACAAAGAGTAGTAAGTGGAGATAAAAATACTACTTTTATTTTTTATCAATCTCATATTGGAGAATGTGGTCTACATGTGCCACAACAATGAGCCCTTTGTAACAGAATCCAAGAGCATGTAAAGCTGAATAAACATAGACCTCCACATGTGGAAGTTTGCTTGTAAAGCTATCAACATGAAAGAGCAGATCAGAATGTGTTTATAAGCAGTCAGATCTCCTCTCTGCCCTCTAACTATCCATGCTACACATACACCCACACACACACATGCAGCAAAAGTTGTTGTTGTTTATATCCAAAATTTCTTCATTTTCCTGTCCTAAACTTCCTCATCTTAAACTTATTCTCCAGTAAGACATTTATTGGAGATAGAAGACCAGGGTGTTCTGCTAGTAGAAGTCCCTCCACACAGAAAGAAGCATCAAGACTGGAGAAGAACAGTTCCTATCCAAATGGGTTCTTCTATCAGTCACTCCATAAGAATCTGCTGAATGCTTCCTTGGCAACAAATGTTGTCTTAGGCCTTAAGGAGAAAAGCAAAGGAAGCTAATAATTGTTGAGCACCTACAAAGTGCCAAGCACTATGTTAACAACGCTTACAAATATCATGCATCACTTGATTTAATCCACACAATTCTAAGGGGAAAGTGTTAATAACTTCTTCTTTTCTTTTTACAAATGAATAAACTAAGGCTTGGAAACATTGTGGAGAAAATGACATAAAAGAGTTTGGTTAATTTCAATACAAAATAAACATATATGAAATGATTATAAGACCACATCAAAATTTATTGTCTAAACTACATTCAAAGGGGATGAATGAGTTGGCTTTTCTTAAGCAAATTCTGTGAGGTTTAGAATAAGAACAAAATGTGTGATCAGCAACCAGCAAAGCCACAAAATAGAGATGAGACACTAGGAGAGCTCCTCCAAGTGTGTACTTGGTTCTGGAGATGGGTGTGGGTGATGAAGAGCAAAGAGAAGTTCCAAAGATAAGGAAGGAAGTCAGAAATCTTTGAACTGAATGATGCAGCTTTGATAAATAGCAGGCATGCTCTCTAAAGTACACCCCTGTATTTAGGTCACTATCAACAACTGACACTCCAAAGGGGTTGAAGAAGGAAGCTCAGTCTGAGAAAGAGACTGGGTGGGGAAAGAGGGAAATGAGTGGAAAAGCTTCCCTTCTTTGTTTCTACTGCCCTGTAAACCATGTGTATTTATATTTTACTATTTAACAATCAGCAGCAGGATAAACCTACACTGTTTCTATGGTTCAAATGTTAAAGCTAAACAATTATTCTTTGGGGTCTTAAAAGACCTCTACAACTATTCAAAAAGGAAGGGCTTGGTCAATCAAGTGTTTTAGCTTAATAGCTATTATGGTATTGTATAATATTATGCATATATTGTATATATTATGTATTGTGCAATACCATAATAGCTATTAAGAAAGGGAAAAAAGAAAAAGGAAACTTGTTTGTTTTAGGAAAAAGTTAACTGGTCCTTAACAAACACATAAATCTAATAACACTACTACCACCTACTAAAAGAGTTTGTGTAATGATAATAATAGGCCAGGCTTGAAGTTCTACAAATTACAAAGCTGCCTCACATGTAAAAATTTTTTTATTCTAATTTTATAGATAAAAAAACAAAGCTTAGAGTAACATTTAATCTATCTGTTGACACTTGTCTTAAAGATGGTAGGTTCCAGTGTTCTCCAACTTCAAAAACTACTCAAATCTTTCATCATACTACGCAAAGAAATATGAGATAAGATTCCTAGAAAATTTTGAAATGACTCTTTGTATCTTTGGCTAAATGCCTCTGTTATTTTGCAAGTTAAATTGAGCAACTGTACAAATAACAAAAACTTTTTGGTAGCTTTTTGTTGTTGCTTGTGGATCTACAAGAAAAATAATTTTTATTTTTTCCTCCTATTAAAAGTAAAAACATCATGAGGACAAATGTTGTGCTAGCAAATTTTTAACATCTAGATTTTTGTGGAGAAATTGGCCAATTTCCATGGTGTAAATATTCCCAGGGTGGTCACATGGAATGTATCGATGTGATAACACTGAAGGAAGAGTTGGAAGAGATGCACAAGATCAACTCACGCACACCAGGACACACTGGGCCACCATAACATTGACCATCAAAGCTAAGTAACCAAAAACCCTCTTGATAATGTATCTTGTGAATCAAACCACCAATGACAGAGAAGTGTACACAAACACCATGTTTGGTGGGTGGGATTCATTAGGGTAAGTACTGGAAATGGAAATGAGTCTAACTTTAAATTGAAGATGTGAGACCTTGTAAAGGTATCTCAGTTTTCCTAACAAAGCTAAAGTCAGAACTGCCAGGTTGAGAACTTAGCTTGAAAGAATGCAAATTGCCAGGTGAGAAGATGTGAAGAACTGCTCAGCCGTGATTTGCCCCCTTGGCTTCTTTGTCCTTTTCCTTAGAGTCCTCTCATTTTAATCCCCACCACCACCACTTTACTTGACCTCATGGTGAGTTACTTCTTCAACACTTGCCTTAGAATAATTCAAAACTGCAAAATCTTTTTTTGTTGTGGTTGGTTTGGCAATTTTAAAAAAATTATTTGTTCTTTTTAGTAATACATGACAGAAAAATGTATTTTGACATATCATACATACACGGAGTATAACTTCCCATTCTTGTGGTTGTACATGAGGTGGAGTTTCACTAGTCATGTATTCACATATGAATATATTCATATATGAACAGGAAATTTATGTCTAATTCATTCTACTGTCTTTCCCTTTCTCATCTCAAACACTGAGAGACCAGGAGAGAGCAAGAAATACACAAAATCTGAATTTTGACCCTACTTTAGTTGGCTTGGTCTCTAGTTTCACAAACTCTGTCCTACTGTATGCTTTGCCTGAGAAAACCTTACTCAAGCCCAAAGGTTTGCTTGAGTAAGGTTTCCTCACTTCTAACTTCCAACTCATCTGAAGTCCCACCTTTGAAACACAACCTCTTCATTCTTGCTTAAAATGGAGCATTCAATTAACAGATTTGCACCTAAAATCATTTCATGATCTCTTCGCTTATACCATTTTCTGATCTGACCTAAGACTTGTTCTCATATCAAAAAAGGTCTTACTTCCTGTGAGGTTACTACCACACCTCTCTTAAATTCATCAAATTTTCATAAAAATATACAATAGTCATAGCATTGTAATATTGAGAAACACACAGAGCTAGCAATGGAGATTTGTTCCTCAATCTCTGGAAAATCTGAGGCCCAGGCAGTCTGACCTCCAACACCCCTCCAACACATCCACATTTTAGGAAACAAGAATGCTGTAGTTACTTCAGGTTTGAAGAAGAGATGGTCCTGCTTCTGATATTAAGGGGGAGATTCCACTTCCTTCTTTGAGAATCAAGCCTATTTACTCAAGCCCCTAAAGTATCCTCTTGGTACACACATCCTAAAAGGCTTGCTGACCCTAAAGCTGTTTTTGGAAATTCACTTTGCCAATTGCCTTCACATCCAAGTTACGGCTCACTCAAGATTGTCAATTTCATTATATTTTGTTTTTCTCACCCACTGTACACACTGGGACTTGCATCTTAACAAAGGCTCAAATTTTGTCATTTTTGAGGATACTCAGAAGAGTTTCAGGCAACAACGTCTCTCCTCTCACACATATTCCCCATGCCACCCTATTTCACAGAGCCCTAAATACCTTTCTAAGAATACTCAAACTTCTTCTCAAATGTGAAGCTTCTATTATTGTTTCTTCTTACCCATTTTTTAATGAAGTAGCTAAAAGTAACACAGAGCATGACCCAAACACAGGATGGTACCCTCCCTGGAGGGGCTGTCCAAAACTCTGTTAAATATTAGACATAAGAGCAGGACCTAAAGAAGACACCTAACCCATTCTTCTGTCTCCAGCTGGGTCAGGCCTATCAGAGGCTGAACTGGACTGAGCAAGGTCTCAATATCATTGAGACCCCTCAGTCATGCCAGGCATGGTCCCATTTAAACCCTTCACACTGGCTAATATGGTTTTTTGGCATGCCTGACTCTCTCACCTCCTTCAGGTCTCTCCTTAAATATCATTCTGCACTCTTCAATCCTTACTAGAATTGTGGCCATTCTCCCCTCTTTTCCATATTCCTCTCCAGATTCCACTTTCTCTCCAATTATATGAAACCCTGTTCTATTTCCTTTCTTCATAATGTATAATTTCTACTATAAGACCATATTACTTGTGTATTATTGATTCTTTGCCTCCCTTTTCCCCTACTAGAAAATAAGTTCATAGAAGGCAGGGATCTTTGCCCCTTTTATTGATTAAATATCTGAAGTATTTAAAATAGAGGCTAGCACATAGTTGGTGCTCAAAAATATTTGTTAAATAAATGAATGCTAGCAAAAACCATCTTGTACTGCCCATCATTCATCCTACCTCTACCCTGTAGAAATACACTCAACAGATGATTATAAGTTCTTGGCCACTCAGTATCTTCCCACAGGTTTCCATTGTTCTGGAGATGGCAAGCATTAAAGCTCAAGTGTTGTTAGAATGCATGTATAGGATTTTTAAAACCTCTTTCCTTTCTTTCCAGAATCACACACATGAACAACACTGTCTGCAGCATTATTGAGAAGTGCACTGAGATATATTGATACAGGAAGGGTAGGGCAGAGGAGTGTGGGATGAGGAATATGGAGTACACATGCAGCTCAAAGATATTCTGCAGGTGACACAAGTCAGTGCCTATGTACAAGGGTGAGGGGATGAGGGGAGAGTATAATGTTCAATAACCCTTCTGCCTGCACCATCTGGGAGGCAAGCAATTCCACCTGTCAATTATCACACCTCCCTGAGGCAGAAAAAATAAACACATCAAAAGCTTAGTCTTCTCATGAGGTTTCACCATGTGGTTTAGCTCTCTCTACAACTCTTCCTCCAAAAGAAAAATAAAAAATAAAATTTTCATTTTTACTTTTTAAACCTATGGGACTGCAAAGAAAGGATAAAGACATGAAAGAACTGCTGTTAGACTTGGGTTTTTCTTTTTCAATTTTCTCTCTACTTTTATAAAATAGCTTAAAACGTCATAACTCACCCTCAAGGAATTGTAAGCTATAATTAATTTGAAATGTGTGCTAGCACCTAGCCACCCATATAGAGTTTTCCTGTGTAGTTTGCAGAGGTATTCTAAGTGCACAAGAACTATGAGTGTAAAGTGGAATTTATAGCCCAGCTCCAGCCTGGGCTACAGCAAGTGAAAGTGAGACGATCCACTGTTGTGCAGAGAAACCAAAGATATAGGATCCATGTGTGCTCATGAAACTTCTGTGCCACTCTTCACCTGCCAGTTTCCTAAGAAACAATCATCACAAGTGAATTATTAAAGTACTCATTTTTCTCCTGGAGCACTTTTCATTAAGATCACATATGCAAGTGCCAAAATTTCTGCTCTGAAAAGTAATTTCAGTCTTTTTTTTTTTAATGCGGTGACACTTTGTCTTCTTAACTCACCATTTCTTAAGCTAATAATTAGGATACAATCCAAGGAATATTATTTAGATATCTTACCTTGGTTTAGTTTCTCACATTTCTTCCCTATTTTTAGCTGGGACTTTAGAAGCAGAGGGGGACATAGCTCAGACTGCAGGGAGTTATAGTATTGTTGTTCCTGAAGTTCTTCACACGATGTTCTTCATTCCTATACGTCTTTGCTAATTCTCTACATTAGCCTGGAAAGTTCTTTCTCTTTGTCCTCATGTTCATGACTGTGGTAGACAGAATCTAAAATTGGCTTCTAAGCATCATTGCTCTAATCCCCAGGACCCATTGATATGATGAGGTACCACTCCCACAATTGTGCATTGTAGTCTTAAGAAATGCTCAACAACACGACTGCCTGTGTAGAAAATCCAATGAGATCTACAAAAAAAAAAATGCTTACTAGTGACAAGTAAATTTAGCAAAGTTATAGAAAACAAGATGAGTGTACAAAAATCAACTAATTCTATATACTAACAATAACCAACTTCAAATAAAAATTGTTTTAAAATATGATTTATAGGAGCAACAAAAAATATGAAATTCATAGGTGTAAATCTCATGAAATAAGTATCAGAATATATCTAAAATATGCCCAACACTACAAAGAAAAATTAAATCAAATTTAAATAAAAGGTAAGTATAATATGTTCATGGGTTGAAAGATCCATGAGCAGTGCAACCCAAAGAAGAAATCTCAGCAAGCTTTTTTGTAAAAACTGGCAACCAATTCTAAAATTTATCAGGAAATACTAAGGATCTGGACTAGCTGAAGAAAATTTGCAAAAGAACAAAGTTAGAAGACCAACACTATCTGATTTTAAGGCTTGTTAAAGCTGCGAGGATCAAGACAGTGTGGTATTGACATCAAGACAAACAAGTAGATTAGTGGAACAGACTGATGTTCCATATGTTTCACATACGTGAACAATCGATTTTCCACAAAAGTGAAAAAAAAAAACCGATGCAGTGGACAAAGGACAGTATTTTCAACAAGTGGTGCTGGAACAATTAGATGTTCACTGGCAAAATAACTTTGATCCATTTCAATGTTTTACATGACATAAAAGATCATTTAAATGGATCATAGACCCAAATGTCAACCCTAAAACTATAAAATATCCAGGGAAAAGCAAAGGAGAAAGTCTTTGTGACCTTGAGTTAAGCAAAGTTTTTGCTGATACAATACCAAAGTACAGTTCATAAAAGAAAAAAAATAAAAGATACTGATTGGACAATGAAAAACAAGCCATTGACTTGGAGAAAATATTTACAAACAATATGTTTGATAAAGAACTGTTGTCCAAAATATATAAAGGATTCGCAAAACTCAATGAGAAAGCCAGTCATGATGACGTGCACCTGTAATCCCAGCACTTTGGGAGGCTGAGACAAGAGAATCGTGAGTTCAAAGCCAGCCTCAGCAATGGCAAGGCGCTAAGCAACTCAGTGAGACTCTATCTCTACATAAAACACAAAATAGGGCTAGGGATGTGGCCTAGTGATCAAGTACTCCTGAGTTCAATCCCTGGTACAACAACAACAACAACAACAAAAAACCTCAATGAGAAAACAAACACTTAAATTTTTTTTTAAATGGGCAAAAGATCTGAATAGAGACTTCACTAAAGAAAATACACAAGGGGGCAAATAAGCACACGAACATGCTCAACATCATTAGACATTAGGTGAATATAAGATAAAATCACAATGTAATGCCACCACATGTATATTATAATGGATCAAATTCAAAAGACTAACTATATCAAGTGTTGGTGGGGATGTAGAGGAACTGATAGATATATAAAATGGTGCAAGCACCTTGGAAAATGATTTTGCGGTTTCTTAAAAAGTTAAGCATGTTTCAATAATATGATCCAGCTGATCCAATTTTAGATATTCACCTATGAGAAGTAAAACCATCTGTCCCTACCAATACTTGGACAGGAATGCTCCTAGCAGCTAGTATGTTTATAGCAGAATACAACACCCAAAAGCTAGAAACAATCTAAATGTCTATCAACAGCTGGATAGATAAATATGTTATGTCATATTAACACATTAAATAAAAAAGAAGTATTGATGCATACTATAACATGAATGAATCTAATAGCAATTATTTTGAGTGAAAGAAGCTAGACCAAAAAAGGGTATGTATTATATTTACACAAATTTTTAGAACATGCAAACTCATTATAGTAACAGGAAACAGGTCAATGCCTAGTGATGGGGAGATTCAGAGAAGGGTGACAAGGAGAGATTACGAGGAGGTATGAGAAACTTTTTGGAGGAGATGGATATATTCCTTATTTTTATTGTGCAGTGATGGCTTCACAGATGTGGACATATGTCAAAACTTACCACAAGGTACATTTTAAATATGAGTAATTTACTTTGTATCAATTAAACTGCCATAAAACTGTCTTTTTTATTTCCAAAACCAAACAAGAATGATATACTCTAGTAGAATACCAATAGCCTTGTAAAAGATCACCCTCTAAGCCTTATTAGTTAACCCTGGGGAAAGAGTAAAAAATTAAGAACAAACTTCATAATTTTTCCAAAATTGGTACTGATGACACAATAGACAACCCAAAACTCTGACAAAAATGTTTACAAAGGCATAGAATACTGAATTACTAGAGACATATCCTTTTTACCCAAAGATGCTGCTCAAGCCCATGTTGGATGAGGGGGTAGCCAGGGACCTGCCTTGGAGCAATTTTTCTCACTCTCTGTGCCCCTTAATAATTTCTCCTCTCTCTCCATCCTGGTCCCCGAAACAAGGATCAATCAATCCATAAACAACAGAATAATTTCCAGGGTTCCCATTAGTCACATTAACTCCTGCATACTTCTTTCTTCAGGGTTGAGAAGGGGAATCAAGTTACCCTAATGTGGGAACAGCTTTGTGTCTGGCTCTACAGTCAGGACCCTGACCTGCTTGTGGAGGTGGTTTCATTTTGTACCGCAAAACTACAAGGAGGACATTTGGTCCCCAGTGAAGAAGTTCTTGGGTTTAAGGAAGTTCAACTCCACTATTGTTCAGATATCAATAGAAAACTCAAGAGACTGAGGAAACAAAAATGTGCAAAATCCTCAGATTTTCAAAATAGACTCAATAATTCCCTGTCCCACAAACTTGTTAACGTTTGATGCCTACCACTGCATGGGTGCCCAGAGCTGCCCCACTGACTGACCCATGTAGTAGTGGTTGAAAAGCCATAGACACAATCTCTCTGCACTCTTTTCATTAAAAAGGTGAGAAGGTTTTGGCAAAGTTGGATTTCTGGAGAGGAATCATCAATCAGGCAGTGGACACCATTTCAAACTCCGCTTGCTGTCAGATAGCATCCTAACTCATGATGAAATTCAAGGCAAGCTCTGAGGCACACAGTTAGAGTTGGCACCAGGCCTGGCCAGTGGAGTATGGGCAGCCCTAGCTGCTCTGACCTCTTTGCACTGAAATGAGAGGAAACTGTGACCTGGAGCTGACGTTTCCTCAGAGCATCGCCCAACTTTCCCAACAGAGGGACCACAATTCACTGATAATGGAGCTTTGAAGTATCTGGCCCAGAGCCAGGAAACACTGGAAGTGTCCTTTAGAGAATATCTGTTTTAGATTACTCCCTGTGTGTAGGAAGCCACACATGCTAACTTTAGCCTTTCTCCTGCCTTCAGAACTTCAGGGCTGCAGGCTGATTGATCTCAAGCCTGGTTTTTTGGCTCAGACCTAAATGGCGAGCCTACTAGATCTGGGTGTTTTTGTTTGAATTTTTTTTTCCTTCTGTGCTGCATCCCAATGCTACATATATTCCCCTTCTGTCTCTTCTTTCCAAGCTCACAGAAAGCTCACATTACATGAAACATTCTATTTCTCCTTTTCAGGCATTTATTCAAAACATGTTTCTGCAATAGAAACCTAAGTCTACCTGAAAATTAAATGCCATTCTAAAGTACCTTCCTGGAATACTACTTTGGTTGTATGGCAGATCAGATGATGTGCTCCCCAAAAGCATCTCTCTCACAACTTTAAAATCCAAATTTACTTTATAATAGGATTCTACCACTCAGGCAATTTATTATGCTAAAATTCTATCAATATATCCAGCTCGATTTAGGCTTGACTGGAGCCACTGCTTAGCTGATGAATGTGAAATACAACCTAAATCCTTGCTATTCACAGTGTGGTCCTTAGGCCAGCAGCGTGGTAGCACCTAAGAGTATGGGACTACAGGGTCCCACCTCAGGCCAACTGAACCTGAAACTGCCTTTTAACAAGATCCTCAATGATTTCTATGTACATTCAAGTTTGAGAAGCACTCCTTTAAATAGCCACCCTCCTCAAGGGGAAAGGCGGGGGAGATATCAAGGAAGAAGGGCTTTGGCATTGCAATTGACAAGATTCCAAAGAGGAACTAGAGCAGTACCCCACCTAGTATTTTTCAGCCCTTGGCCATTCATCCAAAAATCCCCACTGGACCTTCACCCTGAGGAGCTGAATAACTTTTGAATAGATCCATCAGATTAGCTAACTGAAACACCAAAGACTCTAATCACTTGTTGAAGCTTCCCTCAATCTTTTGAGGATGGAAATTTGTGAAGCTGAGTTTGATGGGGAGCTAACAGGTCATTCCTGGCTCCATCTGAATGTGGATGTCAGGACAACAGCTCTGTGTGCAATGGCCAGACCCCTCCTCAGGGGAGCACATCCCCAGGGCTGTGCAGAGAAAGGGTTGAAATCAATAAAAGATGTGGTTTGGATCTGGTGTGTCCAAAGGCTCGTGTGTTGAAGGCTTGGTCCCCAGGGCAGCAGTGTTCAGAGGTAGGACTTTTGGAAAGTCATTGGATTGTAAGGATCCTGATCTCACCAAAGATTAATTCATTTATAGGTTCATAATTGAATGGACTATTGGAAGGTAGTAGAAACTAAAGGAGGTGGGGTCTAGTTGAAGGCAGTGTATCCTTGGGGGCATGCCCTTGGAGACTATATCTTGTCACCAGCCCTGTTCCATCTCTCCTTCGCCCTCTTCCCCTCCCGCTCCTCCTTACCCTCCCCCTCCCCCTCTCTCCTGCCTTCCCCATCTCTCTTCCCCTCTCTCTCCTTCCTGGCCACCATGACATAAGCAGCTTTGCTCTACCACACCCTCATGATGTTACACCTCACCACAAGTTCTCAGTGATAGGGCCAGGCACGTATGAACTGAAGACTGAAAGCACAAGCCAATATCAATCTTTTCTCCTTAAGTTGTTTTATCAGGAATTTTGTCACAGCAACAGAAAAGTGACTAACACAAAAGACAAAGCAGTTCAGGGCAGGTCTGAGGGGCTAGGGAATCTCACATCTTCAAGTGTGCTTTTATGGGGGCATACAGTTAAGTTGGTAAGTTCCCCCCTTCTCACCAATGTTCAGCATCTGGTAATGAAGGTGAGATGCTCAGCCCCAACCAACTCTGAAATCAGTACAGTTGGCACATGGGGTAGGATTCTATATCTGTAGATACAAAAACCTGTCAATTGAAAATATTAGAAACAAAATCACATCTAAAAATACATTTTCCCTTATCATTATTCTCTAATACAATAATTATTTACATGGAATTAACATTATAAGTAATATAGAAATTATTTAAAATATCTAGATGATGTGTGTAGGTTGTATGTAAATACTAAGCCATTTTATATAAGGGACTTGAACATCCATGAATCTGGGCATCTGTAGGAGTCCAGGAACCAACTCCCACAGATAGCAAGGTACAACTGTACTGACTCCTAGATTTCTGCTGCCATTTGAAAGATGTAAGACAACAAACTGACAGAAGGAGGACCAGGAATGCATGGGTTTTTGGCCTATTCCAGATGGCAAGCATACCTTGGATGGCTCTTCAACACCAACTACTCCCCTTCCAATCAGCCACATTGTCTCTCCTCTTTCTATACTCATAATTGGCTGCTGCTTTCACGTCCTGATTTTCTGCTCAATTTTCCACCTGACAAACCATTCCACCCTGTCCCAAGCCCACCTAGTGGGAGTCCCTGTAAAGCACTTGCCAGGCTTCCCCTGGGAACCAGAATTTTTCTCCCCTGCATCTCCTGGAATTCTAGGCCAAAATGGAGAGTTGAGTATAAACTTGACACTGATAGTATTAAATTGAATCACCACTGCTTGAAAATCCCTGTTGCTCTGAGAAATTTGATTCTATTCTATTGGGCTTTAAATTACTCGTCTTATTTGCCCATTAAGAAAGTCAGCCTTCACTCAGGCTACCACTCCTAGACCCAGCCTAGCTCCTTCCAAGTTTCCTTTGCTGCATTATGCCCAAGCCACTGAAATACTAATCAACTTTATTGCTGTAACAGAGACTGGCAGTTCCAATGGTCCTGGCCATCCATTAGCTTGGTCATATCCTGGTATATTACACAAAAATACAGTATAAGACATGGAAAATACCACATAAATATAAGAGACCGAGGGTCAGAGTTCCTCATTTGGAATCTGACAATGATCACTGCTAGATCATTGTGCACTGACCTAGCATGCAATGGCCAACAAAAGACCTGCATACCTGCCTCTGGTCTTGTCTTCATGAGTTTCCTCTGATAGATTCTGCATCAGAATGCAGGGGGGCATGTTGTCTGATCATTCACCCTTGTATACTCAACAAGGAAGAATATATGCATTCATTCATTCATAAAGTCAACAGATATTTGCTAAAAAAAAATAGCAAATTCTTCTATGTATTTTGATTGCCAAGTACTCTTTCATGGGTTTTACCTTAGTTACCCTACTTAATCCTCATTGATACACTATTGCACATATGAAGAAACTGAGGCATGACTCCAGTGTCTGCTCTTTACCATATCATCTTTTGCCTCCACAAAGTGCCCAGTGTGCACTTAGCGTGGCACAGGAAACTAGTCATTCGGTGCTGAAAAGTAGGCATGATCCTTGCTTTGTAGACCATACTGTCTAGTGGATGAAACATTAAGGATCATTGTTGATTAATCAAACTAATGAAAGCACTGCAAAGGACAAGTTTGAGACAGCATAAGAACTTGTAACAGAAAAATACTACCTAGATTGGATATTAAGGAATGCTTCCCTGAGAAAGTAACATTTAACTTTTCTGCAGATCTAGAAAATAAAGACTTTACCTAAGGGACACAGAGAAATTCTAATGGCACAAGCTTTCTTCATTATTTCTTAAACCTCATTTATACTGCCTACCCCATGACACAAGGTACACATATCAAATATTGCTTAGTTCCTATAAAGAATAACTCTGTTCTCTGGCCTCAAGAAAGGCATCATGTAGTTGTGGAAATAAGATTCCTGTTCATTTATTGATACTTTTCCAAAGCAAAGATAATAATAACAATATCAGAACAATAATTAACACAGAATTCTTACTATAAGCTAAGTGTTCTGTGCCCATCTTTCCATTTAAATTTCTCGAAATCCTTTCAGATACATTCTACTATTATAAATAGTAGAATATACTGGAGTTTAGAGGAGTTAAGACACTTGACCATGTAATACAACAAATAAATGGAAAAGATGGAATTGGAACCCTGGTCAAGTCCAGAACACCTGCCCTGTAGCTTTAGAGTTTTTAAACTCCTATACCTCCAGTGGAGGAGACATGGAATTGTGTGAGTGTGTGTGTGTATGTGTGTGTGTGTGTGTGTGTATGTGTGGTGTGTGTGGTGCTGGGGATTGAACCCAGGGCCTTGTGCATGCGAGGCAAGCACTGTACCAACTGAGCTATATCTCCAGCCCCAGACATGTAATCTTAATCAGAGAAACAAACCTAACAGCATTGCATTGCTTCAGCTGATAGCTGCTCTGCAGTAATGGGGTCCCTGAGATTCTGAGCTGATTTTTAAAGAAAAGTGAAAAGTTTTGATTTCTATAGGAAATCTATTAGGTTTTAAAAGTTTACAACTAATTTTTAAAATGTGTGAATATGATGAAAGGTATATCAAATACATTCTGGGGACCTTATCTGGCTTTCTGACTACCAGTTTACAACCTTAGCACTACTCCATATTGCACCAAACACATAAGGAGACCACATACTTATGGGGAAATGGATGCACAAACAATTTCCAACTGTAGCTTTTCTACAGGATGAATGGAATAATAGATACAGGTACTATATCTAAGATAAACGGAAAAGAGAATGGTTAAAAATATTTGAGGCAGAAAGTGTACAGAGAACATTTCACAATTTGAGTTGAATCTCGGCAGTTGAACAGCAATCTAGACAGAAAAGACAACACATAGGAAAACTTGAAGACGGAGAAAGCATGGCATTCTCAGGGAAAAATAGTAGCTTGAAGTCCTTCATGCTGTCAGAGAGCTTATAGAACAGTATTGAAAGAAAGGGGAATTTGGTAAGGAGGGGCAAGACTTCAGATGATTCCCAGTGCTATACTGAGACATGAGTACTATATCACGTACTCGTGGATCATCTGTTGATCATGAGTACGTGAATGAATGAATAATACATCAGATAGCCACTTTACAAATATTGCTGTGGTAGGAAGAGAGAAACTAGAGGCAGAATACAAGTCAGAAGGTGATTGCAACATTCAAGAGGAATCTCAAAGGCCTGGACTGCTTGTGAAAGAAAGGAAGGGAAGGTTATAGATATGATAAGGAAGTAGACTCAGGAGAGCCAAGTGACTAATGGCATATGGCAGTGATAGAGAAGGGATGGATTGGCTCTCAGGTGTCTGGCCTAAGACTTGGGCTCTGACTGTATAAAAATATACACACAATATGATAGCACATGCAAGTGGATCCCCAAATAAAATTTGATAGTAACAACAAAGTTTATTAACTCTAAATAGCAAAGATTGGATGAATTTATTAGTCATCTATTTATAATCTAAACTCCAATGATTCTCCAGATAAAGAAGCAAAGAAATTTGAGGCAGATAATTAGAACTTCAAACATATATTCAAAAAATATTACAAATCAAATCCAAAAGATGAAAAATAATCCAGAATAAAAGAAATATAGAGACAGTTATTACTGCCTAAAACCATTAAATTTGGCCATCACTGACTAGCATCCAAGACAAGACAAGGAAATCCAGAAGGTGCAATAACAAGAAGCTGGCAGCTGTGACTTGATAAAGAATGCAGGTCTACAGCAGACCTGGATTCAAATCTTGGTCCTTCAACTCCAAACACTCAGGGTTATAATGCTCCGTGTCTCAGTTCCCTCATGTAAAAAAATTAAGAAAATAATATCTTTACTAAAGATCTATAAAGCACCCTGCTCCCCATAGGCCTTCAAGAGATTACATTGTGGTTATTTTTCTGCAGAAGATGAGCCTTTTCCTGGCATTAAATTCTCAGAGGAACTGAAACTTCATCAGCATGGAGATAGATAAAGGAATGGACAATTTTACAAGCATTAGGTCACTCAAACAAATGACAAAATAAACTGTGCCCTAGTAAGCCAAGAACAGGAGGCTCCCTAAATCTGGAAAATCTCATCCGCTCTTTCAGGGAGGTCTGCATATTTCTTTTCAGTTGAGTGAAACCAAAAGCTTGCAAGCCTCTCTACAGATGAAACCTGGCTTCTTCTCAGTTTAGGCTCCTGTGAGCAATGTCAGTTCAGTGCCAGGACAGTGGGACAGTGCCTGGAAGGGCAATACATCTATTCCAGAAGCCGTCCTTGGGCTTCATGTAGGCGGAGAGTCAACATGCTGACTCCAGTCCAGCACCAGGAGAGGTGGGAATGAAGAACCAGAAAAACAGGATTTCACACTTAAGCCTCTTCCTGAGTTGTAAAATTCTCTCCTCCAGTAGAAGCTGGTCCAGGAGAGTAGATAGTAAGACACACAAACACAGAACTTGAAGCTATCCTCTCTGTTCTACAACCTTCACTGCTCCTGTTTTTAACCAATTACCCCATAAAATCATAGACCCAGATACATTGGTAGAGACAAACCTAGAAGACACTTAACTGAAACTTCCATCTGATTCAGAAATCACTCTTCTGTGTTCTTATAGATAATCATCAACCTCTGCTTATAAACCATCAGTAGAAGAAAGTTAACTATCAAGGAAATATCAACTACATAATTGTGAAAACCGAAACTAAAAGTTTAAGGTCTCCATAATGTGAATCCATCCTCTGGTACTACTTTAATGTAGCCCTGCCCGCCTCTCTCTTTTACCTGCCCACATAATCCAAGTCCCAGTGAATAAACTGATGACACAATCAAGTCATCTCACTATTTGTGGACTCTTGAATACTAGTTGAACATCTGTTGGAAGCCATGCATCCTGCTAATCATAGTGGGAATGCAAAGATGAAAATAAATTCTCTATTCTTGGGAGTTTATAAACAAGACAATTGGGTGAATACATTTAGGTGTACCCCTCTATTTCAACCATAAAGAAATACAAGATAAAATATAAAAAGCTAAAACCAGAAGACCTAAGACAGGCTCAAAAACATTGTCATGAGAAAGAAGAGAAGCAAAGGTACTCAAAGGCAACTAGGCTGTGACTGTGTGGGCTCCCAAGTCTTGAAGCAGAGCACTGAAGATGCAAATTGCACAGGTCAAAGCCAAGTTCATGCCTGAGAGGGAGCATCTGGCATGCTATGCTTCTCCCTTCCTGTCCAAGAAAGGAGCCAGAAAGAGAAGCAGTATTCTATGATTTGAGAGGAATCTGGAAACCTAGAGAAAATAAAATCCAGCCTTTTGATCAGAAATTGAGCCCAACCATACCCTGGTCTCATAACTGGATCTGTGATACACCCAATATCCTTATGGAGCAGGAGTCCTGATACTTCTACAGAATCAAACTATAGAATAAAATGACTTAACTTCAACTATGAACAATATAAAGATTACCAGATGACAAGTAGACTACGAATAAAAATTCAAAAGCAGAAAAGTCTGTTAGAGAAACTTTATAATACATGTCTAAATAACTCATGAGAAATCACAATAGAGGCCATAAAATTTTAGAAATGGAAAGAGACATAAGTACCATATAATTAGACATCATCATAGGGACTTTTATACCTCAAATGCATTTATTTATTTAAAATAAAAAAGGAATAAAAATAAAGCATTAAATGTCCAATCCATGAAGCTAGAAAGAGAATAAACTAAAAATAATAGAAGAAAACAAACTTTCAAACAAAAATTAATGAAGCAGTGGTTCTCAACCAGTGACAATTTTGTCCCTCAGGGAACATTTTGCAATGTCTGGAGATATTTTTGATTGCCATGACTGGGATGGCAGGGTGTTGTTTGTATCTTGTGGGTAGAGGACAGGGGTGCTACTCAACATCATACAATGCACAAGACACCTCCTTACAAAAAAGAAGTATCCAACTCCAAATGCCAGTAGAGCAGAGGTTGAGTAACACTGCCTTAACCTTAGGGTGACTGGCAAGAAAGTAGTACCTTTGACTGAATTAGAGAAGTTATAAGAAGGAGCAATTTTAAAGTACATATGGTAAACTCTACTTCATACACATTGGGATACAAGTTGTAATGCTCATCAGCCAGTAATGCAAAAATTATGTAAACATAAGCTAATTAGCTTGATTGGTTACAGCATTACATTGGGAAGACCTTGGATTTTGAAACCACATCTAAACACAAAACTTGGCTCTACCATGTGCTATGGAAGGATTCTCAGCAAAGGTACCAAGTCCTCTCATCCTTGGCTACTTCAGCACAGTAAAATTATTGTCACATAGTTACATGAGGATTAAATGAAATATATTTGAAAACCTCAACACAATGCTTGGGTGTTCCATAGGCATTATTTCTCTTTTCTGTTATTGAAATGAATGTTCCATATTTGTTTCATAGTATATATTTGAGTGTCCAGTATGTGCCATACAAATTGGATTCCTATTAGATAAGAAAGAAAAGGGATATGCAAGGACCTCTGTCACTGGCTAATGACTAAGGAAGTTCAACTATCAGGTTAAGAAAGCCAAACAAAGAGTTACTTTCCCAGAAGACCACTCTAACATTTTTTTATCAATTTAGGCCAACCTGAAGATACTGCCCCAGATCAATACCAAATCAGCAAGTTGTCAAGGGGATAGGGAGGGACACAGGAGATTGAGTCTACTTTAGGTCATACAGAGATCAAGCTTCACGGTGGTGAGAGGAGAACTTCATGTACATTTTGCTCTTCTTCTCAACCTGAATTCAAGCTGCTCAATCGCAAAGCCATTATTGCGTAACCCTGAACCCACAATTATCTGGAAATAGGAAGTGTCCTGAATTGGGTATAATCATACTCCATACCCTTCATACTATTATCAAAATAAAATCAACAGTGAGAATACCTTTATTGGAAAATGAGTGGCAAAATTTAGCACTTAATTGCAATCATGGTCAATTAATGTTTCTCAACCTCAGGTCTTATTTCATTACCTTTCTGTCTATTTGTGGATCCTCAGTATGTGACCCAACTAGACAGGGAACTGTGAACAGAAATAGAAGATAAGGAAGTGTTTTAGTCAGCTTTTTCACCACTGTGACTAAAAGACCTGACCAGAACAACTGTAGAGGAGGAAAAGTTTATCTGAGGGCTTGCAGTTTCAGAGATCTCAGTCCATTGATAGCCGGCTCTATTCCTCAGAGCTCCAGGTGAGGCTGAACATCATGGCCCAAGAGTATGGCGGAGGGAAGCAGCTCACATGATGATCAGAAGCAGAGAGAGAGAGACTCCACTCCAGATACAATATATATACCCTGAAGGCATGCCCCCAATGATCCGCCTCCCAGCCACACCCTACCTGCCTTCAGTTACCACTCAGTTAATCCCATCAAGGATTAAGTCATTGACTGGGTTAAGGCTCTCATAACTCAATCATTTCTCTTCTGAACCTTCTTGCCTTGGCTCACACATGAGCTTTTGGGGGACACTTCATATCTAAACCATAACAGGAAGCCTTAGAGAGGATGAGGATAGATTTAAGAAGATATGACATAGAAACCAAAAGACAAATAAAAACCCTGTAGGCTATAATGTGTCACATGCAAAGTCTGTTCCTTCTCTGTCCCACCATCTCCCACCATTCCCACCAGCTCTATCTGGGTCACCACCACATCCATTCTTTGCAGAAGTCTTGAGGACTTACAGACAAATGTGTGACAATCTTGACTAGGGTGAGTTTTCAAGTGAACACAGAGGAGGCTGAATAACAGCCCATTGCATTCTCTACCTAATTCATTCTTCCTCTCAATAATTCAGGGACTTTGACATGCTATTGGATAACCAGGAGAACATTCCCCATCACTCAGAAAGTTTCCTAAGGAAAAACAACAAGCACAGCTGCTTGCAAGACACTTAAACAGGACTCTTTCCAGCACATATATCTTCTGATCCTTTTTCGTCTTGTAAGCTAAAAGCACAAGCATGCCCTCTGCCTCCTAATTCTCCTAGAAAGAGTCTTCTTGAAGGATTCGAGTTCATCTGAATCAAGCTCTGGATTTTTGCCAGTCTCCTATTAATTTGAGGTGAGACTCACCCCCATCCCTGGCAGGCACCCCCTCAAACTTCTACAACAAGAACCTGTTTGGCTTGGCCTATCTTTACCAACAGCTTAACAGCTCCAAATCTCCTACTGCTCATGTCAGCACTGGGCCTAGATAATTGTTTTCTATTCTATGCCATTTAGGGCAGCCAATTCATTATCATATCTTCTACCTACCATGGGCATCTGCAAGTCAGCTCTCCCACATCTGATCCTTATTCCTGGATGACTAAACGTGCTGTGTGGTTTTCACCAATCCTATAAGCTCCCTGAGCTTCTGTATTACTACCAGTTAAAGAGCAACAATAGTTCCCTCTTCCCACTGCTGGTGTCTAACAGTTTACTGAAATGTAAAGATTATATATTTGGTAAGTACTGTAGGTGACAAAGATGTCTATAACAAAATGAGCTATTCTTCTTCCTTTAAAAGCTATCTCAATTCATGATGAATACATCAACAGAGTATGTAGAATCATATTTAAAGTTGTACCTCCTGAAGAAAATTTACTCCAGTCCTACATATCTCAATCAAAAAGAATCATACATATTTTCATTCAACAAATATTTGTTGAGAAAGTTCTCCAGATATAGAGGGAAAAAATGGAAAATCCCTTTTCTTAATAGGAGCTGCAGACACAAATACTTTACTATAATAAAATGTAAGAAATGCTATAATAATTGCATCATTTTCTGTCTGTAAAGAGGGAAGTTTTAGAGAGCAGATGAAATTTTAGTTTGGCCCTGAAGTGATAAAGACATGGCCAGGCTGGAGAAGAAGCATTCTAAGCAGAGGGCATAAGTTGAGCAAAGGCAGATTTATATTGCTGGTGAATCATGAGGAGCACGGTGTGAAAGAAAATGCTGGTACCCACAGGGAAGTGGAGGCCAAGAGGAAGGCAGGGAGGTGGTTAGTAAGGAACAGTAGATCAATCTGGAAAGTTTGCCTAGAGCTGAATTATAAAGATTCTTAAAAGTCACATCAAATAGTTCACTTTACCCTCAATATAAAGGAGTGTTGTCCAGGGCTTTTTATAATGGTAGAGAAGAGACAGTAGGAAAAAGAAAAGAAAATTACTTCAGAGGCCATATACATAGCACAGATAAGAGCTTCCATGAGGCAAGAGCAGTGGGGTCAGAAAGGGAAAAAAGATGGCTGATACATACAGAAAGTAGAACCACTAAGACTTAACCAATAATATCTGACAACCAGGGGAACAAGAGGATTCTGGAATGCTGATGGTTAAACTAGGAACCATAAGAGGAAGAGAAGGCTAAGGTAAGTGAGCTGAGCAGAAATGGAGAGGTGGAGAAGGGGAATAGGGGGCGTGATCCTTTAAATTAAACATTCATAATGAAATCGACTACATGACGCTCCCAAACTCTTTCCCAATAACTACAGTTCAGAGAAAACAAAAGGAAAAATAAGAGAAAGAAAATATTTGCAAGAAGTATATTTTGGGCACTCATATTCTTTCTCTCCTCCATTTGAACATTGCCTTTTCTTTTTCTTTTTTAATTTTTTATTTGTTTTTAGTTATACATGTCAGAAGAATGTATTTTGACAAATCACATACATGGACTACAACTTTGCATTTTTGTGGTTGTACACGATGTGGAGTTATACTTGTCATGTATTCATATAACATAGGAAAGTATGTCATATCAATTCTATTGTCTTTCCTATTCCCATCCCCCTTTCTTTCCTTCACTCCCCTTTGGCTAATCCACTGAACTGCTATTCTTCTGTCCCCCCAACTTATCGTGAGTCAGCATCTGCATATCAGTGAGAACATTTGACCTTTGGTTTGGGGGGATTGGCTTATTTCACTTAGCATGATAGATACCAGTTCCATCTATTTACTGGCAAATGTCATAATTTCATTCTTCTTTATGACCGAATAATATTCCATTGTGTATATATACCACATTTTCTTTATCCATTCATCTATTGAAGGGGACCTAGGTTGGTTCCATAGCTTAGCTATTGTGAATTGAGCTGCTATGAATATTGATGTGGCTGTGCCACAATAGTGTACTGATTTTAAATCCTTTGGGTATATACTGAGGAGTGGGATAACTGAGTCAAATGGTAGCTCCATTCAAAGACTTCTGAGAAATCTCCATAGTGTTTTCCAGAGTGTTTGCATCAATTTGCAGTCCCACCAACAATGTATGAGTGTACCTTTTTCCCCACATCCTCACCAACATTTATTGTTACTTGTATTCTTGATAATTGCCATTCTGACTGGAGTGAGATGAAATCTCATGTAGTTTTAATTTGCATTTCTCTAATTACTAGAGATGTTGAACATTTTTTCATATATTTGTTGACCATTTATTTTTCTTCTTCTGTGAAGTATCTGTTGAGTTCCTTTGCCCTTTTATTGATTGATTGAGTTATTTGGGGTGGTTTTATTTTTCTTTTCTTTTTTTTTTTTTTTTTTTTTTGGTGTTAAGTTTTTAGTTCTTTATATATCCTGGAGATTAATGCTTTGAAGTGCAGGTGGCAAAGATTTTCTCCCATTCTGTATGTTCTCTCTTCACATTGTTTCCTTTGCTGTGAAGAAGCTTTTTTGTTTATTACCATCCGATTCATTGATTCTTGATTTTACTTCTTGTGCTTTAAGAGTCTTGTTGAGGAATTCAATTCCTAAGCTGACATGATGAAGATTTGGGCCTACTTTTTCTTCTTTTAGGCATAAGATCTCTGGCTTAATGCCAAGGTCCTTGATCTGCTTAGAGTTGAGTTTTGTGCAGGGTGAGAGACGGGTCTAATTTCATTTTTCTACATATGGGTTTCCAGTTTCCTGGCACCATTTGTTGAATAGACTATCTTTTCTCCAATGTATGTTTCTAATGCCTTTGTCTAGTATGAGAAAACTGTATTTATGTGGGTTTGTCTCAGTCTTCTATTCTGTACAATTGTTATTCATGTCTGTTTTGGTGCCAATACCAGCTGTTTTTGTTACTATAGCTCTGTAGTATAAAGTCTCGTGTTGATGCCTCCTGCTTCACTTTCTCACTAAGGATTGCTTTGGCTATTCTGGGCCTCTTATTTTTCCAAGTGAATTTCATGACTGCTTTTTCTATTTCTATGAAGGGCATCATCAGAACCTTAGTAGAAATTTCATTAAATCTGTATAGTGCTTTTGGTAGTATGGCCATTTGACAACATTAATTCTGCCTATCCAAGAGCACAGTAGATCTTTCCATCTTTGAAGATCTTCTTCAATTTCTTTGTTTAGTGTTCTGTAGTTTTCATTGTAAAGGTCTTTCATCTCCTTTGTTAGATTAATTCCCATATATTTTAATTTCTTTGAGGCTATTATGAACGGGGTAGTTTTCCTAATTTCTCTTTCATTTGATTCATCACTGATTTATAGGATCACAATTGATTTATGGGTATTAATTTTATATCCTGGTACTTCACTGAATTCATTTATGAGCTCTACAAGTTTTCTGGTGGAGTTTTTTGGGTCTTCTTAGTATAGAGTCATGTCATCAGCAAATAGGGATAGTTTGAATTCTTCTTTTCCTATTTTTCTCTCTTTAATTTCTTTCTTCTAATTGCTCTGGCTAGAGTTTCAAGGATGATGTTGAATAGAAGCGGTAAAAGACGACGTTCCCATCTTCCAGTTTTTAGAAGGAATGCTTTCAATTTTTCTCCATTTAGAATGACTTTGGCCTTGGGTTTATCATATATAGTTTTTACAAAGTTGAGGTATGTTCCTACTATCCCTCATTTTTCTAGTGTTTTGAACATGAAAGGGTGCCACTTTTTGTCAAATGCTTTTCCTGCATTTATTGAGATAATGTGATTCTTATCTTTAAGTCTCTTGATGTGATGAGCTATATTTATTGATTTCCATATGTTGAACCAACCTTGCATCCCTGGGACGAACCCCACTTGATCATGGTGCACTATCTTTTTAATATTTTTATATGTGATTTGCCAGTATTTTATTAAGAATTTTTGCATCTATGTTTATCAGGGATATTGGTCTGAAGTTTTCTTTCCTTGATATGTCTTTATCTGGTTTTGTTATCAGGGTGATACTAGCTTCATAGAATGAGTTTGGAAGGATTCCTTCTTTTTCTATTTCATGGCATAATTTGAGAAGTGTTGGTGTTAGTTCTTCTTTGAAGATCTGGTAGAACTCAGCTGAGAATCCTTCTGGTCCTGGCTTTTCTTTCTTGGTAGGCTTTTCATGGCATGTTCAATTTCCTTACTTGAAACTAATCTGTTTAAATTTTCTACGTCCTCCTGATTCCATTTGGGTAGGTCATATGTCTAGAAATCTGTCAATGTCTTCAAGACTTTCTATTTTATTAGAGTATATATTTTCAAAATAGTTTGATTATCATCTGTATTTCAGTAGTGTTCATTGTGATATTTCCTTCTTCATTCAAATTTTAGTAATTTGAGTTTTCTCTTTCTCTTCATTAGCTTGGCTAAGGGTTTATCAATTTTATTTTTTCAAAGAACCAATTTTTTATTTCATCGATGTTTTGGATATTTTTTCAATTTCATTGATTTCAGCTCTGATTTTAATTATTTCCTGTTTTCTGCTTTTGGTCTTGATTTGTCCTTTTACTAGAGCTTTGAGATGTAATGCTAGGATATTTGTTTGTTGACTTCCTACATTGCCCATTCTGTCTCTTCCCCAAGTCCAGATGTATGTTGACTGTTCTTGTCTTATAGTCAGACTAAATAGACATACTGAAGTATCCCTAGTTTCATGTACTATTGCCATAAATAATATTATAAAACAGAGAGGGAGGTGCAGAAAAAGGCAATGATGTCTAAATCTGAAGTTCCCAGATCATTAGAATAGCAGATGCTATTAATGAAAGTCCCCAGTGCTGCACTGGGCAGGGGAGAGGGGAAAGAGTAATAAGTTAGGCAGTAATAAGTTTCTCAGTCATTCTTGGATCACAAACCAGAGAATGTGAGCTACAATTTTAACTGAGCCAGTCCAATGTCTGTCTGAAAACGTGCTGCCCACCTGCTCTGGAGGCTTTAGGGTTCCTAAGAGTCAGAAGGTTCAGAAGTCACTTCTGAACCAATTTAGTGCTTTTATCTGTTTTTTCTTTTCCATGTTTCTCTATGTGAACCTTGGATAAAAATGCCTTTTGGTGCTTGTTTACACTTCCTAGGATCCTCGGAGGTAAGTTATGTCAGTACTTTACTACTTTGGGTCAGGTGATTTGGAACAAAAAACAAAAACAGACTAAGGTCTATGAAGAAGGCAAACTTTAGAGGAGGTCACGGAGTCAAGACAGAACCACTACTTCTGTGCATGTATTTCTGAGCCTGGAACTGAGCTCATTTTTATGTAAATTTAACTGTTGGATTTGTTACTTGAAGTAGATAACATAAAAAGAGACAATAGTAAAGCATCCTGGTCCGTCTCTGTTCAAATAGTTTCTGCAATTAATTCCCAATAAACTTTTGATTTGTTTCTATAAAGGAAGAGTACATATTCCAATGAAGAAGAGTTCATGACATCTGCTTCCCATCAATACAATGGGAAATGGATGGACAGAGCCCTGTGGGAGACAGTGCTGGACGGCATTCAGCTGGGAGTCCAATAAATCTTCCAGATGACAGCAACAGTCTGACCTGACTGCTTCTCCAGCTCCATCTCACATCACTGCATCCTTTTTGTTCCAGCATGCTGCACTGTTTTCAGTTCCATTAATCTGCCATTCTTTCATATCCCTGGACTTTTCCATCTGTACTACAATCCAAAAGGCTTTCCCCAACATCTACTTCTCTACCCAGTTAAGCCCCACTTGTTTTTATTCCGTGATGATGGCAATAATATTAGCACATACTTCAGAGGATTGTTGTGAGACTGTAAAGGAGATTGTCCATGTTATATCCTCAAACTGTACCTGGCCATGGTCAGCACCCTATACATTTTAGCTATTTTCATTACTTTTCTTTCCAGATTCAATTCAAGTGTCACTGCTTACAGGAAACCTTCCATCAAACTTTTCCTCCCTATTAAAGTGCCCATCGTATGTGCACTGAAAAGTGTCTGTCACAATAATGACCAATTGTTGACTGCTTTGTGCAGATCCTGCTCTAATTTCTTCTATTTAGTCCTCACATTTACACTAGGAGGTACCTGGATCATTATTCCCATTTTAGAAAAGAGCACATAGGTGATTTTTTCCAAAGTCCGATAGCTAGTAGATAGCTGAATCAAAACTCAACCCAAGAGATCTTTGAGAGTCAATGTCTTGTACTTTGTCACACTGCATTTTATTTGCTATTTTTGTTGTTGCCCCCCATCCTATTCAATTGCAAGTTTTTCAAGGACAAGGATCTCTGTTGTGAATATCATTGTTGTTGCTCTTCTTTGGCCCTGGCCCTGTGCTATAGAATTGATAGTTGTTCAATAAATGTTTGCTAAATTAATACATATCCAAATTCCCTCCACACCAAGAGAAAAATGAGGACCAGAGAATTACAAAACTCAGTTGACCCAGGACAGCCAAGAAGTTGTAGTTCCCATTTGCTGCTAATATTTTATGATCATGTCCAAGTTCTGGATCCTGAGAGGTTCTGTCTGACTAAAATTCAGCTGCAAAGATAGACTTATAATGCTCATAAACAGAGGCACGGTGTGGTCTACTGCTGTGCAAATCCAGCAGAGGAAAGTAGTTGGACAGGAGATGACTCTTCCCTCTGAGAAATCCATTTAACAAGGAAATCAACCAGAGAGTGACTCATGCTTGGATTGCCTTACTCTCCTTCTTGCCAATCCATGTCCATCACTCCCCTGAACTCCTAAAGCCCCTCCAAAGTGTCCACTGGCTCACCAAACCTGTGTAATACATGTTGCCTCCACATTCCTACGGATTTAGACCCCCATACTTTGTGCTCTTGTTCATATGCTAATTCCAATCTGTCCCAGGTTTCATGATGAGAGCTTTTCTCCTACATTAGACTGCAAACAAAAGCTTGGTTGCCTGGTGGGGCACATGATATACCCTCAATCAATGCCGAGTGAATGGATGACTGGATGAGAACAAAAAGATAGAATGAATCAATGAAACTCCCCTTCTGTTTCCATCCTCTGTATTTGCCAGCCCTTCATTAGCAATTCTGACCAATCTTGAGACATACATCCATCAGAGCATTTACCACTCTTAGCTATAATTATACAGAATCCAGTCATGAAAATAAAATTGCATCTCAGGCTTCTTTTGGTTCACAGCAGCTAATACAGGGCCTAATACATAATACTGAATGAAGGTTAAATAAAATCATTCATTTATTCAACCTATATTTATTGTCCCAAGCTACGTAGTATATTGTAAGGACTAAAATTTCACATGCTATCTGGACATCTTAAAATTCTGCATGTCCCCAAAGGCCTGGCCACAAGTTTCCCCGCTGTCACCAAACATGCCCCCTGCCCCCGCCCCAGCCGGAAAGAATCCCGACTCTGCTAGTTCCTCTCATCCAGATCATCTGAATCCCACCTGGTCCTCAACCTAATGGCATTTACTCCTCCTCCCAGCCCATTAAATTATTCAAAGAAGCCAATCATATCCTCGTGCAAGAATCAAAGTTCACTTCACCCCCTTGTCACTACAAAGCTTGCTTCTCACAGTCCTGCTTGTTCACTGTCCTGGAGTGCAATCTCATGCAGCCCAGTGTGACATGCTGTACGCTCCACCTCCAGAGTGAATATGTGTGACTAACAAACTCCTTTCAATCTACGTGCCTAGTGTCAAATGTCTTGTGTATGACCATCTCATACTACTTATGGAGGGGGATACCTCCTTACTACAGGGTGAAGAGGATGCTATCAGAATAATTAGGTGCTGGGAATTCTGCTGTAACCAAGAAAAACTGGGCTCTTTCTCACTGAAAGCCAGGGTTTCTATTCCATCCAGCTACTGAACCTAATGGCTCCCTTTCCCGAAACAAACTCTGAATTCCTAAGGCAGATGCTATCAATACAGAAGAGGAATGTGAAGACATTTCTGATGTGTTAGGGCTATGGGGAAGGCACAGGGTCTCAGGAGCAACTCTAGCCTGGGCAGGTAACAGTGAGTACTGTGGAAACTGAAGATGGAGTATCCTGTGACATAGAGTTCCTGCCCTCAAAGACTTCAGTGTTCACGATCTAACTCTGTAAATAAGAAAAAGATTGCCTGCCTCTCTACTGGAGAGTCACAGGGGTGGGGATAGTAAGCAGAAGGCTGACAGGCGTCTCTGAAAAAGTGACTGGAACTGAGACCTATAGGATGACAAAGAGGAAGCCAAGTGCAGGCCTTCCAAACAGAAAGAACAGCAAACACAAAGATGTTCCAGGGAATGAGGTCAGCAAGCTCATTCATTCAACAAATTATTTTTGATACCAACTCTATGCCAATCATTGCTCTAGCTAATGATTGTTAAATAAAGGAGATATTAAATAGAAGTTCTTTGCCCTGTGGAGCTTAAATTCTGGGATTTTGTGTTTCACTTCTAAACTGGTTTAGTGCTTTCACCTTTTTTTCCTTTTGCCTGTTTCTTGTATGTGGCTTAGTTGAAAATGATTTTTGGTGCTTATTTGTACCTTCTACATAAAAATCTAAGCACATCTCAGTTTTCTTTTTGTCTACAGCAACTAACATGGGGGCTGGTATATAACACATAACGAAGGTTAAGTAAAATTATTCATGCATTCAACAGATATTTATTCTTTCAAGCTTTGTATTAGTATATTGTAAGAGCTAAATATTCAAGTGCTATCTTTTATACCAAGTAATCTTTACAATGAAATTTTTTCAGCAAATGGCCAGATAGTAAATATTTTAGGCATTACAGGTCTTACAGTCTCTGTCTCAAATATTCAACTGAGGTTTTAATGTAAAAGCAGTCTTAGACAATGGAAAATGAAAGAGTATGCCTGTATTAATGAACATTAAAATTTGAATTTCATGTAATTTTCACATATCACCAAATGTTAGTCTTTTCATTTTTATTCAACAATTTAAAAATGCAAAACCCACTCTCAGACTGTAGGTCATTTAAAAAAAATAAAAACTAGTAGCAAGCTGGATTCAGCTCTTGGACCATAATCTGCCAACCTCTGTTATAGATCATTGTTAGAATCTTATAGCAGGAGGGAAAAGGAGTAGCCAAATGAGAACATGCATGTTCAACTACCATCAGCTCAACAATTATTGAACACCTGATATGTACACAGGCACTGTGCCCAAGGATTCTATTATTCAAAGATCAAATGAATTTACTGAGTAAAAATTGAAAAGATGCCTCAAATAGATTCCCATGTGGCTTATCAAATGATCTCACATTTTCATCAGTTAAATATATGCCATTAAATTCCTCCACCCATGAAAATTACCATATAGAGCATGTTTCAAAGGCAAAGGAAAATAACCCACAGTATCTGTTCAGTGCAGTGTTTTTAAACATCCATAACTTTGTTATTTCAAAACCAAATTTCTTCAAACAAGGCAAAGCACACATTCCTCACTCAGGGTTATGTACCAAAGATGCCAAGTTTGAAATTTCCAAACAAAGCTGCTTTTGAGTAATCTGAAGACAAAAAAGCATTTGAAAAATTTCTGAGCTGCTAGAAAAATAGCATTTTTTTTCACCTTTAGATAACTCTGAAATGGGTAAATGGACTTACATTTACTTTCCAAAATAAATCCATTTGGGCCTGAAACTGAGAAAGAGAAGCCACAGAAATTCTCCATGGATTCCACTAATGGCTATTGATGCCAGAGATTTTAGAGAAAAAGAAAAAGGAATCAGAAAACTTGAGTTTCTAACTCTTCCTTGGCTGAAACCCATTCCCAGTATCATACTCTGTTAAAAAAAAAAAGGGGGGGTGGGGGGGCAAACAGATACCTGCTAGAATATAGGAATATAAATATGCTGAAGTCTTTGCTGGTGCAATTCCCCCATTAATCTGGTGTGAGAAGTCAAAGCCCAATCAAATTGAGAAGGGTTTTCACTCAAGGGGAGGGCAAGGGGAGAATGTCCACACAGAAGCCAGGTGTCATAAGACCAAGCAGAGCAACAGGGCACCCACATCAGGGGAGTAGCCAGAATGGAAGGCCAAAGATAGGAGGACTTCAATGTAAGAAAGAGGGTAGCATTGACCACGCTAGTTACATATTGAGAGGGGAACTGATGAAATAAATATATTAGCATATGAGAAATCAACTTCTCAATGGAAGAGAAAGGATTTATAAATATAGAGAGAAGACCAGAATATATACTATGGTATTAAATTAGAATTGGAGGCATCCACGTGAACTCATGGTTTTCAATATACATAATACATAAATATAGATACAAGTATACAGGTTGCTATTGTTTTGTTATGGTTTGAGTGTGCTCCGTAAGAGTCCATGTGTTGAAATTTAATCCCCATTGTGGAGGAGGATGGAACAGGAAGGCAGCAGAGTCAAATCCTTCAGCAATTGGCTCATGCTACTTTCACAAGAGCTAAGTAAGCCAGGTGAGAAAACACATTTCCTGGTTTTAATATCCCTGTTGTGAGTTACTAAAGACAGAAACTTAATCCAATTATGATGTTAGAGGTGGGATCTTTGAGGAGGCGATTTAGATTAAATATGGACATCTGGATAGATCTCTCAAGATTGAATACTGGTGGCTTTATAAGAAGGAGGAGAGAGACCAAAACACAAATGTGCATTCTCTGTCTTTTGCTGGGATGCGGTGAACTATCTTTGGACCCTACCAGCAAGAAGGCCACCATCAGATGCAGCCTTTTGGTCTTGGACCAAAACCAGGAGTCAAAATAAACCTCTTTTTTTCATAACTTACCCAGACTGTGGTATTGTGTTATTAGTAACAGAAAATAGACTAATACAGATGTAAATGTGTGTATGTGCATGTGTGTCTGTGTGTGTATATATACATATGTATGACCTATAGCTCTGTCCACTGAGGACCTGGGGGCAGCAACATTCCTAAAGCAAACAGCCAAGCACTCTGATCTTCACTTCTAAATACCATTCTACACTAAACACAACCAGAGCGCCTCAGAGAAATGGCTGGCTCCACTGCTTCAGCCAGAACAAGGAAAAGTACAAAATGAGCATAGAGCCAGAGCCAAGAAAGTGCTCAAAAAATGTTGGGGCCATGATGAAGGAACACAAAAGTCAGATCGAAGGGGTTTCCCCTTGCCCAAATCTGGGAAAATTTGAATATCAAAGTAAATGATGATAATGAGTGACAACCCACTGAATAAATAGGAAACCCTGAGCCTGTTCAGAAGTTAATTATTAATTAAAAGTTTGATGAGAAGTGGAAGGTTTACATAGTTTCAAAGTAACTCTCTACGGTAATGCTTATTCCAAAGTGGTAAAGAATCTTCCAGTGGAGAAGTCTGGCAGAGACTTCCTTAATCAAGCTATAGAAACAACTGCTATCAATAAAGGACATATTGAAATTGTGTATCACCTGAAAGGATGCCATAAAAAGAAAAAAAGTCTCCCTCCTTCTCAGCACACAAATGGTTGCCCTCCCCCACTTTTTGAAGTTAAGCATGACCCCCATGACTTGTTTGGGCCAATGAAACATGAACAGAAGTGACACAAGTCATTTCACCTTTAGACAACTTCCAAATGGGTAAATACAGGACTTACATTTTCTTTTCAAAATAAATTGATTTGAGGCTGAAACTGAGAAAGAGAAGCCACAGATAGCCTCCCTAGATTCCATTTAAGATTTAAGAGCCAGTACATGATTCACTTCTCTTATTTTTTTACCCTGTCTTGGCGGAAGCGTGTGTCAAGATGAAACCCATGTTGGCCCCGATCCACTGACTACAGTAAGAATCCATCCCCCAACTCCACCCTGTCCATATTAAACATGTAGCATGAAAGGAAAATAAATCATTACTGTATTAAACCCCTTTTCTGGTGGTTGTTTATTAACACCACATAATTCAGCTTATCCTGACTGGTGCATTGACTGATAGACTGGTCTTATTTTCATGTTTGTCTCCTGGATAAAGTGTAAAGTTCATCTAGGACAGGCATGATAAAATTTGATTTTCTCCAATAAATAAAAGCAACAACATCTTCTTAATTTTTTTTCCTTCAGTGATGGGATCAAACCCAGGCCATGTGCATGCTAGGCAAGTATATTATGACTAAGTTACATCCCCCAGCCCCAACTCAATTCTTGAAGTCAGAAATCTGATCTTAAACTTCTATATCCTTCTAGATCTTTCACCCATTCATAATTTGACCTTGTCCACTGTACCTTTTTAATATCTCTGGAATCTCTCCATTTATTTCTTGCATGCTACACTATCTAAATTCAAAAATAGCACCATCTTTCTTGCACCCGCCTCTTTTAGTCTCCTTGTTTATAGAATACCCTGTCCAAATATTCTGCACACTGCTATCAGAACTAGTATTCCTATAAGGCAGATATAATATATATATATATATCACAATACAGCTTGGAGCACTTCAGAAAGGCTCTCTGTCATCTTTAGACAGAAATCTAGACTCTTTATTATGACTCACAAGGCACATTCTGACCTGGGCCACTCTAGAGGAGAAGCTTCACGAAGACAGAGATTCTTGCTGTTTTGTTCAATGCTGTATCTCCAGCACTGGCACCATGTCTGGTTCATTGTGGACATTCCATCCGTCGTTGTTTGATCAAGAGTCCTCACCCATCTCCAGCCTCTCTCGTGCTACTCTCTCCCTTCCTCTCCATGCTCTTCTCTTGCCAATCTTGCCCAGGTGCACCCACATCCCCTTGGGCTGGAATCCACTTCCTCCAGCCTTGCCCATGGCTGCTAGTCTCCTTTTTCAAACTTCAGCTCAAATGTCATCTTATCTATCTGCTCTCAAGCCCTTCTCTTATCATGTCCCATTGTATACACTTCTTAGCAGATTTCACAATACATCTACGTATTTATTTTTATGTGCTGCTCATCTTCCCTGTCTACAATGGTCCTTGGGGCATGCCTTGCTTTTGCCTGACAACATAGTAGCCCTCAGTGGATAAATGAGTGAGCCCCTACTTGGTTCTAATGTCTTCTTCCTTCCTATCTAGGAGAAGCTGTCTTTTGTATTCTTCGAAATGATTCATATACAGTTTCAAATTTTAGAGGTCATTGGTTCTTCTCACCAATTACCAAGTGATATAGGTGTGAATGAGACCTCAGGATTAAATACCACTTCTAGTTATCATACTGACTTTTCCCTTTTGCCATGCCCTTCTACCAACATACCAAATAAGCTTTTACTATAAATGCCATAATGCAATACAATTAAAATGTGATCGGTCTGGGATTGTGGCACAGTGGTAGAGCGCTTGCCTTGCATGTGGGAGGCACTGGGTTCGATCCTCTGCACCGCATATAAACAAATGAGTAAATAAAGGTTAATCAACAACTACAAAAAATTTTTTTTAAAAATGTGATCAACATGAAAAAGAAGCAAAATTTTAGAAAACCATGAGATTTTCTGCTAAAACTTTGAACTAACTGGATGTTTTTTGGCAAATCCAAAATCAACTTAGAATGGAGCTAGAAGTACACCCTGGCCAAACTCACTGCTGGAGAGGGTCAGATGCCTGCACTGTCCCCTCCAGACTCACCACCACTTGGCACGTATGGATTTGACTCTTTGAATCTCAAGAAACAGAGGTGGATCCTAGCTGCCTGAGGAAATGAAAGTTTATTATAAGAATCTGCATGATAATAAAGAAGATAGGGATGCTAGTCAGGAAGTTAGCCTTTAGTGCACTACAGGGAAAGAAGAACAGCCAGGCCCAATAGGAAAAACTGAAATGAAGACACAAACTAAAGGCTTGTTCTGAATCCAAACCAGTTCAAGGAATCTCAGGAGAATGTTTTCTGGGTTTTCACTCTAAGGCTCTGCCCTTAACCCTGTTACTGACTGTGGTCTTCAGCCAGAGGCCTAATTCTGGGAATTCTAACAAACTATATCCAGCCACTCATTCTGAAAAACAAAAAGGAAAAGTGATGGTGAAAAGCAGAAAAAGAACTTTAATGGACATGGGCATATTGGGAAGGTAAAGTGAGATTCCACATCACAGCCCTCTCTTCAGGGTGCTGACATTGTTAGCAGATGGATGATGGGAACATGAAGTTAAAAGAATAGTTTTATGAGGATGGTAGGAACATGAGGTTAACAGAATAGTTCTATAATGTGGGCCCATGGTGCTGACCCCATATGCTTTCTTTTTCAAGAAGCAATTTATCTGCAGACCTGCCTGGCCTAAGTGGACAGGATATGTCACACTGCCCAACAAACTACCTATTACCTGCAGGAGAAATGTAGGCCCAAGGTAATGTCAATGGAAGGAACCCAGGACATTTTTGTGACCAGATCTGGAAACTCTGGGAGATAAGGATAGTTCCTCCTAATTATAAAATATATAAGAATGTATGGTTAAGAATCCAATTAGAACCAATCAGCATGGCAAACCAATTGCCATGACAGTAAGGACTTGAAAGTCTGATATCACCCTGGTGTCAGTCAAAAGTCAAGAGGTGGACCTGGCACGTATATCTAAAAAGAACAAATCTTTTTTAAAAAAATTATTTAAAAAGAGGTGGACCTGGGCAGGACTCTCTGGAAATTTCTCTGGGATCCCCAATAAAACTGGAGTACAGGAGAGGTATACTGTCTCTCTCCTCTCTGAGAGGACCCACTCTCTCCCTTAAGAGTCCCTTTTCCATTTCCTTACCCCTTCAATAAATTCATTCCTGTTACTATGAGCCACATGTCTGAAAACTTTGACTTGGTCACAAGAATACAGGTTTGAAGAAAGGGTCTTTGCACTGCTTCGGTTTCTCAGAAGGCCCTAGCTCTGTAACAAGATGAGCTTTGGTTAAACAGAGAAAGAAGTGGGGAAGTGAGTGAGAGGTATGCAGAATTAAGCAATCTTGGTTATACTATGATCATTCTCTTGTTTCCACTTTTGTGAGGTAGCTCTGGAAAAGTCTTTATCACTTGAGGAGGCAAACTCCATTGGCTTTGCAGGATGCAGGATATTTATCTATCAGACCTGTGATCCTGGAAGGGGGTAATTGGGTTCCCATAAGATAACTGTTCCTGTTCAGTGGTGCAAATGTGCCTGCAAGGTGCCACTGCTCTGGGAGGGTGTAGGACAGTGACCAGAGACTTATAAATACCACTCCTGGGGTCTGAAACAGGATGCCATAAATGTCCCTACAAATCTTGTCTCAATCTTAAAGAGGGATGAGATAGATTAGGTAAATTTAGGGCTAGTAAACCTTGTATTACCAGTTTTTAGATAAACATTCCTCAAATGATTAACGTTCCAAAGTGCAGAGTTCAGCAGGTCACAAAGTTTAAAGTAATAAAGGACACAGGCACAAAATGAAGACAGATGACAAGCTTTATCCTACTTTTAGTTACCCTTTATCCTACTTTTAGTTACCCTTTTGGCATCTGCAGGCCTAAGCAGAGAGTCACTGCTTTTAGCAAAGTCCCTGCTATTGCTGGGTGCGGTGGCGTAAGCCTGTAATCCCAGTACTTAGGGAGGCTGAGACAGGAGAATCGCGAGTTCAAAGCCAGCCTCAGCAACAGCAAGGTGTTAAGCAACTCAGTGAGACCCTGTCTCTATATGAAACACAAAATAGGGCTGGGGATGTGGCTCAGTGATCGAGTGCCCCTGAGTTCAATCTCCAGTACCAAAAAAAAAAAAAAAAAAAAAAAAAAAAGTCCCTGCTATAACCCCACTCAGCTATTCTGCTTTTCTGCCTCTGCATGTTAGTGGACCTCTCTTCCCACTACAAATAATTTATTCACTCTCTTCTTTCTTAGTAGCTTCCACCTATTCGTTGGTTCAGGCCTCCTCATTTTACTTGCCTATGACACCTCATGACTACAGTTCTATATCAGAGTCTGCTTTTTGAATTTCTACATCTTTAATTCCATGCCATTGCCAAAATTTGTCCTGCCTCCTTACCTTAGTGTGAGGCTTAATCAGGGAGTGAGGAGACAGCTCTTTTCTGATCTGCCAGAACTTCTCAGTTGCTTAGAAATGGGAGGGCAGCTGGGTGCAGTGGCGCATACCTATAATCCCAGAGGCGCAGGAGGATCACAAGTTCAAAGCCAGCCTCAGCAAAAGTGAGGCACTAAGCAACTCAGTGAGATCCTGTGTCCAAATAAAATACAAAATAGGGGTGGGGGTGTGGCTCAGTGGATGAGTATCCCTGAGTTCAATCCCCAGTATCCCCACCCAAAAAAAAAAAGAAATGGGAGGGCAGCCTTCAGGCCCATGCTTCCCTACCTTCACTCAGCTGTGCCTGGATGGATAAAGACACACAGCTAGGACCCACTCTAGCAGCAAGAGCTGAGGCTGGGGGCAGATTCCCTGAGAAAGAGTTGTGAGCACACGTGGATCATGGTTTACATGCTCAATACTTAGCACTTAGCACCGATGTATTGTTTAATATTTTGACAACTGTAATGTATTACCACTGGATCCTTTTATAATCATATGTGCTTAATTGCATGCCACTACAATCATTATTCTAATTATTACAATCATTATTCTAATTATTCTACAGGCTTAATCAGACTGCTAACGGGCTCCATGGCACAAAAAAAATATTAAGATCCTCCTGCCCTAAACCCAGATCTTCTTTGAAGGTACGGATTGTGCCTCTTTCTCTGCTGATCCTTTAGAGTCTGGCACAATGCCTAATATGCAGTAGGTAAGAAACATTTGTGGATATGATGATTATTTGAATCCCCAGCCTCTAGAATGTGTCTGGCCCATGGAAAGTGACTTATGGAAGTTTCTAAATAAATAACTCCATCTCAGAACCCCACAAAATCCCACAATCTCCCCCCTCCACCTCCACCACCACCACACACACACACACACACAGGCTGGCCCATGGTCTGGCTCTTCAAGTCTCATCCAATTGACTCTGCATTCCAGCAGACTGAAGCAAGAAATCATTTATCAAGTAGCCTGGTACACTATCAACAACCAATTTTTACAACAATGCAAACTCCTCGCCACTCGTAAATTACTTCAAGATAAACACTAGACCTTGAAGTGAAGTGCTGCCAGATTAATGAACAGTTCCAGAATCTAATGAGCGGTTTCTAACGTCTGGAGTCCTCATCTGAAGGGGATTGTATAGTGCTGGGGATAGGCCTGTTATTTAGGCATTCCTGTTCCAGGGCCTGCAAAGCACATATTTCCAAGCCAGCTTGTAAGAGTCAGTGAGGCAATCCGAGGATGTGGACAGACTGCTCTGGGTACCAGGTTAAATAGCTATATGGAGATTAAATCTGTGAGCTTGATTTCCTTAGCCTCATAACCTCACCAGCTAGGCTAATCATGTTGACCACCTGAATGGATTCAGAACCTCACAGGAAGAGAGGAAGGGCATAGTACAGAAAGGATACACAGGAAACCATGGTGACACAGAATTAAGCAGAGAGGATTCTTGAATAACATCCTTGATACTTCACTTCCTGCTCATAATAAAGGCAGAGAGCTTCAAAGTTCCCACCTCTTTCCTTACTCCACCCAAGCCCTGACCTCTGAGTGCATGACAGCAAACAGCAATGAAGGTCATGTCCTCAAGCATCTTGCAAGATCATTGGCAGTGACACCAAGAACTAAGCCAGATTTTTTGCTACAATATGTTCTGAGTTTTCTTCTGCCAGCTTTAGATGAGCTTTCCTTTTGATCCACCCAGAAGAATATAAGAACACCAGGGTTCACATCCTTTTCTCACTTCCCAGGAAAGCCCTCCCCGACTGACCACAGGGACTGTCCAGTCTCTGATGTGCTGCAAGGGAAGAGAATGTATGGAAGACTTAGCATGTACAAGAAACAGTACTGAGCATTTCACATCTATTATTTAATTTAGAGAGATGGATGCTTCAACGCAATTAACATCACCTTCCTTCTAACTTGCCTTCGAAAGGACTAATTAGTCCTCAAAAGTTAAAGAATTCCTCCAAGTGGTACCCAGTATTAAGTATTCAACGTGTGTGTGTTGAACGTATTTGTGAATGAAGATGATTAGTAAATTAATATAATAATGTGTCTGTGACATAATTCTTACTAGGGACTGATTTATCAGACTATTCTACTATCATTCTTGGCATGCAGGGAAAATGGTCAATGGGACACTACAATTTTAGATTTTTATTTATCAATATGTTAGTGCCAGGAATGTATTTAAAACCACTGGAGGCATAACTTCTGAAGTCAGTGAGATGAGATGAGAGTAGATAAGAGTTCTGAAAACCAAGCCATCACTGAGAGCTCATCACATGAAGTAACAAAAGGCACAAGGTAGGATGACCATAATTCCCAGTCTGCCCCACAACTGCCTAGTTTTCTCATGGTCCCCCTTCATTCCCAAATGTGCCCCAGTTTGCACATGCACAACTCAGAAAACTCAATATTGTTAAGATGTCAATTCTCCACAAATATGTCAATAGAATCAACAAAACACCAGTCCAAATCCCAGCAGGCACCAGGCAAGGTAGTACACACCTGTAATCCCAGTGGCTCAGGAGGTTGAAGCAGGAAGATTGAGAGTTCAAAGCCAGCCTCAGCAACTTAGTAAGGCCCTAAGCAACTTAACAAGACCCTGTGTCAAATTTTTAAAGAAATTACTGGAGATGTGGTCCAGTGCTTAAGCACCCCTGAGTTCAATCCTCAGTAACAGGAAAAAAAAGAAAGAAAGAAAAAATCCCAGCAAGCTTTTTTTGTAGAAACTCTCAAACTGACTATGAAATGGATACAGCAATGAAAGGATCAAGAAGAACCAAAACCACTTTGGAAAGAAAAAGCAAAACTGGAGAAGTAACATTACCATGATTCAAGACACTATAAATGTATAGTAATCAGCACAGTGTGGTACTGGTATCATTACAGAAAAAAATCAGTGAAAATAGAAAGTGTAGAAGCAGACCCATACAAATGTAAACAACTGATTTCTAACAAAAATGTAAAGGCAATCTAGTAAAGAAAGAGTAAGTAGTCTTTTCAACAAATGATGCTTACATAGTTGAATATTCACTTGCAAAAAAAAATTGAAATTGAAGCCTGGCGCAGTGGTGCAAGCCTATAATCCCAGGACTTTGGGAGGCTGAGACAGGAGAATTGTGAGTTCAAAGCCAGCCTCAGCAATGGTGAGGCGCTAAGCAACTCAGTAAGACCCTGTCTCTACATAGAACACAAAATAGGGCTGGGGATGTGGCTCAGTGGTCAAGTGCCCCTGAGTTCAATCTCCAGTACCAAAAAAATTGAAATTGAAATTGAACTTTGATACATACTTTGTACCAAACCATATCCAAAAATTTATTCAAAATGAATGATAGGCCTAAGAGTAAACCCAATTTTATCCTAACTTTAAAGTTTTACTCTGTGAAAGAAACTGCTAAAGAATGAAGAGATAAGCCACAGACTTTAAAAATACACATATAATATTATCTATTATATATATTATATGTATCCTTACAAGATACACATCTGAGAAATAACTTGTTACCTAGGTCATATGAAGAACACTCCAAATACAAGAAAATGCTATTTTTAAATGGACCAAAGATTTGAACAGATGCTTCATCTAAAATATACAATGGTAAACAAGCTCACAAAAAGATTCATTATCATTAGTCACAAGCACAAAAACTAAAACCACAATGAGACACTACTACATACCCATTAGATTGTCTAACATTTAAAATATTGACCATATCAATTGAAGAGAATGTGGAGGAGCTAGAACACTTCTGCACTATTGGTGGACTGAAAACAGTATTTTGGAAGATAAATTCAGCAGCTTTTAAAAACATTACACTTACATGTACCAATGACTCGGCATTCTACTCATGGGTCTCTACCACATTTGCCCAAAACAAATGAAGGCATAAATCCATGCAAAGAATTACAAATGAATGTTTATAGTGACTTTATTTTTAAAAACCAAAAAATGTCCATTGACAGGTGATAAACAAGCCCCAATATATCCATTCAATGTTATACTACTTAACAATAAAAATGAATGAAAAAGAATGAACTAGTGATATGACAGAATACATCTCAAAAAAACAATATATAATGAAAGAAGTCAAACCCAAAAGAGTGCCTACTGCACTGTTTCAGTTATATAAAACTGTAGAAAATACAAACCAACCCCTAGTTGTAGAAGGAAGATAAGTGGCTGCTTTTAGCATGGGCCTGAGGAATGAGTTGAAGAAGTGACAATCACAGGGAACAGGCAGAAGCTTTTATGGGCAAGGTATAGGTACCATACCTTGAATGTGGTGATGGTTTCATGGATTCATATACATAGCAAAACTTTTACATTGTACATGCTAAAAATACAGTCTGTTTTATATCAATAGTACCTAAATTATACTGTAAAAATGAAACTTAGTAACTCACCCAAAATCTTACACTAGGAAATTATGGAGCTATAATCTGAACACAGGATATATGATCCCAGGGTCCACAGTTTTAGCAGTCTAAGTCCTTAACAGAGTGATTAAGTGGTTGGGAAACTGAGACTACTACTATTACTGTTTTATCAGTTCTAAGGCTCTACAGATACTGACACTGGATCTAGAGATAAGAGAAAGAACTTGCCATGATTCCTCAGTGAATGAGCAACAACCCTGGGACTCTATCTTCTGACTCCCGAGCCCCTGTCTCTTCCTCTCTGCCATGAAGGCCTGTGCCAGAGTCCCCATGGAACACTGGGTACAGTCAAATAACACCCAGGTCTTACCTTAAGCAGCACCACCACGTGCTGGCTGCGTGGCTCTGGAGTACTTATGTGACTCCTTAGTTTTCTCATCGGTTGTTGACGTAATTAAAAACAAATGCTCTCATTTAGATGATAAATGACAAAGTCACTTCACCATTATAGACATATGAGGCACAGAAGGTCACCAAGGAGTAGAGGACACTAAAAGAAGAGGGGACTGTGAGAAATAGAAAGTCTGGTGGTCCTTTTTCAGAATTTAGTATTGACCCTTAATAGGATCCAATTGTAGCCCTCCCCTTTTGCCCGCCCTAATTCTAAAAGTATCCAATCGCCGTAGAGTGCAACCCCAAAATCCTCCAATCATAGCAGAGTGAAGGGCAGCACTCCCTTGGGTTAGAGATCTAAGCAGGCAGACTTCCCGACAAGGTGCGATTGCTAAGTAGCATGCCCTTCTGCCACAAGTAAAGATTTGCCTTGCCCACCCACTTTCGAGCATGTGTTTGATTTCTTGCTGCACCTCCTTATTTCTAACATGACAAACCAACAAGCTTTACCCCTTCAGTACTTTGCCCAGCCTAGACTCTCAGCCCTACAATGTCATTATGACCAGCCAGAGCTGCCTGTCAACCTGCCCAGATACTCTTGTGGGATCCCATAAGGAGTTCTCAGATGGTTAATGCTCCAGTTACCTGAGGCTTCGTGTTGGCTGCCCAGGAAGTGCCACCTCAGAAGGAACTTTGGGACTCTGCCCTGGACTTCAGGTAGACAATACTTTCATTATAAGTTCCAGGTGTGTGTGTGTGTGTGTGTTTAAGCACATAGTATAGGAGAAAGTCATTTGAGCCTCTCAGGCATTCTCCTTTCCCTTGATTCATATGCCTTCACATCCTTCATTTACCTGCCTAAGCAGCTCTACGAATGCGCATCGTGGATGAGGCTTCTAGTATATCTCTCTCTCTCTCTCACTCACACACACACACACACACACACACACACAGTGAGAGAGAGAGAGAGAGAGAGAGAGAGAGAGAGAGAGAGAGAGAGAGAAACTATTTAAGTAACTTCTTTGTCTTTTAGTTTGGGGTTTCCCCATACACAGACCCTAAGATGAAATTCAAGTACAAATAGTTCATTCTTTAGGGAATCTCGAGAAACACTCTCAGGGAAGTAGGGAAATAAGACAAGAAAGAGGAGACAGCCAATGATGGGTTTGTTGCCCAGCAAGTTACCACAGTGGATTATTGGAGTTTAATCCAACCAGTGTCTCTGAGAGCCATGTAGAAACTGCACCTCAAGATCATCTCACCTGAGCATTAAGAAATCCATTCATAGCCGGGCGCGGTGGCTGTAATCCCAGCACTTAGGGAGGCTGAGACAGGAGAATCGCAAGTTCAAAGCCAGCCTCAGCAATGGTGAGGCACTAAGCAACTCAGTGAGACCCTGTCTCTACATAAAACACAAAATAGGGCTGGGGATGTAGCTCAGTGGTCGAGTGCCCCTGAGTTCAATCCCCAGTACCAAAAAAGAAAAAGAAATCCATTCATTTATACTCCCATCAGTCATTAGTTCAATGCTATCTTTGACAAGTTAGTCTAGTTGGGGAAAGACAGAAAATTGAAAAGTATAAAGTCATTGATGGAGTTTGCCTTATTAAGCTTTGAATCTCAGCCTGACACAGGGTAGTTCCCTGCCACTGGGAGCCTCCTCTGCAAGAGCCAAAGCAACCTCTGGCTTCCCAGAATAGATTTTAAGAAAAAAAAAGGGGGAGGGATGTCTGTATTTGGGGGTTAGCCTGCATGCATTGAAGTGGTAAGACTGGAGGTGGGATATCAACAGTGACTTTCTCAGCGTATTACAGCACTAGTTAGCAAGCACTGAGTAATTTATTTAGTGTAGTATGCTCACCATGGACTCACCCACATGCCTCAGCCTTGTAACCAAAATAACTGATCTTAAGTGACCTGGATCATTCCCAGACCAAAGCATCTGTGAGTCAGTATGCAACTCTTCTACCCTCTCTTCCCATACCACAACAACTCAAAAGCTTCGTGTTCCATTTTGCATAGCTAATGGAAGCAATCTAATTGACTCATTAATTGTCCCTGGGAAAGGAGCTGACCAGGAAAACTGCAGGACCCACAGATGACATTGCACAAAAGAAAAATAAACCTCTATGTAGTCAGACACTGAGATTGCCAGGCTTGTTTATTACTGTAGCTAAACTTACCCTAACCTGACTGAAATCTTTTGTCCTAATTTCAATTTTCATCTATTCTTTTGCAAATAATTATTGAAAATCTACTATATCACAGGCAATATGCTCAATGCTAGGGACATAACAGCAAAAAGGACAAAAAAGATCTGCCTCTATGGAACATAATACATACTATTGGGAAGTTCATTTTTCCATAAAGGGAAAGGTTTGTTTCTCCTCACAGAAGTTGTAAGAGGCACAATGGTAAATAAACAGCCCAGGGGAGACATTTTCTGATATTTCACTAGAAGGTCACTTGTTATAGGTGAGGCAAAGTTGTTAGAGAAAAGGGAACATATATGTATCAAGCCAAACTTTTCTATGCATTTAATTTCCACATTCGTTGAATACCCACAGCACAGGGCCTATGCTGGATCTAGAGATCAGAAGATAAACAATAATGCTGAGGTTGACCAGCTGAGTCAAGTGAGGGGAGAAAAAGTAAAGCAAATCCCTTGATGATTGCTCTGTGTCTTATTAAACATTGAACCTCAGTTTCACATAGGATATATGCCCAATAAGTATTTATAGAATATAGTAACAACTTTGCTACATTGTTTCTCTAAATCTGAAAAGAAAAGCTATATTATAAAGGAACAAATCAATATGCATCCTTACACTTGCCCTCACCAACTCAACCTTTTCCTACCAGTGCCTAAGGAGATCAGGCCTCTGGTTTCCTATATTACTCCCACAGTGCGTGGTACCAGGTTCTGCAACCAGCAGCCAACTGAAAGACTGTGCTCTGGGGATGTGAGTATCCAAATCCTAACAGCTGTTCAGGGTTTAACTAGAACCTGCAAGCTGGATATAATAATCCATAAGATGGAATGTTAGCCTAGGGACTGGAGCAGAGTCAGCTTCCATTTGAAGCAGGTTTAGTCTACAAGTCTACAAGGACCATTGCAAGTCCCTACAGTACACTCCAAGGACTTGTATTTCAAGGAAATTTAGAAGATTTCCTTTAAATGAAGCACTGCCTTCATTTTAAGGAGAAATAGTGGCACTATACTATCTGCATCTAGAAAATAAGCCAAGTCAGTACTTTTGCTAAGTCTGTGGGTCTCTTGTTGCCATATTCTTACCTCCAGTGCTACTCTTAGCCATCCAAATACCTCTGTCCTATTGGAACTCCCTGATTTCTATAATAAGTGGGGCAGATCCTGGGGAGAGTCTTTGGAATATTCTTCTTTGGGAAAACAAATTAAATTGAGCTGTCAAACTATTTAACAACACAACTTAGAGCAAGATTGTTCCTTCCCTGCACACGGGGCACCCTTGGCCTCTTTGCCATTCTGGGTTAGAGGATCTCTGGCCTGTGTGTTGTCCATCCTGGAGTCTGCAGAGAAGGCACAGTTCTAATTGCCCCAGGGGACTCTGTGTCTGCAGTATGCCCCCTCTTACCCATTCCTGCACCCACTGGACCCCCGCCCTGCATGGCTGGTCAATAGCCAATTGATTAGTGCTCTTTAAGAGAATCTGAAATGACCACTGTAAGTTGCCAGCTCCTTTTCTCCCTGGACAAATTCCTATTACTCAGCTAACAGTTTTGTCTTCCCAGCAAACAGCTCTGTGAAATCTAATGCAAGGCACATGAAGTTTAGTAATCCTTTTCTGTGAGATAGCTTACCCCACACCTTACACCAACAGTGGAAGACGATATTAACTGAACCTCATATGAGCATCAGAAATGAGTTGCTTCTCACTATTTATCATCTGTATTTGGATGGCAAAGGGAACATGTGCTCAGTCATGACTCTGACTCTAAAGCAATGCCTGCTGAGCTTTCACCTCTCCCCCCTTGCTTGACTCTCCTCCTTGCTCACCACCCTCACTTTAGCACTGAGGGGGCCAAGGAGGGGACCAGATTGTTTTTCTTTTCTTCATTCCTTCCCCCCCCCAAATCCTTAGCCCTACAGAACAGCAAACCACATCTTACCTATGTGGAATGCAGAAGAAATGTTTTCTTTTTGATATTAAAAAGTTCTTCCACCAATTGAGTAAACATTGGCCACACCGCAGGGCTGGTATATTATTGCAGAGCACTAGGAAGCACACATCCAGAGGTTTTTTTCAGAGTCGTGTCAAAAGGAACCTTAGGCTCTGGTTGCAACACTAGGGAAGAGATGAAAACACTACGTACACGTGTCAGAATGCCAGCTGCAACTGCATGCATGGACGGCTCTAGTGTCAGAGGATTTGACTGAACAACAGGATCCTCTTTACAAGTAGCTCGAGAGATTCCCTCTCCATGGCAGGATCCAGGCTGAGATCAAACCCAGTGTTCTTGGAGGTTCCAGCAAAAACATTGATTTTTGAACAGCATTGTCAACAGGGCATGGACACAGTCCAGTGCATTGGGAAATTGCTGAACAAAAGGCAGCATGTCGGCCTGTGCTATGGGGATCAATAGCCAAATAGGTATCTTTCCTGTGTTCTTAGAGTTGTGACATTCTCAGCCTGTGCTGTAAAACAGGTAGGTGGGACTAAGGAAAGTTTAAATGATTTTTAAGCTCACCTGTGTTTTAATACAGAAAATCTGTGGTGATGATCTAAGATGACGTTGTGACATTCAAAACTGCATCCTGGAGCTGATACAGCATGCCCTGAAGCTTCATGGAAGGAAAGTGCCATGCTGGTCCTGTTTTGTGATTGATTTGTTTAAGGATAATAGGGGTCATTTCAACTAGCTCCATTTCCTCATCCCCTAAAAAAAAGACAATCTTAATTCTTGGGACAGACTTCTGCTTTGTGTCAATAAAGCATCCAAGAGGACCAAGAAATAAAAAGGTTCCCATCCAAAAAGTCCCCCATGGTACCCATAGGGATTTAGTCAATTATTAATAAAAGCATCCCAAAGTTTCCACTTTTTTCCCTGGGTTCTAAGTATGTGGTTACTTCTGTCCATGGCATCCAAGGGCAAGTTAATTTTATTAAGAACATTTTTAGAAAGCTAGAATGACAGAAATTGACACTGCTTTCTTTCCAGTCCTCTATTCTTGGTAACATCATTAAGTATCGCCTGGCCCCAAAGGCAGGTTGCACCTTTTTTTAATCTAACAGCCATTCCGTGGATAGCATTTGTTTTCCATTGCTGCCAAGGAGACAATCTGGCTCTCATTTCCTTTGAAGAAGAGCCCGTTATGATGAGTCAGGTCTACATTGGGAATAATTAGGTCAAATAAATGAGCCCTTCCAGCTGCCTGTGGCATCACTCAACACCCCCATGTTGAGATGAAGGAGACCATGCTGGAGCAAAAACAGAGTTTATCTGTTGTGAGTTACTCCCTCCCCTTACCCAGGGGATATTATTGAAACATATGCAAGGTAATTATGACTCTTTATTTTGCATCTGGAAAAGTGAAAATTGATCCATAAAATCTTGTGGAGATCTCAATGCCTTTCCACCCCACAGGAGAAAGCTCCTGTCCCATGGGGAAATGCAAACTAGCTAGAAAGCTTGGGACAGACTTCTGATTTATGTCACATTTGTCCTCATGATCTCCCAGCCACCTTATCCTGAGCTTTCAGGCTCACTAGCAGGAGAAAAAGGCAACTGGATGATGTTGGGCTCATGTGCCTGATCTCATTAGTTCTCCACTTGAGCTGAAAGCCACAGCCCCCCATTTAGGCCTGCATCTTCCCTGGTCCCTCCACAACTCAAAGACTCTCAGGTAGTTTACCCATATGTTCAACATCTCATGCATAGTGTGAGACTAATCTAGGGTCAAATTAGAAACCCTGAACTGCTACCCATGTTAAAGATTCTCTCCTACCCAGATGTAGATGACAGGAAGTAAAGAATGAAGAAGAAACAAACATATATAATAAGGTAGCCTTTCATTCAAGAGGTTCATTACTCAGACAAAAAAAGAATCTGTAGCTCACTCTTGCTTTCTCTTTCTCTTTATCATTTGTTTGAACATTTCTATAATGTAGGAACTCTCACAAGTTGTACCACAAAATCCCACCAACCTGGAATGTCACACCTCATTGACACAGGTCACTGACCTCCTCCGAGGGCTTATAATACTTCTCACCTTACATCAAGTTGACCTGATCTTGTGTCCACTTCCAAGCAATATGTTGGCTTAAAGATGGCATCATTTAACTTTTTAAATCTAAATCACCACTTGAAGGCTGTCATGTGAGTGGATCATCTTGAGTTATGGTTGCTTTGCTTTCCCAAGAGATTTCTTTTTTGAGTTACTCCAGTTCCATAGGAAATGAAAAAATCAGTATCTACACTCTTCCCTCTAAAAAAAATTAGAGGACTGTGGCTTACATGTCCTCTTAATAAGGAGAAACAAAATTTTCTCATTTATCCTTCTTTCCAAGCTTCCTGGAGTGATCTTCACATTTCATACCTACCGGGTGGTATATGAGGCCTGAGCAGAAAGAGGAAACAGCTGTGAACCTCAAAAATGAACACATATTCAAGTGTTCTGGAGCAATAGCTTGTCAAACAGTTTATTACCAGCTACCTTTCATTCAGTCATTAAGTCATTAATTATTGAGTGACTTTTGGGTGCAAAACACCTTTCTGTCCCTGCTCTACCACCACCACCCCCATATGTGAACATCAGCCCTGAGGTCCCTCTATCCTACACTGAACTCAGGATGGAGGAGGTCTCTCCTTCTAATATGCCAGGATAATTTGTGATTATGCTAGGTTAGGAAAATTCTCCTTGAAAGAGTCTATATTTAAACTGGCAATGCTGGCTCACGGTCTATCTCCTATAGATTCCCCCATCTTAACTTCCTCTGACATGAAATCTTCTAAGTGTAGGTTGGGGATCCCTACCTCCACATTGCCCCTGACTTGAGCCAGGAAAGAGATATCAAAACCCTCAATAAGCCAGGTGCAGTGGCACATCCCTGTAATCCCAGCGGCTCAGGAGGCTGAGGCAGGAGGATCATGAGTTCAAAGCCAGCCTCAGCAACCTAGCAAAGCCCTAAGCAATTTAGCGAGACCCTATCTCTAAATAAAATATAAAAAGGGCTGGGGATGTGGCTCAGTGGTTAAGCACCCCTGAGTTCAATCCTCAGTACAAAAAAAAAAAATCCTAAATGAAGAATAATTAAAAATTTTGTTTAAACCTCCTTACAGTCTTTAAACAATTTTTTATTCACTTGTCTTGCTCAAACCTAATTTCCTCTCCTGGGATGTGTCAGTAAACTCATTACTAAGAAATACTGGCATCATCCACACTGTAGGCTTGTGTAGTCTGGTGACTTCAGCACCTCGGCTTCCATGAGAAAACCTCTGCTGTTCCAAAGTGAAGCCATATTTCACCTCTCCCAAGAGGCCAAGTCCAAGCCCTGCTGCAAATTTCACAGGGGTGGGAAGATGTTGGAAAGAAGAAAGACCTGCTCCCTGGAGCAGAAGGGCAGCCTCAAGTCCTTTGCCATCAGAGGATGTTCATGGCTAGATATATTCTGACATCCCCAGGCCAGAGATGCAGCATGGTTCCTGTATGCAATGAGTTCAGTACATGCAGTGGGCTGGGGTGGGAATGGGTACGCTAACACGTGCAGCCACTGAAGCGTGGGCTGTGCTTAGTGAGCAAGGAGAGGGGATCCAAGGTCTAGCAGGATCCATTAATTCATATCATCAGTGTCCTGGCTGGCAGGCTGGATCAAATTCACAGCAGGGTGGCCTCAGAGTTCCTGCTATTATAATCAGGGAGGGAACCACAAAAAGTTTTAATTGCTGGTCATATAAATGGAACAAAACTCTAAAATGCAATTTCCTTCCTTGCCCTGCCCCCTGCCATGTCTTTAATTTGTGATTGAAAAGATACTAAGATCTTGGGTATATCAAGACAGAAGGAAAATCTGGTGATAGGAAATATTCTGCAGCAAGAAAAGCAATTAGAGGAGTGACTGTAAATCCACCACAGCTGTTTTGCCCCCACCCCACTCCATCCCTCTTTTCCCCTGGAATTCTTCTAGTAAAAAAAAAAAAAAAAAAAAGATGACAATTTTGGAGTCTACACTTTTACTGAATTGGAAGAGTTTTATCAAAAAGAGTCTTTCAGAATTTAATTCCCCTTTTCACCTGAAGTAGGACAAGACCTAGGACTTCCCTGTCACTCCCCGTGTGGCCCTAGGTTGGGATGGGATGGACACTGTTGGTATGTTCTTAGCAGTTCCCCTATTTGCAGACTTCAAATCTTCTTTGCTTGACAACTGATGAATGAATTTTCTTTTATGGGATAAGAATAGATGACCTTTTCCCCCTGAATTCTCATCCTAGGACTGGGGAAGAGAACCCAGGGTCCCTTCTCTTGGTCTTTGTACCGTGGGAAAGAGTACCTAGAGTTAAAAGGCCTAATAAATGCCCTCAAGCAGCTTTGGAAATCACTCAGTGTGAGCACTTGCCCCCCGAACAAATGTCCAAGTTGTATCACAACAGGAATGCCTCTTAGGTCTTTGACCCAGTCACAGCACAGAATGATTCTCTTTGTAAATAGATGCATGCCAGTTGTCTTATTCCTGAAAACAGTTTCAAAAGAATTATCTGGTGAAATCAGTTTCCTAGGAGAATCTATCACATTTCCCCAGAGATCTTTCCACTCTTGCAAACCATTAGATAAACCTAAAGAACCAATTAGTCCTCCTGGCAGTCCCCTCCCACACTCATCTGCTTTAGTAGTGCTGTTTTCTCAGTGGATTTGAAGCCAAGCTTTCAGATCAGAGCCCTCCAATCAAAAGCCTAAGTATATAACTCATAAGAACAATCCAAGAGCAAAGTGGGGTTTTCATTTTCTCACATCTGGTGTCCACTGTCTTGGGAGTGGGATGCCTATTAGCAGGAAGAGTGGGAGTTTAGCTCAGTGCATGGAGAGGGAGGTTTGAGAAGAGGTGAGAGAAGAGCAGCTGAATCAGAATGGTCCTGAGGTGAGTGGTGGTCAAAGATTTGCAACCTTCTCAGATAGCTACTTCTGTTGTGTCAAGGTTTTGTCCACTTCCCTTTTTTTAAAATACCTGCCACCCTAGAAATGACGAGCGATGCCTAGCCACCAACCAATCAACTGATGGCGACTTTAGAAAGAGTCCACTCTCCATCAGGATGAGAGCAAAGCTTTTTGTTTTAAAACTTTATTTTTTTAGAGTTTTAGGTTTGCAGCAAAATTGAGAGGAAAGTACAAAGGTTTCTCGTGCTCTCACACACACAGCCATCCCCATTACCAGTATCCCCCACCAGATGGTCACTTTCATTTTAATGAATGAACCTATGTGGACACATCATTATCACTCCAAGTCCATAGTTACACTGGAGTTCACTCCTAGTGGCGTACAGTCTATGGGTTAGGACAAATGTGCAATGACATCTATCTACCATTGTAATATCACCCACAGAATTTTCAGTAACCAAAACCTATTTTGATTCATTTGGCATCCAATAAACTGAAGTTAGTATCCTAACAGCATAATACAGTGGGGAAAGCAGTCTTCAGAGTCAGGCAAGCCAGGAGTCACATATCATGTGGTCAAAACAGATTAGTCTCTGAGATTCCATTTTCTCTTCTGTAAAGCTGGAATGACTATACTTAATTTAGATGACTCAAGTATGAACAAAATATTTGAAAAGAAAATGACCAAAATATCCAGGCATGGTGACAGACCCCTGTAATCCCAGCAGCTCAGGAGGCTGAGGCAGGAGGATCATGAGTTCAAAGCCAGTCTCAGCAATTTAGAGAGGCCATAAGCAACTTAGCAAGACCATGTCTCAGAGTAAAAAATAAAAAAGGCTGGAGATATGGCTCAGTGGCTGAGCACCCCTTGGTTCAATCCCCAGTACCAGAAAGAAAATGACAAAAGAGAATATAGTGGGAATAATGTCTGTCATAATTAGTGCCCTCCATCATCAATGTATATACTTGTATCCTATTATTAATTTGTTCTCAAATTTTGACTTGTCTTAGTTCTATTATTTATACATGGCAAATAATGCCAATCGCCAGCCAAATTACCCATAATAGTGGTTATATTTAAACACCAAAGTAATAACATGCCAAATTATAAAGATAGGTATTTCACACAAAATGGGAGGAAGAAAGGCTGGAAGGGGATGAGAAGTAAATTTACAACTTCAGTTGGTTATTCTCTGAGGAAAAAAAAAGGAGTTTTAGTGTCATTTTAATATAGAAGTATAACATTATAGGAGAACATGTTAATGAATTATAGAATTTCAGAGTAAGTTTAAATCTTTACCTGATACCTGAATACCACAAATCTACAGTCATCTGGTCTTTGACAAAGGAGCCAAAAACATACAGTGGAGAAAAGACAGCCTTTTTAACAAATGTTGCTGGAATAATTGGTTATCCATATGTAGAAGAATGAAATTAGATCCTTATCTCTCACCCTGCACAAAAGCCAACTCAAAGACCTAGGAATTTGATTAGAAACTTTGCAACAGCAAGAAGAAAACAGGGTCAACATATACGTTGGAGTCAACATGCAGGTGCAGACATTGACTTCCTCAACAGGACTCCAAAAGCTCAAGAAATAATACTGAGAATTAATAAATGGGATGACGTCAAATTTAAAAGATTCTGCACAGTCAACAGAACAATTAAAAGCATAAGAGAGCCCACAGAATAAGAGAATATCTGTCAACTACTCTTGCAACAAAGGATTAATAGCCAAACTATAGAAAGAACTAAAAAAAAAAAAAAACTTACCATCTACAATAACCCAATTAATAAACAGGCAAATGAACTAAACTTAATTTGGCCATCATGGAAATGCACATCAAAATTATACTGAGATTTGGTTTCCCTGAAGTTAGAATGGCAGTCATCAAGAATACAAATAACAATAAATGCTGGTGAGGATGTGAGGGAAAAGGAAGACTATAACCTGTTGACATCTATATCAACAGTGGGATGGTAAACTAGTACAACCATTATGGAAATCAGTATGGAGGTTCCTCAAAAAACTAGGAATGGAACCACCATGACCCTGCTCTACCACTCCTTGGTATTTACCCAGATGAACTAAAGTCAGCATTCTATAGTGATACATGTATACCCATGTTTATAGCAGCATAATAACCAGGATATGGAACCAGTCCAGGTGTTCATTAACGGATTTAAAAAATGTATATATGCATCATGGTGTTTTATTTGTTCATAAAAATGATAAAATTATGGCATTTGCAGGAAAAATGGGTGAAACTTGAGATCAACATGTTAAGCAAAATAAGCCAAATTCAGAAATTCAAGAGTTATATGTTTTCTCTCATGCACAGAAACTGGAGAGAAAACAAAGGAAAAATGGGATGATTTCATAAAAATAGAAGGGAGACCAGTAAAATAAGAGACTCAAGGGGAGGGAAGAGTGAAGGGAAAGAGGAGTTGCTGGAGAAATGAAACTGACCAAATGATGTTATATGAATCAGACTAGATAAAATTATTATGCACCAATAAAAATTTTTTAAAAACTATGTCACAAGTTAAAATGTTTTTAAATAAAAAAAGTAACTCATGACAAAGAGAAATCCAAATTCAGACCACCGGTAAAATGGAGTTTGAAATTTCATCTTGATCATGAGATCATGTAATCTTATACTTAGTCTCATTTCACTTTCCTTATTCATACACCTGCATATAAAGTCTGAATCATATTCTATCAACCTAAAACCAGACTGAAGAACTCTTTTACCTAGAATGATAGGACCAAAGTTGAGATAGAGAAAGTATTACAGAATTGTAAGCAATTGGAGGTAATATCTGCCTGGGGTGAAAAAGAAAGATTTCATGAAAACAAGTTCTTTTTTAAAGCATTCTCATAACAAAGAAAAAAAGTGTGGAGCTCAATAAACAAATAAGCAAGAAAGAATACTATTAAAAGAGACAAAATGAGTAAAAATATGAAGATCAAAAGCTAAGACCAGCTGAGCATCGTGGCGCATGCCTATAATCCCAGTGGCTTGGGAGGGTGAGGCAGGATGGTCATGAGTTCAAGGCCAACCTCAGCAACTTATTGAGGCCTTTAAGCAACTTAGCAAGACTCTGTATCTAAATAAAATATAAAAAGGGTTGGGGATATGGCCCAGTGGTTGAGGACCCCTGGGTTCAATCTCCATTACCAAAAATAAAAAATATAAGACCATAATTCAAGACAGATATATCCCTCTATTTGTCCCCCACATATTTTATCGTTCACCTCCTCTTATTTACTTGACTCCAATAGCTCTCCTATATCCTCTCTTTACCATTATTCTATTTCATATCCTTAGTACTTTCTTCCACTTAGATTATTGCTAAAATCTTCAAAATGGTCTTTTCCACCCATTCCTTTGTCTTTGGATTCATCTATTTACTGCTTATTTAAACACAGATTAAAAACAGGATTGGAACCCCCAATGCCTATCACATAAAGTCCTAAATCCTTACTGTAATATTCTATGTCTCCAATCTGTCATTCCAATTTTTGGTTTCATAATTTTCCTTAATGCAAATACCTGGAGGTCAGGAAACAAGAAGTCAAGTCACAAGAAGACTAAGAACCAGTTTAAAAGCCACAGCTGCCTTCGTAAACCCAGTGCCAACAGAGCGGTGGAGTGAGCCACATAGGTATGAAAACAACTTTGACATAAAGGGTAGTTAACAAGGTAAAAAGAACGAATGCAGATAATTCTTGGGGGCACTCATGCAGTATAGAATGATAGGGTGGTATTGTGAGGAGTTAGGAATGGCCCGGCATGATGATTGGTGCTAATAGTAGATGATGATGATGGTGGTGGTGGTGATAACTGTGTGTGGTAGGTGGGATCAGGAGAAAGGGGACTGAATGAATCCTTGGGTCCCATATCCAAAATTAGAGCAAAAAAGAGAGGCGCTCATCTACAACCAGAGGGGGTGAAAATCAAGGAATGAATGAGCAGAGGCTCTCACAAAACCGAAAACCTACAGTAAAATCTTGAAAACATTTATAAGAATCACAACTCCGAATAGAAAGTTGATTTCAGCATATTTCAGGAATGGAGTGGGAAATATTAATTAAATATAAGTTTATTTATGTATGTGTTTGTTCCCCAACTAGTTCCACAAAGAATCTAAGGCAGCCACAAAACGCTATGTGCTGGATAAAAGCCACCACATCCTGGAATGTGAGCTAAACTCCCTTGGCCACTAGTCCTATAAGAACCTAGCAAATAGATCGTAAACAAAGAGCTCAAAGCACCAAGCTCTTAAAAAGAGGGGGAAAAAACTATGAAGGGCCATGATGAGAAGGGGCAGGTCCCCCAGGTGTACCTGCGTGCTGAACTGGTTCTTACCACATCAAAAGCAATGGCACGGCCCCCAATTCCAATTGCTGAGACATTTTAACAGCTGGGAATTAAAATAAGCTGTCAGCCAACTCAAAAAGATTTTTTAATTCAAAATAAATCAGGCTAACAACCTGCAGATGTTTGGAAAGAAAATGTTTGGGTGACTCATTTTCAAAACCCAATTCCCCTAACTTTGCCATTTCAGTCTTTCTGAATGGCTGCTACCTGCTCTTAGCTTCTAATCAGGAGACAAAATGTCATGCTGGCATTCTCAGACTTAGCATTGGTCTGAAATGTTGATGAATCGTCATGGATTCCATCTAGATAATAAACTAAAATTGAGAATCAAGGACAGAGAGTTGGTCAGATAAGGTGCTAAGAAGTCCCAGGGATCCTTCATCCACTAACTGCAGATAATCAGTTTTTGTCCAGAACTCTTTATACTTAGGTTTGCAATAAACTTTTGCCACATTCTTAGAATAAGTGGGATAATCTCATTTGTGGGTTGACCAACAGAATAGAAACAGGGCAAGAAATTTTAAAAAAGGAAAAAGGAGACTGAGTAATATCACAGACTCAAGATGAATGACCAAAGATAAATCGGTACCTCAGTGACTCAACCAGGACCAGGAGGTACATAAGTCAGTATACCACCAATGGAGGAAGAAAGGGCAGAGTTTCAGCTGCTCCACCTGAGAACCATCTAGGTCAATTACAACTTGGGTTGTGCAGCTGTTGTGTATGAACCAGACCATAATAATATTTGCAGTGGTAAATCTGGTTCTAACATCTAGGGAGCTGCTGGTGGATCAAAGTGATGAGGTAGAGGTATCAGATTGCTGCCAGTGGGACTTGAGCCTTCTCATCCACAGTTACTCAGTAGATGTTTCGGGCCTTTCAGGAAGACTTTCCCTTCCTCTTTAGCATCCCAAACCTCAAGTCACTGGTGCTGCAAAGCTATCTGTGGTCTCAGTTTCCACTTCTTTTGTGCATCCAGAAACCTTTCCACATTCACCTCTTGAGTGTCTCACACACAATAGGTACAGTGGTAATCTTCTCGTGAATCTGTCTCTACCTCTCATCCCTGAATGCAACAGCTATGTCTTACCCTCTTCATATCCTCAGCACTCATCATAGGACCTAACTTAAAGCAATGAGTAACAACTGCTTGAATTATTCAATTAATTTAATTATGGAGAAAATCATTGTTTTTAAGGGAGTAAAACCGTTAAAACTCAAGTCTCAAATGTCTTTTAGATAGGAAGTTGATTTCAAAAAAAATATTAGTGACCTTTCCTCAATTAACATGACCTCCAAGAAGCTGCAATAATAACAGAACATCTTTGACTGAAGCTTATTTGATCAAACTAAGAAGGAAGATTTCTTAGAAACACGATGCATTTATTTCCATCTTTGACGCTTACTCATGTCTCACTGATATAGCACAAAATGAAAGGACCTCCCCTGAATCCCTCAGACCCAGAATGCAACACTAACAAAAGACAAAAGGCTATCGATACTTAATTATAAGAAAAGGAAAGGATGATGTGTTCAACAGTGATCCTATTTGCTTCTCTCACTGCATACATCTGACTAAGAAGGGTAAAGAGGCCTGCTCTGCCATCTACATTCAACTGAGGACCATCTATCTAGAATCAACATGTTTGATAAGTGAAACTCAATTAACTATCAAGACTGCATTCCTTTCCAGCAAAGATCAAAGGCCAATAGGACATATACTTCATTCTCTCCCACATTATAAAAGAATGGACTTCCTCTAGCCGTAATTATGCTAAATCTAAATTTCAAAATCAAGTACCTTTGTACTTGGCTTCACTAATTTCTAGTTATGCCACCCTGAATAAGTCATATCATTTTGTCAACAAATATCACCTAATATTTTAGTCAGAATTTTTGCTGCTGTGACTAAAAGACCCAAGCAGAACAACTGTAGAGGAGAAAAAGTTTATTTGAGGGCTCACAGTTTCAGTGGTCTCCGTCCATGGTAGGCTGACTCCATTCTTTGGGGGTCCAGGTGAGGCAGATCATCATCGCAGAAGACTGTGGCTAAGAGAATAGGCTCACATGATGACCAGTAAGCAGAGAGAGAGAGAGAGAGACTCCACTCTCCAGATACAAAATATATACCCCATAGCCACGCCCCCAATGAACCCATTCCACATTCCACACCCCATCTGCCTCCAGTTACCACTAGGTTAATCCCATCTGGGATTAATCCACTGATTATGTTGAGGCTATAACCCAATCACTTCTCCTCCAAACTTTCTTGCATTGTCTCACATGTGAACTATTGGGGGACACCTCACATCCAAATCATAACACCTAACCTCCTCTCTACCAGGCACATTCCAGGTACTAGAAATCCTATGGATAGATGGATAGGCATGGTCTCTGTTCTCATGGAACTTAACCTGGCTTTCCCCACCTTAACATCCCTATTGGTAAACTGAGGCTCCTTATCCAAGAGACTTTAATTAGGAATGAATGAGATAACATGTCAGGTGTCAAATATAGTATCTGGTAAATAATATGGGCTCATTAAGTGGAAAATACTATTACTATGATAAATCAAGTCAGATAATGTCTAAGTTCTATGAACTGTACAATATAATACAATCATTGCTGTTATCATTTCTATTACAGAAAATCTTTAGAACAAATTCCTTAAAATAAAGTCAATATATTTCAATTACTTAAAAATGGAGAAATTTATACACATTTGAATTTCAAATATGGCTTCTCTGACAGTCTATGCACACTTTAGACTCTAGAAAGTATCCCACCACTCCCCAAAAGCACTCTTTATGCACCAGTTGCATCAAATATCTTGCCACTGCCTGATACAACAAGTTCATCTACCTGGAGCTTTGATGGAATTGGGCAAATTTGTGCATCATGGCTCCATCTTACTTTTGTCTATTTCCTCACCCATTAGTCCAGTCATTAAGGGCAAGAGTCATTTTCTACCTTAGCTTCTATCCCTACTAGATTCCTGCTCAGTTCCTGGGATATAATAAGGTCATGATCCATAAGTGTTCCTTATTTTTAAAATAATGATTAAATGAATGAACAAGAGAAAAAACACAGAATGTATTATTTATACTTACTGTCTCCTTGTATGGAAAATAAATCAAATTAGAAGAATAACTCCTAGTATTTTCTATTCATCCAACATTCAACAAACATTTAATAAGTGTTCATTGTGTATGACACTCTGAGTGATATAAAAATGACCCTGGGATGGGGACATAGCTTAATAGTAAGTTGTGTGCTTGGCATGCATGAGGTTCTAGGTTCTATCCCCAGCACTGAAAAATAAAATAAAGTTGTGTATCTATACATATACATATAAATGACATAGACACTGCAAACAGCTCACAAATTTTCAAACTTTGGAGGCTACTAAAATTTTTGAAGATAGTACTATTCAAACCTATGATCTTATAAATTATAAAACTGAAGTTCAAGCCAGACATAGTGGTGCTTGCTGTAGTCAGTCTCAGCTAGTTAGGAGGCTGAGACAGGAGGATCATTTGAGCCCAGGAGTTCAAGTTCTGGACAACACGATAATACCCTTGTCTCCTAAAAATAAATAAATAAAGTTTATAAATTTGACCTTATCAGAACACAATCACAACTAACATGTTGTACATATTGTACATTTATCATGTACTGAATAGTTTACATGTCTCATCTGTTTTCATTCTCAAAAACCACTCTACAAAATACTATCATTTTCTCCATTCCACAAATGAGAAAACTTAGTATTAAAGATATTAGGTGATTTGTCCAAGACAAAACCAAGTCAAAGGAGGTCATGCAACCCCCTGCCCAATTTCAATCCTCCTGCCACTGCACAATGCCAAGTGAACACCTGAAATGATCTGAAAGCACTCCATGAGCAGACTTCCCAGCAGGAGCTCCACTAACCGGGGATCCACCTGCACAGTGGAGAGTGACGGGACTGTCACCTTCTGCAGCTCCTCAGAGGCAGGTCAATGCAGGTGTGCAACAGATTATAACTTCTCATCTCCCGTGATTTATTAAACACGACCCTGGTTAGGTTAGCAAAAGGAAAACAGAGGGTGCTCATTCTTTCTCCTTGTCCCTACTCCTATGTATTGGGCACAAAAATAGAGACGGAAAGATGTGTTGGGCTACAAAATCATAGACCCTCTCCCAAGCCACACAGTCACCTACTTCAGCAGACCAGGACATGGTGAGATCTTTGTCAATAACTGACTTACCCCCTTACACCTCCTCCCAGAAGCACAGTCCTCGGCCACTTTCTATAAGCCACTTCTGCCACCTAGTGTGAAGAGATAGACAAAATGATTTAGGTTGAAAGAAAAAAATACAAATTATCCTCCAAATTGCAAATCATTTTCAAATAAATACCATTTACTTCCCCTGAACTATTTTATAACCTACAAAACCAATGAGCATTCACAGGTCAAATGCCATAAATTAAGGTCATGATTATGAACCCAGCCAAAAGAATTTTGGACTAAAGAATGCATCATGAGCATAAGTTCCAAGACATGCCACACTTGCTTTAAGATCAAAATCACATGTAAAAATGATGATAAATTTCAAATCAGTGGGGAGTACTCCAGCAAGATTTTGTGTATATCTACTATGAAATTGTTTCTCCCAAGAAACTGCAATTCAGGAGAAACACATCTGAGACACGAGAAAGATTTTGATTTACTTCTTTATTGTTTTGTTGTTGTCATTGCTGTCCTGGTACAAGGGCACCATTTGATGTAGAATAACATTTTCAAAAACTTTCTTACAATAAATATAGGAAGTTTCACACAGTTGTCCCTGTAGTATCTCTCACTGTAGGCTGGAGACATAAAGCAATGGTGAAACTCAGTGAGATCACATATACGAGAGGCCAAAACGTGCCACTAGCCCACAGCTTTCTGGCAGTGTAGCTTTACTCAAGGAGAAAGAGATGCATGGACAGGAAAGACTTCAGGACTTTAATTCCTGAACAGACTTTGGAGTGACAATTTCCTCTGATTCCAATGAATAAAACACTCATTTTCTTGCAAGAATCAGCCAGAAAAGGCTGGGCTCAGTGGCACACACCTATAATCCCAGAGGTTTGGGGGGCTGAGGCAGGAGAAATGCAAGCTCAAAGCCAGCCTCAGCAATTTAGCAATGCCCTAAGCAACTTAGTGAGACCCTGTTTCTAAAAAAAATATATAAAAAAGGCTAGGTATGTGACTCAGTGGTTGAATGACCCTCAGTGCAATCTCCAGTACCAAAAAAATTAAATTAAATTTAAAAAGAATCAGCCAGGAAAAAAGGTATAGTATATTTATTAAATATGTTTATATATTTGATAGTTAGGTTCACTCTTAAATCCAAGTGGAATTGGGAGAGTTAAATTCAGAGAGATGAAATTAATAACAACTGCCACCATCCCAGCACCTGCCCCTCAAGTGCACACAAGTATACACATACAAGTAGAATGTATTACAATCTTCATTTCTCAAATTATCTAATGCAGGAAATATAAACTTTGGGAGTGAATTGCTGGAAACCAGAGGAGCAGTCCGCTCAGCCCCACAAGCTGGCAAACCACCGGTGACTAGCCTGGGGGAAAGGAGAATGAGAAAGGCCTCTTCGGGCCCAGCAAGGGAATCCGGTTACATCACAGGAGGGAAAACCACTTCAAAGCCTAGATATTGGCAGCCTGAACCCCACAAAGGATTGAAATGAAATACTACCTATTTCACCAGGCCTGGAGCTATGAGTTAAACAACTTAATTCCTCCGCAGAGCCTTGGTTAATGATCAAGATCTAGATTTCTCCCCGACCCACTCGGCATATTGAGTATAGTTTGTCTTTATGTATGTGTTTCATTTTTTGGAAAGCTATATGAGATGATGGAAAGGCATAAATTAAAGAGGTATTTTTATGGGGGGAAAATGGCATGGTTTTTTTTTTCAGTCTTGCCACCTGCAAAGTCCTTTTAGAGCCACGACTGATAGACACGGAATTGCTAGAAAGGAAAGAGGCCAAAAGCAAGGGGCTGCACTATGAAAATAAGAAGGGCTCAAGGAATTTGGTTCTAGGCCCAAGAATCTAAACTGGTTATCTCAGAAAATAATTCTTTTAAAAATATCCTCTAAGAGCAGAAGCTCGTATCCCTAGATCAAGATTGTGCCAGGGAGCATCTAGACTGCAATCCAGCATCTTGCCTTAAAAGGTTTTAGCAATATCAAGGAGAGACAAATCCTAACACATGCATCAGTGGCCACTGTGTGGCAGCGGGTCAATTGTGGGTGAGGCCGTGGATGTGTGGGATGGGGACTTTATGGGAACTTTTTCTACTGTCCAATTTTGCTATAAACTTTCTGCTCTAAAAAATAATGTTTAAAATAGAATTTTTTTAAAAAGTTTACAATGAAAAAACAAAAACAAAAAACAGAAGTCTTACTCTATCTGTCCAACGTTCTTTCTATTCCTTCTTTCTCTCCACTTCCTGTTTTTCGCCACCTGGATGTCACTCCTATATCTAAACTGCAAGTCCTTTCCTTTTTTCTGACATCTCTCACAAACCCACTTCCACACCCCCAATATCTAAAGATTTTTTTTAAATCACATAGGTTTGCAAAGCTCTTTCCTAAAGATCTATCCATGCATAGAGCCACCTGTCATATAACTTAATCTCCTAATTACTTATGTGTTCATTCTATTTCCGAGAGGATGATCCATTCTGTAAAACTATTATGTTTAGTTATATTTCAGGATCCCACCAGCACCTATTTAACCGAACAACATAGCAGATATTTGAAAAATAGTGAATGGTTGAATTTAAGTTGTAAATAAACTAAAATTTAGCCTGAATTGGACTTTCTACTTCTAAGGTCAGGATGTGGTCTGAATGGGGCATGCACAGGACAATGATTATTCCATCTAAAAAAGGAATTAATCTACCATGTGCTCTAGTTTGAATTTGGAATATCTCCCAAAGGTCCATGTGTTGACAGTTTGCTCCTCAAACTGGTGCCGTTGGGAAGTGGTGGAATCTGCAGGATATGGAGCCCAGCAGAATCAAGTTAGATCATAGAGGCTTAATCTTAAAGAGGATACTGGGATCCCAGCCTCTTCCTGTCTCTCTCTTTGCTTTCCAGCCACCATGAGGTGAGCAGCCCCCTCTGCCACACACTCCCACCAAGACATACTATTGCCACCACAGGCCCAAAGCAACAAGGCCAGGTGACCACCAGCCAAAACTGTGAGTGAAAATAAACCTTGTCTTTATTAAGTGACTTTCTCACATATTTTGTCACAGTGATGGAAGGGTGACTAACACCCCATAGTTTTTATGATTCATCATGGCCTAGAGACTTTTCTTGTCTCATGCTGAAATACTACAAATGATTTCTCACATATTTAGAAAGAAAATAACAATGCTTAAAGAAAGAGTACAAGAAACTGTAGGGGCTAGGGGTGTCCTGTCCACTTCTCGATAAATTCTAAAAATTCAAAGCAATCACCAAACTCAGTTCACAAGTCATGTGCATAACGCAATCTGGCAGAATTGGAATGGCGCTAGGAAATCAATGCCCCAGCAAAGAAAGAAGATTTTTCAAGGCAAAGTCTTGTGTCCTGGGGAGCCTGGGAATCTAAGATAACACTGCCTCTTGCTACAGGACAAAGAGCTCTGCTACAGAGAAGAATTAGCCCTGCAGAAGATGTGACTGAGAAAACAGACTCTGAGTCAGGCTTTGTCTTATTAAGCAAAGCCAGCCTGGGGCACAATTTTCAAACAGGCAAAGTTGGCCCTGAGCTCCCTTGAAGCTGCCCTTTCTGCATCCATCTTTCCTCTCTTATCAAGCACCCTCTAGGTCAGTCCTGGGTTCTGGGGCAGACTACAGGATTCTAGGACTCTTTTGGTACCAGGGATTGAACCCAGGGGTATTTAACCACTGAGCCACATCTCCAGCCTTCTTTTATATTTTATTTAGAGACAAGGTCCAGTTTGCTTAGGGCCTCACTAAGTTACTAAGGCTGACTTTGAACTCACAATCCTCCTGCCTCAGCCTTCCCAGCCACTAGGATTACAGGCGCGTGCCAATGCACCCAGCTAGGATTCAGGACTCTTAACTCCTGTGCTGACCCAGTCTCACTGGGTCACTCTCACTGACAGTGAGAGGTTCTGTATTTTCCTCTCAAGTAACATTTCTCTTTGATCTTGTGGACTTTTTCATTGCCAATTCTGCAAAAATACAGCAACTTTAGGTTTACAAGACAAAAGACACAGCCGCCTTCCTTAGACTTCTCTGCCAGCTGCCAGCTATGTAAGATCAAATCCCTCTAATAAACCCTCTATTCCATATCACTTATATAGTTCCTGATTGAACCTTGATACAGAAAGACACCCTCCAATATCCATAATCTAGTATTTCCAAAATATGAGTAACAGACTCAAATTATTTTATTATGACCTTACCTAAATAGGTACAAATATGGATCAAGGATATAACTGTAAATAAAAATAAACTTTACATTTTAAATATAAATAAAATTAAACAATGAAATTCAAATCAATTACATGAATTTAATGTGACTGATAATGTCCTCTTGCTGAAATGATGTCATGAATATATGAGTTTTTTGCTGTCCCAAGACTGTATCACTGGGTGTCAGGTGATGATTCAATATTGAAATAGCACGTTGAACCACATAGATATATACAATTATTATATATAAATTAGAAATAAAAGAAGAAAGAATATTTCTGACCCTTTTTCTGTACACAAATGATTACAAAGTCTTCTTTCAGATTTATGGGATGTCATTTGGCTTCACTTGGTGCAAAAACACCCTTCGGTGATAAACTGAAACTCCCAGCTATCTAGTAAGTACTAAGACCTTAATTTTACCGGTACTCCAGTCTCCCACTTCGATCCCTCCCTCTCCTTCATGTTGCGCCAGAGGACCTCACCCTTCCAGATTTAGCTGGATCCCTCAGCCTGACAGCTAAGTCAGTCTTTCCCAAGAGAACCAAGCATTCATTCAGCCTCCTACGCACAAGAGCTGCTGGCCGAGGGAGCACCAGCCCTTTTTTGGAGATGAGAGAGCAACACACCCAATTTGACTGTATGTTGGAACATCCAATAAAAAAGTAAATAATGCTTTCCCTGCTTCTTCATCAGAACCCAGAATAACCAGTGCTGCCACCACATAGCTTCCAATCATCTGCAAGTGTCAGCCCAGAAAGTCTCACTCTAGCAAGTTCCGTCCTGGGAATCTTCAAGTCCATCCTCACTGTGGAAAGTTAGTGAGTGAGAGGAAATCAAACAAGAGAAGGTTGAGCATACTCCTAGGGTGGGCTGCTGTTTCCCTGGGTTTTCTTGCATGGCTCACGTTGTCCCCAACTTTCAATCAACAGTTTTCTATTTCCTACTCACAGCAGCACTTTATTTTTCAAATAAAGAGCTGGGGATTAGAAAATGGAGTTGCCAACCCTCCTACAAGGGTAAGCGAGGAGACTGGTTCAGGCTGACCCCAAAGCCCAGCTCTCGACCACAAGCAACACCATCCTTCACTTAGAACAACTGGGTCAGCACGATTCCACTTTTCTCTAGCTTTTCTAAATTTTATTGAAACTTGAAAATCTCTTTCACTTATCCATTCCTAGTTAAGAGAAAAATAAACCTCCTTGTATATTTTCAATGTCTTTTAAAATACATGCTTCTAGCCAAGAGATGTTTGAACTCCAACATGTGCTAAGTAAGGTGCATCTTTTCTTCTCCTTTTACAACATGTGACATTTGCTTATTTTCTACATGTGCAATTGTTAATTGTGAAACTGTCATACTGACCCTATGTAGCTTGTTCATCTTCTTTGAGACAGAGTCTCCCTATAATGCCCAGGCTGGCCTTGAACTCCTGGGCTCAAGTCATCCCCCTGCCTCAACCTCCCAAGTACCTAAGATTACAGAGGTGCACCACTATGCCCAGCCCATGCTGCTAATTTTAACCAAAATATTATTCAATCTGTAAACTCATGCCTAATGCCTGCCCTAGTGCTTAGCTCAATAACCTGTATAAATGAGTAAAGGGAAGGAGAGGAGAAGAAGAAAGAAAGAGAGATTCTTAAAATCCCTCCATTCCTTGAATACCGAGTGTAGAGTGGCTGCCCTGAATGAGCTCCAGTCAAATGAGGGGAACAAGCCAGTAGACCAGTAATTAGAACACAACAAGAGGAAGTCCACACAGAGGCAAGCGTGAAGTAGACGCAAGCCCCATGAGGACATCAGGAAGGCTTCTCTGAAAGCTCACATTGAAGGAAGGGTGGCATTGGGCATTGGAACAAGCCACTGGGCAAAGCTGGAAGAAAACCAGGGCAGGTGCTTTTCCATGTGATTTTATCCAGGTCCAGCAATTAGCCTGGGTAACACTGGCCCATTTTTACAGAGGAGAAAACTGAGATTCAGAGAGGCTAACCAAATTGCCAAGGATCACAGTTTGTAAATCTTGGACCCAGACGTCCGCTGCCTTCCTATGGATGGTCTGGCTAGCAAGCTGGCTATTTAGTGCACAATGCTCCTCTATTGTTCTTGAGAGCTGCCAGGTTTTGCAAATCATTTGATGATTTGGCCTGTAGGTGAACAAAGAGGAGTTTGTGTTCTTGGCTGGTCCTGTTTTCATTCTTTAGACTCTCCTGCCCTCTTGCGGCACTGCAGAGTTACAGGCACCTGGGCTGCCTCCATGCATCCTGGCAGATGCTGATCTAATAAATGAATGTTGAGCCGCAGCCTGATCCCTTCCTTGTTTATAAACAAAGTAGAACAACCCTTGGACTAAAAGTACTTTTAAAAATATTTGTCAAAGAATAACTCACAGTTTTAACTGATGATGCATATTTTAAATAGCAAAAGATCCATCCAAATAGAAGTTGGAGGGGGGAAGGGCAGGAAGCATGAGCATATCAAATTCTATTTGTATACAAAGAGGTAGTGCCTGCAGGTTTAGAAAGCGCAGGTCAAGGGCACTAGAATGTCAATATAGATTGTAAAACTTAAGGTACAAAGTGATAGGGAAAGGATTGCCCTAAACAAAGCTACTAAAATAGTAGCTCTAGACCCTGGTGACTTGTCCACCTGGCTACAGTTTTGCAGGATAGGAAACGCCTTCAGCCAGTTATGAAATAGACAAGTCTGTCCCTTGAGAGGGGACATCTGCATGAAACCTACAGGCATGTGGGAACCAGACCTTGACCTTAGTCTCAAAGCAAGTATTTGAGAAATGACTACAAAAAGCATTAACTACCAGCTATGCCCTTCATTCCTCAGAATTCTTGCTAACTTTAGATGAGTGCAAATGTGAAAAGGACATCACCCTCTCCCACCAGAGACCATAATGTGGCTAATAGAAACAAAAGGCCAATACTCGTAATCCTTAGTAAAGACAGTAGGAGACTGGGATTCAAATGCACACAGTGAAGAATTCAAGTGAGATGCCAGGAAGAAATTTCCACAGGGAGTTTGAATGACAATGTGGAATGCTGCAAAAACTATTGAACTTAAAATCTAGAGGACTAGGTTTTAGTTCCTGCTGTGCCACAAACTAGCCAAGGTGACATTAAGAAATCCACTTAGGGTCTCAGTTCTTTCAACTGCAAAGAATACTACCCTCAATTTCTTTTTTTTTTAAATTTTTTTTAGTTGTAGATGGACACAATATATTTATTTATTTTTATGTGGCTGAGGATCAAACCCAGTGCCTCATGCATGCAAGGCAAGTGCTTTACCACTGAGCTACAATCCCAGCCCCTACCCTCAATTTCTAACTGTCCATTCAACCCTAGATGTTTCTAAGTCTACGATTTTATGATGCTTCCCTTCAGAGGCTGTCAGAGATGGGGATGATATTTCCAACTACTTCCATTTGTTTGGACACAGATGGACTTGGAAACAGCAGTGTAAAATGACCTCTTCAGATGAACTTTTCTTCCAAAGTCTAGAAAATTTAGGGATGTTGCCAAAACATACTGTTTTCCTAATGAATGGAATTATAGAACCTTAAAGCTTTAAACCTTAGAGGTTATCCAATGTTTTACTCTTCCCCCTAACACGCCTGCTCCTTCTTTAATACCTTCCATGCCAGGAAACTCATTCCTTTCAAGGCAATCCAAGGAATCTTTGAAAATATGGTCACTAGAAAAATCTTCTTATTTAGCTAAATTTCCCTCACTATAGCTGCTACTCCTAGTTTTATCTGTGGGGTCAGAGAAAACAAATCTAATTTCTCTTTTCCATGATGGTTTTTTAAATATCTGAGAGCATTTATCAGATTCCTGTAAGACTACTATCCACAGTTCTTTTAGGCAGTCACTGCTTTATTTGGTGTTAAGTCTTTCACTATCCTGAATACTCTCTTCTATCCAGATCTCTTTCGTACCTGAATAAAGTACTGATAGAGACATGACCTAACAGTAAAGGGCATAGATTCTGGAGCCATACTTCTAGGTTCAAATTCTAGTACTCCTAGTTTAAAATTTGCATGACCTTGGACAAGTTACTGTTTCTGTAGCCTTGGACAAGAATTTATACTTCCATGTCTCTTTCTTATCATACATTGGGGATTAAATTAGTTAATATTTGCGAAGAACTTAAAATAATTATAAGCACAATGAAGTTACTCAACAAATTATAGCTATTATCAGTAAAACTGAAAAATGACTTCAAAAAATAGTGCAAGGCCATTGCCTCTCTTATTCTAAACATTTTATTTTTATTAATGAAACCTTAAGAATTAGCTTTGTTTAGTGCCCACTGATACATATAAGGAAATACAAAGCACTTCCTCTCAATTAAATAAATTATCAACTAAAATTTCTAAATCATCTTCATATATCCTACTTCTAAGCCACATTTCTCCCATATTGAACTTGAATAGGCTAACACAACCTTATGTTCAAATATGCTTCATTGTCAGATACATCCTCCACCAACTGATGAAAACTGCTTAGAATGTTCTTCTGTGATCTGATACAGTTGAAATCTCTCCCAGTTTCAAGTCACCCACAAATTCTACAGCTTCATTCTGGTTCCTAACTAAAATAAGATGAGCCAACAGAAAAGAATAATTGGAAGGAAATAGAAACTATGCAAGGAAATTAAACTCCAGAAACAATTTTAATCTTCTCAAAGAATCAAAAGACATTACATCTCTGAAATAAGAACAATGTTCTTAAAAAAAAAAAAAAAAAAAAAAAGAATGATTGGAGGGGGAGAAAAAAGAGCTCCTGGAAGTTGAAAATGTGATATCAGAAATGTTGAACTCAATAAAAATGTGGGAAAAGAATTTTGAGGAAATATGACAGCAAAAAGTCAAAGCAATGGAAAGAGGGAAATGATAGATGAGAAAATCTGAATTAAAAACCAGAAGGGTTCAGAAACCAGAGATAAATACAAAGAGAACACAGAAAACATGTCGGTAGAAATTATCAACTAAATAATTCACCAGAAAAGAAAATAAATAAATGGCAGAACTAAAAGAAATAAATTTCAGCTTGAAAGTGTCCATTTCCATCATATGTCCTGCACAATAGATAAAAAGTGAACCAAACCAAGGCACATAATTGTGAAATTTGAAAACACTAGTGATAAAAAGAGGCCCTACAATCTCTCGAAGGGGACAATAGGACATGCAGAAACCCAGGAACCTCTATGGCTTAACATCCTATCAGTAATACTGGAAGCTAGAAGATGATGGAACAATGCCTTCAACCTTCTTAAAGAAAATGATTTTCAATGCAGAATTCTCTACCCAGCTCAACTATAAATGTCAGGATAAAGAATTAGTTAGCTTTTGCTTTATAATAAATCCCCCTAAAATTTAATGGCTTAATAAAGGTTTATATTTTACCATACTTTCATGGGTATAATAACTTTATCATACTTCTGTGGGTACTGAGTGGTTTCTCCGGTCTGGGCTGGCTTGGCAGCATCCTTGCAGTCAAGTGACAGTTCAGCTGGGGTTAGACCATGTAGGATGACCTCATATACATGTTAACACACTGGTTGGTATAAAGTGGAAGAGAGAAAGGTCCTCAGTTAATACAGCTTGTCTCCGTTCTAGGTCTCTCATCATCTGGCAAACTAACCTTCTTTTTCCTATGGTAGTTTAGGACTTTCAAATAGCAGTAAAAGAAGGCATAGCCAATGTGCAAGCATTTTCAATTTCTACTTTCTTCATGTTTGAGATGGTCCCATTGGCCTCAGCCCAGAGCCGATGTGATTGTGGACTACTTAAAGTATGAATACAAGGGAAATAGTACTGTCATTTTGCAAACAAACTGCCAGAAGGAGATTAAAACCATTTTTTAATATGCAAGTTCTTGAAAGCAGACATCGCATTACAGTGTTTTTCAGAAGTTTCTGGAAAAAGTGCTCCATCAAAACAAGATAGTAAATTAAGAAAAAATAAGGGGACTCATAAAAATAGGGGATCCATCACAGAAGAAAATTCCCAGAAAAATAGTTTGGGGAGATCACAAGACAACAGCTGTCCGACAGGCCAAGAGAGTGACCAGTTCAAATTGGAACAGGGGATCGAAAACAGACTTCTCCAGCAAGGAAATTGATAGAACTCCTTATGTCTCCCAGCACACTGTGAGGATATTTTGACAATTGGGGGAGATAGCTGGGATTAAATTGGTAATATGTAAACAGAAAGTTAAGCAAACTAAAAATTAAGACAATTTTGTTGAATCTAGGAAAAACAAGACGTTGTGTAACAGAGGAAAAATATTTGTATTTGCCACCATCATAGGCCCAGTCACTCTGTTTTGCATTTATTTTGCAATGAGTGTGTTGGAGAATTGGAATTTCAAATCAGTGGGAAACAAACAATTTTTTGTTAAATCACTGTCTTCATTCACACTCTGTCAAATCTTCCTTCCCTGCTCAATATTAAATCCTTTAACACCTCCAGCAAGTGCCATAACTTTCCCTTTTTTTTCACATATAAAAACTCAATCTCATCCTGTTAATAACTCCAGGCACATGTCTGATCAAAATTTTCCCCATCCCTTGCAGTAAGTCAGACCTATAGAGGAATCAGGGACTTGGAGCAGGGAGGAGGTCACCAAACCACCTCCCTCTTTGAGTTCCACAATCTTTGGGGATGTAATTTTAAAATTCATTTAATAACTAAAGGTACTTAAGAGTATGAAAAATCTGATGGCAGTAATATCTTTCTCTAAAGAGAAAATAATTACCATACCATATGTGGTAGACAGAAAAATAACCTCCCCAAAGTTGCCCATGCCCTAGTCCCTGGATCCTGTGAATATGTTACATTACATGGTGTGTTAGTCAGCTGTTTGTCACTGTGACCAGAATTAGGAGAGGAAAGGTTTATTTTGGCTCACAGTTTCAAAAGTTTAGTATATGGTTGGCAAAATCCATTACTCTTGTCCAAGGTGAAACATCATCATGGTGAAAAGATGTGGTGGAGGAGTGTTGCTTTACTCATGATGGCCAGGAAGCAGAGAGGAGGCTGCAGATATGATGAACCATTCCAAGACATGGCCCCATTGACCCATCTCCTCCAGCCACATCCAACTGCCTACAGGTATCACCCAGTGAGTTCATTCAAACTGGGATGGCTCTCACAATCCAATCATTTCACCTCCAAACATTCCTGCATTAACACCTCATATCCAAATCATAACACATAGCAAGCAAGACTGTTTTAGTCAGCTTTTTCATTGCTGTGACTAAAGGACCCACCAGAACAATTGTAGAGGAAGAAAAGTTTATTTGGAGGCTTACATTTTCAGAGGTCTAAGTCCATAATAGGCTGGCTCCATTTCTTGGGGCAAAAGGTAAGGCAGGACATCGTGGTGGAAGAGTGTGGCAGAGGGAAGCAGCTCAGATGACAATCAGAAAGCAGAGAGAGACTCCACTCTCCAGATACCAGGTATATAACCCATAGCCAGTCCCTCAATGAACCACTTCCTCCAGCCACACCCCACCTGCCTCCAGTCACCACTCAGTTAATTCCATCTGGGATTAATTTACTTATTAGTTTAAGGCTATATCCAAATCATTTCTCCTCCAAACATTCTTACGTTGTCTGACATGTAAGCTTTTGGGGGATACCACACCTAAACCATAACAGAGACTTTGCAGGTTATGGCCCTTAAGATAGGGAGATTATTCTAGTTATCTGGATGGGCTCAACTAATACATAAACCCATAAAAGCAGAATGATTTTTTTAAGCTGGAATGGGATATGTTGAAAGAAGGGGAAGTCAGGTAGATTTGAAGGTAAGAGGTACTCAGCCACCCTAGCTAGAGATTCTGTGTGGAAGATGGAGGGCATCGCAGGCATCCTCTAAGGGGCAAAGACCAGACCCTGGATGATAGCAGGAAAATTGAGACCTCAGTCCTATAACTTCAGGGAACTGAATCAGGGCATCAACCTGAATGATTCACCCAAGAGACTTCAGACAGGAAAACAACCCTGCCAACGTGTTGATCTCAGCCTGGTGAGACTTCTCAGAGCATAGGAACCAACCAAGCTATGATGAGTCCAAATGTCTGACCCAGAGAAACTGGTATAAACTTTTGTTGTCTTCAGTATCTACATTTGTGGCCATTTGTTACAGCAGCAATAGAAAACTGATATGCCAAGTATATCATCACCTTCAGCCTCAATTCATTTTCTACTTATTTCTGAAGAAGGAAAGAGAAGAGACATGATGTTTTACTATCATCCAGAGGAGAGAAATTCAGCAAGCCCCACCTTTTCTGTTTTGAGTTACATGTGCATTAGCTATGTGTAAACAGCACCCTTGACATTTTTTCCTTTAAATATTTATTGTCCAAAATTGTCAATTAGTCATTCTGATATTAGGTTAGGAAATTTTAATTAAATTATTTTAAGTAAAAGAAATAATGCTTTGTTTATAATTTGTCCAATTTCATTTTCTTTACTTTTTATTTTATTTTATTTTTTCAGCTAGTGCCCTAATCAGAAAAAGGAGTTGGAGAAAGTACTCGTATCATACTGGCAAACTTTATTCTGCACTCATTAAGAAACTTTTAGTGTTTTATTACAACTTCCTCTGGTGGAAGAATTATGACTCAGTAAACCTACTACATGACTTCATTCCCTCTCCAGAGTAATGTTTATTCCTCACAGATCAAGCCTACCAGACACTGTGCTAAGTGCTGGGTCCATGTTTTTCAAACTATGGGTCACAACCCATTGGTGAGTTATAAAATTAATTTAGTGAGTCATAATCAGAATTGTTTTTATGTGAAATAGAAAAGTACAGTAAATATCAGAGCATATCACACATAGTATCATTTCATCAAATTTCTGTTAAAGTTATGTGTTGTGTATGCACACCCAAGTACAGCAAGCATTCATGGAAAAGATGTTACTACCAGCTTTACATTAAGCTTTTAATTATTAGGATATTTTATCTTATCTTAAACACTGTAATTACTTCAATTCCATGAGATCTATTGTGCACCAAAGCTGATCAACAATTAATTATCCTCCTTTGAGCTTTTTGAAATTTAACTGCTGTCAAGCGGTATTTGTCTGAAACTGGAAGATTTTTTTCCTTTGGGAATAGATATTAATTTGTGGTTCAAGTGGTATCTTTAAAGAAAGGGGGAAAACCTTAAAAAATATACATTAAAAGATAAAGCATGTAGTAATGTGAAAAAATTTCTGAGTTTGTACCAATTGTTAGTTTTGGAAGTAGGAAGATTTAGGAGTTTTTACTGAATGACTTGTGATTATAGGCATGAAGATCTGGGGATGTTTTGATGTTTTTATTTATTAAATCCCAAATCAGCCATTTAAACTTGAATTGTTATTAATATATTCCTTATCTTGATCCCCTGAAATATTCTGATTATATTTTTTCCATTGTGTTATTAATCTACATCAATGTAACTGTGTACTTATATATTAAATATTTAAATATATTTATATAGGTCCCTGTGGAGACTGGAAAATGAAGATAAATATTTCCTGGTGTTCAACTGTATTGGTTCTTTTCTTGTTTTTCATTAACACATCTGTTTAAACTTGATTATATATAAGCCCTCAGTCCTTAACACAGTTGTTGCTATCCCTTTAGCCTTCCCCCCATTATGGACCCTATCTTTTAAAAGATATGCCTATCAAAATACCTTTATACTGTTAATAAGAACTAAAACTTAAAATAAAAAAAATTCAAAGATGTTATTACCTATTGTAGATTATGATAAAAAATGAAAGTTGATGCCTTGGTCCATCCCTTCATTTCATGATCACAACTGTACCAAATACAGGAACTGTGTTCATTCTTAGTTTGAAGATAAGGGAACTAAGACTGAAATAGTTTGAGAAACATACTCAGGATCAAACAGCTAATAAATGCTAAGAGTTAAGATTCAAATATAAATTGGTTGATTCAAGACCATGTTCTTAATCATATGCTATTCCTCCTTCACATAATAAATAAAACAAAAGACCATGTTCAAAGCCATTTTCACATTTTTTGATAAATGGCCTAATAAAAAGAAAATATAAATGTTCTAGACATTTATGCTTGCAAAGATCAATTGTGCTTTCCACCTTGTCAAAACCATTTCCCTGGCGATCATGATTAGGATGAAGACTTGCTGATAATATTTGTATGTTTTGTTACCATTTTCCTTCAAAGATTTTATTGAAATTGGATATCTAGAAATAATAGCAAATTCAATGGATTAGAAACAATACATTTTCTCATCATTGCATTTGGGGCTTCACATGGAGTTAGTGTCTTTCGTGAAACATCGTCTGAGCTTCTCCCTCACTCATCAGCTCATCCTTTTACCATCACTGATTTCCTCAGACTACACCTGGTCCCCAACTCCTTCCTTCAACCCAGCTGGGAAGACATCTGGGAAGCTGGTTTGGAGAGCTGTGGGGTCTTTCCAGCAGTCAGTTCCCCAGCCGTTTTCTTATAGGTCTCACCCAACTCAACTACACTCACAGCAGCGCAATGAAGATGCCACAATCCATAAACCTCCTCAGTATCTTTTTGCAAATTGTATGCATACATCCTTAGAAACAACATGGAACTAGCATCCTTCTCTATGTTACACTAGTATTTGAACCTCAGCTTGTTTCCAGCAATCTGACTTCATGAGGACTGCAGAGAACATATCATACATGGAGCCATCAAGTCACATTTGTTTCTTTCCATCATTTCTATTACTGGCTTTAGAAATGCAAGTAGAAACAATATTTTAAAGGAATCATGTTTTTTTGTTTTGTTTTGTTCTTTGTTTTGTTTTTGGTTTTTGTTTGGGGGGTTTTTTTTGGTACCTGGGATTGAACTCGGGGGTACTCGACCACCAAACCACATCCCAGCCCTATTTTGTGTTTTATTTAGAGACAGGTTCTCACTGAGTCGCTTAGCACCTCGCTGGTGCTGAGGCTGGCTTTGAACTTGAGATTCTCTTGTCTCAGCCTTTAAAGGAATGCAGTGTATTTTTCCTGATATCTTCTTGTCTTTCCTACTTTTTTGCGGGAATAGGAGACATATTCCAAAGAAACTTCTGAGAATAGTTTGAAATTTTCCAAAGTCTCAACTGACAAATCATAGTTTTCCTATAGAAGTAATACTAGGTCTTTTCCCTATACTGTGGCAGTTTGAATGGCTAATTGGCTTTTCAAGTGGTTTTTTTAGATCTAACCCAAGCAGGTCAAAAATGATTATAAGTATCTGATTCCCCTCACATTCCAGCACTTGACTCCTACCATTTTGCAAGGATTCAAGAAAAACTAAAGTCTGACTTGCAATTGAGGTTGGATCAAGGTGACCAGCCAGACCTCCTCACCCTGATAGCAATATCCTATGAAAACTGCACACAAATGCAAACACGCCTACTCAAGGCTCAGTATTTGGCAAATTGAGTTCTATGCATGTGAAGAAGATCAAGTATGTTTGTTTGAATTATAGTATGATAAATAAGGCCTCAATTCCTACAATCCTTCCCATGCAGGTGGGAGCTACAGGAGACAAACTAATTTCTTTTGTGCAAACTTAGGAAGTCTGTATTCATAACCCGAGACAGACTTAGCCCCACCTCAAAGCCAAAGATCCTCACTACCTATGGGGTTGGCCAACCTGGATGCCAGAATTCACCACCTCCCCCATTTCTCCATAGTTTCAGAACTATAATCAATAAGTTCACCATAAAAAAAAAAGAGTCTTAAACTCATTAAGGCTTCCCTCACGAGCAGAGTGAGTCCAGCCCTTGTGAAGAATACCCCAGGAATGTCTGGTTGAGACAACAGAATTTTTTCTGGGCCTCAGAGCTTTCAATCAAAATCCCTGAGTTGCTTGGTGACAACCTAGAGTCACCTTTAAGTTGAAAGTTTCAATCATTTTGACTGACATAAACTAGATTATTTGGCCAAATATGAATTAGTCAAATCTAATGTTCAAATTTATCAAAAAGTTCAACCAAATCCTAACAAGCCTACTGGAAGCAAAGACACATCCTTGGCGGAACTCAGAAGGATAATCAATTTCCCAGATAGAGGACAAACAAAAGTTTCCAATACAAAACTATTGGAAGGTTTCTAGTAGCTAGATAGTCCACAACCACTAAGGACAGTCGCTGCTGCCACAGGATTCCGATGGCAATTGATTTCAGGGAACTGCCACCCCCAAAGTACTGACTATACTCTGACCTCACCCTCAAGCTGCCTGGACCACTTCATTTGTTAAAAATACCCCCAACACTGTCCTAATTTCTGAAAAAGCAGCACAGTGGTAGTCAATGTAAATTTTGCAAAAGAAGCCATGGAATCAGCCAACACAGATAGTGATCCTGAAAATCCAACAAACTAGAAAAGCCTTCTGCCTTCTGCATCCTAAGGGATGTGGCAAGATGCTTAGAGGCCTTTGTGGGACCATCCAACCTCTTTGCAGCAACACGTCTCTGAAAAAGGAAAACCCAAATGTAAAGACACACTGGGTTCAACCCACTAATTTCCTGCCTGATCTTCTCCACCATCCTCACATAACATATGGATAAAAACAAGAAACACAGCCTTTCTTGAAGACTAACGTTTCAGCCTTACCCATCACCTGTCATTTTCACACGACTCTAATTCTTCCAGCAATAAAACCTGATGGTTGAACCTTCAGCAACAATCTTACCCTCCCCTGTCTTTGGCAACAATGAAAGAGCATTGCTTTCCCACTGATCCACTAATCACTATTTGAATGATTACTCTAGATAATCACTGCAAATAAACTTTCTATAATAGAAGCTATTCCATTTCTGGTTTTAATGTTATTCACCTTCTTCCAAATAAACATTATTTCCCAATGCCTGGAAAGTTCCAACCTTGTTCCAAATTTATATATTACTTTTCCATTATCTCAGGGCAGCAATAATAATAATAATAATAGTTATAACATCTTCCTTCTCCTAAAAGAATCCTGGCCACTTCTTGCACTTTTCTGGTTTGGAATTCTCTGATGGGCTTATTTTTTCGTCTTCTTCCTCCTCCTTAGTGGAAAATGTTACTTCTAACTGCTGGATTTAATTTAATTTAATTTAATTACAGCATTTTCCACACATGCCCACAGGCTCTTGGTAATAGTTGCATTTTTAATAAATCTAATATATAATAATGACTTTGTTTTTAATTTTCCACTGAGAGTTGGATCCTGAGTTGAATACAAAGCTCCAGACAGGGGTGTCTGGTTCACTCCATATGATTGGGTTTCAGAAAACCAAGGGGCTGCTAATTGGAAAATGGCTGTGCTTTCACCCTCTCTCCTCACACACCTGTGTTTAATGTCCTCAGCAAGCATCCCATAGGGCGTGAAACGGCCAGTTGTTTCAGTCAAAATGATCAAACCAGTTGTACGGGCATTCCACAGGCTGGACTGTGAAAAGAAAATGAAGGTGTATGAATGGTCCCTAGCCAAGACTATTATACAAAGAGACTTTGTGGACAGCACTCTTCGGTAGTAGCCTTTACCAAGTGACCCACTGGTCTCCACTTTTAGCCACAAATCACTGAGCCAACTCAGAGCTATAATTTAGAAGAGTTCAACCAAAGGATGAATTGCAAGACCTTTGATGTCTCTTTTGCAAAGACCATTGTGGACATTCATATACTGTATAACTATATGTCCATGTTTAGTTAATTCAGCTGCATGGTAAATTAATAATGGTATTTTCCTTGTCCTTCTCTTGTATCTCAAGTGCTCAGGAGAGGGCTCAGCAGCACATTATGTCCTCAATATTACACAGGGCTTCTTTTATTGGGTATTACCATGTATCAGACATCAGTCTAAGCATGTTACCTGTACTGCTTCATAAGTTCCTCAGGCTGTTGTCCCTATTCTATAGATGAAGGAATGGAAAACTACAGATGTGAAATAACTTGTTCAAGTTCTCCCTGCTAGTAAATGGCAGAAGTGTCCAAATACAGAGCCTCAACTCTTAAGCACTGGGATGTGCTCATCCACTAATGCCCCACACAGCAAAAACCTGTAGCAAAGCACTTAAAAAATATATTCTACCTTCATAATAAATTGAGCATGCTCTTGTGGTCAAGTTAAAAAGAACTAAGCTCTTCTTCAGCCAGGACCTGAAACTTGCCTATGGGAAAACTTCACTGTGGATTCCAAGCATCCATGAGAAATTTGGGTAAGCAAAACAAGCCAGAGTCTGCAAAATGGAGAGAAAGAGTTTCTGCTACCATCTGTCTCAACTGATCACCATAGGAGACAACTGCTTCAAAGAGATGACATATGGGATTGGCCCTACCATGGCACCCTGGTGGACTTGCATGTATGCACATAGGCCATGCAGGCAAATTCTTGAACCACAGGTCATGTAAGTCCTTGAAGAATGTCTCCTGGGACCCTGCCTCCTGAGGAGCTGCTGTTAGGCCTTTGTCCACTTGCCTCCCCATCTGCCCTGGGGGATGGCCATGAGGCACTTTCTCATTGCCTCCCAGGTTCAACTGAGGGATGAGGACTTTTGACCTGCCTCCCTCAGAGTAGAGATGCAAAATCTTAGTCCACTGAACTGCAATTGAGAATTGACTCCTTAGCAATGAGGAAGCCAGAACTCATTTTTGTTACTGTGTTATTCTTTCTGGTTGTGTGGGCTAAAGGCCACAGAGAGCTGAGTACCCTCAGCTATTTTTCCTTTTGCTGTCTACATGAGTTATAAACGGTCTGAATCTAAAAGTGGCTTGTTCTACTTTACCAGTCAAATTAGTCAAGCTTTGGCCTTACTCTGCAATTTGTATGTGTTTGACAAATTGCCCCCTCAAGTCAGTCCCCTATTCAAACAATGCAATGAAAACCAGCCAAAACAAATGTTTAAATAACAATTCTCTCATTTCAACTGACAAGGTAAACTGATACCAAAAATAAAATTTATCTATATATATACACACGTATATACATATATAGCACACACATATACGTGCACGTATACATACGTGCACACACACACATGCACATGAGAGTTTATTAAAACATCACTGAGAGAAACAGGAAAGTCACTAACTGAGGAGTATTTGCCTCTAGTTACTTGCCTTTTATTAAGCAAGCTGTTGATGATTTAGGAAAATAAATGCAAATGCATTCTGTTAAACAAAATTAATATTTATTTTCTATAAACAAACCCAGTAGAATTCTCTGTGGGCACATATTTCTACATCAGAATTTAAAATGAAGTATTAATTCTGTATTTCAGAATCTGTGTGAATCCAAATGCTGAGACGTGTCTGAGGATGGATCCCATCTACTCACCAGATCTCATATGGGCAATAACAATAAAAAGAAGTCAGGGAACTCCCTGTTACATGGCAGGACTTGAGAATGAACTGTTCTGATGAATAAACACAAAGATGGCCAATTTTCAGTCAGTTCTGTTCAAAGATTATGTGGTAAAGGAATAACCCTAAAAGTGCCATGAGTTTATTTTAAACTAGTTTTGATGATTCAAGAGTCACTTACAAGAGGCTGGGGTTGTAGCTCAGTGGTAGAGCACTTATCTAGCTAGTGTGAGGCACTGGGTTTCATCCTCAGCTCTGCATAAAAATAAATGAAGTTATTGTGTCCATCTACAACAACAACAACAACAACAAAAGTCACTTAAAAGACAAGGAAATGCCAGTGTGGCCCCTTCCTGTAATACCAGCGATTCAAGGGGCTGAGACAAGAGGATGGCGAGTTCAAAGCCAGCCTCAGCAACGGCAAAGTGCTAAGCAACTCAGTGAGACCCTGTCTCTACATAAAACACAAAATAGGGCTGGAGGGGATGTGGCTCAGTGGTTGAGTGCCCCTGAGTTCAATCCCTGGTACCAAAAAAAAACAAAAAAAAAAAGACAAAGGAAATGAGTAATTTTTAAATAATCTAATTATCATAGAACACTAAAAAATAAAAATAAATGTGGAGGAGACGGTCCTTGTCCTGGAAAGCCAAACAATCTGTTGTTAGAGGGGCAAGATTTTCAGCGGACACGCTGGAAAACAAAAAAGCATCATCAAGGGCCTCAGAACCACCTCTGGGGAGACTAGTTCCCACTTGTCACATTGGCAGGAGCATGTGAAGATCATCTGATGAAAAATGCCAGATCACATTTTCACTCTTTAATTTTTGAAAGTGTCTTTCCATTTCTCTAAATGGATCAGCTATTCTAAATCCCAGCTATAATTAGCTTTATGGACATCACACACAAAGGAAAAATTAAATCACTCCTTTCTGCAAAATATAAATGTCTTCGACACACCCGATCTCACTGGCATATTCACACACACAAAAGTTACTACAAAGTCATCAACCCCTCTGTTGGACTCCTTACCTCTTTTATTAATAATGATGTCATGCACTGCTGCTTAGTATATTTTTAAAAAGATTTTTTTCCACATTTCTCGTAAAAGCATCTAACCATAAAGATAGTCTTCAGACCATAGTTGTTGAAATATGTGAGGGAGAAGGCCAGAAAAGTAAGAATGAGGCTAATTGATGTGGGTGACAATGACAGCAGCTCCCATTTATAAAGCATTCTTTTAAACCCTTAAAAATATCTCATTGAATTCTCATAATAAGTCCAAGGTGTAGATTTTATTATTTCCATTTAGAGTTTAGGAAGTTGGGGCTTCAACGGTTGAGCAATTGAACTGAGATCAAAATGCTTCACACAGGGGTCTCTAAGTCTCCTGCCCTGATTCTAGCCACCACACACTGGTACACAAACCCAGTGAGCATGCTGCAGACTGCAGAAGGTGCTCAGGGTCTTCCATGGAGAAGTCAGCATGTGTGGGCTCATAATTCTCATGGCAGGACCAGAGCCTGAAGTGGGAAGGAAACAGTAGTAGCCAAGAGACTCATAGGGAGGCTACTTCATGGACTAACCTATTCTTTCCCTCCTACTCAGCTTTAGAGATGGAAAGTTCATCTACTTAATTTTAATTCCCCAGTACCTAGGATGTGCACAGGGATTATAGGTAAACTTTGTCAAACTGACCTTCCCAATTCTTAATGTTCAGGTAACAAATTGATCAATGCATGGAATACAACTGGTCACAGCCAAAACATACCTTATCCTTTCCACTCCCACCTCTTCCAACCCATCCTGTGACCAACTCCTTTCTCTGTCCCCATGAGAATTTGGATAGTTCCTAGGGCTTCCCTACACATCCCCAGATAATAAAAAGTGTAATAAAATCTAAGAATCACCCAACACCAGTCCAGACTAATATTACATCCAGGCTCCTACACAATGGAACCTTCTCTGCCTCCTCCCCATGCACCAGTTTGGGCCCAATCCCTGAGCATGCTGGGACTGGAGGAGGAGAAGATGCTTCCTTTTGTTGTTTCACCTCCTTCCCAATCTGCTACTGGGTGCCATTTCTCTCCTCTCTGGTGTCAGGACCCAGAGGAAATGATGAGAGAAAAGAGTAAGAAAGTCCTACAGGAGGGATAGGGTTGTGGCTCAGGGATGGAGCACTTGCCTCACACGGAGGAGGCACAGGGTTCAATCCTCAGCACCACATAAAAATAAATAAAAGTCTTGTGTCCATCTACATCTAAAAATATATTTAAAGAAAGAAAGAAAATCCTACAGGAACAGTTACATATTTGGCATCCCAACACAGAATCTCTTCACAGGTCTTTCATGGGTTCCTTGGAGACCCTCCCCCTTATCTCCATAAAAGAGGCCTTGACTCTTCTAACATTCTTTCATGACATCTCCACAGGCACGGTCTTTTTAGCACTCGACCCCTCTGAGGGGTTCCTGTGCTAGGATGGATAATTTTAAGATGATCCCAGGAAAAGTCCCTTTTGTGGGCTCCACATTGGGTCCCTAGAAAACCTGCTGTCTCCTTGTTGGTATAAATAGGAGGTATTCCCAATACCACCACATCTTCTGGCTCCCACTAAGCAAGTGCATGTCGTCCCACTTCTGCCTCCAGACCTTAGACCTCCCCAGGAAGCGTATCAGCCATGTCTTCTATTTTCTATATTCTAATGCTTTGACATCTGGGGACTTGCTGACCCTGGAGGGGACTGCCCCAGAGTTGAGCAATGGTAGACAAGCTGAAAAATGCACCAAGGGCACTTTTCAAAAGCAAATCAATCAATCAGCCAACCACTTCCTTTATAGGCTTCTCACATTCCAGATGACTACCGACCTTTCCTAAGCACCCTAAGGTCAGGTACCAGGCAACTAGGTATAGCTCTGATGCCCCTAGAGCGTGTTAAATGATTCAAACTGGCCAATCCTAAGCTTGCTTACCCTGCCTTTCTCGGTCATTCCTATGAAAACCATAATAAAGGCTCTGGCCCACAGCCCCCTGCTCCACCTGCTCTCTGTGGCTTGGCATGCCCCCTCCTCTTGAAAAACTGAGTAAAAGCTATGTTTTCAATAGCAATCATCTTCTAATCTGTTGGTCTTACTACTCTTCAAATTTTCTGCTAACATACTACATTTTAAAATAAGAAAGGATCAAACACCAGACAGACCTTGTTTCCCCAACTCTTGGGAACATTTGCTCAGCCCTCTGAGGCTGCTTCACTTGGCTTCATGTGCAGGTTTATAGCCCACCTGCTCCCATGGAGTGGAGTGGGGCCACGCCACAGCCCTTGCCAAAGGAACCCTTTCTTTCCCATCTCTCTTCCAACAGTCTTCAATCTTTTAAAACCTTGAAGTGAGTGGTAAACACAATGTAGCAAAATCAGTTTCACAGTCCTTTAGCATGAACTATGTAGTGCTTTGCCACCCATGATGTCATTATCAGCTCTGTGCATCAGCTAAAATGAACACAAGACTTCAATTAAATATTCTCTCACACAGGCTCCTGCGTCTATGGAGATCTCCTTTTTGCAGTTTTTGGAGAGTCACAGAATTATCAAACTTAAGTTCAGAAGGTATTTCATTTATCAAATACAAATCACAGTCATTTTACAAATGAAGGAACTGAGGCTCAGCAAATGAAGCTTTTTGTCCCAAAGTCTAATAGAAAATTAGAGAAAAGAAAGTACACTAAGAGGAATAAGTAAATAAACAAAACAAAATGAAACAAAATAAGTCAATGGCAGTAAATTGAAAACCCCACTTAAGAGCTTGCTGTAAGCCCTCATATCAAGTTCAATGTCACTCCATTGAATAGAAGATCATTCTCAGATTCCAATAGGCCCCTATGCACATGTTATTGTGACAGTATTCTGTCCTTGCTTCCTTATTCCCTGTCCCCTTCCTGAACCACTGAGTCACTTGAGGGCAATATCTGACTTGGCTTCAACGGTCCATTAAAAATTATTGGGCAACTTTCATAAACAGCATTCTGGGATTCTAAACAAGAATAGCACCTTTCATAAACAACATTCTAGGATTATAAACAAGAATAAGATATGGTTCCTTTCCTCAAAGAGCTCATATCTAATTTCAGCAGGTGGAAGGGGAGGGAGGCAAATATAAATATTTTCACTATACAACAGTAAAGGTAATGATTATGGTTTATCCAAGGTCACATGCGAGCATAAGAAGAAAGCCAAGTGGGGAGGCGGGGTGACTTGACTTGCAGGAATTGTATGCTTTCTCCTGAAACACAAAGGGAATTCTCATGCAACAGGTGAAAAAGAGGAGATGACAGGAGGGTGCTTCTGGCTAGAGGCAAGAACTGCACCAAATACCATGTCTAGATGCTCAGAGCTATCAATCATTTAATCAACCCAGAGAGTCAAATTCAAGGAGCCAAGGGAGACAAGAAAAAGAGAGAGTCACAGCTGGAGTTGATAGCTCTAAAGAGCTTCAGCTTACTTATACTGAGGTTAGGGAGACTCACTGCAAGCCCAAGAAGAGAGACTAGGAAATTTGCATCTGCTCAGAGAGAAAGAAGAAGGATTTGGAAAAGGCCCCAAAGGGAATGCTGAATTATATTCATACATGGTGCAGCATATTGTCCGGGTAAGCTCTATGCCTCAGAATACATCAACTCAAATCTCTGATATTTATCTCATTTTGTTTAGCTCTACAAATTCTAGAATCTGCAAAGCTGAATGTCCCAAAGTCTAATAGAAAATTAGAGAAAATGAAGTACACCAAGAGGAAAAAATAAATAAACCAAACAAAGCAAAATAAGTCAGTGGCAGTAAATTGAAAACCCCTCTTAAGAGTTTATTATAAGCCCTCATGTCAAGTTCAATGTAGTTCCACTGAATAGAAGCTCTGCATATAAAAAGCTGAATGTGATGGGTTTGCTGTAAATGAAGAATCAGGCCAACAGGTTACCCTTACTGGGGTAACCTGTTTTTTATGTTGACATGATTTTAACCAAGTGCTATATATAAGGTGTTTTTTTTGGGGGGGGGGGTAGTGCCAGGGATTGAACTCAGGGGTACTCGACCACTGAGCCACATCCCCAGCCCTATTTTATGTTTTATGTAGAGACAGGGTCTCACTGAGTTGCTTAGCACCTTGCAGTTGCTGAGGCTGGCCTTGAACTCGCGATTCTCCTGTCTCAGCCTCCCTAAGTGCTGGGATTACAGGCTTGTGCCACCACGCCTGGATTGAGGTTGGCTTTGAACTCACCATCCTCCTGCCTCAGCCTCCTGGGCTGCTGCATATATAAGCTTTTTGAACATACCAAAACAAAACCAGGAAGGTTAACTTGTTACTGATTTTAGAGCACATCAAATCCTTTCTGTGCTATTTTTGATGTAGGGTAAAAAAAAATGTTTTAATTACCTGATAACTATAATATGCCCCCCCTTTATAATGAAGATTCAATCCAGGAAGTTCAAACTCGCTTACATTTATTTCACCACATTCCATAGGAATTGATTTAGGAAATAATTTTACTCAGTGGTAGAAATGGAAAAAAAATAAGTGCACAGGTCCAAAAATTCAAACACCATCAGCCAACAGGCAATAGGTTTATAGTATGCACATGTCTTAGTAGGAATTCCCCATGGAAATGATTTTCCCTTCTCCACTTTGAATTAGTCCTTTGGAGCTTTTTAAACTTAAAATCAGAAGTTTCCTTTCCTTAAAGGTCAGCCCTGGAAAATCTCTCCCTACCCCACAAAACAAGCTCCCTTTTGGGATTCCCAAGCTGAAGCTGATTTCCTGAATTTACCAAATGCTTACTCTCATTACTGCTTTATGTCCTCTAATTGAGGAAATTCTCCCTTTCCAAAGGCGTAACTATTCCCCACAGGATCCCACTACTTCTCTGTGAAAAGCATGCCAGGAGAATTACTGCTATATGTTTCAATATGTTCCTACTTCTGCCAACTGAAGGGAGGAACTTCACCAGTATCACCCCTTCCCTCAATCCAGATTTACTTATTTCGAGTCGCACTACAGGAACCAACAGATAATAACTGGCTATTCCCCTGAAGCAAGAGGCTCCTGGGCCAAAGTTAAACTCCTGTTTTTTTATCCCTTCATGGGTGATGAGGTATATCTCCACAGTTATCTCTGTCTCCTCACATACTCAAGTAGAAAAACAGGCTAGAGTGGGGGGTGTAAAAATAGCACCAAACAACGTTAGCCATATATCTAAAGAGAACAGAATGTTTCTGGAGTATTGTCATAATTATAAGAAACGTTATGATCTCATTTTAAAATGAAAGAAAAATTCAGAGTGTTGAGATGATTTATCGAAAACCATAGAGCTAAAACAGAGCAAAATATGAGTCTGGAGTCTCATGGTCTTGAGGCTGTCTGACTCCACACGAGTGTACCACAGTAATGAGGAGTGAGCATTTCCCTTGCTAAGATCTGAGTGGAACCATGGTGGCATTGTAAGAGATAATAATTAGTCCTCTCTTTTTTTTTGCTGTTGGATTGATTTTATATAAAAAAAAATTCTAGGCCAAGACAGTGGCACATGCCTATACTCAGGAGGCTGAGACAGGAGGATCACAAGTTGAAGGCTAGACTTAGCAACTTAGCAAGACTCTATCTTAATTTAAAAAAAAATTTAAAAGGGGGCTGGGAATATAACTCAGCTGGTAGAGTGCTTGCCTTGCATGTACAAGGCCCTCGGTTCTAATCCCCAGCACCACAAAAATAAATAAATAAATAAAAGGAGTCCAGGATGTAGCTCAGTGATGTGTCCCTTGCCTAGGACACATGAGTTCTGGGGTTCAATCCTAGTACCACACACACATACATACAGGCTGGGGATATAGCTCTAGCACTGCAAAAAGATATATATATATATATATATATATATATATATATATATATATATATATATATATATTTATATATATATATATATACCTTCACCCCAGATGTGAATGACCTATATATATATATATATATATATATGATATATATATAAAATATATAGACAGATGTATATAGAAATAGATAATATAGATATACATACACACACATATATGTATATTTATATTTAGTTACATATAAAGGTATTCCATATAAATAAATAACAAAATGGCATTATATGTAATAATTAGTCCTACGTAATAATTAGTCCTATTGAAACTATATAAACATATTGAAATGATATAACTATATGTGATTTACAAAAATCATCTCAGTCCTTAAACCTTATGATACTACTTTATTACTATCCAAATAAATCCTCTCTATACTTAAATGTAACTCTTTCACAGCAATATTTCTCTATGCAAATAATTTCACCACTGTCCTATTATCAAATGATGGAGTTCAAGTTCTTTGGCACCATGTTTTTAAGCAAGGGTTTATGACACAAGAATCCCATGGGTTCTTCTGGTTTACTAAGCTGCAGTTGACTGTGGTGAGCCAGAGATACCTTCCCCCCAGATGTGAATGACCAATACATTCTATTTTGGTACTTTTAAAACTTTACATTAAAAAACTATGTTTTTTTAATTAAAGTCTAACAAGGGACTATACAATATTCCTCAAACTTCAGGTTTCACATACCACCTTCATCATTTGGACTATCTCTTTTAGCCTTTGGGTTATAATTCAAAACAACTTTTTTTATGGTTCAAGGTGTTTCAATACTAGTTCCTTTATTGGAGAATGTTATTGGAGATGTTTCCTTTTAAAACACAGATGAGAGAGAAGGGTGCTGATGAGAGATGGGGTTTGAGCTAGTGTTGGTTTTTTGTAGTGCTGATCCCATTGATGGGCAAAGCAACAATTTGCATTCTGGTTCCTCTTGGAAAACAGAATAAATATTATATTAATGTGGAAGGAAAATAAAGGCAGGTTACCCAGACCATGTCAGATTTGGGAGAAACAGAGGAAGTGGGAGGGAACGAGCAAAGATGCCCCTTGTCCTGGTTCACTGAGGACAGTCTGCTCTATGCCTAGGTCACAATGTCATTGTTAATAGCATCCCTGTAACTCTCAAAAGTGTCCTAGTTTAGACCATCAGTTATTTAATCATTCTAGAAATTGCCTTGAGAATAAAGTTTGTTGTAGATGAGCCTCTGCTGAGGAATATTAGGATGTTTTGCTCTACCAAGCAATGTCATCATTCTTTCACACCTTTACTAGAAATTTCTGTGAAGATTTCAACCACATTTCAGTGTTTCTAGGATGTTCTTGGATGTCCAATGTGCCTCTGTAAAATGTGCTTCTTTTCATTTTGGCCCCTGGCTGGCTTCCCTGGGCTACAGCCTCCAACCAGGTCAAAATCTTCCATCTGGAAAACCCATCATTTCTTAAATCAGTTAGCCCCAGGGCTAACTGCTAAGTGTCTGATTGCTAAGGCCCCTTTGGTGTCCTAAGAGCTAATGGCGCGGAGCTGGGATTGTAGCTCAGCGTTAGAGCGCTTGCCTTGCATGCGTGAGGCCCTGGGTTCGATCCTCAGCACCACGTACAAAGCAATAAAATTAAAAAAAACATTGTGTCCATCTACAACTAAAAGAATATTTAAAAAAAAAAAAAAAAAAAAAAGAGCTAATGGCGCAAATGGAAAGAAAGAAATTTACCTTCTAATAATCTTTTCTCATTTTCTCAATCCTCCTACAGTCTTATTTATGTCTTTTCTAATTTATGATTTACATCCTAACTTATGATTTTATCTTCCTCCACTGTGTGTCCTCATTGTACTTCAAAATCCCAACCTGAAGACCACAGGTAGAGTGAGATGTAAACTTATGCAATTGTCTACAATTCAGATTCTGAGATTTGGAATTGTTGTGTATTCAGCCAAAAAAAAATGTTTTCTTCTTAGATTAAAAAAATACAGAGAAAATTGTACAATGCCAAGAAAAATGTAATTTGAAATTTTCAGCTGTCCACCCAGCAGTAAAAGAATTCTAATAATTCCTGGCCACAGCAGAATATGATAAAAATAATACTAAATCTAGAATCTAGGTGCACATTCACTTTTAAATTGGTTTTATAAAGTGATGCTTGCTCTAGGAATTGTAGTCCTAGAAAATTTAATCAATTGCAAAAGAACCACTCTAGTTTGTGAAAGTCTGATCATTAAATGGCTTGAAATATTTAGATTTAAAGGGTCTTCTGGTTTCTTTCAAACAAAGTTGCTCCAACAAGGGTTACCTAAGTGCAAAGCAAGACCAGGTGACATTTTTATATTTCCAGGAAACTCTTGTGCCAGGTTCAGCCCTTAGAGAATGATCAAATCTTCGTTAATACTCCCAAAAGTAGGAATCAAGACCAGGAAATAAAACGTTCTGACTCTACCAGCATGTTTAGCATCAGGTCTCAAATTGTAAGAGCTGCTTAAGAAACAGGCCTGTGTCCTGGCAGAGGGTGTGTTGTGAAAACCCACATCCCCAGAATGACCTTCTCCAGTTCCTGCAGAAAGCACAAGGAGCCTGCCCCGAGGTCAGAGGATAGGTGTGGAGTAGCCCTGCTGGAGTGCCCCCACCCCGGCCCTGCAGCCAGAGGGGCTAAGACTCAATTCAGAGTCAGAGCCAAACCTGGTAAAATCTGGGGAGCTGATCTGAGGTTTCAAAGTGCATCTCTTCCTCTTGCCACCTCTTTCCTTTGTCTCAGGATCAGGCCTGAACCTGGAGTGATCACACTAGTGGAGGTCTCAGAATCACCTGGGAAGACTTCCTGCCTCGCAGGCCCGCCTTCACATGTCAGAGCAGTCATTCCAAGGAAAGTTCCCACTACTATTTTTTATTGATGGTGTCAGCATGGCTGGAGTAGGAGCAAAGTGAGGAAGTAGTCAGGGGATGAGTGCTGGAGTATCAGCCAGCAGTCTTGTTCTGACACCGTCACCAACTTGACATGAGATGCGAGGTACATCGTTCAGCTTCAACGGGACTCAGCTTTCCTACCTGGAAAATGAGTGGGTGCACATAGCACAAGGGAGGTGCACAGGACTAGGAGTCACAAGAACTGATTCTAAAAGATAAAGCACATAATTTTACCTCCCCTTGCCTCCCTCTCCTTTCATTTTAAATGGAAATTATAATACCTACATTATTTTATAGGGCTATTTTGGAAGTCAAATAAGATAATTAGGAGGGTTCAGCACACAGCTCTTGTTCAATTTTTGCTGCTCTACCATTATCATCTAAGTTCTCTTCACCTTCTAACATGATTTCAACGTTCTTCAAAATGAAACACGATTCATGACACTTCCACAACTCTTCTATGATCATGTAACAATTTTGCCTTGAAACTGAATCTTAGAACCAAACCCACCCTCAACGTCCACCTTAAAAACCAGCTGATGTCTGAGATGTGCCTGAGGTGCAGCTAAGCCATCTAAGCTCCAACTTGTCCACCAGGAGTGAGTGTTTAAAGGGAATTTTTTCCATGATAAACCTCATGCAATGAATAATAAATACACATAGAAAATATTCATGTACTCAATTAAACCAGTGTCAGAAATGGAATTGAGGTTTGGGAATGTTCTTCATGTGCTATCCTTACAACCATGAAGATGAGTCAAATCATTCATACTTGTAGGGCTGATGTTCCCAAGTTGGCCTTCCTGCTTCAAATTTATTGAGTGATAGATGTGTTCCTGTGGTGAGGGTTTCACAGGTGTGAACATATGTAAAGCCTATCAGATTGTGTACTTTAATTATGTGCAATCAACATTATACCAATTATACCTTCATAAAAGGTTTTTATAGTCCCAGCTACTTGGGAAGCTGAGACAGGAGACTCAATTGAGTCCAGGAGTTTCAAGCCATCCCGGGAAACTAATGAACCAAGAAAGAAAGAAGGAAGGAAAGAAGGAAGGAAGGAGGAGACCGAGAGAGAGAAATAAAGAGAAAAGAAAAGAAGGAGGGGAAAGAAAGAGAAAAAAGAAAGGGAGGAGGGAGGGAAGGAGGTTTTTTAAAAAGAATATATGGGTGTTTGGTATAGACAAAACATCTTAAAAGGATTCTTTCCAGCTGTCAGCAGGAGCTATAGGAATGGAAGACGTTGGTTGGGCATGAGAGAGCAAAAAGAAAGGCATGTTTTTTTTTTAATTTTCATATACTTCTGTATTGATTGATTCCATCATAATAAGCATTATTTCAATTTTTGTGACAAATTTTGTTTCAAACTATAATTTAAATGTGAGATTTTTTTACAACTATCATGCTTATTACAACAGATTCCTTTTGGATTGTATAGATTTCTGTAGAGAAAGCCATTTTGCTGGAGGGTAGGAAAAGGAAGGAAAGCTGTGCTACAACATACTACATGCAGAGGGACAGGCCCAGGTGGGAGGCTCCAGAGGGAAGCTTTGGATATCCAGGAATATTTGAGGAACCCAAGACAGGATTCAAGAGACCAAGCTTCTGCATAGGTTTACCACTAACCATTCATCAATTTGTTTTCTAAATGGATGTTAAGGTTTGGATATGAGGTGCCCCCTGTTACTGCAGGAATGTTCAGAGGTGAAATCATTGGACTGTGAGAGCTGTAACTTAATCAGTTCATCCTAATTTGATGACTGGATGGCAGCTATAGGCATATGGGCGTGGCTGGAGGAGATGGACTACTGGGGACGTGTCCTAGAAGGGTTCAAGGTTCATCTTCCCTGAGACTCACACTCTCTCTCTCTCCCTCCTTCTCTTTCTCTCCCTTTCTCTCTCTCTTCTTCCTAACGCTACCATGAGCTAAGCAGCTTTCCACTGGGCCTTTCCATCATGAAGCATGATGTCCTGCCTTACCTTGGGCCCAGAGCAATGAAATCAGCTGTGTATGGACTGAAACCATGAGCCCCAAATAAAATTTTTGTCATCTAAATTGTTGTTGTTGGGTGTTTTGGTCAAAGTGACTAAAAGCTAACTAAAACAGTGGGTCTGGCATAGGGCCTTGAAGTCTATACTGCAGCTTTCAAAATGATGCTATTTAGTGATTTATTGCATGGCAGAAAGACTACAATTACTAGTAATGTGCTGTGTATTTCAAAATGACTAAAAGAGCAATTTCAAATGTTCTCGCCACAAATAAATAAGTATGTGAGATGATGCACATATGAATTTGTTTGATTTAATCATTCCACAATATATACACATATTATAACCTCACATTGAATGTATTAGTTAATATATAATTATTATTTGTCAAATAAAAATTAAAATTTTAAAACTGTTGTAACTAATATATATATATGTGTGTGTGTGTGTGCATATCATTTCTCAACTTCCATTTAGTAATAAAAATTATGGTTTTTGGCATACTTTCTAAAAAATGATCCTGAGATACAATTGGGTTGGAGAACCATGTCTTAGATGTCATAGGAGAAAGTTCCAAGTGTCTGGAATGCCGTGCTCCATGTTATTCACATAACACTTGCCCAGTAGGTGGCACTACTATCTCTGAAACTGGGCTGAGGAGCATCTTGCACTTCTTTCCTGAGTGAATAATGAGAGAACAGGGCTGAGGCCAGGCAATAGAGAGCCTTGGCTGGCAATCAAAATGTGAGCTTGTTGACTGTTCAATGCGAGATCAATCCAGATTGGGCACAGGAGAAAGGACGGTGAAAGGTGTTGGTTGGGAAAGTTTATTTGATAGAAAACTGAAGAATAGGTTGTAATGAACAGTGAAAAGACACAAAGCCTTGAGATTTTAGGGTCTATTATATACAAGTAATAAAGCTAATAATAGATAACATTTACTTACTTAGTAGTTTATTAATAATGATACTAATTATTGTACTAACTCTGTGCTGGACACTATTCTAAGCACCTTACATAATGTTAACTAATCCTTACAACAAAGCTGTAAAGGAGGGATCATCATTGTCTTAGTCACCTTTCTGATACTGTAACAAAATACCTGAAATAATCAACTTGTAAATATGAAAGGTTTATTTCAGCTCACAAATTTGGAGGTTTTAGCCCATGATCAATTGGCCCCATTGCTTCTGGGCCTGTGTCAAGGCTGCATACCATGGTTGCAACGTATGGGAGAACAAAACTACTCACCTCATAACTAAGAATGAAAGAGACTGGCAGTGATCAGGGTCCCACAGTCCTCTTCAAGGGCACAATGACCTAAAGATCTCCAACTAAGGCTCCACCTCTAGAAGATTCTGCCACCATCCAACAATGCCCCATGAGGACCAAGCCTCTAACACATGCGCCTTTCGGGGATACTTATCTAAACCATAGCAATGATCATCCTCATTTTACAGAGGAGTACACTGAGGTTGAGTGTCTTTCCCAGAGTCACCTAGACAACGTAAGTGGTGGAGCTGAGATTTAAACCCAAGTGACCTGGCTCTGGTCACCTGCACTAAAATATCTTCATGATTTCCAACCTTGGTGGTAAACAACAATAGTACCATGGCACAAAATGGGTCATTAGGACAGGGATGACTGGAAAAGGGGGTAAGATGCTAGTCTAACCTTTCCCACACCAAATTCAAGGTGAGGTCAGGGTGTACATAGTTCAAACCACTGAGGTCATTTGGTTCCCTGGGTTACTCAACACAGAATTCCCTTTTATAACTTTTTTACATAACTATTATAAACTCAAAAATGGGAGGGAAGGTCACGTTCTCCTAAAATCTCATCTCTTCCTCATAACCAAATTGTTCCTTGTTTATCAGAATTAAAGACAAGGCGAGGTTTTCTTTCACTGCTTCCTCTATGCTTGAGAAACAAAGGACCCATCTCCCCTCCCCCACTCATCCACTTTAACACAGCCACGCTTGACTTCTCACAAGCAAGGGCAAATCAGAGGTGGAGGAGGGTGAAGTCTAGTCTAGTGCCTGGTATTTATTCTCTCCAAAAATTATATTTGATCATTTTCATTTGTATTTTCATTAGCATCTCATGGCAAAGTTCACGTCCCTTTGCTTCCTGAAGATTAGAATTTCTCATTGACCTTAAGTTGGTAAAGGTATTGAGCGAAAGTGACTGGCAGGAACCTGACAGTAAGAGAAAGGAGAAGGAATCACTCAGGAATTGAACTGTCACTAAGCTGCACAAACAATAAGGCATAAACAGGAAACTTATGGATGAGTCCCAGTTCCCAAGAGCTGTTCCTTCAGCACCATTGAAAAATATGCAAATTCTTGGTATGTTCCTAACTAAAGACCCTAGAGATTAGTAGTTTTCCCAGACCTCTTACCTTGAGATCTTTCCATTGAAAAATAATAAATACAAAATATGGCAAATATATACGCAAATCATTTTCACATGTCATGTCATTTCATTGAAATGCATGCTCTGCTTCTTGCTAGCTATATTTAACCTTAAACAAGATTCTGTTTTTTTAATTTTTTTTAGTTGTCAATGGACCTTTATTTATTTATTTATATGTGGTGCTGAGAATCGAACCCAGTGCCTCACACATGCTAGGCAAGAGCTGTACCACTGAGCTATAACCCCAGCCCTTAAGCAAGATTCTTAAAGTCTCTGCATCAGTTTTCCTGTTTATAAAATAGTAGTGCTCACCGTGTAGGAGGGTTAAAAAGTAAATGAATTCCTACACACAAAGCAGTTAGAACTATGCCTGATGCATAATAAGCAATAAATTCTCTATTATGTTACTTAATATCTCATTTGACTCACATTTTCTTCACAGAAAAATTTTAGAAAGATCCTGGGCTTCCTCTGACCCACACAGCTTGTAAGTTTATGAGAAGCCTGAAAAAAGTACATGATATACAGTAGGTGCTCCATGTCTGTTGCTGCTGATTTGACAACACTGGGTTTCTATGCCAGATATTCCAACACCAATAGCAAAATGATTTTGTCCGTCCTTTCTTCCTTCCTTCTTTCCTTCCTTCCTTTCCTCCATCTCTCCCTTCATTCCTTCCTTCTTTCCTTTGCTTTTGTCCTGCACTCAAGTTTCTATGGTGATAACAAATACAATTTGGAACTATAGTACCAGCCAGATCTTGTAAGCAATACCATTATTTATGAATCGCTTCAATGCCACAGTTATCCAAGTCTCAGTAAAGCAAAATAAACTCAGTGCTTCAAATTAAGACCAAAACTAAAAAATTCAAATAACACAAAGTTCACACTCAGCACTTTGATCGATTCTATGCTTTTACTTTTTATTTATAAGTAATGCATATTTTTTCTCTACACCTTTAGAAGCAGATCAAAAATGTTCATACTAATAGGTAATGTATGGTTAATTTTAAAGTTGCATTTCCTTGGGGTATTGATGGAATTGGAAAAAGAATAATGTTGAGGGGTGAGAAGGGTGTGGAAGAAAGAATTAATGGGAAGAAAGTTAAATAAATATAAACTGACTTTTAGCAAAGGTACCAAGAACACGTGTCAGGGAAAAGATGTTCTCTTCAATAAATGGTGTTGGAAAAACTGGTATCGACATGCCAGAAGAATGAAATTGGACCTTTATCACTCACCATGAACAAGAATCAACTCAAAATTGATTAAAGACTTAAGTATAAGACCTGAAACTAATACTACTAGAGAAAAATATATAGGGCAAAAGCTTCATAACTTTGAAAAAAATTTATTAATAAGATCTCAAAGCACAGGCAACAAAAACAGAAATAGACTACATGAACTATATGAGGCTAAACTACATGAATCTAAAAAGCATCTGCACAGCATAGGAAACAATCAACAGAATAAAAAGACAACCTAAAGAATGAGCAAGCCCATTTACAGACTATCATCTGATAAATAGTATCTAGAATATATAAAGAACTCAGTAATGATAAAATAAATAACCCAATTAAAAAATGAGCAAAATACCTGAATAGACATTTCTCAAAAGAAAACATAAAATGGCCAACAGTTACATTTTTTAAAATGCTCAACATCACTGGTTATCAGGGAAAAGTGAATCAAAACCTCAATGAGTTTCCATCTCACCCCAGTTAGAATGGCTATTACCAAAAAAAAAAAAATGATAACAAGGTGAGAATGTGAAGAAAAGGGAAACCTTATACACTCTGGGTGGGAATGGAAGTTAGTACAGCTATGATGTAAAACAGTATGGCAGTTCCTTTAAAAACCTGAAACAGAACTACCATATGATGGGGCAATCAGATGAAATGAAATCAGTATGTTAAAGAGACATCGGCTCCTGTTTTTACATGTATAGTAGCAAAGATATGGAGTAAACCTAAGTGTCCATCCATCAACAGAGAAAATGTGGTATATATACACACTGGAGTAGTATTCAGACATGAAAGTGATGAAATTCTGTCCTTTGTGACAACATGGAAGATTCTGGAGAATATAATGTAAAGTGGAATAATCCAGGCACAGGAACACAAAGCCACATGATCGCACTCATAAGTATAACCTCAGAAAGTTGATCTTGTAAAAGTTGAAAGTAGAATAGTAGCTACCAAAAACCCAGGAGGGTATGAGGGAGAACGGGATGCAGAGAGGTTGGTCAGTTGGTACAGTTTTATAGTTAAGAGGAATAAGTTCTGGTGTGCTATGGCATGGAGGGTAATTATAGTCAACAATAATGTATTGTATATTTCCACAAAGAAAGGATAACTGTTTAAGGTGATTGAAATGCCCATTACCCTAATTTGATCATTGTGCATGTAGACATATATCAAAACATCACTTTTTACCCCTTAAGTATGTATAATTATTGTGTGTGAATCAGAAATTTTAAATTTTTTTAAAAACAGTTAAATAAGAGAAAATAATGGCTAAAAATAGATATAAAAGCTAGATTCAAGACATTCATGGCTCTTCATAATCTTGACATGATACATCAGTGAGTACAATATATTTCATTCTCCTAGGACTTCACCTTTACAATCATACAAATGTTTGAAGGTTAGTTTGGAATTCTATGAGAATCACAGAGAAGTATGTATTTATGTGAATGTATTTAATTTCAAATCCTTAGAATAAAAATTTTGCTGAAACAATTATACCAATCAACATAAAATCCCTCAGTAGCTTTTAAAAATGATTGCAATATTAAAATAAAAAGCATAACTTACATTGTTTTCCATGTATCTGAGATAAACGTTATGATTTACTAAGACCTAAGGAATACAATTAATTTGACAATGATCTTTGAGATTTTGTAATGAGATTTCAATCACTTCTTTAAATCAATATAGAATTTACTCCTTTAAATGAAGTGCAAATTGGATCTAGGATGACTCTTCATCTGTACATGTTTTCCTTGAGTTGGCAATTTTTGTAAAATAAATTAATAAATCTACTTCCTTCATTTTCTATCCAATACTAGGCATGTGTTCTACTTTATACAAAAAAAAAAAAAAACAGCTAAAATGCAGGATAAGTGGGTGCTCTTTCTGTAAGGGTTATAGGAGAGACACACAGATGGAATCTGAGGACTGAGAGTATGGTGACTTCTGAGAAATCCATCTTCTTTCTAGGATGGCAATGAGGGCAAAGGGAATCATGATAAATAGCTCAAAGTCGATGATCTGTGAGACTGGGTCCCCACTCTTACCACTAATGTAACAAAGCCACTGCCATTTGACTACAGTCTTCTTTATAAATCAACAATGTGCACCCAATGCTAACAGAAGTGTCTCCAATAAGTAAGACCCAAATACTTCTTTTTCTTTCTGAGATTAGGTGATTAGCTAGTTGGCTTGGAGTTTTCTACAATTCAACCAAGATGTGATTGGAACATGCTCATATAATTACCAAAGCAGTCAATGGGTTTATTCCAGCATTTAACCAAAGTAAGAATATCGTTCTCATTTCTAGACAACTACAGAAGCCATCTCTGTGGGTACATGCCTGTAATCCCAGTTACTCAGGAAGCTGAAGCAGGAGGATTGTAAGTCTGAGGCCAGCCTGGGCATTTGAGTGAGATCCTTTCTCAAAAGAAAAAATAAAAAAGGCTGGGGAGTTGGCTCAGTAATGGAGTTAGCTCAGTAATGGAGCACCCCTTGGTTTAATCCTAGTACTGGAAGGAGAGAAAGAAAGAACAGAAAAAAGAGAGGAGAAAGGAGAGAAGAGAGAAGGGAGGTGAAGGAGAAACCAGCTCCACGACCACTAGAGGCCTTTTATCTGTGTTGCCATGTGTTCTTGCTCACAAAGACCCAGAGATCTCAAGGGGACCACAGGTTCCCCTCTACCTAGAGGAGAATGAGCACCTGACACCTGTGAGCTTGAGGAAAAAGACTGGGTTTGCAGGCAGCATTCCTTCAATATATCTGATAAATACAAGAGAAAGCTTGATGGTTGAAAGGACCTCTTTAAACAGGCTTAGCTGTTACCTAGGGTTTTGCATAGAATAGAAATTTTACACAGAACAGTTTTACATATATAGCTTGCTCTTAGCAAATATTTGAGAGTCATCAAACCAAAGGAAAGACACAAGAATTTTGTCTTGTTTATCTGTCCCTCTACCTGATTATCTAGCTGACTTCCCTGGAGAATCAATTTCAGGAAACAGTTTAAGCTGAGTAAACTGGCCGCCAGGCTCTATCTGTGTGGTAATTCCAATTCAGCGGCTTTAATGGGCAATTATCACACAGGAGTCTCACACCTAAGGTCAACGAGTCTGACTGTTATTACCCTCAGTATTTACTTTGGCAAACCTGGGTCATAATGCTAATTTAGTTACATACAATCAAAATATAAGTTAAACATATCGAGCCAGGCTACATTCACCATTCACAGTCAAAGTCTGTAATTACTTTAAGATCCATCAGGGCAGGAGCTAGGGCTCAGATACTTTTGTAATGTCCACATGCCCACCCACACTACTACATCCAGTTCTCAGTACAGCCTTTGGTCCTCCTGAAAATACTTATTAATCATTATGAAGTGGAATTGCAAATGTATTTCATTCTGCCATTGATTGCACAAAGAAAATGTTCAAGAACGTAGGCTCTGGTTTCAAAACGCCTGGTTTTGAATTCTAGTTCTACCGTTTACTAGTTGGGTGACCTTGGGGAAATTTCCTAACCTCTCTGTGTTTTAATCTTCTCATAAGTAAAATAGGAAGAGCAATAGTAGCTACTTCATATAGTTATTGTGATGAACAGATGTGGCACTTATCTTATACATAGTAAGTCTTCAATAAATATTAATTAGAATCATTATTATTTAGTTTATAATAATCTTGCTTTCTTTCTGATTCTACTTCCTCTGGTTAATGGGAATCAAAATTAACTTAGTGATCACACTGTCTAAGAACACTGTCTTTAAGGAAATGTCAGTCTCTTTAGGAAACACTGGCTGGTCACTCAGATTTCACCATCTTCTACACCATCCCCACCATTCTTCTCCAAGGCAACATGATGAAGGGGTGTGGCTCATAGGGCCTCCGAGCAGAGAGGCAGAACCAGGATCCCAAGGCATGGTGTCCCCTACGTCCTCCGCTCTCCAAGGAGATCTGCCTTCTGCCCAGTGGCCAGAAGCCCTACTGGGCACAATGCTGGCATTTGCATCTGGCAAACTCACAGCCATTCTGTTGGTTTAGAGGGCCAGATCCTACTTCCAAGAAGCCAGGGTCACCTCCCCTTCAGGATTCCATATTACCTCCATTCTCCCCAGCTAACCGCCCCTCTTGAAGTCTAGTTGTTGATGCCTACTCTGCCCTAGCCTGGCACATGTACCCCGCAGCTATTGCTGCAGAATCATCTTGCCCAGTCTGCACTAAGTTCCCTTTGGCCAGTTCCCAGCACAGCTCAGCTACATGTGGTCCAGTCCACGCCCTATAGGAACCAAGTGAAGTTTCAGTGAAGCTGAGACTTAAAGATGCTACTGTCTCCTTACACAGTGCTCCTCAGCTTTATAGCCCCTCAAAGGATGATGCAAGAGCAGCCTGTGAGACTTCCTTCTTTCAGAGGGTGAGAAAGAATCCCTCAACTCCAGTCATTGTTGTTCCCTTTGACTTGCTTAACACATATCTCCAGGGCAAAATCCAGAAATGATACATTAAAACTCACAAATCTAGCCACTCTCCTCTCTCTCCCACTCCCTTTCTCTACAATCCTCTGAACTTGAATGTCCTCCTGGTATCATAGCATATCAAGGCAGCAGCCATGGTTGGTAGTGTCTCTTCTTTATAATACACAGTAACTAAGAGCTTGACTCTTGATAAGTCAAAGAAAGATAAAAGAATTGAAAAAAATCATTTTAATATCAGAAGTTGAGCATTTCCTCCTGCTCCAGACAAAAGAAACCTCAGACCAGAGAGACAAGAATTCTGAAGAGGAGTAAAGTACATAATATATTCCAAGATCTGCTCCCATTCTGTGTGAAGGCACGATGTTATGGGATGAAGGAAGGAGATACAAGATGAATCAAGGTGTCTTTGCTTCATGAACTTTTCAATGTAGCAGAGGAGATGAAAGATACAAAATATAATTCAAAGTAGACTACAGTGGGGGGCAGCAAAGTAGATAGAAAAGATCATGAACTTTATCATCAGCCAGACCAGACTTCAAATACTTGCATGGTTTTAAGTAAGTTTATTTTTCTCCCTAGGTTTCTGTTCCTCCCATCTGTAAAAATGCTGAAAAGATAATTATCTCATAAGTTGACTTTGAATTTTCAGTTATCTGCAAGTGTCTGGTGAAGCGTAGCCATCCTACAAATGGCAGTTGCTCTGTTGTTGCCATGATGGTGATGGTGATAGTGATGGTAACAATAATGATGCTAGAAGGAAGCACAAATAAAAGGGCTATCAGAGGAAGATTACTTGTACCAGAGGAACTAGAGACATCTAAATATACATAAGACATAAGTTTCTCTATGTAACTTATGTAGGTAGAAGGAAAAGCTTGGTGTTTTCTCCCCACTCTATCCATCTTCCAGTGAACAAAACCAAAATTTTTACAAAGAAAAAATTTTTAAAAGAAAAATTTTTAAAAAGAAAAACTTTTTAGAAGAAAATTTTTTACAAAGATGTCCCAAATAAATGGCTAGTCTTGCACTTAATATTGAAAAACTAGAAACATTCCTATAGAAATCAGGCATTGGAAATAAACATTCATTCTCACAAATATTTTTTCATGACTTTTTCTTAAAGTATTACCAGATATGCTTAGATAAATAAATACTGGAAAAGAGAAGTAAGATTGTCATTAGCTTTTACAAAAGATAAGTGTACTGAGCAAGATGCTCTCATCAGATGAAATAACTAATTGGCTCAAGACATGAGGAATGTTTACTAACTCACAAAATTTCCAAGGCAGGAAAGCTCCTGGGTGGGTAAATTCATCTGCTCAGTGGTGCCCCTGAGAACCACATTCCACCTCCAGTCCTCCACTCCCATCTGCTCTGTCTCCTTCAGCATGCAGTGTCATCTTTTAAGCTAGAATCCCTTGTAAACTGGTAGAAAATTTTGATGAAAACATTCAGCAAAATAAAATGTCTCCTTTGTGTCCTTCTTTCTTAACAAAGGAAACATCTCATGGAAGTCCTTCGCACAACTTCTCTCAGTTTGCATTATCTAGAATTTTAGCAGATGACTATGACCTAAATCAAGCACAGGATAGAAGATGAGAGTCATCCTGATGAATCAGACATGTCATCAAGATTCACCAGAGTCAAATCAATTAGGCAAGGGAAGGAAACAAAAGGGATAAAAATAGGAAAAGAAGAAGTCAAATTATCACTGTTTGCAGTCAGTAAGATCCTATACTTAGAAGATCCAAAAAAATCCACCAAAAGACTGCTATGGCACACACTTGTAATCCCAGTGGCTCTGGAGACTGAGGCAGGAAGATCACTAATTCAAAGCCAGGCGCAGCAACTTCAAAAGGCCCTAAGCAACTTAGACTCTGTCTCAAAATAAAAAATAAAAACAGCTGGGGCTTTTTTTTTCCAAATGGGTTTGCTGCCAGAACACAGGTGTCATGAAAACCACCGCTAAATCAAAGCCAAAAAGGGAAAGGAAAAGACTCACATCAACATCGTCATCGGACACATAGATTCAGGCAAGTCTACCACCACTGGCCATCTGATCGACAAATGTGGTGGGATCGACAAAAGGACCATTGAAAACTTTGAGAAGGAAGCTGCTGAGATGGGAAAGGGCTCCTTCAAGTATGCCTGGGTCTTAGATAAACTGAAAGCTGAGCGTGAGCGTGGTATCACAATTGACATCTCCCAGTGGAAATTTGAGACCAGAAAGTATTATGTGACTATCATTGATGCCTTAGGATACAGAGACTTTATCAAAAACATGATTACAGGCACATCTCAGGATGACTGTGCTGTCCTGATTGCTGCTGCTGGGGTTGGTGAATTTGACGCTGGTATTTCCAAGATTGGGCAGACCCATGAGCATGCCCTTCTGCCCTACACACTAGGTGTGAAATAACTAATTGCTGGTGTTAACAAAATGGATTCCACTGAGCCACCCTACAGTCAGAAGAGATATAAGGAAATCGATAAGGAAGTCAGCACCTACGTTAAGAAAATTGGCTACAACCCTGACACAGTAGCATTTGTGCCAATTTCTGGTTGGAATGGTGACATGTTGGAGCCGAGTGCTATTATGCCTTGGTTCAAGGGATGGAAAGTCACCGGTAAAGATGGCAGTGCCAGTGGAACCACACTGCTTGAAGCTTTAGATTGCATCTCCCAACTCGTCCGACTGACAAGCCTTTGCATCTGCCCCTCCAAGATGTCTACAAAATTGGTGGTACTGGTACAGTCCCTGTGGGCTAAGTGGAGACTGGTGTTCTCAAGCCTGGATTGACAGTCCCCTTTGCTCCAGTCAATGTCACAGCTGAAGTGAATTCCGTTGAAATGCGCCATGAAGCTCTGAGTGAAGCTCTTCTTGGAGACAACATGGGCTTCAATGTCAAGAACATGTCTGTCAAAGATGTTCATCATGGCAATGTTGCTGGTGACAGCAAAAATGACCCACCAATGGAAGCAGCTGGTTTCACTGCTCAGGTGATTATCCTGAACCACCTAGGCCAAATCAGTGCTGGCGATGCCACCGTACTGGATTGTCACACAGCTCACATTGCTTGCAAGTTTGCTGAGCTGAAAGAAAAGATTGATCACCGTTCTGGTAAGCAGCTGGAAAATGGTCCTAAATTTCTTGAAATCTGGTGATGCTGCCATCGTTGATATAATTCCAGGAAAGCCCATGTGTGTTGAGAGCTTCTCTGTTGATCCTCTGGGTGGTTTTGTTATTCGTGATATGAGGCAGACAGTTGCTGTGGGTGTCATCAAAGCAGGGGACAAGAAGGCTGCTGGAGCTGGCAAAGTCACCAAGTCTGCCCAGAAAGCTCAGAAGGCTAAATTAATATTACCCCTAATACCTACCACCCTAGACTTAATCAGTGGTGGAAGAATGGTCTGAGAACTGTTTGTCTAGATCGGCCGTTTAAGTTTAATAGTAAACGACTGGTTAATGGTAACGATGCATCGTAAAACCTTCAGAAGGAAAGGAAAATGTTTTGTGGACCATTTGTTTTTGTGTGTGGCAGTTTTAAGTTATTAGCTTTTAAAATCAGTACTTTTTAATGGAAACAACTTGATCAAAAATCTGTCACAGAATTTTGAGACCCATTAAAACAAAAGTTTAATGAGAAACCTGTGTCTTCTTTTGGTCAACATGAACTTCTATACAAATGTTAAGCAAGAGTTCCTCAGCCTATTTCTGGTGTTGAAAACCTCTCAACTTCATGAGTATAAGTTTTCTGGTTGGGAATTTAGTTGAAGGAAAACTAAAAGGGATCTTAAATACCTAGTGAGTATCTGGGAGGGCTATATTAACTACAACACTGGATTAGGGTAGAAAAATAACTTTGAAATTTACTTTAGAGGGCCAAATCCTGTAATATTAAAGGCTGTTAACTTTTGTGGGGAAAAAAATGGCTGGGGATGTGGCTCAGTAGTTAAGTGCCCCTGAGTTCAATCCCTGGAGCGAAAACAAACAAAAAGAAGAAGAAGAAGACTGCTAGAGATAATGAACAAATTCAGCAAGGTATCAGATTATAAAATCAATGTACAAGAATCAATAGCTTTCCTACATACAACAATGAATCTTCTGAGAAAGAAGTCAAGAAAACAATTCCATTCACAATAGCCTCAAAAAAAAAAAATCTAGGAATAAATCTAACCAAGGAAACAAAAGACCTCTACAACTATAAAACACTGAAGAAAGAAACTGAAAAAGACACAAGAAGATGGAAAAACCTCCCACATTCATAAATAGGCAGAATTAATATTGTTAACATGGACATACTACCAAAAGCAATATACAGATTCAGTGCAATCCCCATCAAAATACCAATGACATTCTTCACAGAACTAGAAAAAAACAGTTCTAAAATTCATTTGGAAAAATAAAAGATCCAGAATAGACAAAGGAACTTTTAGCCATCAAAGCAATGCTGGAGGCATCATGATACCTGACTTCAAATTATACTATGGAGCTATAGTAACAAAAACTGCATGGTTTTTATGGTACAGCATAAAAACAGACACATAGACCAGTGGTACAGAATAGAAGACACAGAGAAAAACTCACACACCTACAGTCATCTGATCTATGACAAAGGTGCCAAAAACATAAAAGACAGTCTTAATTTTTTTAATGTTTTTTTAGTTGTCAAGGGACCTTTATTTTATTTATTTATATGCAGTGCTGAGAATCAAACCCAGTGCCTCACACTTGCTAGGCAAGCACTCTACCACTGAGCCACAACCCCAGCCTGAAAAGACAGTCTTTTTAACAGATGGTTATCCATATGTGGAAGAATGAAATTAAACCCTTATCTCCCACCCTGCACAAAAAATCAACTTAAAATGGATCAAAGACCTCAGAATTAGACCAGAAGCTATGCAACTCCTAGAAGAAAACATAGGGTCAACACTGAAGCATATAGGCACAGGCAATGACTTTCCTGATAGGACCCCAAAGCTCAGGAAATAATGCCAATTGTTAATAAATGGGATGGTATAAAATTAAATAGCTTCTGCACAGCAAAGGAAATAATTAGGAACGTGAAGAGGAAAATCTACAGAGTGGGAGAAAATCTTTGCTAGCTACTCTTCTGACAGAGGATTAATATCCAAAATATATAAGGAAAAACTTAACATCAAAAACCCAAATAACCCAATTAGCATATGGGCAGATGAATTAAACAGACACTTCTCTAAAAAAGAAATACAAATGGCCAACAAATATATTTTAAAATGTTCCACATCATCAGCAAATAGGGAAATGCAAATCAAAACTACACTGAGATTTCATCTCACATCAGTCAGAATGGCAGTCATCAAAAATACAAATAACAATAAATGCTGGAGAGGCTGTGGAGAAAAAGGAACACTTTTACACTGTTGCTGTGACTGTAAATTAGTACAACCACTATGGAAATCAGTATGGAAGTTCCTCAAAAGACCAGGCATGAGAAACCACCATATGACCCAGCTATACCACTCTTCAGTATTTATCCTAAATAATTAAAGTCATCTTACTTCATGATACATGCATACCCATGTTTATATCAGCACAATTCACAATAGCCTAACTATGGAACTAGCCTAGGTGTCCATCAACAGATGAATGGATAAAAAAATGTGGTATATATAAAAAATGGAGTTGTATTCAGCCATAAAGAAAAATAAAATTATGAAATTTGCAGGAAAATGGATGTAACTAGAGATCACTATGTTAAGTGAAATAAGCCAAACTCAAAAAGGTAAGAATCATGTTTTCTCTCATACGTGGAAGCTGGAGAGAGAAAAAGAAGAGAAAGGTGGATGGTGGGAGGGGATCTCATGAAAATCTAAGGGACATCAGTGGAGGAAAGGGGAGGGAGATGTTAGGGGGAGTGCTAGAGAGTGACATTGGCCAAATTATATTGTTATATTGTGTGCATGTACTAATATGGAGCAACAAATCCCATAATTATCTATAACTATAATGTACCAATAAAAAAATGTGGAAAGAGAAAAAAGATTCATTGGAGATGGGAACAGGACTGACCTCCTCTGAAAGTGATGGAGTAAGGAGAACATCTGAGGGAAAACTAGGGTTCTGTGTTTTAAAATAAAGAGATGTGAATGGCTATTGAGTATGTAATTCATACTGTTTGCTCCAATAGAACTTTATCTCTAGAAAGCCTGAGGATGAGATCAAAAATCATCGAGTGTGGTTACAAAATGATTATGCAAGCATCAATCTACCACCTTTTTACTAGTGAAGACTGAGGAAAAATAGAGTAGTCACCATAGAGACATTAAAGGTAGCGGTCAAGAGCCAGACTGCCTGGGTTTGAATCCTGGCCTGCCACAGGATTGCTGTGTAACTGGGGTAGACACAATTTACACTGGGTCACATCTGTATTTGGGGTCATCAGCCATTGACAGTGAGTCCTGACTGCTGTCACTAGAAGAACTTCCACCTCACACCCTCAGCTGAAGTGACCACCCCTAGTAGAAGTGACAGACTCTGGTACAGTGTCCATGGCACCTGCCTCAGCAGAAACCACCACCACTCTGGTGCTCAGGACTGCAAGCTAACAAAACCAACAGAAACCTTGGCATCTCCCAGTGCTTCTATATTTAGATTGCTATATCCCAAGACATGGGACGTGGTTTCTCCTGCAGTGTCCCCAAAAGTTTGCTTGATACAACACATTAAAGCGGTGGGGGGGTGGTTATCCTGGGATGAACTTTGACCAGTGAGAGATGAGACAAGGGAAAACAGAAAATAGATTGTTCTTTGTTTCTCCTCCTGATGAGCTCCTCTCATGAAAAGATGAAGTCTATTTCCTCTTTCCCTGAATCTCAGCTGGCCCTGAAACTTACGTTGCTCAGTAGAATGCAAACCAATTGATATGTACCATTTGTGAGCCTGGGTCTCAGAGTAGCCTTTAGCATTTCCGTTCTCTCTTGTGCACTTCACCCTCACTATGAGAATAAGCCCAGGCTGGCCTGCTGGAGAACACAGGCTGAGCATAGCCAAGACAACTAGTTGTGCCAGCTGAAGCTCCACATATAGAAGAGCAAAAATCAGCAAAGGCACCTGGCTGATTCACAGTCGACCTTAGATTCATGCGCCCTGCTGAACCCAGCTCAGATCAGCAGATCTGAGGGCTGGAAACAAAGATAAATGTTTTTTGCTATATGCTACTGGGATTCTATGGTTGTGTGTCATGAAGCACAGTTATGGCAATAGATAACTGATTCAGACACTCGTGCCAGACATGCAGTGCTGACATAAGAAAAATATAAAACATGTGACATTGGCTTTGGTGATGGAACAACAGGGAAAAAGCTAGAAAAAGCAGTGAGGAAACTGCTATTATAGATGGGGGGGGGGGTAGAAACTGATAAAAATTGCCATTTTGAAAAACTTCCAGACTTGAGTAAAATGATTTCCAGGTAGGATATTCATAGCATCAGCTGATCACTTATAATTTCATATGACAAATTTTTACAAGAAAGAGATGAGCTCCAGAAAAAAAATGGTCTGCTTGCAAACATAATTTAAAGAGAATATAGTACCAGGGTTGTAGCTCAGTGAATTGAATCCCTGGCAAAGAAAAAAAGGAGAGGGTGGGGAGAGAGGGAGGCAAGGAGGGAGGAAAAAAACCTAAAGAGAATATGGAAAGGCCAGAATCTGTTGAGTCAGAAAATAAAATAGTTTTCTCATCTCTCACCTCCTCATCTGATAAAGATTCTTGACATAAAATAGGTCATAAGAGCAAAGATCAAATTAAGAATGTGGCTCTGAAACCCTTTATTAACAACCACTGAATAAATTAAGACAGTGTCTAGTGGACTCTCTCTACTGGACAAAATGGCTTCTGAGAATCTTAGGAATACTGTCTCATGGATGCTTCATCTAAAAAGTAGCAATAAATAAGCACACAGAGACATACCTCAAAAATAATTATGAGTATGGTTTTTGAAAAATGGAACAACTTTGAATCATCTTCATAGAAAGCCTACAATATTTCTAAGGGAGTCATATTACGTAAAGTGCCACCAGCCTGAATGAAAAAGAATGAAGCTGCTCAAAATTCAAAAAGGTATCATCCCAAATGTCTAAGGTTGCGTTGAGAAGTTGGTTAAAAGATATGTTTACCACTGCCCTCATTACAAGTGGCCAAGAAGGATAGAAAAGGAATGATGTCTCAGAGGGTACAAAAAGGGCCCAGAGGACAGTCAAGAGTTGCTCCAACAACAAGTGTCGGCAAGGATGTGGAGGAAGAGGCACACTCATACATCGCTGGTGGGACTACAAATTGGTGCAACCAATCTGGAAAGCAGAATGGAGATTCCTTAGAAAACTTGGAATGGAACCACCATTTGACCCAGCCATCCTACTCCTTGGTCTATACCCAAAGGACTTTAAAAAACAGCATACTACAGTGACGCAGCCACTTCAGTGTTTATAGCAGCACAACTCACAATTGCTAAACTGTGGAACCAACCTAGTTGCCCTTCAATAGACGAATGGATAAAGAAACTATGGTTCATATACACAATGGAATATTACTCTGCATTAAAAGAGAATAAAACTATGGCATTTGCAAGTAAATGGATGGAATTGGAGAACATCACGCTAAGTGAAATAAGCCAATACCAAAAAAACGGGGGCCAAATGTTTTCTCTGATAGTGGATGCTGATCCATAATATGGCAAGGGGAGACATGAGATGAGTAGAAGAACTTTGGATAGGATGCAGGGGGATGAGGGGGCAAAGGGGTAGGAACGATGGTGGAATAAGATGGACATCATTACACTAGGTACATGTATGATTGCATGAATGGTGTGACTCTACTTCATGTACAACCAGAGAAGCAAAAAAGCCTGCTCCATTTGTGCACAATGAATCAAAGAGCTTTCTACTATCATGTATAACCGATTAGGATTAATTAAATAAATAAATAAAATGAAATTTTAAAAAGAGTTGCTCCAAAGAGCAGAAGGAAGGCCTTGACAAGGCACATTCTTTACTCCAAGAGGATTTATAAACATTTTTCCACTGATATTTCATGAACTAGTGGCTACTAAGCTACCATGTGCCTCTTCATTTTGAATTAGAGTATTTCGTTGTAATTATCTTGTCTCTATTTCACTATTGGATATGGAAATTGGGTGAAGATAACATGTCTTTTTATTCTAAGGTCTTCATACCAAAAGGAGATAGATCCAAGAACTACTACAGATCTGATATAGATCATAAGATCCTGAATTTTGAACCTGATACTGAAAATAAATAAGACTTGGGAAAGATGAAAATAATTCTTGTTAGAGAGAATATTATGGTTGATTGCAAACTGACTCTAATTCTCCACCCCACCCCGTGCCTTATCTTTCGCAAGTGACTTGACCCTTTCAAGAACTTGAAATGTATTCCATCTCCACAGTCATTGAGTCTAGGCTTGTCTTGTGGCTTTCTTTGGCCAATAGAATACAATATAAGTGACATGTGCCGGTTCTGAGCCTGAACCTCAGGAAGATGTCCACACTACCACTTTTGCACCTCTACTTTGCCATAATAAGTCCACAGGACTCTAAATAATCTTTTTTTTTTTTTTTTAATTTTTTTTTCTTACTTGTAGATGGACACAATGTCTTTATTTTATTGCTCTGTATGTGGTGCTGAGGATCGAACCCAGGGCCTCACGCATGCGAGGCAAGCGCTCTACCACTGAGCTACAATCCCAGCCCCTCTAAATAATCTTCATATTTCACAGAACTTCACCTTGATCCAGGGCGTATGTATGACTGTGCTCACACCTAGACCTGGTCAACAGGAGGGACCTCGTACATCCATGCTTTAGTTAAGAGGTTCTCAAACATTGTCGGTATCAATACTCTTCTTCCACTCCTAAAAATTCACTGAAGAATAGCTGAGTATGGTGGTGCATACCTGTAATCCCAACAGCTCAGAAGGCTGAGGCAGGAGGATCACAAATTCAAAGCCATCCTCAGCAATTTCACGAGGCCCTAAGCAACTTAGTGAGACCTTGTCTCAAAATAAAAAGTAAAAAGGGCTGGGGATGTGGCTCAGTGGTTGAGTGCCCATGGGTTCAATCCCTGATACCAAAAAAAAATTAAATGAAGACACCAAAGAGTTTCTGTTTAGGCATACAAATATCCTTCAATATGTACCTATAGAAGTTAATATTGAGACATTTTAAAATATTTATTAATTATTAGAGATAATTGATCCAATATATGTTAACATAAATAGCATGCTTTTAAGAACAACAACCATATTTTCAAATAAAAAATAGTGAGAAAAGTGATATCATTTTACACTTTTTACAAATCTAATTTCTGGTTACTATACAACTTCTATCTTCTTTTATCTGCTTTTATATTCAATATATTATTTTGATTTAAGTTTAAAGCCTATAAAAAATATCTGGCCTCACAGACATATGTAGTTAGAAAAGGAAGGAGTATTTCAATGAACTTTTCAAATAATTGTGGATATTCTTTGAAACTGCATCAAAACACAATGAATGGCAATTTATTAAGGTTGGTTACAATGCAGAACCTAAATCTATATCAATCAGCTTTTTATACTCTGGAATACTCAAAACGACTTTACATGTTGTACTCTAAATGAATCATTTACCCATGCATGATTTTGCTATATTGGTTGTACTAGCTAGGATTCACCAGAGAACAGAACAACAGGATAAGGATACAGATGTGTATGTATATCTATACATATGTAGATATAGATATGTCTAGATATAGAGAGATATAGATATAAACATAGACATAGATATAGATACAGATACAGAAGAAGATGTTTGTTATAAAGAATTGGCTCATGCAATTGTAGAGACTAAGAAGTCCCACAATCTGCAAGTTGAACACCCAAAAAAGCCAGTAGTATAATTTCAGTCTGAATCTGAAGGCCCAAGAAGCAGGGAAGTCAATGGAGTAAATCCCAATCATCTGGAAAATATTGATTATTTGAGCTGTGTAGATATTATAAATATTGACATATTATAATATATAATATGGACAAATCAATTCATTGCTATGCATATCACTCTTATCAGAAGAGCACTGGAAGTCTTTTAAAATCAAGACCATGAAAAAAATTTTCCAAAATAACTAATTTTTAATTGAAGGATTAAATTTTATTGTATCAACAAATGCTGTCAATTATTTTCTTTGAAGTGATCTACTCATTTTTTTTCCTATCAAGCATTCGTTCAAATAAAAATGGTATCCTGGGCTAATTAGTATAAATTATTTACTTAATACCTTACATCCAAAAAGATAGCATTTAGTATTATTCGGGAGATGAGGAAACAAGAACTCTCATAAATAACTGATGAAATAGTAAATTGGTACAATTTCCACAGGGAACATTGGCAATGTGTATCAAAGACATTTAGATCAGAAATCGGTCCGAACAACAAGAATTAACCAAAGAAGCAATAGTGTTTGTATAACAGTGTTTATAGCAACATTGTTTACAAAAGTGAAACTTAGAAAAAACCTAAACAGGTGACCTCAGTGAATCATCTAAATAAATTATGGTACCTCTATACAACTATATCATTAAATATGATGCTGTTAACACATTACAACATACTGCTAAGTAAGTAGAACAAATTACAACAAGGTGGTTTTTTCCTTGTGATTTATTTTTGGGCCCAACATATTTAGAAATATGTTGATTGATTTCCAAATATTTGGAGATTTTTCAGACAATGTTCTATTTATTCTATCTAATTTAATTTTATAATAATCAAATAACATACTGTATATAATATCAAACCTTGTAAATGTAATGAAACTTGATCTCTTGCCCAGCCTGAGGTTTATCTTGATGAAATTTTATTTGTGCTTGAAAATAATGTAAATTATTTTTCAAGGTAGAATGTTCCATAAATATCATTTAGGTACATTGACTGACTGCTGCTCAGGTCTTCTGTGTGCTTACTGATTTTCTGTCAATTTGTTCTATCAATTACTGAAAGAGAACAGTTATTCTCCAATAGTAATGCTTGATTTTTTTCTCTTTTCAGTACTGTCAGTTTTTCCTTCTCATATTTTGAAACACTATTATTATTTTTTTAATACTTTTTTAGATATTGATGGATCTTTATTTTATTCATTTATTATTTATACGTGGTGCTGAGGATCGAACCCAGTGCCTCACGCATGCTAGGCAAGCACTCTACCACTGCGCTACAGCCCCAGCCCTTGAAACACTATTATTGACTGCATACGTGTTTAGAATTCTTCTGTCTCCATGATGAACTGCTCTATTATTTTGTCACCTTCTATTTTTATTCTGAGACATATTCTTTATTTTAAAGTCTACTTGGATACTACTAATATTGCCACTATAGCTTTCTTGGAAGTGTTTGCTTGGTGTATCTTCTTCCATCTTTTATTTCTGTCTTACATCTTCAAATTTAAAATACATTTCCTTGAGCAAATGAATAAACCGAGGATGAGAGTCAATTTCTACCAGGAGAAGTGATCACTAAGAAAGCCAGTTTTCAGAAGAAAGAAGAGTGTGAGCAACCCAGCTGAGACACACTATGTGGCTGCTCCAGAGAGATAAAATGAAGGCAAACAGGTATCTATTATCTTCAGTTTTTGCTTTCTTCAAATACACAAAAAGTTCACTTAAATTACAAAAAGAAGTTAAACTTGTATTCCTTTCTAATTATAGGACTCTAGGTCCCACATTTCAGAAAATCAAAAATCTTAAAAATAAAAAAATAATCTGGACAAAGAACATGGTATATTTTGACTACCCTATCCATGGAATCACCAATGCTCAACAATTTCTCCAATTATAAAAATGTATGTATCCAAAAACTGATATGTATTTATATATAATGATAGCTGGAAACATCTGAAAAATTTGCTCAATTCACCTCTTTATTAAGATGCCTGGTATCATATAAATCTATAGACTAATTTAGAGCCTAATACAATACTACTTATACTATAATTATCATGTTAACAGCTTTTAGTAATTCTCATGTCATATGAAATCATTTTTCAAGATATAACCTTTGAGGAACTCTCAGAAATTCAAGGTGATCTGAACTTTAATATTCATAGCATGTAACAAAAATTATTTTAAATATTCATACATATCTGTTTACATACTTGCTTTCATTTATTCAACTTGAGACTAAGTTATAACAAAACATTTCAAATATAAAAGATAAAATAAAATACATTTCTTGTAGATACCACATACTTGAGTTGTGCTTTCCTACCTGATATAGCAGTCTCTAACTTCTGTCTTTTGATCAGTGTATTTAGACTATATTTAATGCAGTTCTTGGTATGGCTAGCTTTAAGATCCTTCTTGCTATTAGGTTTCTATTGGTCTCATATATTCCTTTTTGTTTTTTCGTTCTCCCTCTATTTTTGCCTTCTCTTGGACTGATTACTTTTAGAATTCCATTTTATCCCCCATTATTGGCTTGTTGGATTTACCTTTGTTTTATTTGGTTGGGGATTGCTCTAGAGTTCCAATGTCCATTTTTATTTTATCACATTCTGTATTCAAATATTATACCACTGGGACAAAGTAGCCAAGGTAAGGATAATTTTTATCTTTTATTTTGTTCATTTGTATGTCATTTTTTCATATAAGTGAGTAACTTGTTAAATAAGTAAAAAAAATTTAAACAATTTTTAAAGCATTTGTTAAATACTTCCTATGATCCCATGGCAAAAGATAGAACAAGGAGAATTAACAAATTTCCAGCTGCACTGTTGAGAATCAAAATCAAGCCAGGGATCTTCAGAGCCCAAGAAATTATCTGGAAGGAACTCTTACCGAGGCAGTGTCTGGAGTCCCTCCACAAAACCCCAAACTACAATGTCTCCATTTTCTGCTTTATTAAGTATGTGTCAGGGATGCATGAAAAAAGGCCAATGCCAAATTAGTCCTTGTCATTAAAAAAACATAAATCGTTAGCAAGGCCCTCAGCAACTTAGTGAGACCACGTCTCAAAATAAAATGCCCAACATACATGTGAGGTAAATAGAATCGATAACAAACTATGAATAGTGGCTAAAAAAATCTAGATATCTTTGACTTTTTAAATTAATTAAAACAGAATAGAGTGAATAAAAGAGAGATTAATTTTTTATTGAAGAACTTGTTAGATTTTCCAAGGCAATGATTCTATTTTACCTCTATTAGCCTTTCTAAAACCCTCTAATATTGCTTCCTAGATAAGAAAACAAAATTAGAGATCTGTCTTAGCTGGGGAGGGAAAGGGAAAGACTACTAATGCTGCATCTAATTACATGTGAAGGCAAGTGAGTTTTACAAAGCTAAATTTGTCCAAGAAAACGTTTGCTTTATGACACATAAGATGTCAGACCAACTTCATTTGAAGTATGGAATTAACATCTTGCTGCTATGGTTTGGATCTGGAATGACCCCTAAAGAACCTTGTGCTAAAGGCATGGTCCTCAACTTGGTGCTATTGAGAGGTGGTAGAACCTTTAGGAGATGAAGCTTAGTGGGAGAAAGCTACATCATTAGAGGTGTGCCCTTGAAGGAGACATTGGGACCCCAGCCTCCGCCTATCTCTCTCTTTTGCATCCCAGGTGCCATGAGATGAGCAGCTTCTTCAACCATGCATTCCTACCATGATGTACCGGCAAACCACAGGCCCAACGCAATAGTGCCAAGTGACCATGGACTGAAACTTCCAAAACTATGAACCAAAATAAACTTTTCCTGCTTATAAGTTGAACATCCCTAGTATTTTGCTACAGTGATGGAAAGCTGACTAACACACTCACTATACTTCATAAATCAATTTGCTAACCAATCTCATGTAATTAAAGTTACCCTAAGCAGAAATATTGTCTTTTAAAATTCTGATTATTGCCTTATTCCCCTTTTTCTCTAAGCTATTTTAAAACTGTCTTAGGTAGCAACCACTTTGCTCTATCTTAATGTTTAATGGCATATAACCTAATGCACTCAAACCATGTCATCTAGGTCCAGCCATGGTATCAGTACATGGTATCACCACACGGGAAACTCTTTGCATGGGGAAAATGACCTCAAAGTGAGTTCATTTTGATACACCATATATATATATATATATATATATATGTTTGTCATGGATTCCATGATTCTCTATAACAAGTAAAGTCACTCCTTAATATAAATATCATATCTCCAAAATTTGATTTTTTTTCCATGGTGGTGATTTACAATGGTGGCTAGTTTCCAAAGCCAGATCATAAGACCATGCTTAATTGAACATAAGCCAAAAAAAAAAAAAAAGTATATGTGCAAAAAGAAGAATAAAGCATCATTATTAAGATGTTAGCACTTAAACATATTGAGGAAGATGAGGTTCAATTTGTAAACATTGCCTATGCATCTTAAATGTCCATGTTGAATAACAGAAAGTAAAATTATGTTTCAAATCAGACAAATGAGAGTTTTTAATGTAAATACTTTTGTAACCTTCTGGATACTTTCAAGAGATTATAAGATTGATGAAAATTTCTTTATTATACATATTAACTCTAGGAGGTTTTGGTTTTTGCTTTTCCTAGACAGAAGTGTTGTGTCATAGATCTGCTTAATTGATATAATTTAATGATACACTATGATCATGATTTATTTTCATATATGAAATTGAGAAGCAGATGATATTTTTAAAGCAAACGGTTCTCTTAATTTTAAGAAACTAATTTAAAGTCATATTAAATAAAGCACAAGGATTTTTAGCTGTTTCTATTCAATATTAATATAAATTATTTAAGAGTTAGAAGAACAAGATTAATGAAACTCATATTTAAACTATGTGTATCAGAGGGGGAAAAAAATCTTTGAACTAGGCAAACATAAATTTCCCCTGAAAGGGATACAAAACATAGCAACATCTATTATAGTCTAGCATCTTATATACCCTAACTTTTTATAAGCATGGAGGGAAATCATATCTGAATCGTTAATTATTCCTTTTCTCTGATTCTGTGGAAATAATAAATAAGGAATGTGCATAACTGTTAATCAAGCACATGTCCACTAAATATTGGCTTATTATTTATGGACAGATTTCTTCCACATGAATTCTAAGAAACTCTGAAATAAATTTCCTCAACCCTGCTCCTCATGATTTAAATTCCTGATACACATGATGATGAAGATATCTCAGTCATTCTGAAATGAAAAGCCTAAATTAGATGAGGACCTGTTTTTTGGTATGAAAACAAAGACCTAAGTGAATTTAAACTCTACATTTCTATCAATATCACCCTCTCTCTAGCTCTGTCTTCTTGCCCAGCTGCAATTTAAAGCTTCCTGGGTTCCCTATTTTGTTCAAACCAGGAAACTTATCTAAACAAGGAAAACCAACCCCACAGAACACGTTACAAGTTCAACTCAAAAAAAAAAAAAACACTGCCTATGAATCCTGAAGGCTACCAAATGTAGCTAAACTATTCTTCCTTGTCATAAGCCTTAAAATGCTCCTAATTCTGGACTTTGGGAGTCCCAAATGCTGACCTTTGAAGGCTGAAACCTGGTCGCATTCCAGGCATGGGCGTGCTAAACCTGTCTCCTTCACCCAAGGTGACCAAGGCGCCCATCAGAAGCCTTCATTCCTGCTCTCTGGAAGTTAATATTAAACCCCATACTCTTGGAGGATGCTTTCTCCAATCTGGTTACATCTATTTTATCTTACCAGAAAAAGCCAGCAGTTTGAAATGTTAAGGGTAATGACTACTAAGAATTTAGCTAGGCAAAGTAAAAGATCATTCCAAGACAACAGATAACATCTAAGTATAGCAGGTCTTTTATTTTTTTATTAGAGTAATGCAAATGTCATATAACTTTATTATTTTATGATTCTTTGAACCCAAGGACCTCCTCCTCCCTTGCTACATGAACCCATTAAACCCTTTCAACGTCACCGGATTCTTGGAAGGCATTGGGTTCAGTTTCCCTAAGCTGCATACTTGTGATAGACACAGTGAAACTGCTTATTTATTGTTGGTCATGGAGTTCATTTGGGGAGATGGATTGGGTGGTGACATTGTAGCATAATATCTAGAATTCTAGGAATGGTATCCACCCTCCAAAAGGCCACTCCCTATTGAGTGGACCAGGGATTTGGGTGAGGCATATAAGGCACTCACACAGAATTTAAAAGTGTGATCAGAAATGAGTCATCGAGATAGAGAATATTTTGATAAAATCTTTTTTTTTTTTTTTTTTTGGTACTGGAGATTGAACTCAGGGGTACTCGACCACTGAGCCACATCTCCAGCCCTATTTTGTGTTTTATGTAGAGACAGGGTCTCACTGAGAGGCTTAGCGCCTCGCCGTTGCTGAAGTTGGCTTTGAACTCGCGATTCTCCTGTCTCAGCCTCCCTAAGTGCTGGGATTACAGGCTTGAGCCACCGCGCCCAGCTTGATATAATCTTTTAAAAATAAAAATAATAATGCAAAAAAATCCACAAGAAGCAAAACATAGAAAGTTTACATAAAAACACAATTTGGTGCCAAATTAACATGACTCAGGATTCCTCATCTCACCCTCACCCTGGCCATTTTAGACTGACTCTGTGATCCCAGAAATTTCACATTTCAGGAGCCCCTGTTTTCACAGCATCATCTGAAATAAAAAATGCAAATCTCTCAGGGGGAGCAGCATATCAAACCTCAGGAAATTCTAGTTTACTACTAATTAGCTACGAAATGATTTCCAGAAAACAGATTTTAAGGCTGGGAGAGAAAAAAAAAGATTATTGATCTTTGGGGAACGAGAAATTGGGGCAGCAAGAAGTTGGCACCATTTCTGTTGCTGATTGTACAAAACTAAAAAGGCACACTTGCTGGTTTGTCACTCATAACTCAACTTCTGTTTTGTATTCTAGACTGTGGACATAAGGGGGAGCTGCCAGGCCACAGATCAAGGCTTAGAATTAACTTCTCTTTTAACTTGAAAAATTCACTAGGATCTGTTGGGGTACAGAGAAAAGCACAGAATTTTTCTCAACAGATAGAGTCAGCTTTTATAGGTCTTGCAGCTTCTGTGAATTTATCTAAATGCAGAAGGTTTGTAAAAACTCATTCGATTCAAGAGGAACTGCAGACCCTTTCTCTGGGCCACAGGGTAAGTAATATACAGTCATAATAAAAATATATGATGATAGTGGTGATGGTTATGATGGTGATATGGCTGTCACCTCCTCACCATAGTCATCATTTGCAAACAACTTCATAATTTATGAGTTATAGTATCTTCTCTGAATCTAAAATTCCTTAATATTTTAAAGATGCTTGTTCTTGGTTAAACATACAATGGGTTACTTTGTTAAGCAATGGTAGACAATGTCTCAGGGCATCAATGCCAAAAAAGTTGCAACAAATAAAAATTTAGTCAAAACTGTTTTGCAGCTTCAGCTGGATCACTCCTGCTTCTAAATCCATAATTTCTCCAAAAAGTGATTGTTTATTTCATTTTTAAGAAAATTCTGTAAGTTTGTATACTAAATATCAAATAATCACTTGATTGCATTTGTGGGGAATTTGGCCTTTTCAAAGTGTCTAGAGAAGAAAGAACATGGTATTTATTTCTTAATTGATTTCATTTTCATTTGTCCTGGTCCTACAAAAAAATTATAAAATTAACAACGCATATATAAACTATAGATCTTTTGAAACCAAAGATGAATTGTAAGCTTTGATGCTTAAATAGAAGAATATCATTTTTCTGGGAATGAGATAAAAGATTAAATCAACACAGAAAAATTCATAGACTATCTTCCCCAAGTAAAATGGGCAATAAGAGTTCATGCCAATAGGTGTGAAATCCTTGGCAGTATGTCAAGGGAAGGGGGAGACCATACTGATCAGTTACAAACCTACAAATCTAAACTTTTAGACATGATGTTTGTGTATGACATAAAGCTTTATATCAAAAGTCTCAAAACAGGACTGGGGTTTTGGCCCAGTAGTAGAGCGCTTGCATAGTATGTATGAGGCAGTGGGTTTGATCCTCAGCACCACGTGAAAATAAATAAAATAAAAGATATTATGTCCATCTACAACTAAAAATATTTTTAAAAGTCACAAAATAGTGTAGAACAAAATGTGGGTCTGGATTTAGAGGTATAGAAGAAGGAATGATGCCTTCCTTTCCATTGAAAGAAATGGTAACTTATACTTCCATGTTTTATCTTCAGTCATTGTAAGAAAATAGAGGCAAAATGTGCACACAACAGGTACTGTTGTTACAACAGAAATTGTCTGAAAAGCAGAGGATGCTTTAAGTTGATGGAAAAAAAATTAAGGTTAACAAAATATCAATAAGCCACTAACAGGATAAACTCTTTAAAAATTATGCACTGTCAAAACTCCAGAAAAATAATTTATTAGAAATTATTTAATGGGAGTGGTTACTATTAAATTTAAAATTCAAGAAGACCTTGAGCAATTTTTGTATTGATCTGTAAATCATCTCTTAAGCTTTCTTTATTTTAGCAACTTAATTGGTTTCATATTGGTACATACTAAAACTTCTCCACATCAAAAAATTACAAAGCCAATTGTTCATTAGTTTTTTATCCAAATATTTTCTCTCTTTCTTTTTATACTATGCTTTGATAAGCATGAATGACTATTTAGATTTTATTTAGATTTAGCTCTATTTAGATTTTTGTAAAATAGCCTACTCCTCTGAGATTCAATCTTGAGCATCCTAGTTTGGCTTGGATTAATCCTTTGACAAACCTGAAAATAGACAGCATGACCTTAGCTCACACTTGGGACTTACTTATAGACCAAATTTCAGAGTTCTGTAGTCCCTATGAGAGCAATTTCATTAAGGAACAGGCTCTTCAAAATTTCTTTCTTAAACTAATCTTTTCCAGAAATTTTTTCTGTATCTTGAGAAGTTACAAGGTTCCCGTGCCACCTATGAAAGAGTAATGTTCTAATTACTAAAAGCCTTGCCCAGTGGTTTTAATTCGCCTCCTTTTGGTCATCTGGCTTTACAGTTTGAATTTGAAAACTTAGTATTTGATGTTAAGGAGCCTTTGGGGCTTTTTCTTTGTGATTTGAAAAGCATTAACTCAATATAAGTGAATAAATTAATACACAATGTATTATGTTACAAATGTGTTTTATAATGGTTACAACTAAAACTAGAATCATACCTGAAAGATTATTTACTTTCAGAATTTTCAAGTAATTTTTCAGACTTTTTTTGGTAAGAAAACCAAAGGGGAATATGTATTTAGGAAATAGAAATATTGAATTGCATTACAACCGGCTGATGAATAGTTCACAGCTCCAAAATGTCAGGCTGTTCAGTCATAATCATTGCAAAGTCATTTCATTTCAACCAATGCATTTTCAAAACAAAACCAAGTATAGAAGCTTTTCAGTTCAAAAGCACGAAGTGAGAAAATTTTGAATGTACTCAAAATATTTTAGAGTTCCATTTAATTTTTTAGGATGTATCAACTCAGTACTTCAAGAATACATAAAATACACTGAGAGTTATCCTGAAAAGAAAGTGGAGAGATGTTAATTCCTTTGTTCCACCAAGCTATTGGAACTAAGTGATTAATCCAGAATGAAGAGAGAATTGGTCATAAGAATTACACATCTTTAGCTTTTAATGTCATGCTAAATTATTCTAGATAATATGAGACTTCTAATAGGAGATGGTAGATCCCTAAGGAAATAAAGTGGTTAGGAAGAAGACTTCAAATTTCATATCCTTTAATTCATTTCTAATCCATTTTGTACATTTAGAAAAACATTGTTGAACTCACAAATTCCATGTCATCTTCTCCTAGTTTGATCCCAGTTATCGTGGCGTGTGCTATAAAAATGATACTAAGAAAATACACATGCACAAGTTCAACGATATATAATCTGTAACATTCCTACTATAACCAAATGTGTTGCCGGTTTTACAAGAGAAAAATCAATCACTTCAGGTACATTGAATACTTGACAGGCAAATGAATGTTTTCTTTTGAATATACTTCTAGTTCAAAACTGATGAGTGAATCTCACATTTGTTAATATATTAAAAATTGCCTGCTTTAAATGCTTAACTTTCTGGCAACCTTGGATAAGCTCAAAGTTTTAAGAAATATGAGATTACAAATGCCAGCAAGAAATTTAAAGGTAAAAAGCCCATTCTCCTAATATCACATTTTTACAAGCCATTTCATGTTTCATTTTCCTTTAGCCGCTGGTTCAAAATGTTTGGTTAATGTTCTTGGCCACAATGCAAATCAAAAATATAAATATTTATATTTATATTATATTTATACATAATATAAAATATATTTACATTATATTTATATAATATAAAATGTATATTTATATTATATTCATATACACTTATATCAACTTTTTATTTGTGTAATCAATAACCACATATAAGTGAACATTAGTTCTCTATAATATATGCCTTATTTTGAATATTTATTATTTGGAGGAATTTTTTAATGGCATCTGCCTTTTCTTCCATTTTTAGAGTGAATTAAACTATGGAACCAAAATGACATTTTATTTTTTTCAGGAAGTAGTTAAAGTTGAATAGAAATTTTCTTTATTCCGAAAAATTAAGAGATCTTAACACTAAGATTTCAGTCTATCACTGGAGACTTTATGTACTCTTTTTGAAATAAAACTAACATAAAATTATTATTTTAGCATCTGAAAGTTCTTTATGTCATTGCTCAAACTGACAAAAAAAAATCAAATGATGTACTAATCAATAATGTAGCAAAAAGCACATTCATGAACTTCAACATTTTTGTCACCAGGATGGAGGTTCCAAGGGACCCCAAAGGGAGGTAAACTTCAACTCAGATCATGAGCGTCCTTGACATTGTCATAGAAAGGAATTTAAGGACAGGTCAAAGTGAGACACAGATTAATTTTATTGAGAAAAAGCAAAAGTACAATTCTGAGAGGGTAGAACGCAGGCATTGGAGAGGAACGTGCTAGCTTCCCTTTAGCAAGGCATATTTATGTATGTAAAATCTATAGCATATAGACATGATCTAAGAGGGCATTGTTAGTCTTTTGTGTTAGTGACGTGACATGTTAATCATTACCTACTAGGGCTTGTTTTCTTTCTTTGTTTCTTTGTTTTTGATGAAAAATCTTCATTGACTTCCTCATTGGGATTTCATTGTTCTGCTTTGCGAACTTAAACAGTGCTACATTTGTGTAACATTGAAGGTTTAATCGAGAGCATGACTTATAGATGAAGTAATCAGATCCTAAAAATATAAATCACAGAAATATCTATTTGTTGAGCGAAAACATTCTTGCACCTGTTTTTCTTTAGGTCCAGATCAAGAGAGAGGTTATTCATGGACCTGTTGATAGCGTCTGATAATTTAATAGTGTAATTTATGATCAAAGTATATGGGAGCAGACTTTAGACCTGGACTTGACATCATGACCACTCTTGTTTTGTCCTGCATATCTCCTTTCTACCTATTCTAATGTCTTCTATCTTACCTTGCTTCGTGTTATTTTGCTTTCCTCTGTGTTTGTCGGATACCAGTTTTTTGACTTCTTATATGCACCTTTCTGTATGCAGTTAGTGTATAGTAGCTGCAAAACATATAAATGTTCTTTATCTCCTGAATCCTTTCTAATCCCTTAGGATTAAAGATAAAAACGAAGACTTTTTCAGCAATGATAAGAGCATTCCAAATTTTTTTCTACACTCACTGCCGTTTTTTTGTTTTGTTTTGTTTTGTGTTTTGTTTTTTGTTTTTTTGAGTTACCGGGGACCCCTCAGCCACATCCCCAGCCCTCATCTATGGAAGGGAAATGGATGATAAGAATAATTACTTCTTTATTCAATAATTATAGGGATGAAATGAGTTTTACTCGTGACTAGCTTAAGACAGGGAAGTTCTGGCATGTACTGAGCACTCCACATGTGTTTACAATTTTTTAAATAGCTACATTCTTTTTTGTAAATTCATACTTAATCCCATCAGAGAAATAATTTCTTTTTTTTTAAATTTTTTTTTTAGTTGTAGATGGATGCAATATCTTTATTTTATTTATTTTTATGTGGTGCTGAGGATCGAACCCAGTGACTCACGCATGCGAGGCAAGTGCTCTACCACTGAGCTACAGCCCCAGCCCCGAGAAATAATTTCTTTATTCCAATTTTTCAGATGTTGAATGTGCTGACTTTATTACCACTCATCTGTAATGCTTTATCATGGCAGAAGGGAACAAAGTGGAAGTTCAACTTTTCTTTCAAATTTTCATCTTTGCAATTGATTCATCTAAGTCATATTGTGAAAAACTTAATAAATAGTAACTCACTTGAGCTTTTGCTTATTACATATATAGCAAATGGATTGGAAATAAGAAGACTTTTAAATTGCAATTGAAAAAGATACTTAACCCTAACCTCTCATTAACAAATGCAGTTATTATTAAAGAATGTAATATATTTTTTCTATTACCTTATTCACATGATACAAAAAATTTCAATAGGATTTAAGGTTCTTCAAGGCATGAGATATCTGTCAGTAGAAGCTCAAGATGGAAAATGTTCCTCCCCATCAAATAATGTGCCAAAATAATACCGATTCAAATAGCATCACACAGCAATGAGAAGTTCATTCATTAATTCAGTCAGGAAATATTTAGTGATTTCCCTTTATTTGCTAGAATAAGCTAGAACTCAAAACAGGTCGTGTAGTATCCGTGGGAACTACATAGTATGTACAGCCATTTTGTGAACCCAGATCAAACCTGTTCTTTCTCACCAAGCAAAAAGTCTATGCAAATGATGTTCATTTTATATTCAACTCTTAGAGATTGTAAGAGAGCTAAATAATAGTCATGCCTTTGTGCACCAAGAAGTCAGGCTCACTTTCCCTGCTTTAATAAGGGAGAACTAGGAATGGATAACTAAAAGGGACAACATAAAGATCCCTGGTCAACTTCATAGAATCCACCATCTAATAGCTCCTGTTTTTAACGACTTCTGCATCTTCCAGGTGAAACAAAGCAGATCTTTGAAGTCTATTCTTCCCCTCCGCCTGCCCCTCACATACAACCTTAAGGAAATATCCACAGAAAAAGGGCTAGATGTCTTGCAAATTTGCTAATGCAATGCAAAATTACACCAAGTTTCTTTAAGAATCACAACGCATTCTCTCTCTTCCTGAACTAAATAAAGCCTGCCCTGGGAAGCAATTCAAAAGTAGATTCTACTTCTACATTGCTCAGTCACCCAGGCAGTGGAAGTCTTTGAAGGCAGGACTCAAGAGTCCCTCAAATGCAACCTTTTTAGCAAGGAGAGAACAGTTTTGTTGAGTCATACATTAACCCCTCTATAAAAACAGAAGTCTTCTTGATTCTCAGAGAACTAAGAAGTGAAACAAAGATCCTTTCTCTCAGAAAAGAGTAAAAATAAATAAATATATAAAACTACCTCAATATGTTTTTCATTTTGTAAAAATCAGACTCTACAAACCAAAAAAGTATTAAGATTTCTATTACTGGCTAAGGTAATATTTATTAAAAGTATGAAAAATATAAAATTAAGTTATATATTTTAGATCATATGTAGTTTTAAAAACAAACTCATTGAATTTAATGTGAACAAAAAATCAAAATGATGACATTAATTTTGTCAGAAATCATGTTTTGCTAGAGCTAAATCCACTGTCCACAACGTGAACATGGTGCTAATGTTATGGTGGAGAATTTCTGTTGATCTGCATGCCCAAAGTATAATGTGCTCAAAGTATAGTGTGCTGTGCGATGAATCCATATCCCACATCTTCCCTCTACATAAACTACTGTAGAACCCCAGCGTCCTGGAATCAGGTTGCCTTCATTCAAATCCCAAGGCTGCCACTTTCTGAGCTCTGAATGTGTAACCACAAGCAAGTAAACTACCATCTCTGTTCCTCAGTTTTCACATCTGTAAAATGGTCACAATAACAACATCAACTTTATAGGGCTCTTATGAAGACTATTAGAGTTAAGCATAAAGTGCCTAGTGTATAATAAGCACTCAATTCATGTAAATTATTGCCTTTTATTTCTTTGAGCTCTGTGTAGTAAGCCTACAAGGACTCAAGTTTCATTCCAAAGCAGACAACCAGGAGTGGAATTTCAACTTCTTCAGGAAAACTGGAACTAAACCCAAACCAGTTTTCTTGCATACAGTCAGGGGCCAGGTTTACACACATCAGAATGATGGCTATGAAACAAACCTCTTTCTAGGAACTTGGAGGACGACACACCCACCACCACACCCTATTCTTGGAAATCTACACCCACCGCCTGCTCCCTAGGACTGAAATTCTCCCAGTGTGAAAGCCATGAGTAAATTTGCTGCTGAATGAGCATCACCTGCATCACCAGTTTCTCCTTTCTGCTGAATTATCTCCATACATAAGTATTCCTATACATGTAAGTCATATATATGCGTGTGTCACTTCATTGTGTGTGTGTGTGTGTGTGTGTGTGTGTGTGTGTGTGGCTGTAAAATTTACCATTTTGCCATTTTAACTTTTTTCATCATTTTTAGGTGTACAGTTGAGTGACATTAAGTACTTCCATGACGTTATGTGACTATCATCACCACCTGTCCCATCATCACCACTTAGGCTATGTACCCATCAAATACTAACTCTTCACTCGCCCTGATCCCATGCCTCAACTACCATTCTACTCCTATCTCTATGAATGTGATGATTCTAAGGGCCTTGTATAAGTGGGATCACTTATTTTTTAAAATAAATGAAACATCTTCCAATAGCATCCCTTTTTCTAATCTCCTTCTAATAGAACTTTTAGAAAAAAGTTGACTTATCCTCCTCTCTGGTTCTCTTCCCGAGATAATCCGATGGGAATTTTATCCACAACATTCCCTTACCCACACCTAAATATTGACAAAAGCCAACAATAAATTCCTCATCCTCCTTATTACCCAGCCCAACCACTCAGTAGTATGTGACATGTCTGCCCACTGCCTCCCCCTGACTCACTCTGCTATCCAGCTCTCCCTAACTATAGTCTAACCTCATTCTCTTCCTACCTGGTGGTTATTCTCCTCAGGCTTCTTTGCTGGTTCCTCCCCCAGGAGGGGGATCTCCAAAGGTCAGAGCTCCCCAGGCTCTGTTCTTGACCCTCTTTTTCTCATGCACACAGGGGCTACTCAAAGTGTGGTCCACATACTAGTATCAGTATATTCACTGTTTGTTACCAGACCCCAATGACAGAAGTACAGAAACAAGAGCAAACCTTTAAACTTCTAATAGCACTTTGACAGAATACTTTTTATGTTGTGCATCTAAGAATAAAATATTAAGCTTGAATTTAGATATCTTTATTTTTCTAATATTTTATATTTTGTTTTAATAGTGATTTATGCAATCACATTTTACAAATTATTGGCTGCAACAGATTGCAATGGAAAATAAAATTCATCCTTCCCCACAGATAGTTTCAGAAGCACTGATCTGTGACTTCATCTAGTCCCATCTTTTAAGTATTATTTCTCTGATGATTAGCCTCACAATTTATATTACCAGTCTTATCCTCTCCTGTAAACTCCAAACGTGTGTGCTTAACCACCTATGTAAAATCTCCACTTGTATGCCTAGTGGGCATGCTAAGTTTCACATGGGCAAAACAAAACTATGTATTAGAAAGGAGGAAGAGAAAGAAGTTGAACAAGACTAGAAGCCTATTCTCTGACAACTCTAATAAAATAACCTGAACTAAATCACAATAGAAAAAAGAAAGCATAATAAGCAATGAGAGAACAAAGGAGCTGGTAACTATAAATCAATAAAAATTCTTAAGTCATAAGAGTAAACTATGCACAAGTTTATTATAATTGATTTGGAAACTTAGTTTTAAAAATTACCAATATTGACTCAAAAAAAAATAGAAAAACTGAATAAACAAATAGCCATTAGAGAAACTAAAAAAGCATTCAAAACTCCGCCTCTAACCACCCATCTCAAGAAAAGACACAGGATAAATAAATGGTTAATTGGCCAGGAAGATCTAGCAGGAAGGAATTTTTATGATCATATAATGTCTTCTGTGCCTCTTGTGACAGTTTTGACATAATAACAAAATAATAAAATAACAAAATAACATAATAACAAAAGTTTATGGCAATAGACTGACCAGGCAGATATAACAGCTATAAATATATATATATACACCCAATGCACTCAACATCACAGTACCTAAACACATAAAGTAAACATTGGTAGAACAGAAGGGAGAATAGACATCAATACAATAGGAGACTTCAATGCCCCACTGTCTAAAATGGATAGAACATGTAGACAGAAAAACAATAAGGAAACAGCAGACTTAAAGAACACTGCAAACAAAACGGATCTAACACACATACAGAAGAAATTTAAGAAGACTGAAATTAATACTATCTTTTCTAACCACAATGGAATGGAACTTTCTAGTTTCAATAACAGAAGAAAAGCTGGAAATTTCACAAATACGTAGAAATTAAACAACATGCTCCTGACTGACCAGTGGATCAAAAAATAATCTAAAGGAAATTGGAAAATACTTTTAAGCAAATAGAAACAAAATACATCAAAACGTCTAGGATGCAACAAAAGCATAAAAAGGAAGTTTATGGCAATAGACACCTACATTAACAAAGATGTTGAATAAAAAACTGACTTTATACCTCAAGGAACTAGAAAAAGAACAAACTAAGCCCAAAGTCAGAAGAAGGAAAGAAATGATAAAGATTACAGCAGAACTAAGTGAAATAGAATAGAAAATAGCAGAAAAAAATCAGCAATACTGAGTTGTTTTTTGAATAGATAAATCAAATTGAATAAATCTTTAGCTAGACTTAAAAAAAATTAAAAAGCTGAAATAAGTAATTACTACAAATAATGCCATAAAAATAAAAAAGGACAGTAAGAGACTATTTGAGTAATAATAACCCCCCAAATTGGATAACTTAGAAGAAATAGACAAATTCATAGAAACATAAACCTAACAAGATTGGCTCAAGAAGAGACAGAAAATATAAACAGGCTTAAGATTAGTAAATCAGTAATCAAAAAACTTCCCAATAAAGAAAAGTCCAGGACCAGATTGTCTGGTGAGTTATACCAAATATTTAAAGAATTAACAATTCATCTCAATTTCTTCTTTAAAAAAAAATTGAAGAAGAGAAAGTACTCTCAAACTCATTTTATGAAGCTAGCATGACCCTGATACCAAAGCCAGACAAACACTATAAGAAAAGAAAACTAAAAGCTAATACCCCCGATGAACATAGATGGAAAAATCCTGAACCAAATTCTAGCGAACCACATTCAACAGCACATTAAAAAGGATCATATACCATAACCTTGTGGTTTTAGGGAGACAAGTATTGGAGTGAAGGTTTGTCAACAGGGGATCTTAATGAACATCAAGTACACTTGACAGGCTGATTTAGGACGAAGGGTGAATCTGAAGTAAATAGATCCTTACAGCAATTCAGTCATAAATTCTCAAAGTGATTTGAGATGACACTGCATTGCTCATGTCCCCTAGATGCCTGAAAGATGCAAAATGATATCATTCCTGTAGGAAGATGACCTCAACCTAGCCTCGAATTACTTTTACAAAGAATTTTGTCATACAGGGCTGAGGATATAGCTCAGTTGGTAGAGTGCTTGCCTCACATGCACAAGGCCCTGGGTTCAATCTCCAGAACCACACACAAAAAAAACATTTTCATACAATATACAGTGCATAATCAAGATTAAGAAGGAAAATAATGAAACAATATGACATAAAAATGAGCAGAAAAAACAGATAACATGAATAGATCAACAAATTTCAGATACAGACTTTAAAATAACTATGTTTACAATGCTTAAGGAGATCAAAGACAAAAAATCAGCAGAGAACTGAGAAAAATATGTACTCACATATGTATAAAATAAATGGATATGTTAGAGCTAGACAGTAAAATAATCGAAAAATTAAAATTTGATGACTGGATGTAACAGCTATTTAGATACATTAGGAAAAAGAAATAATGAGCTGAAAGGGAAGTAAAAAAATATTCAGAATAAAGCATGAAAAGATATGCAAATTAGATGAAAGGATAAGTGAAACACTGGATACAATGAAAAAGTTTAACTTACAACTAATCCTAAAAGGAGAGGAAAGACTGGAAGAGAAGCAATATTTGAAGAAATAATGACTAATGAAAAAGAGCAAATGCCTGATTCAAAACTTACAACCCCAAGCAGAAAAAAAAAGAAAATGCATGCTATGCATACAATGTATACATACCATACTGTGCATACTGAAGCATACTGCTGTATTCTTAACATCATAGTAAAACTGCTGAAGACCAAAGGCAATGAGATTATCTCAAAAGGAATAACAGGATTAAAGAAAAAGGAAAGGATCATGAGGAAAGATTATCTTCAAACAAGAAGAACAGCAGATATTTCAACCAAACAACAAAAGTCAAAGATAGAGGAGTGCCATATTTAAGTTCTAAGAGAAAAAAATATATATCATATAAAGACTTAGAAGGTGGTGGTAAGTGACAGTACAAAGATAAATAAAGATATCAATGACATAGAAGAGTAATGAAACAGATCAACATACAGACAGACATTATTTATGGCAAAGGTGATATTGTACAACAGCAGAGTATCTTTCAATAATTGGTGCTGGGTAAATTGGCAAGTCTTATTTTAAAAAATGAAACAATTCCCACCTCACACTATGTTCACATGTTAATTCTACGTGAATTATATATCTAAATGTGAATGGTAAACAAACTTGAAAATACTCTAGGCACATCTTTGTGATCTTGGGATAAGAAAAAGCTATAATGTACAATAAACGCCAACTGTATAAAAGTGGAAAAACTAGTAAGTTGGATAAAATTAAAACTAAGAAGCTGAGTGTGCTAGTACGCACCTGTAAATCTCAACAACTGAGGAGGCTGAGGTAGGAGGATACCAAATTGGAGGACAGCCTGGGCAATTTAAGGAGGCACTTTCTCAAAATAAAAAGAGCTGGGTGTATAGTTCAGTGGTACAGCGCTTGCTCAGCATGCTCCAGGCTCTGTATTCCCTCCCCAGTACCATAAAAATAAGCAAATAAATAAATGAAACTTTTGCCCATCAAAAGACACCATTTAAAAAGTTGATGGACCAAGTGGCGAGATGGCAGAATAGAGGTCCCCAGCACTTGTCTGTCCCTCCACGAGATGGAACCAAAGCAACAGGTAACTGCTTGTGAAGGTGAGCAGGTATAGGGTGAACACTGGAAGTTGACAGCTGAAAAAACTGAAACCTAGTGAAAGCCAGAGACCAGGGAGAATAAGAAAGAAAGGGATGTTGAATACCCCAGTACCTGGGCCTTCACCTTGGTCAGGCCAACGGGACTTCCCCTTCTGAGGGAGTAAAGGTGAAAGGTCACAACACGATGCAGAAGGCTGCGCCCTGCAGATCAATGGTTCTTATAAATGAGTGACCTGAAGTCTGTACAACAAGCTAGCTTTTCAGAAAGTCACGATATCTCTTAGCATGAGTCTTGAGAAGGGTCCTACTGTCTGAGAGGGTACTGCTTTTCGGTCCAAAGAATCTGGCCAAATCACGTCCCAGGGTTGGACACTGCAATGATATAGCAGGCTGACACAAGCCCCCTGAGAGTTTTACTCTGTGGGGAACCCAAGATACCACAAGGAATCCACGGTTGAGGGAATCTGCCCTCTGTGACTAGGAGCGACACCAGTGGCACGTGGTTTTGTGATGGGGCCAGGTTCCAAGGTGCACACTGCAGGGCAGTCGATCGATGTGTTCCCACAACCACGACTCCAGCACAGAATTCTCTGGTTCTAGTGCTCCACCCTACGCTCAGAGGCAGCCGCTGTGGCTTTGGCATTTTGCCAAATCAATCAGCAAGAAAGATTCACTGGAGTTTCTTGCCCAGGCACACAGATTAAAAATCTCCAGAGAGAATGTAGACCTGGAGCCCTGTCATTACTCACTAACTTGGTCAGCAAGAAGGTGATGCCCCTCAGCATTGCCACGCCCCAAGAGCACAGACTAAAAACCTCTGGAGAAAATGTATCCCTGGCATGGACAGCATTCCGCCTTAAGCTGACCTTCGAGAAACGCCTGGCACAGGATGTATTCTGCCCTACCTCATTCGGTGAGGGTTCAGAGGCCGTTCATTCAGCTGCAGCGGTGACCTACTGCCCACTCCTGGAGGATTCTAACCTTGAAGACCCAAACAGATAAGATCCTCATAGCCTGCGGTCATCCACACTCCTTTGTACTTCCGAGCACCTCAGCTAGGAGGAATTTTTGACTCATTTTTTTCTTCTTTATTCTATATCTGTAGTATTTTTAATTTTATTATTACTTTTATTTTATTTTATACTTTTTGTATTTTAATTTGATTTTTTCTTTTTTTAATTTATTTTTCGTTTTTATTGCTTTTAGTTTTAGTTTGCTTCCTCTTTGTTCTTTTTAATTTTTATTTTGTCTTTTTTGGTTTGTTGTTTTTTGTTTGTTTGTTTCCATTTAGTGCTAAATATTGAGTCCAGGGCTGCTGCTTAAACACTGGGCAGGTGCTCTGAACTACACTCCCAGCACAGCTGAGTGGAATTAAACCCAGCTCTGGTCACAACCCAGTCCATCCCAATCCTTGTGGGCACTTCTACTTAAAGAAAAGGGGGAACATAAACTGCCATCTCTCAACCTGTCCTCAGAGAGGCACAGTGAGTGGGGAGACTGAGATCTCCCACTTTTGGGCAGAAACCCCTACAGTAGAGGCAAAGAGAAAAATCACATTTGCTGACATCACATCTATGCAGGTCTTCTACATCAATCAGCCACACCTGGTCAGGTCACAGAGCTCTGATAAGACTGAAACTGAGGGAGCTAGGGATGAAAATGACTGAAACTGAGCACAGAGTTGGAGCTATGATCTGGCCCCTGCTATTCCTCCTGAAGGTCAGAGGACAAGAATTACAGGTTCTTCAACACAACTGGAGCAATCAGCATCAGAATCATTTTCAAGTAATATTATTAACAGTGCCTGTTGAAGTTCCCAATCCTTGATAGGAGGTACCACTCCCATATTAAGAGTAATCACATATTCTGTTGTATTCTACCACACCCAACTAAAGTACCAAAGTGTCCTCACTCTTACAAGATTTGCAGAGAAAGTGAGTCTCTTTGACTCTATTATGTTATACTCATAGAAGAACCCAAAGAAGCTACAGAGAGACTGCACTATAGAGTCCAGTTGGAAATAAATTCAACAATACACAACAAACCAATATCCCAAACATACTGGCAGAAGAAAGCCACATACCATAAAGGTCACCAAATAAAAGCAGAAGAGATGGTTATCCCAAAAGATGCACAAATCTCAACATGAAAATGAAAGAAATATGAAAGAGGCAAGGTAATATGTCACCTCCTAAAGTTCATAATTCCAAATAATAGACTTCAAAGATATCAAAGTGGATGAAATGCCAAAGAATTTAAAAGAATTATTTATTAAAAGCCCAATGAAATCCAGAGAATGCAAATAAACAGCTAAATGAATTAAGGAAGACAATAAAGGACATGAATGAGCAATTCAATAAAGAGGGATTGATTTTGAAAAAGAACCAAATAGAAACCTTAAAAAAGAAAAACTCATCAGATTTTAAAAACGCAGTTAAAAGACTCAAAAACAGTCTAAGTCAAGCAAAAGAAATAATATCAGATCTTGAAGGCAAGTCTGCCAAAATTTTACATTCAGACACCAAAAAGAAAAAAATAAGAATGAAGAAAACATATAAGATCTCTGGTGCACTATTAAAACATCAAACATCTGCATAATTAGTATAACAGGAAGAAAAGCTAAAATGTAGAGGGCATAGAAAAGCTATTTAGTGAAATAATAGCTGAAAAATTCCCTAATCTTTGGAGAAACATGGACACCTAGGTATAGGAATCATTTAGAGCCTCAAACAGATATGGCCAGAAAATCAGAATCACTTAGAACTTTTCAACATAATATAGTTAAATTGCAACAAGAACAGAACAAAGAAAAATATTACAAGCTCTGAGAGAAGCATCAAGCCACATTTAAAGGAAACCTATTAGACTAACAACAGATTTCTTAGAAGAAATTCTAAAGACCAGGAGGGCACGGAGTGATGTATTTCAAGTCCTGAAAGAAAACAATTGCCCATCAAGATTGTTAGACCTGACAAGATTATCCTTCAGAATCAAAGAAGAGATAAAGTCCTTCCAAGTTAAGCATAAATTAAAGGAATTCATGACCACTAGACAAGCATTACAGAAGATACTTACGGGAATCCTACTCCCAGAATAGGGAGCAGGGTAAACAACAAACCTGAGAGCATATGAAAGAATAATTCCACAGGAAGAGTAGATACACAAGTGAGAAATAGAAAAGAATAAAGCATTGTCAATACAGTAAACCACTGAACTTCTAGGATGAACAAGAGAGGTAGAAATGAACGAACAATATGCAAAACATACAG
>CM053410.1:47991180-48141948 GCA_028644305.1 Xerus rutilus | reverse complement strand
GGCGGCCTTCGGTTAGGCCTTGTTTTTCCAGGTGGAAGATTCCGGAGCGGAACCCCCTGGGGCAGGGACTGGGGTGTGAAAACTATTTGTTTCCCAGGTGGAAGATTGGGAGAGGAACCCCCTGGGGTAGGAACTGCCTTGTGCTTCTAGAGAGGGGATGTGAAAATTAATTACAAAAAGGCTGTTTTCTACCTTACAAATGTAATTAGTCTTACTTCTCCTGTTTAAAGTCATAGACTGGCTGAATGCATTAATTAAAAGACATACACAGCCTGAAAGTGAAAGAATGGAAAAAATATATATTACAAGAAAATGAAATCCAAAAGCAAGCAGAAGTAGCTATACTTAAATCCAACAAGATAGACTTTATGAAATCAGTTAGAGGAGACAAAGGGAATAATACATTGAGAAGATATAACAATTACGTGCACCAAACATCAGAGTACCTGATTTTATAAAATAAATGTTACTAGACATAAAAGGAAAGATAGGCTCAATACAATAATAGTGGGATAACTTCAATACTTCACTCTCACCAATAGATAGAAAATATATAGGAAAAAATCATGAAGAAATTATTCTATAGAATAAATGGACTTAGCAGACATTTACAGAGTGCCACCCAACAGCTGCAAAATACATAATATGTTAATCAGCACACAGAACTTTTTTTAAAAAATAGATCACATATTAGGCCATGAAGTAAGTCTTAACAAGTTAAAATAATGAAAGTTAAATAATGAAATAATTTCTTACATCTTCTCACAATAGAATGAAACTAGAAATCAGCAAGAGAAATAGCAGAAATTAAACAAATGCATGAAGATTAAATAACACATTATTGAACAAATAATGGGTTGTTGAATAAGTCAGGAAAATTTAAAAATTCATTGAATCAAGTGAAAATGGAAACACAACAAACCTGGGGATACAGTAAAACAATACTAAGAGGAACGTTTATAACAATGAAGACTGTTAGGGTAGCGGCCAGCCAGACACGAACACCTCTGTACAGCCAGGAAATCCTTTATTCAGGGGAGTGGGCGCCCGGGCGAAGAGGAAAAAAGAGAGAGGGGACGCGCGGGAGGGATTTTATAGAGCCCACTACAAAACCGCGTGGCGAGCTAGGGATTGGTCATTTTAAAATTGGGGGCAGGTAAGCAGTGGCGGCCTTCGGTTAGGCCTTGTTTTTCCAGGTGGAATATTCCGGAGCGGAACCCCCTGGGGCAGGGACTGGGGTGTGAAAACTATTTGTTTCCCAGGTGGAAGATTGGGAGAGGAACCCCCTGGGGTAGGAACTGCCTTGTGCTTCTAGAGAGGGGATGTGAAAATTAATTACAAAAAGGCTGTTTTCTACCTTACAAAGACCTACATTTAAAAAAATAATCTCAACCTAATGATGCATCACACTGTCTTAGAAAAATAAGAACAAACCAACCCCAAATCAATAAGAAGAAAAAATAATAAATATCAGAGCAAAATCAAGTGAGACAGACTAAAAGAACAATTCAAATGGCCAATGAAACTGAATTTTGGTTCTTTGAAAAGGTAAAAATGTTGACGAAACTACTGCTTAACTAACCAAAAGAAAGAAATCCATTAAATCAAATTAGAACTGAAAAATGGGGACATTACAACAGAAACCACTAACTAGATCATTAGGGAATATTTTGAAAAGCTATTTGCCAATTAATTAGAAAATCTAGGAGAAATTGACAAATTTCTGGAAGCATATGGCCTACCAAAATTGAACTAAGAGACTATAAAAAAAACTTAAATAGATACATAACAAGTAATGAAATTGAGCAATAATAAAAAAGTCTCCCAACAGAGAAAAGACCAGGATTGGGTGAATTTTAGGAAACTTTTAAAGAATGAACACCATTGCTCCTTAAATTATTTTATAAAATAGAATGAGTAGGAATCTTTCCCAACTCATTATAAGAAATCAGTATCTTCAGCAAACTGATTCTCAAAAAAGGTGACAAAAATATGAATTAGAGAAAAGTCAGCCTCTTAAATATATGGTGCTGGACAAAGACCTTAATGTAAGTCCTGAAATATTGGAACTACTCGAAGAAAACACTATTTCAAGATATTAGCACAGGTAATGGTTTCCTGACAGAATTCCAATAACTCAGGAAACAAAATCAAAAGCAAGAATTGACAAGTTGGATGACATCATCAAGTTAAAAACAAAAAAAAGCTGTTGCACAGCAAAAGACACAATCAACAAAGTAAAGAAACAGCCTACAGAATTGGAGAAAGTCTCTGCCAGCTGTTCATCTGACAGAGGATTAGTATCAGAATATATAAAAACTCAAAGAGTTTAACAACAAAAATAAACCAATAATCCATTCAGTAAATGGGCAAGTGATCTGAATAGATACTTTTCAAAGAAGTACAAGTAGCTAATAGATATATGAACAGAAAATGCTCAACATCCTTTAGCCATCAGGGAAATGCAAATCAAAACTACATTGAGATTCCATCTCACCACCCAAAAAATGGCTATTATCAAAAGAACAAAAGGTAAATGCTGGCAAGATTGTAGAGAAGTGGGACTCTATGTATTCTTTGTGGGAGTGTAAATTAGTACCATCACTATGGAAAACAGTATAGATGTTTCTCAAAAATCTAAAAATAGAACTACTTTATTAGTCAGGGTTCTCTAGGGGAACAGATGGAGATATACATATATGGAGATAGATATATGTATATCTATATATGTTTATTATTATAAAAGGGGGATTTATTAGGTTGGTTTACACAACCAAAATTGGATAGTCCCACAATGGCTGTTTGCAGGTTGGAGAACTGGAGGAACCATTAACTGCTTAGTAAAAAGCTAGAGCTTCAGTACAAAAGGGATCAATAATGCAGCCACAATACAGGACTGAAGGCTGGGAAACCTCCTACAGCATCACTAGTCGGAGTCCACTTAGGAAGAATGAAGGAGCCAGAGTCTGATATCCTCAGGCAATTGTAGCAGCAATAAAAGCACCTGCTCAAGAAGAATTAAGCTTGCATCTGCGCTGCTTCCTTGTTCTTCCAACTTTTTGTTCCATCCCAGCCCCCAACCTCTTTGTGCTGTCCATATTAAAGTGGATCTCCCTCTCAGTTTGCTGTCCCGCATGCCACTCATTTCTAGAAACACCCTTATTGACATTCCCAGAAGCTTCTTAATCTTAGGCATCTCTTAATACAATCAGCGTGACAATTCAGATTAACATATATATATAATCCAGCTATATTACTCCTAGGTATATATCCAAAGGAAATGAAATCAGCATACAAAAGAGATGCTTGCATACCCATGTTTATTGTGGTATTATTCACATTAGCCAAGCTATGGAATCAAAATAGGTACCTGTCAATGGATGAATGAATAAAGCAAATAAAGCATATATATACAATGGGGCATTATTCAGCCTTAAAGGATAATGAAATGTATTGTTTTCAGGAAAATGAATGCAACTGGAAGACATCATGTTAAGCGAAATGAGCCTGATTCAGAAAGATAAGTATTACATTTTTTTCTGTCATATGTGGAAAGTGAAAGGATGGAAATTGATATACCACAAAGGGAGCCCCAAAACTAGCAGGAGTAGCTTCCATTTTACAAACCACATCTAAATGCAAAGAATACTAGGAATGTTGACTTTATTTGGAGTATCCATGTGCTCAGTTAATACTTGGGTTCCATAAGTGAAAAGAAATATGGAAAATGGATCCTGAGGGATAACTATCTCTGCCATATTCTTAATTGGACAAATTCTTTCCACTGAAATTTAAATTAAAAGTGAGAGGCCACTGGCAATTGACATGAATTGCCTAGATCTCTGAGAGCTTTAGTTTCTTTTTGCTTTCCCATTTTTCTCCCTTTATTCCTTTGTCAGATACAGAGCATTTATGAACAATCTTAGGAGAATCTATTTTTCACAACTTATAATAGGGTCATTGATGTACAAGATTATAAATCCATGGTGGTGTGTATACTGAGTATGGAGATTACTGATTTCTAAAGAGGAAAATACTTTTTTTTCCTTTCATTCCTCCTTGTTTTATTTCTTCATTTTTTATTGGTGCATTATAGGTGAGATTTGTTGCTACATATTCAAACATACACACAACATAGCAACATAATTTGACCAGTGTCACTCCCCAGCATTTCCCCGCTCCCTCCCTGACTCCCATACCTTGGTCCTTTTTGTTTACTGATGTCCCTTTGATTTTTAGAAGATCCACTCACACCTTTGTTTTCCTTTTTCCTCTCTAGCTTCTGTATATGAGAGAAAATATAGGACTAAGAGGGAAATATACTTAACAGAAGGAAATGATGCCTAGTTTATAATCTGCTATGGATTCTTAAATTGATTGTATTGCATCTTTTGATGTTGATTTCTAGGCATGGAACTGGCATTGCAGGTTAGGTATACTAACAGCTTTCTGGAACCTTAGGTAAAACAAATTATGAAAGGTAAGGTTAGGAGTTCCCATCAACACAGCACAAGCAAAGCTTTAGTTTCTGAGTAGTCAAAGCAAAACCTTTGACCCCAAGCATAAGATTCATTGAAATTTTTCTCAGAAACAAATACAAAGCTTCCTTTCATGAGCTCATAAAACCAACATTCAGTGTAAGTTCAAACATCTAATAAAATATTATGCAAAAAGAATTTTTTTCTTGACATGTTCCATGCTAAATTCCACCTTGGAATAAAATTGACAAGGAAAAAAGAGTCTAAAGTGTTCTAAATACTTGGAAAGCAAATAGAAATGCAATTAATTTTAAGAAAAGCATTATTTTTATTTTGAAATATGTATCATTTGTGTTTATATGTTAAGAAAAAGTCAATCTACTTCATATACTGAAGGGTAGGATTTGGTGTCCTGGTTTTGCCACTTAACATTTGTTGTTTTGTACAATTTACTTACCTCCCTGGCCTCAGTTTCCTCAACTAAACTTTAGTGGGGGTTAAAATAAGAGTATCAATGTCTTATCACAATGTCACAATGTGCAAGTTCCAAGGTATAGTAACACACACTGGATGTTCAATATCATTATTATACACATTCAAATGGAACATATCTGGACTCCATCTAAGACAAATCTTGGGGGTGAGGTACGGGCATGGAAGCCCCCCAGGTGATTCTGATGTGTGACCAAGGATTGAGGTGATATGACCATGAGTAGGTTGTATGACAATTTGGGGCTTTAATTGGAAGTTTATATACTAATATGTTAGTAGCCTTACCTCTAGATGATAGAAGTACTGGTTGTTTTTCTTTTATTTGTGTATGTGATTTGAAGTTTTCTGTAGTAAATAATCATGACTGTGACATATATAATATAAAGACATCTACGTGGTATATGCAAGAAATGTACTAAGTGCTACAAAAATACACTTGCATTCAAAAACTGTGCAACATTGAGGAGAACAGATGTACCAAGAGATCAGTGTAAAACAAAGTAGATGTCACAAATAGCAAACATGAACACATGAAGCACAGCAGGAATACAGAAAGAATTAGCCAGGGGGATCAGTGTCAGCCCCAGAGACAACTTGAACAGATAAATGCACAGAGGTCTAATAAAAGGTTCTATGGTAAGGGTAGAGAAGATACTCCAGTTTGATTGACATAAGACATAGAAAAGGGCTGGTTAGGTATACTAACCAGAAAATAATAATGGAAAGAAAAGATTCTACCTTTTAATAACTCCTTGGCTATCCAATCTCCTGATTATTCGTCCTCCCCTCACCCTCTAAAAAAAAATGGCAAAACTTCACTATCTTCTAATTTTTTCATCATTCTAGTAAATTCTGTTGTTCCAGTGGATGACTCACCTGTCCTCCATTTCCAGGGTTTCAATGACCTTCACCTCCATTTGACTGCTGCCACCCACTCTTAGGACCCCACCCTCATCACCAGGAACTCTTTCACTCTGCAATCTTAAACTTGGATGTCCCACCCTTAGACATTCATCTGTTCTTCCCTATTCACACTAGTCTGCTCTTTAACCTCATTAAGCCTTTCCTCCTGGCTGTCCCTAACTAACTCTTACATATCTCAGAGCAACTAAGTAAATTTTTACCACTCTCCACTTATCAGTGAAACAAAGACCATCAGATGGGGACTCTCAACTTATTTCCCCTCAGCTCCCAATTTATCTGCCTTTTTCCTAGTCTTCTTCTGACTCCAAGATGTTTACCCTCCAAAACAAACAAATGCACATATTCTCTTTTTACAAAGTATGAAAACTGAAATGAACTAACTTGCTCAAGGTCACCATTACTGGGAATCAAATTTGTTTGACTCTAGCCCTCAAGCAGGGATAAGGACAATAAGGGAGCAATAAAATAAAGAGCCCTGGTTTACGGTTCTTCTACCAATAACTTGGCATGTTCTCCAACTAAGTTATTGGCTTTTTTTAAATTACAGATCCTTTGAGAATCTGGCAAAAACTATGAATCCTCTTTGCAAAAAATATATATATATACACAAGGACATATGCACAGATAGATCTCCTAAAGGTTTCCTTTGCATCTCTTCTGACATTGGTAAGCACATATGGTAGGCCCTTCAAACTGGCTGTAAGGAAGAAATATAATGAGGTGTTATGTTAGCATTTTGAATGATTTCTTGTTTTTTTTTCTGCTATAATTTTCACTAGATTTCCTCAATCTGATGTTATGCATTTTGTTTATAAAACAAGACAAAAAATAAACAAAAGCATTATCCTTTGGTAGGCTTAACTTGGACAGCAGAATCAACTCCTGTCCTACTTGACGTTAAGCTTTAGGGGGGGACAAAGGCACAAGAAACTCGGAAGGGGAGAGTGAGCTGACTTCTTGTTAAAAGTCATTAAAAATAGGGCTGCGGTTATGGCTCAGTGGTAGAGTGCTCGCCTAGCACACGTGAGGCACTGGGTTCAATCTTCAGCACCACATAAAAATAAAACAAAGATATTTGGTCCACCTACAACTAAAAAATAAATATTTTTTAAAAAGACATAAAAAATAACAATAACTTGTGTCATGGTACCTCCCAGTTTTCAAAACACTTTCACATACATTACCTTACCCGATGACCCCCACCTTGATCTGTAAGGCAGATGAGGCACGTTTCATTACCCTGTTTTATTGGTAAGAAACAGGTCCAGAGTAGTCTCATGAATACACAAAGTCACTCAACAGTCTTAAGTGAAAAGGTAGAGACTTGTGTATAGAGTTTTGGATCCCAGTTCTGCTTTTTCCTACATCACAAAAGATGTCAATGAGAATGGAGTATTTTCAAAAAGCACACAAACAAAAAATTGACACATACATTCATGAGGGAAAGGAAAAAGTTTATGAAAATCTCTTTCCATCAAGATGCATAAAATTTTATTTTCACTTTTTATATCAAGGCATCAGGCTATTTTCAAAATGCCTAATGAATCAATCTTTTTCTTTAAAATGCAACGGCCCTTGTGTTAGTCATACCAGTTTAATCATTTGTGAAGAACAAAATGGCCCTATCTTTACCAAACGCTATTGTAATCACTTGAGTAAATAGTCTGGAGCCATTTGTATTATTCCTTATGGGATAATGGGTTCAAAGTTGTAAAATCTGGAAATAATTTACCACTCGAATGCTGTTATAGACATTTCTCATTTTGAATCTCAGCTGTCTCCACCCACAGTCAAATCTTACAGGTGAAGAACTTTATAATGACCCAAGAGTGAAGAAAGCAGTTCTGGAGTTACCAGCACCTGGACACAGAACTAGAATAGACCCTGACAGTTCGTTTCTCTCTCTCATTCCCTTCTCTGTTCATAACATACAGTCCTTTTTCTATAAGCCCAGCTCATAAAATGTGCTGTCTTCCTGCCTATAATTACCCTGTACTTTGTTCTATTCCCCTGAGTGGGGAGCTATCATCAAGAAATTCATTAGGCTGACCCTGTGTTGGTTACAGGAGAAGGACACACACACTATCTCTTATGGCAGTGGGAGATCTTAAATGCCAATATGTTAGCTGGAGGGTACAGAAAGTGGAGACATGAACATGTGGGTTTTTTTTTTTTAATTGCATATATTTTTTATTTGTTATAATTAGTTATATATGACAGTAGAATGCATTTTGACACATCATACATAAATGGAGTATAACTTCTCATTTGTCTGGTTGTACGTGATGTGCAGTTACACAGGTCATGTAATCATATATGCACATTAGGTAAAAATGTCCACTTTATTCTACCCCCATACCTGCTCCTCTCCCTTCATTCCCCTCTGTTCAGTCCAAAAGACCACTATTCACACACACACACTTATTGTGAATTAGCATCCACATATCAGAGAAAACATTTGGCCTTTGGTTCTTTGGAATTGGCTTATTTCACTTAGCATGATATTCGCCAGCTCCAACCATTTACCAACAAATGCCATAATTCCATTCCTATTTAAGGCTGAGTAATATTCTGTTGTGTATATATACCACGACTTCTTTATCCATTCATCTGTTGAAGGGCACCTAGGTCAGTTCCATAGTTTAGCTATAGTGAATTGAGCTGCTATAAACATTGATGTGGCTGCATCACTGTAGTATGCTGATTTTAAGTCCTTTTGGTATAGAACAAGGAGTGAGATAGCTGGGTCAAGCGGTGCTTCCATTCCAAGTTTTCTGAGGAATCCCCATACTGCTTTCCATGATTGTTGCACCAATTTGCAGTCCCACCAGCAATGTATGAGTGTACCTTTTTCCCCACATCCTCACCAACATTTATTGTTGCTTGTATTCCTGATGATTGCCATTCTGAGTGGAGTGAGATGGAATCTCAGTTTAGTTTTGATTTGCATTCCTCTAATTGCTAGAGGTGTTGAACATTTTTTCATATATTTGTTGATATTTCTTTTCTGTGAAGTGTCTTGAACATGCATTTTTTTAAATAGAGATCTACTATGCATTAATAGCAGTTGCTTTATGTAATTTCTCTCAATATTCACTGATACTGATGCTTTATAGACAAAAAAAAATGTGAATCACAGAAAGGGGAAGGAATTAATGTGTTGAAACTTACAATAGCGCATTAGGGTTTAGCTCAGTGGTAGATTGTGTACTTAGCATGTATGATGACCTGGATTCAATCCCCAGCAACACGTGCGGTGTGGGGTGCGGGGATAGGTCAATCCCTTTACATTTCTCTATCAATCAGCAATTAAATAATCAGTAACAGGTTCAGCATTTGAGGTTTGTCTCAAAAGCCTGTGGGATTTCTATTAATATGTTCTCCCAAAACCTCTGTTATTCAAATATCACCTTCATGATTTATGCTGAAATTTTGTTCCATGCACACTATTTCTCTCTTCGTATGGTTCAGTGGGTGAGATATAGTTCTGAGGTCAACCTCCCTTAGTTTGTCCTGCCTCTCACTAGTTTTGTGGCTTTGGGCAATTGACTTTATCTGAGCCTATCTATTTCTTTATATTTAAAACAGGAGTGGAAAAATCACACCTACCTCATGGGTTATTTTGAGAATTGAGTAAAGCACTATAGCAAGTGCTTAATCAATGTTAATTAGTATTATTTCAAAATTTTCTTGAAATCAGGCTTTAATATATAAGTGAATGTATTTAAAAAAAGATGAGGTTTTGTAATTCAGCTGTAAAGCTGTAAGTTTGATGTGATAGCCATATTTTGGTAAACATTACAATAAATACAAAATATTCAAATAAAAGATGCTATCTCCCCTAAAATCATATTTGATACCTAGGTCCTGGTTTGGGAATATGGCCCCTTAACAGGCTATTTTTGACCCACAGATAAAAGAATGTTGGCTATTTAACATTTGCAGGAAATCATAAAGTAATTATAAGCCAACTAGATCTATGGATAATCAGAAAAAGAAAAGAAAATGAAAGGACGAAGTGGAATAGAATACAGCAGATGCCTATGTAGCAAAAAAAGAGGGAGAAACTAATTCTGCTAGGCCTCTATTTCCAGGGAGCTAGCTATCTTGCAGCAGGAGGAGATCCTGGAAAACACAAGGGGCCTGCAGAACCGAACTTAAGGCTGTCTCTCGACACTGGAGGCAAAGAGGTCCTGTGTGAGGGAACTGCAGTGAGGACAGGAGTCCAGAAAGAATTCAATGCAAGATCACAGGGCCAAGGATATAAGTGGGGAAGACTTTACACAAACAAAACAGGAAAGCTAACCGTAATAGTCAGCGAGAGTAGAATCACAGCACTCACCCTGGGCCACAGCTGCAAAAACAGAGGATGCCACTGCAGAAATACTCAAGAAAAACACCAAGAAACTCAGAGCTCCTACCATAAAAGGGGCTTAGTGGTCATTCCGTTAAACTCCTTCATTTTACAGAAGACCAAAGGAAGGTTCAGGGAGAAGAGACTTGCTCAAGATTCAAAGTCCAGCCACAGATCCTGCTTTGGGAATATGGCCCCATGACAGGTTATATAGTGTGCTCTCACCCACAGTGGGAAGTTGACATCAAGAAATTCACCAGGCTGACCCTGTGTTGGTTACAGGACAGGAACACATAGGCCTTCTCTTAAGGTAGTTAGAGATCTTAAATGGCAATGTGCTAGCTGTGAGGGTCTAGAAAGTGGAGATATTGATGTGTATTTTTGATAGAAATCTACTATGCATTGAAATTTTGCTTTTTCTAATCCTCTCAATATTCATTGATCCTGATGCTTTATAGACCCCCAAAAAAGGTGGATCACAGAAAGGGAAGGTAATTAATATGTTAAAACTTCTTACAATAGGGGGTTGGGGCATAGCTTAGTGATAGAGCATGTACTTACATGTACCAAGCCCCAGCAGCACAGGGGGAAATTAAGATCTGTTTCCAAATTGAGATCCCAAGTCCAAAATATTATAGCAAAACAGAAAGTCTTTCTTTAACTTGAAGATAAATGAGACATCATCTAGAAACAATGTTCTTCTTTTTCATTTTTTGCCTCTTCAAAATATAGTTTATGATAAATTTAATATTAAAAAACAGTCTGCACAGACATTGAAAGGATGTAATTGAAAGAGAAAGGAAGGAGAAACGAAACAAGGAAGAAAAGTGGATAAGAGAGAAGAAGGGAGAAAGGGGAGAGAGAGAAAGGAGGGAGAGAGAAAAGGAAAGAAAGAAGCAGACAGAGAAAGAGAGAAGAGAGGGAGGTAGCGAGGGAGGGAAGAAAGGGCCAAGAACTAGGTGACAACTGATATATTAACTAGGCCAATAAATCCAGGGCTTCTGGAACTTTTTAAGAATTTATTTGAGAGTTCTTAATACAATACAAATTGTCCATTGGTCTCTCAAAGTTTTATTTGTTATGAAATTTTATATAAGAACTGATATCTATTTGAGCCAATCTTCTCACTTACAAAACAGAATTCCGGTCTTCCTCCTCATATCAGAGTTTTAGGATGAGACAAGGATTCACACTGAGCACTACTAACTCCAAGTATTAATGAGGCACTAAAAACTCTTGGCATAGATAGGGTTTTTTCTCCTGACTTTAACAAAATATCTTTGTTATCTTTCAATACCAAACACAGAGAAATGATTTCACACAGAAATCTACAGAGAGTCTACAATAGGGATACCAACATGAGATGGATACCAACTATGAGAGAGTCTACAATATGGATACCAACTTAAAATGTTATCATTCTTGAAAATATGATTTGAAAATGTGTGAGAATAAAAGCTGAAGAAACTACACATCCCACAGGAAATGTTAGCAGGTATAATTCCATGAACAGACTAGGGTTTGCAGTGAGGAAATAAAATTAGAAAGCAATGAACCATTAGGAAATATGTTAGCTTCAAATAACAGAAAACTTTCTAAAAATATCTTTTAAAGAATTTATGTTCACTCTTATAGAAAAAGAAGTCTAGAGATCAGCCCCTGCTCATTCTGGAGGCATAGCTCTCTTAATCAGCTATCACTATAACAAAATAACTGAGGCCGGTAACTTATAAGGGGGCATGGTTTATTTTGGCTCACAGTTATGGAGGTTACAGGCCAAGATCAAGCAATCTTGATCTTGGGGCTTGACTTTGGGCTTCCGGTGAAGACAGCACATCATGGTGGCAGTGTAAAGTAGACAAATCACTCACCTCATGAGCCAGGAAGCTGAAAGAGGAAGAGGAAGAGACCATGGTCCCACAATCCTTTTCAAGGGAAAACTCCCAAAGACCTCTCATTAGACTCCATCTCTTAGAGTTTCCACTATCCCCAATAATGCCACCCTGAGACCAAGCCTTCAACACATGGGCCTTTGTGGGAACCTACCCATACTCAGGCCATAGCAATAGCCCAGTGAAACCAAAGCACTCATGATTAAATTTTTGGTCCTTTCTTATGTATTTATTTATTTACTTATTTATTTATTTGGTTGTCACAACTTTAGAACCTGGTATGCAAGAAAGAAAAAAAAAAGAAAAAATGAGAGAAGAAGAAAGAAAGAAAGAAAACAAGAAAGAAAGAAAGAAAGAAAAAGAGTAACAGTTATATCTCCTTCTTGTGTGTATATGAGAAATCACAAAAGCCCTCCCAAATTCCCCCAAACTTCCACATATTGGTCATTAGCCCAAACTGCCCATCAAGCATCTGTAGGTACAGGTGAGGTTGGAAAAGTTAGCATTAGCAGAGGCAGGCAAGAAAAGAAGGAACTGGGGATGGGTGTCCAAGTAGCCCACAGCAAATTTTGCTACAATTAATGTTCAAGATCTGCCCAAACTACATTTTCATTTATGTGAGGGTTGCCATTTTTTAGGATTTTTTTTTTCAGTACTAGGAATTAAACCCAGAGGTGCTTTCCATCTCCACCACCCAAAACCAAACTAAACTAAACTAGATCATATGCAACAAGTCACCTGGAGAGCTGGATCAGTGTTGTTATTACCAGGAAATGTATGATCTCAGGAAACATCACATTTACTTGAAGAAACAAAATTGATAATCAAATATTAAATGGCTTAGTAATAGCAATAAATGCCTTGGAATTCAGAACTAAGGAAAACGTTTGGGCCATGAATACTGTTATTAAATAACTTATTTCCAATATCACATAAGGAGTATATTCTCCTAGAAAATTAGGGACAAAAGAAACAAAAAGAAATGTTTTAGTGGCATTAAATCAAAATCCGGGCTGGGATTGTAGCTCAGTGGTAGAGCACTTGCCTCGCATGCGTGAGGCCCTGGGTTCAATCCTCAGCACCACATACAAAGCAATAAAATAAAGACATCGTGTCCATCCACAACTAAAAAAATATTAAAAAAAAAATCAAAATCCACACCTACATAATCCATGAAGTATGGTTTATGCCAGATATAAAGTCCCATGATTTCCTAAAAGAAGAAAGAATGTATTCACAAATAATAGATATTTAAAAAGTTGATAGAGCTATATAATGAAATATTATGTATCTGTTAATAAAAATGGGGAAGATATTTATGTCTTGCCTTGAAAAGATAGAATACATTTTCAATTTTTAAAAAACTAAGTTTAAGATCAAACTGATTTTGATTGTTTATTAAGCATGTTTTCCTCTGAGGTTTGGAATTATCTGAAATACTTTACACTTGCCTTCACTATCATGTTTTTGGGTTTTTTTTGCCATTTAGTAACAAAAAAAAATGTTCTAAGAAAGACAAAAGGAGGGGCTGGGGCTGTAGCTCAGCGGTAGAGCGCTTGCCTCGCATGCGTGAAGCCCTGGGTTCGATCCTCAGCACCACATACAAAGCAATAAAATAAAGACATTGTGTCCATCTACGGCTAAAAATAAAAAAAAAAAAAAAAAAAAAAAAAGAAAGACAAAAGGAGCATATGTAAGGAGATGAAGGAGAACAGTAGACTTCTCAAACCCCAAAATAGAACAAAGGGTGTTTTCTTATCAAATGAGCAATGGGGCTGAGAATATCTGTTTCCAATATGAAATGAATAGGGGTGTGGTAGCCTTTGGCCAGAGCACTGTCAGGAGGAGATAGGACATCTGCTTCTCGACATACTGTTGATTTTGGGGGAACCACAAGTATCTCACTCACAGCATTCTTTCCATCAAAGTGTTAAGCATGACTCAGTAACATACTGTGGGCACCATTTGAATGATGGTGTCAAAGGACAAAGAAAATACCTGCATTGTGGACTGTGTAGAAACCTATACTTAACTATTGACATTCATTCATTCATTCATTCATGTGTTCAATGAACACTTACTGATGTGTAGACAGCCAGGACGCCTGGGGACTGGATGACAATCTGGCCTCTCCTAGACTTGTGAGCTCCTACTTATTTATTTATTTTTATTTATTTATTTTTGGCACCAGGGATTAAACTCAGGGGTACTCAACCACTGAGCTACATCCCCAGCCCTATTTTGCGTTTTATGTAGAGACCAAGTTGCTTAGCGCCTCGCCATTGCTGAGGCTGGCTTTGAACTCGCAATTCTCCTTTCTCAGCCTCCCAAAGTGCTGGGATTACAGGAGTGAGCCACGGCGCCCAGTTTATTTACTTATTTATTTTTGGTACTGGGGATTGAACCCAGGGGCACTTCACCACTGAGCCACATCCCCAGCCCTCTTTTATATTTTTTTTAAATATTTTTTTAGTTATACATGGACAAAGTGTCTTTATTTTGTTTATTTGTTTTTATGTGGTGCTGAGGATCGAACTCAGTGCCTCACACGTGTGAGGCAAGCGCTCTGCCACTGAGCCACAGCCTCAGCCCCCCGTCTTTTATGTTTTGTTTAGAGACAGGGTCTTGCTAAGTTGCTTAGGGCCTCACTAAATTTCTGAGACTAGCTTTGAACTTACTATTCTACCTCAGCCTCCAAAACCACTAAGATTATAGGCATGTGCCACTGTGCCTAGCTGGCTCCTCTTCTTGACATCATCACAGTGATTACAGCAATAGTGATGGCTGAAGTGATCCATAGGTATTTCCTATAAATGAGTACAAAGGAAGAAATCGTCTTGAACTGCAAGCAAGTCTTCTGATTGTGATATTTCAAGTATTTGTTTAAATAGTCCCATGATTAAAGGAGATAAAATGTAGCAAAATGAGAACATGCGTTTGATCATGTTCTAAAATCAGACAACTGTGGAGGCAGAATTACACAGAGGGGCTCCTCAGCCATTGCTAACATTTGTAAATTAGTATTGGCCAGGAACATGCATTATTATTTAATTTTCACACCAGCCTTGAGAGGTAGGTTTCATATCTCATATATAAAGTGTGAAGAATATTGACACTCCAAAAAGTGAAGCAGCTCACCCAAGGCAGTACAGCTTCCAAGTGGCCTTTTTACTAGGATTTAAATACTTACATCTTGCCTCTTTAAAGTCTGTCAATACATATTTTAAGTACTGAAAATGCAATAAAAAGAAAAGCAGGTTTTTGGCATCTGGAAACTGGCAAATATAGTATGCCTTGGTGTTGGTATGACTATCCCTATTCTCCTGGGTCTCAGGATACCAGCACCAGCCAAGAGGCCACCCCATGACCCTTGGTGAAGTGGGGCAAGAAACAAAGTCACTCTGTAAGCCTGGCTAAGCACAGACAAAAACAAGAGCATCACACAAACCACAAAAATACCAGACCCTGTTCTGGAAAACATAAGTAACTGCTGCTTCCATTTAAAATTTGGAAAAATTTGCATCATTTCTCCCACCTCGTCAATAGCATTTGTGAAGATACTCCAAAAATTATATCTACCTATTGGCAGCATCCAATCCAGAAGATTCCTTAAATCCTCCTCCAAATCACCTGACATGAGCCTGAATCCTACAATAGGTCCTTTTAAACACCCTCTTGCAGAGATGCGCTGTGGAACCCTCAAGTAAAGTCTCCTTTTTGCTGCAGAGAGCACTGAACTCCATTTGTTTACCCCAAGGCATGTTCTTAGTGGTGTTTGGCTGCAGGGAATTGATAGAAATGGAGGCTCCCCCAGATTCAGCTGAAGCGCTCACTGCCTGTGACTTGGACCCCTGAACTCTGTAACTCTCCATCAGTGATATGACTGGTTAAGCCACCCGTGTCTGGCTGGGAGGTGAGGGCCTATGGAATCAAGCCCTGATAATTCCTTGAAGCCCTTCAGCATTGGGCTTGTTTGGCTTTACTTGGAATAAGGTCCCTTGGTATTTTTATGGTATATAACCAGGTTTTTATTGTTTTTTGGTGAAGCGATATAAAATGCCCTCTGCCTTCAAGGAGTTTCAGATCTAATTGGATATTGATCTACACTACACATTTTGACATTTCCACTGTGAGTAGTGTATTAAAACAGGAATAAATCTGGCTGAAATTTTACTTATTAACATTGGCATTTTAGAAATATCCAGCACTCACACAGCATTTACAGATCCAGGTGCTGTGCTGAGCACTCCACCTTAGTCATCTTCTTTAGTCCCCACTTCAATCTCACGAGGCAGGAATTATGATTGCTCCATTTTACAGATGGCACAAATGAGGCCTGAGACTTTTTTTTTTAATTCTCTGACAACGCATTTCCAAAAATATCAAAGAACTAACATGGTAGAGCTGGGATTTGAAAGCAGACAAAATGTTTAAACCCAACACTTCCTAGTACATACTTCATACTACATATTCATTTTTATAATAACATTTCTCTGGAAAGCACTTTTCTATAACCTAGGTTTGGTCATACTATGGGTCAAATCATGTCTCTCCACTTTGGAAGTGCTGTGTAGTTTAAGTTTTTACAACAGAAAACAAAATTTATAAAGCAAGTATTAAGCATCACTCCTTCCAAAACACTTCTATTAGTATTTTCTGAATGCCTTTGAGCTTCAGATTACAGCCTCAAACTCTAGTACTCCAGTAAGATCTTTATGGGCCCCGTTTTCTGAGGTAGATAAGAAACCTGGCTGTTATCATCGCCACTACCAGCCTCTATCATGGCCAGACACTCCGAGAATTTGCTCTTCCTGTTTTAGCATCTCCCCCAGGAAAACACAGATGAAATGTCACCTAACCTTGTGACTATAAATCCCATGCAAATATTCTTCTGCACCTCAAGCTTAAAAGAGTTAGTGTGAAAGTCTAACTATTTTGACTCTAACTTTGAGCTCATTTGGATGGCCGAGGTACATTTGTGACCATGTGGCAAAAAGATCCACTTCCTTCCTGCCTTATGCTAGAGGGCAGAGAGATGACTGTGCTTCCACACACAGAAGATGTTAGCATGAGTGTACTCATGAGTCAGGATTTGGGTGTGGAAGGGCTACAGTCTATAGTCCACAGGAGACCACCTTTGGGACAAAGCAACACACTAACATAGAAGAAGAAGGTATAGACAAAAAAGAGAAAGCAGAAAGGGAATAACTTAGCAAATGTAATTTAAAAGGTAAAATGTCTTTTTGACATACAAGCAGACTACTGTGTGACATCCACTCTGAATTAATATAAAACTGCATTTAGAGCCCCCTCCTCTCATAAATCTGTCTGACACCTTTCCACACTCTTAAGTTCCTCCATGATTTCTGTGCTCCTCTTATCTGCTGAAGATAGGTGAAGCCTGAGGGGCTGGAGTGAAAGGAATTCTTGGGGGCAGGTAGAAGGGTGTGTTCTTTTTCCTAGAGCAGAGGAAAGCAAGAGGGTTGACCAGAGGAAGTTGAGAAGTGGGTGGAAGTCTGGAAGCTTCTGCAACAGCACAGGCTATGGTGACAAGATGAACCTGAGAAAGGGACAAGGAAAGGAAGAGGATGCTGACACAAAGACAGCATCGAAGTGAGTGTTAATGACTGGGCATAGAAAGAGAGGAAAGGCAACATTAAACTAAGTGGCTAGGCTTGAGCTTCTTTGGAGAGATAAGCTGAGGGACATGTGGGCAGGATGTCCCTATTGAAATCAAAAGAGAAGTGTCAAGGAAAGCCAGCTTTGTAATTAAGGTAAACTCAGTGAATTTGGATGTCTACAGCTAGCTGAGCCCAGGATGTCAGGTAGAACTGAAAACCCAGAGGCAGATGCTGGGTGTGTGTTGAGTAAAACACTGTACAGAGTGATACAGTGTTGGGAGAAGATGTATAGAGAAACCCAATTTTCAAAAATATTCTATTCCTGGCATTTCCCCAATCTGTTCTTGGCCAACTACCTGAACAATGAAGTCTAAGATCTCCATTTGGAATATTCTTTCCATTTTTCTTCTCACTCACTGAACTGCTCCAAGGTTCATTTAAAAAGCTAACTCTTAAATGTCCAACATCTCTAGCAATTAGAGAAATGCAAATCAAAACTAAACTGAGATTCCATCTCACTCCAGTAGAATGGCAATTATCAGGAATACAAGCAACAAAAAAATGTTGGTGAGGATGTGGGGGAAAAGGTACACTCATATATTGCTGGGGGAACTGCAAATTGGTGCAACAACCATGGAAAGCAGTATGGAGATTCCTCAGAAAACTTGGAATGGAAGCACCGCTTGACCCAGCTATCCCACTCCTTGTTCTATACCCAAAGGACTTAAAATCAGCATATTACAGTAATGCAGCCACATCAATGTTTATAGCAGCTCAATTCACAATAGTTAAACTATGGAACCAACGTAGGAGCCCTTCAACAGATGAATGGATGAAGAAACTGTAGTATATACATAATGGAATGTTAGCTTTAAAGAAGAATGAATGATGGCATTTGTCGATAAATGAATGGAGCTGGAGAATATCGTGCTAAGCGAAATAAGCCAATTCCAAAAAACCAAAAGCCGAATGTTTTTCTCTGATAGGTGAATGCTAATTCACAATAAGGGTGGGGTGGCTAGGGAAGAATAGAGATACTTTGGGTTAGACAGAGAGGAGTGAAGGGTGGGAAGGAGATATAAGGGCAGGAAGGATAGAAGAATGAATCGGATATCATTACCTGATATGCACATATGATTACATGACTTGTGTACCTCTACACCTTGTACAACCAGAAGAATGAGAGGTTCTACTCCATTTATATATGATGTGTCAAAATGCATTCCATTGTCATTAGAACAAATTTTAAAAAGGGAAAAAAAGCCAACTCTTCTGTGAAGATGAATGTACTCTTCATTCTTTCCTCTTCACTTTCTCCGATGTTGCTTTTGCCTCTCTTTAGTTCTATTTAGCTTTGAGTGGTACTTAATTAATTCACGGAGGGGAATGAGAAGAGGCAGGATGAGAACAGGAAGCACATGAATGCCAGATCAAATGTATGAGAATAAAATCCACTGACATTTAAATCTGTTCTCACATGCATTATCTCCTCTGATTCCAACAACCCTGCAGGGTAGGTAGCACACGTTTTCCTCATTAGTCTCATTTATAAATAAGAAAATTGATCCAGGCGCAGTGGCGCACACCTGTAATCCCTGCACTTAGGGAGGCTGAGACAAGAGAATCGCGAGTTCAAAGCCAGCCTCAGCAACGGCGAGGCGCTAAGCAATTCAGTGAGACCCTGTCTCTACATAAAACTCAAAATAGGGCTGGGGATGTGGCTCAGTGGTCGAGTGCCCCTGAGTTCAATACCTGGTACAAAAAAATCCCAAAAAAACTGAAGCTCAGTTTCAGACTGTTAAAAGTCTATAACTAGAAATAAGAGTTGACCTATGTATTCATTTTCATGTTTATTCATTCATTCATTCCATGAGTATTAATTGAGCTACCAGGTACTGTCACAGGTATTGTGACAGGAGCCAACAATGGCAATGGATTATACAAAGCTCTATTCTAGTGGGAGAGAGGGAAATAAGGGTTTAATATCATGTTATGAAGCACGATTGCTACAAAAAATATTCTGTAGAGTAGGATACAGAGAGAATGGAATAAAAGGGATTTGGTTCTCTATATCCTGGGATCCATCCTTGGCACCTGTAGGAGCACTCTCCAATACCTTCAACCTCTCCTTCCCATCTTTCCCCATTCTATGCTAATAGGCTGTGCTCTTAACAGAGAGCACCCCTTTGTTTGTAACCTTTGGACCTGATTGGTCTAGGAGTGTATCTAAGCTTCTGTACTTTCTGGAACAAACGGTGTTCCTGCTTCTTGCTCTGCTGTTTCTGTGTCTCACACCAGCAGAGCAGATTTTTGCCTACACCCCTGGGATCTGGGTGCAGTGGCCCCGTGGATCGCCACCGTCCAGAGAGACCCCATATCGTCTTCCTCCCCGGAGACCCCTTTCCCTCAACTCTCTGGATCCCAACTCGTTGCGAACCCCGTAAAGCAATAGACACCATGCTGCAAACTCATTGAAGGAAGCTGGTGGCTATAAAGTGTTGTGCAGCTGTCTCCTGGAGATACTCCCTCAGTCTTGGACCATGACATTGGAGCACCAGAATGCATCCAGCATGAGGTGCCTGGATCTGCAAATCCCAATCCCAGGCTCTGCAAAGCTCCCCACAAACTCATCACAAAACTGGACTGCCTTACCTAGCTTCACATGTAGACTATAAATTCCAAAGAAGCAAGAGTCACTGGCACAAGTTTATAATATGTGTGTGCAGATCAATCAATTGATTGACAAAATAAAATTAATTAAAATACTGGAAAATTGCTCCCTTAATTCAATATTTATGAAGATTACAATCAATTATATGGAGATATTTCCAAGACTATGTATGTATGGGGATTGTCCAAAATAAGCCTACCATATCCATCATTCCCTAAAGCCAAGAAGCTCCCTTTCTATGCAAACCCTATTGGGTAGCCCAGGGCCAAATATGTTCCACTAGGAAACCAGATCCATGTAGCTTAGAATAAGTAAGACAGCTGCATTGATTTGTAACATTTTTTCCAAGATGAACTGCTATGGTTTGGACCTTATGTGCCCTCCGATGGCCTATGTATTAAAGCCTTAGACCCCAGCTTGGTGCTATCAGGAAGTGAAGAAAACATGAAGTGGGGCCAATTGGGAAGTGTTCTAGTCATTGGGGGTGTTCCTTTGAGGGTAACAGTGGAACCCTAGTCCCTTCTTCTTTCTCTTTTTGCTTGCTAGACATGAAATGAGCAGTTATTTGCTCTGTCATGTACTCCTCATCATGATGTGCTGTCTCTCCACAGGCCCAAAAGGAACAGGTCATGGATTAAAACTTTGGTCATGGATTAAAACTTTCAAAACCATGATCCAAAATAAACTTTTTCTCTTTAAGAGTTGATTATCTCAACCAGGCATGGTGGCTCACACCTGTAATCTCAGCACTTTGGGAGGCTGAGACAGAAGAATCGCGAGTTCAAAGCCAGCCTCAGCAACAGCAAGGTGCTAAGCAACTCAGTGAGACCCTGTCTCTACATAAAACACAAAAGAGAGCTGGGAATGTGACTCAGTGGTCGAATGCCCCTGAATTCAGTCCCCAGTACCAAAAGAAAAAAGGTGGTTTATCTCAAGTGTTTCTTATAGTAACGGAATCTGATTAACACATGGGCCTGGTTATATTGTAGGGGTTATAGGGTAGTAGAAAGAGGTGTGAACAAGAGGCCAGCAAAACAGAAAACAAGAATTAGCCCAAATTTTCAAAACCAAACTAAGGTACTTCTGAGTAATGTTTGCCAAGGTAAAGGACAAAGACAAAATCAGGTCAACTATTTCAGGTTTCCTGTTCAATTTCCACAAACACTTGGGTTGTACATTTATTTCTTAAAAATTTTATTTACAGCACCATTGAACATCTTTCACCTTCAAAAGGTATGCAGACATATATACATTGTTGAGGGAGTCACATGCACTTAGTAATGAGTTATTTAAACTCTATATCTTAAAGTTTTAACAATCCCCCAAATGTGATGATTACACTCCGGCAAAATTGCCTATGTAGATAGAAGGAGGACTTTAAGCAACAAAGCTCCACGATATTGTAACATAACCTCAAACCTCAAAGAAGTCATTCTCCCTCGTAAATCAACCTTTCTGGATTATTCTCATTAGAATTCAGAGCAAGTTCAGTGTCGCTGGCCTGGCTTTGTACTAAGAGGTGATAGTTGATCATTTAGCAAGCATTCAAGAAAGTTCCATGTAAACAAAATATTCCAGAATAAAACACCTGGTAAAGGAAGTCCCAGAAAATAACACATCTACATTAGCTAAACTTCAAGTTCATAAGAACATCTGGATTACAATGAGGCTTATGGTCTGAAGCAAGTTCTGTTTGAGAAACTAGTTTCCTGATTCAATAACTTCATTCCTACCTGTGACCACTAGGGTGTAAATCCACTCAGAAGTGCAAAGAGGTGACAGTTGATCAGATTAAAGGTAGAGCTATAGGACAGGCATTCAGCTGGAGGTCATTTATCTAAACAGAAAAACCCAAATCAAGAAATGTATCCCCATTTTTCCTAAACTAGTCTTATTTGCAGTCTTGAACTACAAGAGTATGAAAACACATTTAAAAGCAAGATATTTCCAAATTCAGTTAATATATGTTGCCCCCTCAGAGAAAATAGATAGGATTTGGCAAGAGATTAAGCTAGTTGTAAAGGATGAAGAATATTTTAATGTCTAAACTTGTCATGAGCACTAAGATGAGCTCCTTACCAAAAACTAATAACAAGAAACATCAAGTTTAAAATAGAGAATTTTAAATAGGAAGAATTTAAAACCTTAACCCCAAGAATCGATTGTGCTGATATTACCCAGTCTCATTTATAGTGTGCTCATCAAATTGAAGCTACCCAAGAGCTGAAGAAATCATTACAGAACAGAGACCAAACGCTTTTCTTTTCATTTCATTCATTGTCCTAATGATGGATTGTCATAATAGGATTTTTAAGAGATTTTTTTAATTATATTTTTTTCTTTAAATGCCCCAAATTCCTATGTAGAGATAGCCATACATTTTTATAAATAGTTTCATTTTACCCTTTTAAACATTGTTTGAATGAAGGGGTAACTCGGTGGCATAGCACATGCTTAGCTTGTGCAAAATTCTGGGTTTGATCCCTAGCACAACAAAAAAGTATTGTTTATAAAGAGTGAATCCTAAAAAACTGATAATGTTATAAGTACTATTGGGCTCTGGAGGGACTTCATCCACAACGGCCCTAAGACCCTTAGTATAAGCCAGTGATTCCAAACTAGGGATAAAATTTTTCCCCAGGTGTCGTGTGGCAATGTCACAGACATTTCTGGCTGTCACCACTTGGGGAGATGCTACTGGCATCAATAAATAGAAGCCAGAGGTATTGCTAAACATCCTACAATACATAGAACATCCCCACACATCAGGAATTATCCAGTTGAAAATATCAATAATGTCAAGGTTGAAAAACCTGCTTTAAACATAGCAAAAGCTCTTCCTCTGTCACAGAGAAGCTGCCTTCTACTCCAACGTCTACCTCAGTGATTTTCCTTACATTCAAAATACTCATTCCTATTGAGTTTTGAGTTCCAAATTTAGTTCCACTAGAGTTTCAACAAAGTGACCAAAAAAAAAAAAAAAGAAAAGAAAGAAAGAAAAAAGAAAGTAATTGTGATGAAATTTTAAATTTTTCCTCCAATAATACCTCCCTATTTTACTGACATTTTATCAAAGAGTTAGAAAGATAACATTTTTTTCTGTCAACAATAGAAACTGGTAGTCTTGTAAGTATTCATAATGGCCAAATAGAATGAAAAAAATTCTCTATATTTCAAAAACAAAGTTGGAAGTTGGAAAATTAAGCAGTTTTAGCACTTTCTACAGCGAATGCTGCAACAATGAGGAAAGGACTCACTCTATAGAAAGAGAAGGGCAGGAGAGCTATGGAAAGTGCTAGAAGGATAAAGATAAATAGCCAGACTAGCATGCAGGACAACTGGTCCTGACCTGACACACAAAGGATGCCACAAACTTTATAAACAAACCTTTTTCAGAGCCAGGGTTTTAGCTCAGTGGCAGAACCCTTGCCTACCATGTGCAGGCCTTCAGTTTGATACTCAGCACCAAAGCAAAAAAAGTAAAAAATAAGCACTTTAAAAAAAGGAGAGAATTTTCTGGAATGAACATAAGCATACAAGAACACAAACTGAATGGCAGTATCTCTCTAATCTCAAAAACTATTGTTTTAAATCTACTGTTCGTCAGATGTTGCCATCACCAAACAGAACTGATTCAGAGGGAAAAAGAAAACTCTTGCATTTCCTTGGGAGAATTAAAAGACAGGACAACTAAAGGGAGAGTCGAACACAAATGAAAGTACCAGACAGCAGGTGACAAACACAACTCACCTAACCCGATTTTTAAAAATTGCACTTATCCAGCTTATTTGGGTATTATTAAACGCACTTAGCCAAATCTTTAAAAGGCATTATTTTCCACTGGCCTTCATCCATAATTTGGAATGTTTATAAGTGTCAGTCAAGATTGTTTCCTAAGATGTTGGTTTAATTATGTTGGAATTAAGTGCTTTTTCCTTTCCAGAAAAATACTTTACAGATTCATTAGTTAGAGATTAATCATTGTTTAGAAACAAACTGAAATGCATTCCTTTAGCCAGCTGCACAAAAACTGCAAAATTACAATTTTTCCCTTTTTATAAAGAGAGAATGGCCTGGAATCAACTTAGACTTTCAAACTTGGAAGTAAGAGACAAATTTCTTCTTTGGCTCCAGCTAAGACATCTCAAGCAATATTTAGGTAGAAGAATTTGGCTCACATCTCACTATAGTGAGTTTCTTAGAGAATCCTCTGATTTATGTGAGTACTGTCTCACTTTTGATACTAAAAATACAAATGGTGTCTTACTATTTACCCCTCCCTTTTTTTTGGCTTATAAATGTATATATCCTAACCCAATAAACTTCTAGAGATAAACACATTTTTAGGAACTTTTCTATTTCCTGTTGATAGCCAATTTAAACTTAGATAATAAACTTGCAAAGAATAAAGAATTTTTTTTTTTTTTTTGGTACCGAGGACTGAACTCAGGGATACTCAACCACTGAGCCACATCCTCAACCCTATTTTGTGTTTTATTTAGAGACAAGGTCTTACCGAATTGCTTAGCACCTTGCCTTTGCTGAGGTTGGCTTTGAACTCGTGATTCTCCTGTCTCAGCCTCCCAGAGTGCTGGGATTACAAGCGTGCGCCACTGCGCCCAGCTAAGAATAAAGAATTTTATATTTTACATCCTGATCATAGATGTTTACTTATCGGCCTTGAAATTTAGGACTGAGACCCCCAAAAAATTACTTTTTTGAGTAAAGGTCTCACTGTGTTGCCCACCATGGTTTCAAACTCCCCTCGGCCCAAGTGATCCTCCTATCTCAGCCTCCCGAGTATATGGGACTACACGTATATACCACCTTCCTGACAAAGACAAATTTTCTTAAATGATGTTTGTGATAAAAAAAAATGAGGATATTGTTATGATCCCAGCACTTCTGATAAAGCCTGTGCAGATTCCAAACAAGACTCAAAGCTTATAGCCTAGAAAAGGATGGTTTTCAGTCTCACAACCCATCAAAGAAGATACTGGTTCTCTAAGAGATCTCCCATTTTCTCACACCTAGGAGTCTGTCTGATGTAAATACTGATGCCTAAACAATCTGTTAAATACACAAAGATACTTCACTACTAATGTAGTTCAGTTATGTGTCTAAATTAGATTATAATAAATTTATTTGAACTTGGTAATATGGGTCAGAGATATAAAAGAAAAGGCTAAGCTCTTCAAAACACAATAAAAGTAGTATTTAAATTAATTCTCGTTTCTCACTAAGATATCAGCTTTTCCATCAAGTAGCTAGATGGCAACTATAATAAATACTTTAAAACATGTCTAATTAAAGGAATGACAGTATAGCTTATTTATTTGGCAGAAATAAGCACTCAATATCTTGCATTCTCCTGTCTCAGGAATACTCATTTTCCCCTGGTGAATGCTGCACAGATCAATGTGATCATATATAAAGAGACTCTGAGGAAATTTGCACAAGTAAGTAAATCATCATTAAAGCAATACATAATGATCCCAACTAGAGACTCTAAAAGATTGTAAATAAGTACTTACAGAAATAGAAATATTCCCCCACTTACAAGTGAAAAGAATGTATTTAAACATTGAAACACACAATAACTACAGTTCAGTTCCCAGAAGAAAGTAAACATTAGTTTTCTCTAGCCTAACAAACTGAGAAGATTGTCAAAAAGCCACATTTTTCTCCTTACCTATTAGACTCCACCTCTTCTAATGCTCTGAGAACATTTTCTACCTTAACAAGTGTTCATTTTATATTTTTCCAAATTGAATCAAAGAAAAGATACTTCCGCTGTGCCAGAAATATCTAGTTTTCCGCTTTTATGATCTTCATGGGTGTGTGGGGGGGGACATAGTTATTATGGCACATCAGTCTTTTATACATACTTAGGCTATGAGCTCACCTGAGAGTCAGCTAAAAGTTCTGATCAGTTTGAAAACAAGGGCTGGAGATCTCTAGTTCAGTGGTACAGCACTTGCCTAGCATGTTCAAGGGCCTGGGCCCTATTACCAGCACCACACACACATACACAAAAGCAAGAACTACTTTGAACCCTGTGTCTACAGTCACTGAGTCCCAGCCCTTCAATGTCCCTGACATATACTCTAGTGCAGTTTGCTTCAGAAAATGCATGTTTAACATGAAATTGTTGAAGAGCAGCATACGTTATCCAGGGTGATAGAAAGTGGTCATCAGTGACATGAAAATCAACAGATATGTTTCACTAAAATCCCAAACAACCAACCCCCACTTAACACAAAGAGCACACACTGCAAGCTTGGTCAGAGCCCACAAACCACAAAGCTCTTCCCACAGGCCAGGTTGGCAATTCCAAAGTGCCTTGTCTAAATAGTCTGATTTTATGTGGGTATCAGGTTAAAAATGTGTACTGTTTTCATAATGTTGGTCCTCCTGAGTTTTGTTAAGAGCTTGTCTGTGGTCACTCAGGCAGCCATCCAGAGACACTTCAATGGCCACTTCCGGTGTATCTCTTCTGCTATGGTATGTCTCTAGAGGAGGACCACCATTGTGCTCAGCACAGCCATTGACATGGGCCAGAGGCACTGACCCAGGTGGGCAGCACAGCTTGTTAGAACAGCTGTTGGAAACACAGGGGTGGCTGCAGAGCAATAGTAAGTCCTTTTGCTCTGGGGATTCCTTCAAGTCCACGTTTTCAAATTGGATGGTCACATTGTGGATTCCCGCATTGTGGAAGATTTCTCGAATTTTTGTGCTGGCCTCCTGATATCCCCTGTCCTGCTGATACTTGATATGCAAGGTGGCAATGATTTTTCCACTTATAAGTTCCCAGATGTGCACTTCATGCAAACTGCTGATTCCAGGCACAGTAGAGAGTTCACTCACTAGAAGAGAGAAGAGCAAACAAAAGTCCTGGTGAGTGCTCTAACTGAAACACAGAATTATGAACAGGGCTGAAGTTCCAAAAGCATGCTTGCCAAAATGGCAGTGCATCTGCTGAGATTAACAGGAAAAATACCTGTTCCTCTAGGAGTACATTTTTCCATAAGCTTCTTTTTCCTCTCTGAATTCTTATACCACACATTGCTAGGCCATGAAAATTAATTCAAGAAAATAAGTTTAACATTATCTCACTGTTTGAGTTTTCTTAAATACTACTTCAGGGAGAAAGAATCTGAGTATTACAATGCTTTCAGCTGTAATTGATTGTTATTATACCAGATCCTTGCTGTTGTGCAGGTCAGATATGGGACAAAGGAGTTTTTTCTAATTTTATCCAGTCTTTAAATGGGTCTATGTCTGAGGACTACAACTTTCACAAGTGTTTCATCAACATGTACCACCCCCACACTGGCACCCTTATTCCCTTCTCTGACTGCAGCATTCCCAATATTTTTATTTGAAACTTTGTCCTTAATTGACTTTGTTTTTAATTCACAGCTTAATCCTATCAGAGACATGAGGTCTTTCTGGAATCTTCAATGGGAAACTGGTGGGGTATTTGGAAGGAAAACTGTGGAACTCTGAGGATTTCCCTAAGTCTACAGGACCTGAAGGTTTCCTTAGTCTCAAATTAGCCTATATTCTGTCTCCAGCCATTCTTCAAAATTATATATACCAGTTGACAGCTCTAGCAGTACATTGTTGGGTCCAAGAAATGTAATTTGATTTTCAGACATTTTTGTTACTGTAAGAATAAGATTGATGACTTTTGATTACTTAACATATCAGAGATGAAACATGAAGTCAGTTGCTTAATTTTAAAACAATGTTTAAAACTTGTTTAATTTTATTCATTCTTTCCATTTCTGTATTCTTTTTTTCATCTCTGATTTTTTTTTCCATTTTATCATCCATTTGGAAAATGCTTTTGTTGAATACATAAAATCAATGTGATTAATTCTATTTCATGCTTTTAATCTTATTCCTACATCTTCTGTATACTGTTTTTAATTTCTTTATATAGAATAATTTATATAATTTTTATATATTGAGTAGTTTTATATATTGAATATTTTATAGTTTATCAGGCCTACACTGTATTGTTTCTATTCATTCTTTCTTAAACAATATGCATAGATTCTATTGGATAATTAAAAATAAATAAATTTAATTTAATTTTAAAAAAAAAGGAAAAGAAGTTTAACAACAGGAAAAAATATGTCAGCCAGGCACATTGGTGCACACTTGTAGTCCCAACAACTCAGAAAGCTGAGGCAGGAGGACCACAAGTTCAAGGCCAGTCTCAGCAATTTAGCAAGACCCCGTCTCAAAGTAAAAAGAGTTAGGGATGAAGCTCAGTGGTAAAGCATCATTGGGTTCAATCTCCAGTACCAGGGGGGGAAAAAAAGTCCAGAGCTGTTGAGTACACAAGGGCATGGATACCCTAATGGGCTTTCCATGAGAGCATAAAGTGGAACTTCTTTTTTCAAAAGTATAATTTAGCAATATGAATCAAAAACATTTACCAGCAATTCTAGTTCTAAGAAATTTAACTCCAAGGAAATAACCAAATATTTATATATGTACAAGAATGGTACAAGCATTGGACAATGCTTTTTGTATTAATGAAAAAACAGGAAATAGTTAACCCAATTATACTATAGAAGATTATATATCTTTTAAAAGCAATTGCATATCTTAAGCATATAAAAAATGTGCATAGGTATTTTTAAGTAAAAAAGCAAACAACTAAACTACATACATGGCATGATGTTTTAAAGAAGTTTTTATACAAGGTACATAGAAGAAAATACTAAGTAACAGTTTCTATGATTAAATTATAAGGGATCTCTTTACATTTTTTCCGCTTTTCTGTATTTTTCATACTTTTTAAAATTAATGTGTATTTAGAGAGATGATATGGAACAGTGCTTATGAACAAAGACTCTGGAACCATCTAGAGTTAGAATCCCAGTGTAGTCTCTAACAACCTGCATGACCTTAGGCAACTGACCTAGCCCCTCTGTGCCTCAGTTTCCTGGTATGTAAATTAGGAATAATAATAATGGTACCTCACAGGATTATTTTAAGGATTGAAATGAATCAATGTAAGCCCTTAGAATAGCATGTAATAGGTTTACAAGTGTTGCTGTTGTTATTACTATCTTTTAAAAATATGATTTAAAATACATAAATGACCTTACTTAAAGGCATAGTGAGTATACTATTACAGACTTTCATATATATTGTTTTCTCAACTGGGAAACAAGCTAGATCCTAGGAAGGCAAAAGCGTGAATGCCTGCTCATCTGTGTCTCCTTCCCACTCCCACCACTTCCTCTGCTTGTAGCATTGGGCAAATAGTAGATGCTTTGATTCATATTTTAAAGCAGCCAAGGAATTAACCATACTTTACTGGCTTTTAGAGACAATGCTGCCAGAGAAGAGGCCAAAAAAGACAAAAAGAACTTCCAGGAAAAAAAGTGTAGGAGGAGCCACAGTTGTTGGCAGTGGCTCCACAGATTGGCACTGATGCATGCTCGGTGAACACAACACTGCCAGGGCCACAGCCTTCAAAGAACAGCCAGGGGCTGAGGCTGTAGCTCAGTGGCAGAGTGCTTGCCTCGCATGCGTGAGTCACTAGGTTCAATCCTCAGCACCACATATAAATAAATAAATAAATAAAGATATTATGTCCATCTACAACTAAAAAATATATATATTTTTTAAAAAAAAGAACAGCCAGCTGCAGCTGGGGGTGTAGCCCAGTGGTAGAGCATGTGCTTAGGATATGCAAGGCTCCATGATCAAGCCCTAGCATAAAAAGGAAGTCTGGAGACAGCTCAGTGACAGAGCACATGCCTAGGATGCACAAGGTCCTGGGTTCAATCTCTAGCACTCAAAACAAATTAAAAAACAAAAAAAGCACACTGCAAATCACTCCTCTATCAAAGGACAGTCTAACCACGGTCATCCAATGTATTATGATTCATTTAATTGAATTTCAGGTATATTTCATGAAATAGAGCCTTCCAGTTTCTATTTCAAGTTTACTGGCTCACTGATAAAGCAATAATAAGTAAATAATATGCATGAAATAATTTCGTTCACAAAAATATAATCTTCATTTAGAAACACTAGAAATAAAGTCATATATTCGGTTTCTCACTAATAGTTCACATTTAGAAATTCTACAAAATCTGTAAAGTTTCTACCTCAGAGGCACTAAAGTGAGAGTTTGACTTCTATTTGAGGAAAGGAGGTAGATTTCATTAATGGATGAAGGAAAGCTCTGAATTTAAAACACTGTCTTTTTAGTCTTATGAAAGAGAAAGCAATTTGCACATCCACAAAAGTCAATTAACTAGAAAGCAGGATCTAGAACATGAATGATTCATATTTTCTGAAAATAAAATAGGAGAACAAAATCAAGTTCTTGGCAGAACTGGCCTTGAGTTAAAATAAATCTTTGAAGTGAAAGTAAATAGCCCAGAGGTAGGTACTGCCCAAGTACTATATTATTAAAATTTTTGCAGCTGAATTGGAGAATTATGACTTACAAAAGGCCTTTGGATCTTGGAGCTGTGAATCATCTTGCAAGGCTGCAAACCACATGATGGGCATCTCTACTGCATGGTGATTGCATGTATTTCAGAACACATAAACCCAACACTTCTCTGCCATAATACTGGCCCTTTGGCCTGAAATGACATTCTGCTGACATTGGTTCTAGATCCGAATCCAGTCTACTTACTCAGCTCTTCCATGTTGACTCCCTTGGGGACCATCTGCAGGAGAATGACAGCAGTCTCCTTGATGAGGGGGAAGGCAGATGACAAAATAATGATGACCATGACCACAGTCAGGCTGGGATCAATGTAGCACTGCCAGTTACATGGGTCCTCATCTTTCAGGGGCAGCACATAGAATATAATGGCCGTGATGACCACAATCACAGACCCCAGGGCATCTCCCATCACATGCAAAAGAACACCTGCCAAGAAGAACAAGAAACCAATAAAACACAGATCAAAGTTTGGGAGCCATATGACACTTGGATTTTCAAGTATATGAATACCTAGTGCTATTTGTTTTTTTGGTTTTTTTATCAGAACAGCAGAATGAATTATAATGAAAAAATAATAGCAACTGATTTTCTGAAAGGAAAACCCCAGGCCACCAACCCAGGGCCCAGAGAACCACTGAAGAGGAACTGCCTGAGAGAATCTGGGCTGGCTGTTACCTGCAGGAAGAGTGACTGCACCATCTCAGAGGTTCACCTCACTACCACCTGCCTTCAAAGAGCACCACTCCAGAAAACAGAGGCTGTGTAAATTTCTTGTTCTTTCAGACAAGCATCCATATTGCAAATTATTTAAAACGTTTAAAAAAGGAGACAATTAATTTATGTCAAAAGAGTAGTTCGGTTTTTTTCCTTTGTCTTCTTTCTGCCATGATCCATTCTCCCCCTTCCCTCCAGGCCTACTTCTCAGTCATTTCAATGGTATTTGGTGTAAGCAGTTCTCAAGAACAGGGCCTCTAGCAAAATTTCTACCACATAAAGAGCCATTTGTCACAATCAAATAAAAATTGAATCCCAATTAAATTAAAATTCCACAGATAATAATAAAAACCATGAATACCTTGAATTAAGGGAACTGTTTCTAAAAGTATCAATAAGATATAGAAAATAGGCAACTGTCAATAAAGAAGATCTGGGTGCCTAACTGACACCCAGCTGTTAGACATCAATTAAACTGGCATTTAGTAAATTCAGCAAACATCTGATCAAATGGGTAATGAAATATAAACACAAAGCATTTCTGTTACAGAAAGTAACATCTTGCTATTACAAGCCAGCAGCAACCACAGCGCAAGAGAGCTCGTTAGAGATGCAGGGTCTTACTCACTCTCCTGGAAGCAGCCAGAAGTAATCTGAAAATGGTTCACAGTTCACTTGACCCAGAAACCCTCACCTAACCTTGCAAACCAAGAGGTTCGAATCTTCATGTTGACTTTAATATCACCTGAGAAACTTCTCAGGCCATTAAGGATATGCATATTCAAAAAGCCATCAAGAATCTAAAAGACGTTACTTTAAAGAGCAATATGTGAATGGTGGAGTTGGCAGGTGTGCCTGGGTTGGTGGCCCAAAAAGAGGGCTGAATTTTTACTGCCTATGGTTAAATATGCAGAGAGTAATGCTGAACTTAAAGGTTTAGATGCAGATTCTATGGCCATGGAACACATCCAGATAAACAAAACACCCAAACACACCACTACTCAAAGCTCATAGTCAGAGTCACCTGAGCACTCCTGCCACACTGAGATGAAAAAGAGAACGAACTGTTCCTAAACCAGAAGACAGGGAATAAATTCAAAATAAAATAAATGCAAGTAAAAGTGCAGAAGGAAGAAAGAGAAGAAGATGAGAAGGGGAAACGCAGAATCCCCGTTTACAAATGAAGAAGCTGAGGCACAGAATAGCTAAGTAACTCATTCAAGATCATACAGCTATTGAATCCAAACTTGCATTTTAACAAGATCCCCAGGAGATCTGAATGCATGTAAATGTTTTCAAAGCACTTCTCTAGAAGAAAACTATAGATTAACAAAGGTCTGCTTTGTTTCTCCACATATCCCACATATCCACTCAGTAGAATTAATAACAATCCAAATTACTAACTCACCCGTGGCTGAGACTGAATAGTCTTACATGGAAGGTGCTTTCATGGGGCTAATTCCTCCTGTTGGCAACACTTACAGGATTCTAACATCGCAGTTCAAATGGCATTCTACAAATATTCTTGGTGTAATTCATGGCAACTTTCCCACCCACTCAACTTCCCAAAAAATACAGGAATTAAAAAAAAAAAAAAAAACCAGCCAGGGATGTAGGTCAGTGGCAGAGCACTTGCCTAGCATGTGTGGGTCCTAGGTTTGTTCTCCAGCACTATGAAAGGAAGGAAGGAAAGCAGGCAGGAAGGCAGGCAGGCAGGTAGGCTGCCCACTTTTCCTTTTGGCTAAGATTCTGATTCAATATCTACATGAAAGATTCCCATTTTCTATTTCCATGCCTCCTCTCCCCGACCCAACCCAAAGGTCCTTCTTCCTCCCTAGTTCCTTTCCTGAGTCAGGCAAGAGAGACTCAAACCTTTCTCAGGAGTTAACCTATCAATCCATCTCTCTAGCAGGAACTGAAAATCAAAGCCTTAACTTCCTCAGGACAGTACAAAGTGCTGCACTCAAAGAGGAAAAACTAATGGTTCCTACACACACTTGTTGTTTTCACCACCTGAGACAGTCTGTTATTCCCTAGTAGATTCATGCATGTAAGCCTCATTTCCACCATTACACTATAAGTGACATGAGCGTCAGTCATACTCTGAATTTGTTTATATTATAGCCCTGAAGGCAGAGAATGTAGGCATTCAATAGGACAGCATTTTCTGGTTCATAAGTCATAATTCCTGTGACAGAGTAACTCCTGTTATCTATTTAATAATAATTGAAAATAATGATAATAATAATAATAATAATAATTGAGCTAGGAGTTAGCTTAGTGGTAGAGTGCTTGCCTTGCATGTGCAAAGCCCTAGGCTCAATTCCCAGCGCCATGAAAAAATTAATAACAATAATAATAGTAATGATTGTAATGCTACCCAAAAAGTATGCACCGGGAATTGTTTTAAGCTTATTTATATAGTAAGTCTTCTTTAGGACTCTCTGAGATGGTTACACTCTTCATTTCACAAATAAGGAAACTGAAGCATTGAGTAGCTAAGTAATTTGTCCAAGGTCACGTGGCTAGAAAGTATTAGAGACAGAAGTCTGGGAAGTCTGGCTAAAGGACCACTGCACATCCTGCCTCATGTAAGTTCTAAATTCCAATTTCAGGTTTTCCTCCTGGGAAGTACCACTATTAATACTTAGAAGTATATAAAATGGTGCCTTTCATACATGTTTTTCTCATAACTCATACTAAAATTTTTGTTTTACATCCTAGTATGCACAGATATTCATGAAGGCCTTAAGCAAATTATTAATATTTACTATTCTACTTGAACCAATTCTAATTAATTTTCTAAATGCTGATTGCACTGTACTAAATGGATTTTAAGTTCCAAATTGTCATGATCTTCAATTTGAAAAACTGGTAAAGGCTGGGGTTATAGCTCAGTGGTAGAGAGTGTGCTTAGCACACATGAGGCCCTAGGTTCAATCCTCAGCACCCCCCCCCTACACACACACACAAAATTATTGTTGAAAGGATAATCTCATTAAATTATTTATTTTTATTTATTTATTTTTCAATGCTAGAGAAGGAACCCAGGGTCTCATAAATGCTAGGCAAGTGCTCTACCACTGAGTTAAATCCTCAGCCCCTAAATTCTAGAAAAGTGATAACGCAGCGGGTTTTCTGGCCTCCCATGCAGAGATGAAGTAATCAAGGTTATTATCACCTGGGAACCACAATCCACTGGCAGAATTCTCTTCTTTAAAAAAATGTTATATTGATACATTAAAAATGTACATGTTTATGGGGTGACATGTGATGGTTGGAGAATAAGAATAATATCCACCTGGCTTCCTCAGAGCCCAGTTCCCAAAAGTACGTGAAACATCTGAAAACCCTGTGAGAATGGAGCAGGAGGTGAGGACAATAATGGTATCGTTTGTGAGTCCTCTGTGCTCTTCCCAGCACCCATGTAATCCTCACCACAATACCATGGGGCTGATGCCATCATCTCCATGATACAGATGAGGAGACTGACACCGAAGAGGTGAAGTTACATGCCCAAGGTCACCTACCTAGGGAAAAGGCAGAGTTGGAATCCAAACCAGGTTTGCCTGGCACTACAGTCTGAGAGCTTCTCACCCCATTCTACTTATGCATTAAGTATTGGGGGGCAGGAAGTGAGGCAATGAAGGGTTGTGGGGAAGGCAAGGCAGCAAAGGGGTGAAGAGAAGGGCAGAAAAGTCTAGAAAGGAATATTAGTGCCAGGACAGCTAGCCACTGAAGGTCACAGTGTTTAGACCTTTATCTAGATGCAATGAAGGCTTCTGAACAGACTCTAATATGATCACATCTGTGATGCAGAAAAATAAGCCTGGAAAATTAGCTGGGAGACAAAGATCACCACTTAGTGGACAACTAGACCACCTGACCAGTCTCTATGCTTACAAGGTTGTTTTGCAAAAATGGAGAACCTCTGCCCTAGGCCTTCCCTTGCTGACTTGCCATAAAACCAGAGGGGGAAAAACTGGCATATATCACAAATTGGCAATTAGACATATACTGAAATTTGATAAGTGTCCCAGCACATGGAAAAGCCATTGGTCCTGTTGATTTTGTTGAATAACTACAAAAACAGTTCATTTGTACCAAGCATTGACAAGTGGTTTACAAAAGTATGAGATCTTTCTTACTGGACAAAGGCAAGAATTATAAAGAAACATTTATCAAAGGGGATTTATTTACAAGTGATGTCAGGATTGCTATTCATCTATTTATTTTAACTGAAATTAAGGGGCTAATTGTCTTTCTGACACTGCTATCACACTTTAATGTTTCCTGTTTGAGCTATTAAATAAAATCAACCACTACAAAACACATTGGTGAGAATTTTAAAAGGATTGTGCTTTCACAATACTTTGCAGTAGAAGATGGAATGTGTTTCTTAGAATTCTTTTTTTTTTTTAATTCCCATTGGAATGAAAGAAACAGTAATGAAAATCAAGAAGTGATTGTTTTGTTCACAGGAAACCCTATTAGATGTTTCCTTTGAAGATCTGGAGAGAGCAGCAGTCCTGCTTTCTAAAGCAATTGCTTAGATGTTAAAAACATAATCACTGGACAGCATGTATATAATAGAGAAGCAAGCCGTTCTCATTTGGAAGTCAGTGTGTGATCATGAAAAGAGCCAGCAATGTGAAGGGCAAGCCCAGGATCCCAGCCTACCTCTGCTGCTAGTTAGGGTGACTAGAGGCAGTCACCAAATACTCTGAACCCTATTTCCTCATCTGTAAACTAGAAAAGTTGAGGTCCGTTTTCTCTAACATCTTTCTATCCCTAACGTTTGTTCTATGGTCTTCCCCTAATCATAGCTCCACAGTGAAGACACAAGAGCTAAGTAAGGTGAGGCCAGCTTCACACAGCCTGAGATATGGAAAGGCTCCATTTAGCCACAGCAAGGGTATTCATCAGAAGAGGCAAGAAGCTAGACATCGTGGCACACCTGTAATCTCAGCTACTCAGGGGCCTGAGGCAGGAGGATCCCAAATTTGAGGACAGCCTGGGCAACTTAACAAGACCCTGTCTCAAAATAAAATAAAAAGTGTGGAGAGTGTAGCTCAGCAATAAGAGTTCTCACCTAGCATGTGATAGGCTGCGGTTCCATTTCTAGCAAAAAAAAAAAGAGTAGCAGGAATGATCTGAGCTGACCTTTATTAAATCAGCAGAGGTTTAAGCCTAACAATTCCACTCCAGCTGCATAACAGTAGCATCCACCTAGGAAGATTGCTGTGACCACTACCTGACTCACTCATGAATGGTACTTGGCACAAAGTACCACTCAATAAATACATTAGCTCATTTTCCTACTAAAACCCTAAGCACTTTACCGTGTTTTACTTCACAGCAAGCCCCTTAGGTGGGTTCTGTTATTATCCTTATTTTAAAGATGAGGGAACTGGAGACCTAGGGCATACAATAACTTGAAAACCAAAGCCAGGCAGCATGAAGCCAAATACTTGTCTTTTGGCCACTGCATTCTTCACCTCAGAAGACAGAGGGATGCTTTTCTTAGTGCCTGTGGACCACAGGCTCAGCCAAGAAAAGGAAGGTTTTTTACTCTGGAAATTTTATACCCAGGAACCCCAATAGTTGAGGGCTAAACCTTATCAAGATCATGCATGTTTACTAAACAAGGTCACAATGTCAACTGAGGTCTACTTTTCATTCTTTGTCACTTCTTTCAACCTACCTGTTCTCTTTCTCAACTTTGTAACATAAGAATGAAGATAATCAATGAATGGAATGTGCTTTGGAAAGCTAAAGTGCTAAAATCATGACCTGTACCTTAAAAACCTACCATATATATGTGGATATTTAAACCGACCCTTTAAAAAGAAAGGTAAATGAAAGGATAATAATTTTTCATTACAGTTTTTTTTTTTTTTTTGGTACTAGGGATTGAACTCAGGGGTACACAACCACTGAGCCACATCCCCAGTCCTATTTTGTGTTTTATGTAGAAACAGGGTCTCACTGAGTTGCTTGGCGCCTCGCCTTTGCTGAGGCCGACTTTGAACTCGAGATTCTCTTGTCTCAGCCTCCCAAAGTGCTGGGATTACAAGTGTGAGCCACCATGCCCAGCTTTATTACAGATTCTTTCCAAAAAGATTTTCCACCAAGCTCCTTAGAAGAGCAAATTCCCCTGCTGCATTTCTTTCATTATTATTATTAATTGCTTTAAAGACTTTTAGGAGCTCCTGTGTTGTTTCTAGATTTTCTCCGTAGCTCCATTCTGAGAATCACTTTATAAATCAGATGTGAGACTCTCAGTGAAGAAGGAGTCTCCTGGATTATCAATTTTTCATTATATTATTTCCATCTAAGCCCCACAATAGGCTTCCTCCAAACCATATAAAAATAAAGAATTGCTTAATCCTTGTTGAAATTCTCAAAGACTGGGGATTAACCACTGCTGCAACCACTCTAAAACAAAATCTGGGCCCAATAAATTGGAAAGGAGATATGTTGAACACAATAGTGTCCAGTGAGAAATAGACCTCAGAACCAAAACAGCTGACCTTAGCCCAGTGCTGCTCACCTTGAACATGTGGCTAGAAGCCTTCCACCGGCTTCACCAGACTCCTTGTCGTGGGGCTGGAAATGGAGGTTTTGTGAACTGACGGTCCCTTCACAAAAGCAGTTTTATGGCAGAAATAGCAGGCCACAGAGTCATTTAGCACAGCTATGTAGGACATAACCTTGGATAGGGGCCCACCTACTCTTTTCTTATCTTTATCAAAATCCTATTCAATTAAATATTCTGCATTAGGTCTGCAGGTATAGCTCAGCCTTTAAAAAAATAAATAAAATTGCCTGCATTATATGTTAGCAATATCCACCAATGGACAAAAGCAAATAAAGCAAAACATAGCATTGATATGTGGAGCTTGGGAGCAGGCAGCATTATCATGGGTTCAACCAGAGCAAAGATAAATCATTAGCAACGAGTTTCTCCTTCAGAATCAATGCAGTGATTAGGCAAGAGACTAAGGTCATAGTCTGTGCAGGTAACTGGCCTACTTCTGAATATACTATTGCCTTATTCAAAGTCAAACACAAATGAAGAGCACAACACAGTCCACATGTACCAATGAAAAGGATTTCAAATTGGCTCAAAAGTCAGTCCTACCTCTGATATTCAGGGCTTCAGACTTTTTCTCCTTTTTCATAGTCTCTTCAGGCTCATTCTGGGTGTTCAGGGAATCACCTGCATTCAAAGAAGAAACCTTGTGTTGTGTATAAGTTCTACAAACAAAAAGAACCAATGGACTCAAAATAAAGTTGTGTTATTTTACATTCCTACTTGCATATGGGAGCCCCTACCTCTGCACACACATAGCCCAGAACAGTACATTTTTGGCTCTGAAAGAGCCTGTGATCTACCTTTGGACTTCATTCTCACTTTCTTTCATGTTAAAACAAAAAAGGGGGCAAGTAGGAGCCCACCCCACTCCCAAAACCCATAACACCCAGAGCCCACCCCACCCCCAAAACCCATAACACCCAAGAGACAGAAGATGGGCAAAGAGGGAGGAAAAAACAAAGTTCAGACACAACCAATGAAGGAGAGGAGGGACCAGGAGAGCTATCTGTTGCCCAATAATAAGAATTGATGTCCAAGAAAATCAATACTTCCACACACAGAGAATGCAAAGAAGGAAAAACAGGATACGGGCCTAAAGATCCAGCAGGGGTTAAAAAAGTGCAAGAGAAAAAATAGTGGGAAATGTTAAGTTAGGATAAGATACGTAAAGGGGACTACAAAAGGGATTTTTAAAAATCAGGGGGGGGAAAAGAGGGCGTGGGGGGAGGAGGCAGGAACCAGGCGGTAGGAGGGAGGGAGAGGGAGGAGGAAAGAGGAAGGAAGGAAGGACAAAACGGTCCAAAGGATGCAACTGAAAGGCACCTGCTACGTTTGAGAATACGGTCGCCCCCTTCTGCTTTCTTTCGATGGAAGCCCCACGGAGCGTCACAGCTGGGTCCAAGCGGGGGACCGTTGGGGTCGCAGCATGCTGCTGGCCCTCGACGCCCTGGGTTCCCCCAAAAGCGCCGGGACGGTCGCCCTGAGCCTGCTCCTGCCGCTGCTGCAGGCGGCGGCGGTGGCCCCGGCAGCAGCAAGTGAACCAGGCTGCGCAGTCCTGGAAAATGAGCAGCCCTACCACGTTGACTGCCAGCCCCAGGGCGCCAACGATGAGCACCAGCTCGGGGTCATCAATGCGCTCGGGGCGGGCCAGGCGCAGCACGGCCTCCACGAAGATGGTGAAGCAGAGCGCGGTGAGGAAGACGGCGTTGCTCAGCGCGCCCACCACCTCAGCGCGTGCGTAGCCGTAGGTGGCTCGGAAGCCTCGGGTGGGGCGCCTGGCGATGTAGCCGGAGGCCAGGCCCACGCACAGCGAGATCAGGTCCGAGAGCATGTTGAAGGAGTCCGAGAGCAGCGCGATGGAATTGCCCAGGTAGCCCGAGACCAGCTCGGCCACGAAGAAGACGACAGTGAGCACGAGCATGAAGAGCAGCCGGCATGTCTTGCCCGAGTACCGGCCCATCTTTGCAGCCCAAGACCTAACAGCCCAGCCCGCCGCACCCGGGCCAGCGCAGCCCCAGCCGCAGCAACAGGTGGGGGCGCGACGCTGCCGCCCGGACTCGGAGGAAGGCCTGGTACCCGCCTCCCGGGTGTCAGACCCGCCCTGCCCTGACGCTTTTTATAAGGCAGAGGCAGAGCGCCCCCGGTCCCCGCACGTCCAGAGTCTAAAGGAGTGGCAGCGGCGGCGGTATCTGAAGAGCCTTACACCACCTCCGCGGCTCCTGCCCTCTCCTCCCTTGCGGCCTGGGCCTGACTTGGCAGGTGGCCACCGGCCAATGGGCCTCCTGGGACAAAACGGAGCTGAGAACGGACTGCTAAGAGGAGGGGGTTGTGTCCAGATGTCAATCTTCACAGACCGCTCCTCCCCCTGCAGAGGTGGGATTCACCCAGCCACCTGCTTTTCCAGACCCTCCCGCTAATATTCTGCTGAGTCTTAATGATAAGGACCTTAACTACTGTGGGTGTGCTCACTGTGGTGGACCTGGACACCTCTGCCTACGTGCCCAGACGCTGGTTGCAGTACAGATTCCATATTAACCAGTAGTAAGGCCGAAGAGCACTAGCTTGGGCCAACCCTTCCCTTAAGGGTGCTTCCTGCTTTTCATATTGTTAAATGTGAGCTCATCCCTCACTCAGTCCCCACCCCCACCTCATTCCATTACCACCCTTGGAAAAGCTGTTTTATCCTCTCCTCTTCCTCAAAGCCTTCATAAAGGCATCAGGATCCCCTTTTTAACTCTCATGGAGTGGCAACCTTCGGGTTCCCATTGGGATCTTCTCTTTCTCTCTCCTGCAGGGAAGCCAAAAGCTTCCATCACAGTTCTGTAACATGGCACTCCTACCCAGCGCTCAAAGACTGGTCTACTCTAAGGTAGTCCAGGGGCCACCAAAGAAACCAAGCTGGCTGCCTCTGTGTGCTTGTCTGTTCTCCATTGAAGAGAATATTCGACTCACCCCATGCGTCCCTGACAGCATGACCTGATACTCTCAGTTCAATCTCCTGACCCGCATGTTCTTCCAAATAAAGATTCTCCAGTCAGCAACAGGCCCTAGTCCAAGTAAAAGTTATCCCAACTGGAACCATTTCCAGGACTCTGGCAGAGACTGAGGAACAGACCCTTGAAGAAGGGTGTTTGCTATTAGTCAGTTCAGAGAGTGAATGGGGAGCCCTGCAGGAATTTCGTTTGTTTATTTTTTGGTTTACATTCTTATCTCATTTCACAAAGGATCCGAAAGTGAAGTCTGGTCAACTCTGTTCTCCCTCACCTCCCCCATTCCCAACCGCGGAATTTTAATCATTCCTGAAAACACACGCGCGCGCACACACACACACACACATTTTTTACTTGAAAATCAATAAAAATGTCTCACTCTAAAAAGGGCACAAATCCAGAGCAATGGTGTGCCTGCAGTCCCAGCTACTGGGAAGCTGAGGCAGGAGGATTACCTGCAACTAAGAATTCAAGGCCATCCTGGGAAACAAAGGAAGAACCTGACTCAAAAAAAAAAAAAAGCCCAGAATATTCTAACTTCTAGCCCTATTCATTATCTTAGTTTTATAAAGCATAACCCTGTCTTTTAATGATCTCAGAGGGTCCCTGACAATTGAACTAAAGCAATCTTGATATGAGGGTCCCACTTTATACTAGATGAACCTCCAAACTTGGAGAGCTTAATAAACATTCCCTTTCCACCTCCAGAAAAATATCTTCATGCAAAACTTGAAGAAATCGATCATTTCAACTACGCTCTAAAAATTAATATAAAATAATGAATAGTGTAGAACAAGTTAAAATTTTGGCTGATGAAAGTTTTAATGCTAGTAGTGGGACAAGTTCCTTAATCAAGTTCTAATGTAGTCTGGGACAAGTTCCTTAATCATTCAGGCCTGCTTTTTCATTACTATAAAATGGAAATAATAATATAGTGAGGATAAAACGAGTTAATATATAAAGAATGCTTTAACAGTGCCTGGTACATAGTAAGCACTCAATAAATGTTAGCTACTGTTACCATTAGTGTTCCTGTGAGCACTAAATCACCTGTGAAATAGATGACACACTCTAACACACAGAAGAGATCTGGGTACCGCACCATTCCCTGTTTCTTGTTTACACTGTCTTCAAACCGTGGAATTGCTAAAATATTTAACAGGACAGCAACCATAGCAGTCCAAAAACCGGACAAGGTGGCTCACTCTTGTAATCCCGGCACTTTGGGAGGCTGAGACAGGAGAATTGCAAATTCAAAGCCAGCCTCAGCAATGGCGAGGCACTAAGTGACTCAATGAGACCCTGTCTCTAAATAAAATACAAAATAGGACTGGAGATGTGGCTCAGTGGTCAAGTGTCCCTGAGTTCAACCCCGGGTACAAAAAAAAGTAATCCAGAAAAGAGTGACACCTTCTGTAACTCATCTGACAGAGGTGAAGTAGCCCTTGCTAATTGCATTTCTTTGTCATTCACAACTGAAAGGAAAACCCAAAGTCAGCAGAAATATATCACTCATGCCTATTGCCTAGTCATTCCCTTAGCCAAAGGCAGATAACAAGAAAGTGTCACTGCCCCAGGACTTGCTGGGTCATGCTGTCCCAAAGACTTCTTTCTTTATTTTAAATGTTTTATTTTATCTTTTATTATTAAATAGAAATTATTTTATAAAACTAAAAAACAAGCCAATAGATATAAATATACATCTAATATTAAGATCAGTAGCTATAGGTATATAGGACTGCAGTCAGTGGAACTAAAAAGCCAGAGCCAGTGTCTGATGCCCCTGTCTAGAACCCAGTTCCTGACCTTAAGAAAGGACAAGTGCTCCCAGATACTGTCAACAGAATACGCTATAGTAAAATGTCTTCACTTACATATGTGTGTGCACTTGTGTGTGTGTATACAATATAAGTTAACAGATATTTAGACTGCACTTTATGCTTTACAATAATTTAGGAGGTTTCAGCAGCTTTTGTTTATTGAACTCTTATTGAGCCCAGCCCTGTGCTGAGCACTTTACAGACATTCTCATTTCATTCTCACATTAGCCCCCAGAAAATATTTTAATATTTATTATTTAATATTTTATTATAAACTGTTTTATAGATGAATCACCTGAAGCCCAAAGATTCTAAGTAATTTGGCCAAAATCACACCATCTGCCCTGGTGGGGGGAGCACTGCAGACAGAGGCAAGCATATACAACGGCTCTGTGGTAGGAAATGTAACAAAGGAGTCAGAAAAAGGCCTGTGGAGATGGATGACAGGCAGTGCAGGCAAGTGACAGGAGATGGGGTCAGAGAGGCAGCGGGGCCAGATGTAAGGTGTTGGTGTTCACTGAAAGTAATGAAAAGCCTTCAAAGCATTTTGAGCAAAAGGCTGACATGATTCAATTGTGGGTCTGTTATGGTTTAGAGATGAGGTATCCCCCAAAAGCTCATGTGTGAGATAATTCAAGAAAGTTTGGAGATGAAATGATTGGGTTATAAGAGATTTAACCCTGATAGAGATTAACCTGGTGTGTGGCTGGAGGAGGTGGGTTCCTGGGGACATGCCCTTGGAGTTTATATTTTGTCCTCTCTCTGCTTCCTATTGCCATGTCCCCCACTGCTTTCCTCTGCCATACACTTCTGCAGTGATGTTCTGCTTTATTTCGGGCCCTGAAGAATGGAGTCAGTCATCTATGGACTGAGACCTCTGAAACCATTAGCCCCAAATACATTTTTCCTCCTCTAATTGTTCTTGTCAGGTCTTTTTGGTCACAGTGGAAAAAAAGCTGACAAAAGCAGGATTTTTGTTCTTCACATACAGTAAAAATATCTCTACTGTAAGTATACAATTGATGAGCTTGGACAAATGAATGTAACTTCCATGAATATAGAGAGCCCTCCCTGGGCTATGTGTGGCCTGCCTGCCGTGCATCATAGCCATATGAATAGGAGAATCTGGTGTCTGGGAATGACCAGTGGACATTTCCTCTGGTTGACTGCCCTGACATTCTGAGCCCTCTTCAACTCTGCCAAAAGTCGCACACAGCACTGGAGATGGGCTGACCTACTGTAGCCACACAGCTCCTCTGCGATGGATGTGAACTGCCAAGATGCCAATCAACTTGCTGGCTGCAAGACATCAGGAAGCAAGACTCTGCCCTTGAAACCTTATTCCTGCCTTTGATGTACCATTTCTCTTGTCTAACTCCAGCTCCTGTGTGGACTGGACCTATCAGGGGCTCCAACTTTTGAAACTATCTTTTCTGACTTTGTCTTTTGTTCATTACTAATTATTCTAGACTTTAATTTCTTAGGTAGCTTACAGCCTCCTCAGCAGGAAGAAGAACCCCTCAAGGAGACACTAGCCGTTTCCCCATACATGAAAATGAAAATACAAATGTTTCTATCACTCCAGAGGGTTCTCTCATGCCCTTTTCTAGTCACAGCAGTGCACTCCCAACCTTGAGGAGTTTTCTATCACTATATGTATAGTTTTGGCCAATATCAAATAAACAAAATATAATAGTATATTTTTAAAAATCATACAATGTGTAAATGACAGATGTGAGATCTGATCTTGGTATCAAACTCCAGAGCTTATATTTTTCATCTTCACCTTACACTAATTTGAACACTTTAGTGGTTTTTTATTAAACAAATGAAAGTATTTTTCAACTTTGCTTTTTGTTGAAGCAAATTTTGATGCAACATAATTAATAAATTCAGAGATTACAACATTGGAAGTTTTTTTTTTTTTTTTTTTTTTTTTAAATATTTTTTTAGCTGTAGACAGATACAATGTCTTTATTTTATTGCTTTGTACGTGGTGCTGAGGATCGAACCCAGGGCCTCATGCATGCAAGGCAAGCGCTCTACCGCTGAGCTACAATCCCAGCCCCCATTGGAAGTTTTGATGCTGTTTAGTCTTAGACTTTCTATACTGGCATGCAACCCAGAAATGAACAAACCCTTACTTATTTTTTAGTAATTGAAAAAGCAACCTTTTTGTTTTCATATTTGGGGGTTTCTAGTAACAAGAGTTGGTGTTCCATTCAGGGAAGATAATGAACATTTGTCCAAACCACCAAATTCTTACTCAGAAAAAGAGGAAGCTCTCTCCCTATAGCAACAGCCTCCAGATTTTAAATATGTTATGTAGGGGTGGATATTTCCCCAAATATGTAGGGCACAGATGTTACGACTTTGCTAAAGGAAATCCCTTCTCTGGGTAATTGAGGAATCTTGTGTACAAAGTCAGTTCTTCCTTGCTGAAATTTTATGGTCTATATTGTAACACTTCGGCTGTACAAAGATACGTATCATATTCAAAAAGTATGCATTTAACCTTCAATTTTTCAGGATACATTAAATTTAAGAGACTTGACACACTTTTTCTTGCTTTTATTTTTTAATGATAGAGGCATAAGTTATGAAAAATATGAACAGATAGTGGTCATCGCCACTTTCAATGGGCTGTTGGTGAGGGGAATACAGCACTGTAGTTACAGCCTGCCTAGAAGGAGAAGCTGGAAATAAATTTAGAGCTGTGCTGGTCAGTTTGTCAAGTGCCTTTGCTTAAAGGTACCTCTGGTTTCTCCAACTGCTATTTCTTCTTGCAACTGAAGATGATGTCTGCTCTTACCACTAACCCAGGAAGTGGGAAGAACACAAACTCTGCCATAATATCAAATAATGCAACCTGCTTACTGAGAAAGTATCAGATGCTGGGTAATTTCAATTTTGCACTCACTTTATGAAAACTTGAAAGGTGCTATAGCACAGCAGTTAATAATCTGAGCTTTGTTTTTTGCAACAACATGATGTTCCACATGATGGAATAAGCTAGACACAGAAAGACAAGTACTGTATGATCTCACTCATATGCGGAATCTAGAAAAACGGATTTCATAGAAGTGGAGATAGAATGGTAGTTAGCAGAGTCTGAGAGAAAGGGAGGAAGGGATGGGGAAAAGTTGATCAACGGATACTAAATTGCAGTTAAATAGAAGCAAGAAGTTCTGGTGTTCTGTGGTACAGTGGGGTGACTGTGGTAACAATAATGTCCATTTCAAAACGCTAGAAGAAAGGACTTTAAAACTTTTTACCATATAGAAATGATAAATATAGCCGGGCGCAATGGCTCACGCTTGTCATCCCAGCACTTAGGGAGGCTGAGACAGGAGAACTGTGAGTTCAAAGCCAGCCTCAGCAATGGCGAGGCACTAAGCAACTCAGAGAGACCCTGTCTCTACATAAAACACAAAATAGGGTTGGGGATATGGCTCAGTGGTCGAGTGCCCCTGAGTTCAATCCCCAGTACCAAAAAAAAAAAGAAATGATAAATGTGTGAGGACATAATTAAATCTGATTTAAACGTTCTGCATTGATACATGTATCAAAATGTCACAAATATGTATAATTTTATGTTTTTATGTGTCAGTTAAAATAAATTTAATTTTAAAAATAAATCAATAATTTGAGCTTTGGAGTCAGGCTGATTTGAAACTAAATAGTGCTTATTTGGAACTAAATACTGCTCATTTGCTACTTCTGATATGACCTAGGGCCACTTCCTTATATCATTTCTTTCCTAACTGAGCAATGAAATGAATAATAGTATCTACCTCATGGAGTTGTCCTGAGACTTAAGTGAGGAAATGCATGTCAGTCACTTAGTGGAGTGCAGGGCTCATGAGAAAGACTCAGTAGGTATTCACAAAAAGCAACCACTCCTTTGGGGTTTGCAGTCAAGTTCTGGGAGGATTTGAATATTTCCCTTCACCAAAGGATTCACATAAAGGGTCACTTTTAGAGAAAACATACATTTAAGGATTTGTTTATAACTTCATTTAAAGAGCAGTGGAATTTATGCAGACACAAGATAAAACATTTTTAATTTCCTGCAACTGGAGGAATGACAATACTTCCACATACACAACATAGTACAACCCAAGGTACTGATTGCTGAGTGACATAAAAGAATGACATCAAAGCCAGGCATGGTGGTGCAGCTCTGTAATCCCAGCAACTTGGGAGGCTGAGGCAGGAGGGTCACAAATTTGAAGCCAGTCATGGCAATTTAGGGAGAACTGTCTCAAAATAAAAATATATTTTTAAATGGCTGGGAATGTTCCTCAGTGGGAGAGTGCCCCGAGTTAAATCCCCAGTACTGGAAAAAGAAATGACATTGATTTTTATGTAATATCACCTGGGATGATGCAATTTTCCCCCTAAAGTACTTCAGGAGAGATTCTTTACTTAAGGTGATCATGCTTTTTTCATATCAAGGCATTAGGTATAAAAAGAGAAAAGGTAAGCAGTGGTCAAGTGGTCACCTTTTCACTGCTTTGAGTGGGTTGTTGGTAGGGAGACACTTCCTTCAGCTGTCATATATATTGAGAGTGAAGAGGCCATGTGGTGTGGTATCTACTTGTGGTTATGAACACTTCAGCTCTGGTCTGTGCATCTCTTTCCTTCTCCAGGTCATGAGGAGAGCCCCAGAGATCCATTCATGGGGAATTCCCATGCTGACGTTTGTTGAAAACACGAACATAAAAGGAGATATGGCTATCTGGAGGAATGGGGGTAAAGGGTTAGACGCAGAGCTGGAAACTTCTTAAAGTTCACCAATACTTCCTGATGTCATTTGGGATCTAATTCCTCCTGATGAATGAATGGAGGTGATGGTGGGGAATCCGTTTTTGGACTATTTTCAATTCAAAGGGAAACAAAAATAATGTTGCAAAAATAATAATAATGGAGAAAAACTATTCTTTGATTTTTTGTTTGTTGTTTTTGTACCAGGGATTGAACCATCCAGGGGCACTTAATCACTGAGCCACATCCTCAGCACTTTTTATTTTTTATTTTGAGACTGAGTCTCACTAAGTTGTTTGGAGCCACCACGCCTGACCTCTTCCTTGATCCTGTCTATTTTATAACTTACAAAAAGGCTTTCCATATGTTGCTTGAGGCCATCACAATCTCACAGAAACACCAGCTTCTCTCACTGCTATATTCACCTTAAATTTTAGACTTTATGAAAATGAGAAAGACCATTTGCCCAAGAGATTATGAGAGGAATTTTGTGTTACGAACTATTAACAAATATTTTTACCTTTATCTGCAAATGCACTGGTTAAATATTCAGGGGAATATAGGGGAAAAACATAAATTTTGGTGCCATGCAGATCTAGGATCCAGTCCTGGCTCTGTCAGCTATTAGCAAGTAGGCAAGTCAACTTCCCGGAGCCTCTATGTTCTTATATAGAGAGATCTGGAGAAGATAGCGCTATCACTCTCTCTCACAGTGGTTGTGAGAATCAAATGAAGCAGCATGTGAAGGGCCTGGCATGATGCCTTTGGTAGGTAATATGCAAGTGGCTCCTTCTATTAAGTTCTGGCAGTCATCATTAGAACCATCATTGACTTCTAGTAAGTAGCACTGTAGAGTCTTCACAGTTATTTAGAGCATCCGATTTCTCCCCAAATCCTCTATTTTGCATTGATTCAAAAATCTAATTAGCTTAACTACCTAAGAACTAATTAGAAGTGGATTAACAAAATGTTTTACAAATATAAAAATATTTAAAACAAACTTTTACAAATCTAAACCCAAATCTCTTAGTTATCATTGCTATCTTTCTTCTGCATACAAATTTTTACCTGTCAGTCATGTACCAGAAGAATAAAGAGAATCAGGTATCTGTACTGAAAGACATAACCTTAGTATTGTAACAAATTGAGAGGTGATGCTGAATAATGAAATGAGGTCTAAAGAAGGACTAAGATTCTTTTTTTTTTTTTTTTTTGTTACTGGGGATTGAACTCAGGGGTACTCGACCACTGAGCCACATCCCCAGCTCTATTTTGTGTTTTATGTAGAGACAGGGTCTCACTGAGTTGCCTAGCGCCTCGTTGTTGCTGAAGCTGGCTTTGAACTCGCGATTCTCCTGTCTCAGCCTCCCAAAGTTCCAGGATTACAGGCGTGTGCCACCGCGCCTGGCTAGGACTAAGATTCTTGACCTCTAACATAAAGTTGTTGTACAACTCGGACCAGCCATCAAATTTCTGAGCCTTAGTTTCTCAATCTGTGAAATGCAAATAAGAACCTCATACCACTTAGTGTATATGGTTCCTTTGAACATCAAATAAAATAGTTAAGGCACAAAATATAGACAAATAAAAGACCTTACTATGCTGTAATTATGAAGTCATGGACCCATAATCTACACATATTCTAGAAAGCAAAGTATTTGTAATCACTGTAGTTTAAATGGATCAACTAAGATTTTAGATATCCTGGAACCCATCACAGCTCCCTTCTAGGAAAATATTCTGTCCTCTTGGACAAGAGATAGTACTACATTTTTGATATGTCCTCCAAAAGCTCTTGGGTTAAATAAAGGCTTGGTCCCCAGTTTGTGGTATTATCGGAAGGTGGTAGAACTTTTAAGAAGTGGGCCCTAGTGGAAGGAATTTTGGTCATCAAGGACAGGCTCTTGGAAGAGGTATTGGGACCCTGGCCGCATCCTGTTTCTTTCTTTGCTTTCTGGCTTCCATGAGATAAACTGTCTTCCTCAGCCATACACCTCTGCCATGATGTACTACACCACCACAGGCTCAAAACATTAGGGTCAAGTGATTGCTAACTGAATCTATGAACCAAAATAACCTTTCCTCTTTATAAGTTGATTCTCTTAGGTACTTTGTCACAGAGACAGAAAACGGACTAACATTTTATAGACATGTAATTTAAGGTGAGTTAATCGTAGTTCCTCATTCTCTGGCCACAATACTTGCTTCAAGAGATAGACACTTGAGCCAAGACAGGCCAGAGTTCTTTCGTTGAAATCTTCAAAAGGGACCTGGGATGGGCAGAAGGCTCCATTTTCTCCTCTGATCACTAAGACGAGAGGTTGTAACCTACAATCCCTGATAATCAGTAGTTTCCCCATGCTTCCTTCCCAATACCCTTAAATCTGCAGTAGGAGAGGAAACAGAAAGAGACAAGAGTCAGTGAAAGAGAATTTCAAATGGAATTCAAGTCTCTGGTCCCAAGTTGGTTATATGAACCAACACATTTTCCCTTTTGGTTTAAACAAATACAAGTTGGATTTTTGTCACTTGCAACCAGACACTGTTGGTCAATCATTGATCAAGAGCCCATATTTAGCTGGATACAGTGGTGCACACCTGTAATCCCAGCAGCCCGGGAGGCTGAGGCAGGAGTATCACAAGTTCAAAGCCAGCCTCAGCAAAGGCAAGGGGCTAAGCAACTCAGTGAGACCCCGTCTCTAAACAAAATACAAAATAGGGCTGAATTCAATCCTCAGTGCCACTCCCCGCCCAAAAAAGAGCTCGTGTTTATTATGAACTGCTAAGAATTGTTTTCTCATCTTCCCATTTAAGACTCATGAGAAATATAAATTTAATCCTTAAAAATATTTAAATGACCAGTTAAAAAAGACCTTTCCTTACTTTAATTCCTCTCCTTGCTGGAGAGAATTATTCCTGCTTCATTTCTCTGCTCCTACCAGAGAAAAAAACTCTTGAAGAAGTTGTCACAGTACTTGCTCACATTCCATTCTCTCCTCCACCCAATCAAATCTCATCTCCATCTTCACCACACCACTGAAAATGCCTTGCCAAAGACTAGGTATGGATCCACCATATGACCAGCCTATACCATTCCTTGGTATTTATCCTAAAGAATTAAAGTCATTACACTACAGTGATACATATATTCCTATGTTTATAGCAGCACAATTCACAATAGCCAAACCATGGAACCAGCCCAGGTGTCCATCAACAGATGAATGGATAAAGAAAATGTGTGTATATATACACAATGGAGTTTTATTTTGCCAAAAAGAAGTTATTATATCATGTATGGGAAAATGGACGGAACTTGGGGACATTATATTAAGCAAAATAAGCCAAACTCAGAAAGTCAAAGGTCATGTGTTTTCTCTCACATGTGGAAGCTACAGAAGAAAACAGAAAAGAGGTGGCAGGGAAGGGTTTCTCATGAAAATCAAAGGGAGATTAGTAGAGCAGAGGAAAGGGACCAGGGGAGGGAAAGGGGAAATTCTGAGGAATGATATTGGCCAAATTATATTGTTATATCATGTGCATGTATGAGTATGTAACAACAAATTTCACCATTATGTACAGCTATAATGCACCAACAGAAATATGGGAAAATTAAAAACAAGTAAAAATAAAAATATTGCTATTGAAAGAAAAAAAAGAATGAAAAGAAAAGGCCTTGCCAATGTCATCCATGGCCTTCTCATTCCCAAATCCATTGGTTTTCTGTCCTCATCTGGCTGGAATTCCCAGCAACATTTGTTACTGAAGACAGGACTCTCTTTCTTGAAATGCTCCCTTCACTTGGCTTTTGAGTGCTGCACTCTCCGGGCCCTCCTTAGGTCTCACTGACAGTCCGCCCTCCCCTGCTTAATCTTTCAATGTAGGGCAGGCCAGGGCAGCTTTCAAGGCCCACTGCTCTCTCTATGCTCATTTCTTTGGTGGTCTCACACAGGCATTACAAACATACTTCCCCGTCTTCCCCACTACAATAATGACACCAGCATCCATCCAGTTGGTCAGGCCCAAAGCCAGAGATCTTCTGGAATCCCTCAGCTCATACCATCGAAGACTCCAGTTTGTCCTACTTTTGAAGCATTTCTGGATTCATCACTCACCTTCATCTGGCAGTCTCAGCTGCATTCCACCATCTCTCAACAGAATCTCCTCCCAATCTTTCATCCATTACATTCTTCACCAAGAAACCAGAGTGATCATTTTTAAAATGATCATGCAACTCCTCTGCTTAAAATCCTCTTCTACTACTTCAAATGAAACTGGAACCAGCTAGTACACAATGACTAGCTGCCTAAACCTGTATCCACTGTCCCTTTGCTTTCAGTAACTGATTCCTGATTCTTAGTTTAGTACATTGCTGAGCACTTGCCTCACTTGTTTTTTTGTTTTTTTGTTTTTTTTGCTAACTAAAAGCTACAATTTCTGTCTTCTCTTGCAGCTAGCTATAGTCATGTGACAGTTTGGGCCTAGAAGCTATGAATTGAAATGTCATGTGGCATTTTCAAGAATTCTCTTAAATGGAAAAGGCATGCCTTGCCTTTACCATTTTCTCCATCCTGCTGCCTGGAATATGAATGTGGTGGCCAAAGCCCTAACAGGTATCATTGACCACAAGGATAGGGGCCTCCCCTCTAGGGAAGGCAAAACAGTTTGCAGTAGATGTTGGCAGGGAGGTCCTGTATTCCTGATGATCTTGAAGCCATATACCATCCAGGAAGCCTTCCCTCCAAACGTCTTTCCCATCAAAGAGAAATAAATTTCTTTTCTTTTTAAGCTACTGTTATTGCTGGGGTTTAGTCAGTGCAGATGAAAGGAAGCCCCACTCAACTGACCCAAAGTGACAAATACCTCTGCACCCTACATCCCTCACCTACCTCTGGTTCACCTCCTGCCAGCCACATTGGTCTTCTTTCCATTCCTCGGAATACCAAGTCCATTTCTCCACAAGTCCCTACTTTTGCTATCCCCTTAACTTGAAAAGCTCTTCCTTGATTTCTGTGTGACCAGTTTATTCTTATCACTCAGGCCTTGACTCAAGTCTCTTCTTGGAAGCCCTCTTGACCACTGAATCTGAATGCATATTCTATTATCAGAATTGCATCCCCCTATACAGTATTTATAGTTCCTGGAACCATGCTAGACACATTTAGTATTCAATGTTTAGGAGGTGAATGAAGGACAACCTAAAAGAATGAATGAAATTAATGTTCTGTTTCTTCACTGAGGACAGCAAACAAGGGGTTCATGTTTTTGATGACATTACAAAATGGAGAATGATGCTCAACACCACCACTTAACAAATAAGAGCAAATACATTTAAATTAAAATAAAGTAGGTTAACAGCATAGCTCAGTGGCAGAGCACTTACCTAGCATGTGCCAAGCCCTAGGTCTGATCCCTAGCACACACGTGTGCGTGTACACACACACACACACACACACACACGCACACTGTTGCCTCCTTTCTTCCCTCCCTCTTTCCCCTCCTTCCCCCTCCTTCACAACTTCTTCCATTCTTTTATGCATCCTTCCTTTTATTTCCTGTCATCCCTTCTGGAATGTAAGATCTGCAAGAGTCGTTTCCTTCTCTGTCTTGGTCTCTGCTATATCCTTCTCTTGGTCCAGTGCAAAACATAAACAAGCATTTTCAGTGCACAGTCCTGGCTTGCAGAGAAACACTGGCCAAATGAGTTAGGACATGCTTAACATGACCACATGTGGCACTCCAGGAGTGCCCTTTAGATACTAATCACATACATTTTCTGATGTCAGCCTCAGAACAAATTAAAAGTTAAGTATACACAATATACACATGTATTGAAACATCGTATGGTATACCATAAATATGTACAATTTTATGTACCAATTAAACATTAAATACTGATTTTTTTCACTACTGAGGATTGAACCTAGGGGTGCTTTAACACTGAGTCAAATCATCATATCTTTTTATTTTATTTTTTTATTTTGAGACAGTGTCTCGCTAAGTTGCCCAGGCTGGCCTCAAACTTACAATTCCCATGCCTCAGCCTCCTGAGCAGCTGGGATTACAGGCATGTGCCACTGTACCCAGCAATAATTAATGTTTTAAAAAGTAAGTCTGACTGTCCTTATTTTAACTGGAAAAAAACTGAGATTCAGAGATGTTAAAACTTGATGGAGTTTTAAAAGCTAGGGAGAGAGAAATGGTATCACAGACTTCGGAGATGTGGATTGACTTGGCTTTGACTATTGACTGTGCCAGCAACTGTGTCCCTTGGACAATGATAACAGTTTATCATGCATAAAGGCCATCTCAGATGTTGGTCCTCTGGAGTTCATCGAAAAGTGTCATTATTCAGGCTGGGGTTGTGGCTCAGTGGTGGAGCGCTTGCCTAGCATGTGTAAGGCACTGGGTTGGATTCTCAGTAGCACATATAAATAAATAAATCAAAATTTAAAAAAGTCTATTGACAAAAAGAATATTAAAGAAAAATGTCATTATTCTGAGAGGGTCTCATGATTACCTCATCCTTTATACTTGCGTATGTTATTTCATTGTAGAAGTGTGCCTAGTTTACTTAAGCAAGCTGGATCCCACCAATGCACATTTAGTATTATCTTTTATACTCTTTTGTTTTGTCTCTGTTGTCATTATTATTATAATCATTTATGAAATATGTTATAGTAAACGTCCTTCTGTGTATATCAATGTGCACTTTTTGGAGTATATGTTCCTGGACATACTGAATCAGAGTGTGGGCACTTAAAATTGTATATAGCTGTTGTCAAACTGCCATCACAAAATATTAAACAAATTTATATTCTTATCAGCAGTATATGAGATTATCTTCCTTTTTTGTTCTATTTATTTGCTGCTAGTGTATAAGAATGTAATTGATTTGTCTCCTTTAATCTTATATCCTCTTACCTTACTAAATTCACTTATTTGCTCTTAACAACAATTTAAGAAATTTACTGGCATTTTCTGGGTAGACAATCATATTATCTGCAATAAAGACAGTTTTATTTCTTCTTTTTATTAAAAAAAAAGTTGTAAGCCAAGTGGTGCATGCCTATAATCCCAGGTATTTTGGAGGCTGAGGCAGGAGAATCACAAGTTTGAGCCCAACCTGGGCAACTTTGAAAGACCTTGTCTCAAAATAAAATAAAAAAGTCTAGGAACACAGAGCAATGATAAAGTGCTTGACTAGCATGCTCTGGGTTTAATTCCCTTTATGAGGCAGGGGGCGGGGAGGATGAGGGCTCCATGTCTACCAAGCATTTGACATCACTAAATTATGAGTTCTTTAAAACTCCTTTTGGTAGGGAGGGGTGATTTTATTTTGTTTAATGTTTCTTTCTGATGAAGACCATTAGTCTAAAATATTTACATCCTATTCTGTGCCTGTGTTATATCTGGCTTTTTATTATGACTCTGTGGAGCACATATATCGAAGTCAGATAATACTGAGCAAGGAGAAGAGGGAGTAGTCCACACTATAGGTATCTGGTGACTGCAAATTGAATCTGCTGTCTCAGACCTTCCTTAACCAAATATACTTCTTCCTTGCGGAGATGAACAGGCATCCTGGCAGGTGCTCTGCAAGAGTCCCATTGGAGCCTCCCACACAGTTGTTGTGTTTAGGGGATCCTCTGTTCCCCAAACTTCACATTTCCACAAGGATACCTCCCCAGAAAAATCACTCTTTATCTCTTTCTACTGTTTCCTTGACTGTCCCAGAGGTAGGATCACTTCTGTGATTAGTAATCTTGGAAGAAACAATGGTGTGTGCTCAGCTGACCTCTTCTGGCATTTCTTTTTCAAATTTACCTTCCCAGAAAGACCAGCTGTCCTGGTACATAACGGAGGCAGGCTCTGCTTGGGGAAAGGAAGTCTGAGACTGGGTGGATGACTAACTGGGGTAATAACTATGATAAAACTCTTTGCTACTACATAGCTAAGCCATATTCTTACTAAGTGTAATAAAGTGGCTATTTTATGTTCAAATGTCATCTACATTTTATCCATCAATTGCTTCCAAACCTAGAAGAATAAGACAGGTGTTGTTTATAAGCCCCCAAAGCCCTAGCATATTGGTGAGTTCACAGAAACCTTGAGAAAGATAAAGATGATTACCTAGAGTCCAAGAAAACAAGCAAATAGCCCACACAGAGATTTAGTTTCTATGAGACCAGGGAAAGAGCCATCAGGTTTAAATGGTCCACTAAGCACCAGCCACACAGTATTTTTACCTTGGCAGGTCCCAGTAGTTTACTGCCTGCAAAACAATGGCTATTTTAACAGGCCTGAGACTGGTTTTTAGTGTATGCCTCAGTCTTAGGTGCAAAAAAAAAAGGAGAAGGAGAGTAATTTACTCTCAGAAATAATAGGCACATGGAGCTAAAGGAAGAGAGATTTCCTGAGGCTTGAAAGATGCAAAAATGAAAAGGGAAAGCATACGTATCTAAACATTCTGAAAAGTGGGATTAGGTTAGATCAGATTAGAGACAGGACACCACGGAAATGTCTCAGAGGCAGAAAAGCAAGATTTCTGATAGCGGACAGGGATTCGGAACGCAATTCCCCTGCCACTAGAGGGAACCAGATCCAGGAAGCTACTTGGGAAGACTGTCCAAAATAAACGGGACTGGGGCATGCGGCTGTTCTCCAATTCCTGTTCCATGACTGCATGCTGCATGTTTATATGGCAGGCCTTTTGCTTCTTCAATTTACATATCTTCAAATCAAAGGAATATACTCAAGAAGCCGCATATGAGAAACCATGCCAGAGATTGTCATTCCTTGGACCTACTTAAGATGACAAGACCTTAAGCTGACACCATAGCAGATGAGATTCTAGGACTCTTGGGGAGGGGTGAGTAAATTTTGCATGTGGAAGTGGTGTGAACTGTGGCCAAAGAGAAAATTGTGCAGAACATTTTTTTTTTCCAAAATGGCTACAACCATAGCTCCTATCCCACAGGTTCTTCTACAGGGTGAACTTGATGCTCACTCCTTCTATCCAGAGGTGGAATCTTCCATCTTTTACCGCTGATCTGTAATCTGTAGACTCTAAGGTTGGGTCAGAAAAAGTAATGATGTTTCCACCTTGTTTAGTGTGAGGAAGCCAAGCCACAGGGAAAGATCATGTGTAGATGGTGTGACAAACAGTCCTAAACCTACTCACCCAGGTGCCAGACAGGAACTGCAGCCTCCACCCATCAAGGCGCCCCCAGCCTTTCAGTCTTCCCAAGGGAGGCACCTTTCCAAACCCCAGCCTGTGGAATCTCTGAGTACAATTAAATGATTGTTGTTTAATGCACTTTCTTGAGGTGGTTTGTTATGTAGTCAATGTAAGAGAAGCACTGTGGGAGGATTGGGACAGCCATACAAAGTATCTATAAAATTTGGAACTATTTGAGAGGAGGAGCCCAGGAAGATTAGCTTAGAATACTTAAAGTAGTAAGAGAAGGGCTTCAAAGCCAAAGAGCTGTTGTGTGGCAAGAGTTTCCCATGTCCTAACTGAACAGGTTAAGAAATAAAGTTAGGAGTTTGAGGACATGCAGGGAGTGCAAGACAGATACACTGAAGGTATCTAGACAGAACAATGGTAGTTTGAGTCCTGGCCTGGGTTAGGTTTTTGATTTAATTGGAAAATGCCTTTCAAGTGAAATTATCCAACTCAGAGGTGAGGGTTGACAAAATTTGTTTGGATCAAACACTGTTGCTTTTGGCAGACCCTTTTAAACGTTGACTTCATTTCTCTTGCTGTGATAAGAAAAAAAAATAATGTTTGAAAACAAATATCTGACCTAGAAAACAATGGCCAAGCCAAAAGAAGATAGTCCAACATAAACTCTGGCCTTAAAGTGGGGCAGAAAGAAGGGACAACTTAGGAACCCAGTAAACCACTAACCAGCCTTCCTGAAGAGAAAGGAGAACACAGGAAACAAAACCCTAGAAGCTCGTCTCTTACTTCAGGATGAAAGATTTGGTGGAATGATAGGCTTGCTACATTCAAAAGTGGTGGAAAGATAATATCTGAAGCATCATAAGCCAGGAGCAAGAGCAGCAGGAAGAGCTTGAAAAGTCCAAAATGGCTTCAGCTCAGGATCTGCTAAGACTGACCACAGAGGCGGGGATTGTGGCGCAGTGATAGCGTGCTCGCCTAGCACACGTGAGGCTCTGGGTTTGATCCTCAGCACCACATAAAAATAAAATAAAGATATTCTGTCCACCCACAACTAAAAAAATAAATAAAATTAAAAAAAAGAGTGACCACAGACTGAAGAAAGTGAGGAGAGAGGGAGCAGCTGCCCTCTGAAGCAGGGGTCACAGGTCAAAGCAGCTCCGGAGCTGGAGGCAGGGACACAGTGAACATGTAGCAGCCAAAACAGGGGCTCAAGGTGGAAATGAAAATCAGAATGGTGCCTCCTCCCTCCCTCCCTTCCTTCCTTCCTTCCTTTCTTCCTTCCTTCCTTCCTTCCTGCCTGCCTGCCTTCCTTCCAATTTAGCATCTCCTTCTACTAAATCTTTTATTCTGAAATTTGAGACCTGTTCTAGTATTTTTATTACCACTTGTGTTCCCCCTCTTTCAGGGAGGTCAGTTGGATTGTTAATGGTTAAATTGAGTTAGGTTGGTCCCTTCTTTCCTTTCTTCCTTCCTTCCTCTCTCTCTCATACCCTCCCCTTTAAGAAAGTGCCATAAAGTCTGGCCTAGGATCTCGTTCTGCAAATTTCTAAACTCTGCAAGTAGGCAGGAATGTTCTAAACATTGCTCCCTGAGAGAGGATCCCACATGCTGGGCAGAGAGGGAAGACTCAGTACCAATAACACATCTCCTATGGCTAGAGCTCTGCTCGATGAGTGAAGCGCTCCATGGGTCTTGGCCCTGGTCAGGTTTGGCATGTGCTGGCTGGCCACTTGGAAAGGCAATAACCAAGAAGACCCCTTTCCCTGACGTTGCTGAATCTCTACCCTGGTCCTTGTAAGTGAAATGAGGACCTGGCCTATATGAAGCGCTAAGCACCTAAATTTATGTGTAAGTGCTCAGGTCCCAAGGTAATACTATGTTTTCTAAACTCTTCAAAAAAAATATGGTAGAAACTTTAAAAATACTTAGAGGCCCCAAATGAAGTAAAAGTCAAAATCTACAAAGGTAAGTTGAAGCTAGACTCTGACTTAAGGATATTTGTTCAATAAAGAAAACTATCTTAGCTTTGGATTTTAATAACCATATAAGATCATGTATGGCATAAGAGACAAAATTTAGATTCACACACATTAGAGAATTATACCAAATATTCCCTTATAAAGCTAGAAAGATTGAAACAAAACAAACAATTGAATAAACAAACAAAAGCCGACTGCCTGCAAAGGAGACAGGTAGGAAACTTGCATGTTATGCCCCACGGGAAGCTGGAACTAGAACTTAGCTTTCATGTGGAAGTGCAAGAATAATAATAATAACAAAAATAACTTCAATAAAGATATTTAAGTTTTCCCAAGTTAGTAGTACCTTTAGACACCTAACAAAAGCATATGCAAATCTTGTGTAGAAAAATGTACCTACGATTTACACCTCAAAGAATTCTCTGAGAAAGTTCCACTGAGCATTGATTCACAATAAAAAAAAATCACAAAACCCATAAAACATGAGAGAATAAAGCCACTTAAGAGCATCAGCAAAAATGATAAATAGCAGAGTCAGATATGCAAAAATTGTAGATGTTGAAAATATCAGATACAGACTATATTAAGTATGTTTATTAGACAGAAAAAAAAAGAGTGTTAACTAGCATGCACTCCAATAATTATATTAAATGTCAGTGGTCTAATTCACCAATTAAAATTGGCAGAGTAGCTAAAAAAATACTCAACTACATCCATACCATACAATAAAAAGAACCAACTGCTAATACCTGCAACAACTTCAGTGAATCTTAACAGCATGTGATCTGTCCCCTGTCTGATAATTTTGGTGTACATCTGTTTTGTCATCATTTTCTATGGAAGGCAATAATATCTGGATTCATATTCCTTAGAATATCTTCCATAGTCCACACTCTGTTATTTATGAGTAGCATATTGACATTATAATCTCATTAAAACAGTTTAAAAAGTTTAAAAGAAGCATAAAGTGTTTCTTTGTTTCCTTCCTCCCTCCTTTACTTTTCCTCCCTCCCTCCCTTCTTCCTTCTCACTATGTTGCCCAGGTTGGTCTCAAACTCCTGGACTCAAGAGATCTTCCCACCTCAGTCTACAGAGAAGCTGAGACTACAGGCATCACCACTGTGCCTGAGTCGAAGGTCAGAGTGGTAATGTATCTTCCCTAATATTCAACCTAGTGAACGAGGGAAGAAGTTTCAGAACATGTATTTTCAACTCTGCTCTATGCTCCTTCTGGTTTGCCCTACTGGAGAGGCTACTAACCTGTCATCATTTGAGACCTGTTTTGTATGGATTTTTGGAATGGTGATAGAGCTATATTGATCAGAATATGATGAACAGCAAAAATTATAAGAACATTGGCCAAAGCTAAGGTGGGCTACCAGTTCATGGTTGTAAGCAAGGGGCTTGTCCCCAGAAGGATCTTACTTGTTATTAAGAATCTCATTTATTCCTTCCTTTCAGGCCTCAGATAATCACTACCAATTACCACTGCTACTGTCATTATTTATTTATTTGTTTGTTTGTTTATTTATGTATTTATTTATAATTGTTTTGTGATACTGGTGATTGAACTCAGGGGTACTCGACCACTGAGCCACATTCCCAGCCCTATTTTGTGTTTTATGTAGAGACAGGGTCTCACTGAGTTGCCTAGCGCCTTGCCGTTGCTGAGACTGACTTTGAACTCGTGGTTTTCCTGTCTCAACCTCCCAAAGTGCTGGGATTATAGGCATGAGCCACTGTGCCTGGCTATCATCATCATTTATTGAGTGCTCAGTGTAAGCCAAGTGCTATGCAGGGCACTTTACACATATAATATAATTTCATCCTCATTTGGTAGATTTCCCACTTCACTCATGAAGGAACTGAAGTTTTAAAATTTTACGTTAACTCTGGAGGTCATTCAGCTATTGGAATTAGGATTCAATTTATAGTGTATTCATTTACACTTTTTGATAAGTTCTTTTATAATTTTTGCCAAATAACTTCTCACTGTCTGCAATATATTTTTTTATTTTGGCCAAGCAGGCTAAGATCTTAAACTAACTCATATTAATTTCTTTATACTCTTCTATTATGCTTGTGGATTTGTCTCTGAACTTTTTTTCTTATCTAAAAAATGGAAATAGAAAGCATTCTTTCCAGGCAATTATTTTGCAAAGCATGTGATTCTCCAAATGTGTATCATATGAACCTGAAGTTATTCTCTATATATTCTCACAGTCCTTGATAACTCAGAGATATCAACACTTATTTTGCACTAAAATTCAATTTAGATATCAGTCTGAGCAGTCTTCACATTAGAAGAAAATGGCTAAGGACAAGGAGCTGCTTGGTCTGTTTCCTTGTTTTTTTTTTTTTTTTTCTCCCCCTTCAGTTGAATTGATTTCAAAAATGTGAAATGCCATCTATTTTTCAATCTCTCTTTAATCTTTCTTATTCAATCCCTGTAAGTGATGAAGAAAATTTAATGGGAAGCAAGGAAAGTGAGGGCTTAAGCAGACAGGAAAGAAATGCATGGGGGATTTATTAGGAATCTCTGTGGGAGAGACACAGTGATCTGTGCTGTATGAGCACATTTTTATCACTGAATCCCCATGTGGGAGTTAATTGTTCAAAACCCATGAAGGTGCTTGGAAAACCCATGAAGGTGCTTGGAAAACCCATGGTTAGTGTTAAATGTGGACCAGCTGCAAAGGAATAGCTTCTGGGAATTAAGCATCATGTTTATTTAAATTATTTAATAGTTATTGTATATCTTCAACCATTCCAATCCTGATTCTGACCTAAAACAGAGAAACACAGGTAATGTATGCCTAGAAGATTTTCACTTTTCCAGTTGGAAAGGCTGCATCTTACTTATCATGCAGTTTCTCAACTCTTATCCACTGAAGGAGACATAGTCAATTCCACCTTGCCTCTGCTGAAACCCTCAGATTCTTGCCTACTTAGCTTGTTTCTGAGTAAAATTTCCTCTAAAAGGAAAAGAAATGCAACTTGCTTATAGCCCAGTGCTATCTGGAACAAGACTGTCTGGGAAAGGCCCCATCAGGCTACAGTGCTGAGTTTTATCTAGAAGCTTGTGCAAGCCAACAAACCACAGTATACTAAAACCTTCCACAACAACCCAACTTTGATGATTACCAAGCAGTCACTGCCTCTAACAAGTCAGTCAGAGGAGCATAATGTCAGAAGGTAGGGTGCCCTATTTGGAATCAAAACAAAATTAAATAAATTTCAAGGAAAGGAATTTTGCATCCCCCCAAATTAAAAGTAATAAATAGATGTTGCAGACATAGATTTATCATTTATAAATGATATAAGTAGTAAGTATGGTCTATTCTATGCAGAAATAGGAAAAAATAGAGTAGAAGTCATTGTACTAGATAAGTAAACAGAACAAAGTTACCTTTAGCTTAAACAGAACAAAGTTACCTTTAGCTTAAAATAAAGGCCAATGTACAACAAGGTTATCTGCTCAGTACAAGTCAAGAGTTCTACTGTATAAATTTAAAAGAAAATTCAGTCCTGAAAAAATAATTTTAAATAATGTCAAGGAAAATCAAAATAAATGAGGAAGGAGTAGGAAGAAATATACACAAACAAAGCAAATTTAGTCCTTTAGATCTAAAGGGGAAAAAAACTGGTCTGACATATTTCCTGGGATATGGATCTACAAGTTGTTTTCATCCCTCTCCCCTTTCCCTACCCCTTTCTGCCAACCACACTTACACATACAGCCATTGACATTTTTTAGTTTAAGCTTATTTTGTTTGTTTTCTCCTAAATGCCTGTAGTTTTTACTTTTTTTCACTCTGCCTTTCACATTAGCCTCAAGCACCAGCTCCACCGTCTCCTGAACCTCTTCATACTCTGGCCAGCCAGGTTTTGATCTAAGGCTTCCACGCTCCCTGATCTCAGCTACACTTCCCATTCATTCCTCTCTCCCAGGTTTTAAAAAGATCGCTGGCTCTCTATGTCCAAATCCCAGGGATGTTGAAAATCTCAACTGTATCTACAGTCTGTTTTGTTAGTATTTAAAGTGGGTTGGTCTCAAGGATTTTTTACTTTTCTGTGATCTCAAACATCAAGTATAATTGGTGTCAATGCCTACACCAGACATAAATCAAAACAAGTAAAAGATCCACAGAACCAAGGGAGACTAAAGTCTTATTAAGTAAAAAAATGCTCCCTAGCTGGGTCAGGTGGCACACGCCTATAATCTCAGAGATCTGGGAGGCTGAGGCAGGAGGATTGCAAATTCAAAGCCAACCTGGGCAATTTAGTGAGATGCTGTCTCAAAGAAACAAACAAAAAAACTCTCTAGCTGCAGTTCCCACAAAAGAAGTTATAAATTTCTGGATTCTGATCACTAAACCAGGGGTACCAGGAGCTCTTCAGCTTATGGGCACTTCAAAGTGTTACAAACTATGGTTCTACACATAACAGAAATACTTCCTCTTAAATTTAGATTGGATCTTTTGAAGTCAAGAATCTCCCCCACCTTCTTAGTTTATAATCTTGTTATAAATACATATGGATAAAATTCCTTGGCTTCTTAAAATATGAGTCAATTAGTCTTGGGGTAATGTAAATTTATGAGATTTATCTGACCTAAGTAAATATTTACTCTTTTCTTCAAACTCATTTAGGCGATGAGAAGAACATCGAAATGTGCTTTGGATAAAAACAATTAATACATGACTTGAGTCATGAATGGTAACAAACCATGGAGCTATCCTAAAACAACTTGGAAGTTTCAAATACTGTGAAATTTCTAATCAAAGGATTCAGCAACACCAAAAGCTACCAAAATAATTGTGGCAACATAGAACATAGACCTAAAGCATTAGCCATTGTGTAAAGTACTCATCACTATGCTTAGCTATTAGAGCAGAAAACAGCAACAGACACTTCTATTAAGCCAATAGAAACCCATATGGTAAGGGCGAAGGGTTTTTCTTAAGCTTCTTGCTATTGTCTTAGCATGGATCTAAACACTCAAAGAACTACTTCCCAGATGAGAGCTGTACTAAGAACTGATGACAATTCAATTTATAAACATGTGCCAATGGTTGTATGCCAGTTTTCATGCTTGTTAAAGCTGGACCCTTTACCTAAACTGCTTTTGTTATATGCAGGTAGCTGCCATATGTCAAGAATAAAGGCAAAATTTGAACTGTTGTGGGACAACTAAAGACATAATGGTAAGTTCAGTAATAGTAATACTTTATTGTCAACACTAACCATTTGTAATAATCTTTAAATTCATACATGAGATACATTATTATATTTATTATATTATATTACATTGAATATATGAATTTTCTGATCGGAACCTCAAGTCATATTTTTTACATGATGACTGATATAACCAAGACATAGGGGCTGAAGTTAGCCAATAGTTGCCTTTTATAAAAAAAGACACTCTAAATGATTCATTAAATTGAATAAAGACCTAGATTCTATATTCTTATTTGTTCCTCTTTAAAGTTAGCATATAGATTTTCTTCTAATATACATTCTACCAACAGCGAAATTAAAACAGATATAGTATAAAGGACTAAATCCAACTGACATAATTTATAATGGTAGCAAAGACAAGAATAATACAATAAAGAACATGAATTTAGCAGGACATGGTGGCACATGACTATAATCCCAGCTACTTATGAGGCTGAGGCAGAAGGATCATAAGTTCTTGGTGAGCCTTGACAACTTAGTGAGACTTTGTATCTCAGAATAAAAAATAAAAATGGCTGGAGGTGTAGGTCAGTGGTAGAGAGCACTTGCCTAGCAGGTACAAGTTTCTGAGTTCAATCCCTAGTACTACAATAAACAAAAAAACAAGCAAATAAATAAATGCAGACTTAGACTGTGAGCTTCCCCCACCAGACTCAGTTATTCAGTGCCCCTACTAGTGACAGAAAACTGATCAGTGTTGAATAAGGAAAAACTTGAAATTTATTATAGTCCAGATGAGCAATTAGAATGAAATGATACTAATTATCACACAATTTAATAGCCTACATTGTGTTTTAAAAATAATGAGTATTTATCATGTCCAATAAGTGCTAAATACTTAACATTTCATTTAGCTCTTACTCCTTCCATATTACAAGTGGGGAGCAAGCTAAAATAACTTGACCACTGTCCTGTGCCAAAGCTGTGATTTGAACCTACTGATTTGAAAATCTGTCCACATTCTAGAACACCTAAAAGAAGCACTGGAGATTTTTCTTCAGCAAGAGCCTTTCTAAAATATATAGTTGTATATAGATATACATATATCTATATCTACATATTTTAAAAATTCCTTTTGTAGTAATAAATTAAAGAAAAACAGGTCCATATTATAAAGAATCACTTTCAGATTTATTGTTCTCATCCAAGATTTAATTCAATTTTGTGACAAATGACCCAGTAAGTTCAATGCTCACACTAAAGTCCCTCTTAAAGATTCATGGGTGAATCATTTTCCTTTTTCTCAAATAGAACAGATGCATGCAATGAATAGTGCAAATATTTCCATTCTGAAAAGAGTTAAGTTTACCAGACCATCTTCTTTTTCTTTTTTCTCTCCTCATTTTATGTAACATTCCTTGAATATATATTCCTAAGCGTTCATCAACCTAGCTAATTGCCTGATGCTTTAGTCTTTATGAGTTGGTTTTGTAGTCCAGCATGTTCTGAACTTTTTTTATGGAGACATTAGAACATTATTTTTAAATACAAATGTAACCATGTCACATTTGGGTAAAGAAAAGTGAGTCACTTAAGGGAGACTGTTTCCACTATCACATCCACTTTCTTTCAAATTGCTCCCTCTGTGGCTTTCACTCCCTCTCCACTTGTCTGAACTTACCTTTCTACTCAGTACAATCAAAGAAGACCCTCCACAGTCCACACACATGGAATTGGCCTGCTGCCATTCCATGCACAAGGAACTTGAGGCTGATGGCAATTTTTCTGAGAAAAACCTATTGTAAAATCACAAGGACAAGAGGGCCATCCAATGACTAGGGCCTTTCCAAACAGCGCCATCAGGGGCCCTCGCAAAGATAGTACTTGCTATGACTCCCAGCAAATCTGCCGCTACCATCTGAGGAGCTATTTACCTGTTTGAGTGTCTCCCTGGGGCCTGGGTGCTGCACAGTAACAGCAGTCCAAGAAGATGACATAGTTAAGCACATTGAAGAACAGTCCAATAACTCCAGCACTAAGAACCAGCAGGGGCTCCTCTGTCTTCTGGGGAGTGATATACCTTTTGATGGCTTCGACCAGGATGCTGAACATCAGCGCCACAGCAAAAATGGTGTTGCCAAACGCTCCCACAACATCCGCACGGAGAAAGCCGTAGGTGCTCTTCCTGTGCTGCTTTATACTGCTGGCCCTGACGCCGAAGAGTCCTATGATCATGGACAAAAAATGGGAAAGGACGGCAAAGGCATCGGAGGCTAAGGAGAGGGAGTTGCCAACGTGGGCGATCACTAGTTCCATCACAAAAAGGAGGATGCTGACCACGCACATGAGGATTAAACGGAAGCTTCTTCCCGAGTATCGCCCCATGGTGGCTCAGTGCTCTGGCGGCTCCTCTCCCTTTCTTGGGAAGGCTGAGCCCTTAGAGCAGCAGCGATAGATTTAGTGATTACAACTCCTGGGTAACTCTCCCGGTCAGCCTTTCAGCACTTGTCATATTTAGAAATCACCTTTTATAGGCTGCTATAAAGCCATAAAACAGTTTAAAGGGCAATTAAGCAAGAGATGTCACGTGAGCAGGGGTTTATGGAAATGGGAGATACTGGCTTCAGATTGTTTTGTTTGTTTAATTACAGACCTTCTGCGTCTTCCGATCATGTAGAAGCTCATCCGCAGCTGTGGCCTTTCCAGCTTCTTCCGTTGTATGCGAGCAGTAATAGCTGTGGTGAGGCAAGACATATGACAGGAACAACCATGTCTTGTCTACCTGACAGTTTTGAATGTCATCAACTCTACTGCGTGGAACAGGGAATATTCAAGGGTCATTAATCTAGAAATCAGAGCAGTAAGTGAAAGTCAAAGAGTAAGTGAGGGTGATTTTTCTACTGTTTTATCTACTCACCAGGAATAAACAAGCAGCTCCTGTTTCCAAACATTCTTCATAAATAGGACAAGAAAAACATTCTTCATGCTCATGAAAGGTAAAAGTGCTTTTAAGTCTTTACTTTTTTGTAGTGCTGGGGATTGAACCATGTATGCCTCATGTATGCCAGGAAAATGCTCTACCACTGCACTAACTACATCACACAGCCCACAGATGAAGTGCTTTTAAACTGGAAGCAAAAGACATAATCCCGGATAGTTTCAGGAAGGCCAATTATGGTTTAATTGATGCAAGGAAGTTTTTTGTTTTGTTTTGTTTTGTTTTAATCTTACCACCTGTCAAAGTATCTATAGCCCTTAAAGGTTTGGCAATTCCTGAATACCTAAAACAGAAGTGGCTTCTACTGTTTTGGGTAACCTGTATACTGTCAATCCTTTAAAGAAACAGACTATTACTATATAGATTTTTTCCCCCTGAATTTAAAGTTTGACTCTGATGGTTACTTTAATGTGTTACTTTGGCCAGTTTCGTAAATGACATCCAAGACATTCTGGATGTATCTGCGAGTATCTGGATGTATCTGATTTTGAACTCACATTCCTCCTGCCTCAGCCTCCCGAGCTGCTGGGATTACAGGATGTATCTGTTTTTGGATGAGGTTATCACTAGAACCCACAGATAGAGTGAAGCAGAGGACCTTCACTAACGTGGTGGGCCTCACTAACACGGTGGGCCTCATCCAATCAGCTGAGGGCCTAAAGAGAACCAAGACTGAGAAAGAAGAAACTCTTCCTGCCTGATCTTAACAAGAGTCCTTCAGGGAAGTAGGGAGGGCAAATGAGCAGGAGGTTCAGAAGAATTGAGAAAAGAAGCCAAAGATGGCAAGTACAGACAATTCTTTTAGTGAGTTTCACTTTACAGAAAAAGAGGCAGTCAAGAAAGGATATTTTTAGGTTGGGAAAAACAGCATACTTGTAAGCCGATTGAAAGATCTAGCAGAAAAAAAAAATCTGACAGTACATAGGGGAGAATTGCTGAAGTGCTGCATTGAAAAGGTAAGAAGAAATGAGATGCAGTGGAGGCCGGGCCTGGACTGGAGACCATCAGCTGCTGCATCAAGGTGAAATATATGGGTCCACTAGCAGGAGGGTAGATGTGGTGGTGGGAGGGTCAGAGGTTCTATTCCTATCACTTCTATCTTCTCAACTGAGTCAAAGGGGAAGCATTGGACGTTTGAGGAGAAAAAGGTACAATTGTCTAGGAGAGAGAATAAATGAGTGAGGGAAGTACTGTACAAAAGCCAGGTGTGGTGGTGCATGCCTGTAATCCCAGCAGCTCGGGAGGCTGAGGCAGGAGGAATGTGAGTTCAAAATCAGCCTCAACAATTTAACAAGGCCCTAAGCAACTCAGCGAGACCCTGTCTCTAAATAAAAATATAAAAAAGGGGCCGAGGATTTGGTCAGTGGTTGAGTCCCCCTGGGTTCAATCCCTGTTAACCTCCCCCCCAAAAATACTTATTTACCCACATAAATACCGATATTTAGCTCCATTGTCACCAGCTTCTGTATTCCCCAAGCTCTTCATTCAACAGTTATTTCTTCACCATGAAATGGGATTTTGGTGACATACTTTAAATATATTTTAAAATATCCCCATTATAGGACACTTATTTAATAAAATCTTTTATATCATTTCAGTACCATTGATGCTCCAAACTCAAACTTTCCAGTAAATTAATATTGCATGCTGAGCCACGCAAAAAAACGTGTTTGTATCTGTTACATTAAGCCCAATGGCAGGGCAGAATGGGGTTTAATTTTTCCAAGTACTAATCTTGACTACACGAAGATGATTGTCATCATGATGATCTCATGATGCTTTAGTGAGGGTCTCAGCCCAATTCATTGCCCCATCTCCTTTTCGACTGCCGATTGCCTAATTCTGCCTCTCAAATAGAACTGCTTAAGGAGATAGTCATGAAAAGGCAAAAAAAAAAAAAAAAGTTTAGTTTTACTACTATATTCTCTGGCAATGTACAAAGAGCAGGCACTCATTTATTTCTTAAACAAATGACTAGCATTTTCTAGACATAGAAGTGACAAGCTAAGGGCCAAAGCTGTTTGAAAATCATAGGGTAGTAGTAGCTGTCTTTCCACAGTCTTTGTTTGTAACTACCACTGGACACCATGGTTATATGACAGATGACTAATGTTAATAACTAGAATAAAGGGTGATCTTTCAAGTCCTTGTCCTTGCTTGTTTTATGACATGTTCTGTTGCTGCTGACCTCGGGACTCAAATTCTCTCCACTAGCAGGCTACTGTGTTGCCATTGTCCAGTTCTCATGAAGCCCTCATATCTTCTACTGGCATAATGAAAAACAATTTTAAGCCCACTAAATGAACTAGATGAACTAGAAATTGCTAAGATGTAATGTTAGAACACTGTTCTTAGCAAGCAGGGCCAATAGTACATATGCCTCAATCTGTTGTCTTACTGATGCACTGAGCACGAGGCACACAATTTTGTGATTATTTTTATCTCTGGCTTCCAAATTCATAGGTTCTACATCTGCATATTCAACCAACTGTGGGTCAAAAATAATTTTTTAAAGATTGCATGTGTACTGGATTGTATATAGCTTTTATTCTTATCATTATTCCCTGAACAGTATCTGCATAGGCTTGACATTGTCTTAGGTATTGCATGTAATCTAAAGATGTAGGTTATATGCAAATACTACGTCATGTTTACAAGGTATTCATTGAGGGTCCTGGAACCGATTCCTCATGAATGACTGTATCTAGTTTACGGCCATCATCTGCCAATAAAAATAATGTGTATCTCTTTAAGGATATTGTTCAAGCACTCTCTTGAAAAGCTCCATTCTCTAAAGATACAGAATTGAATCAAACTTTGATATTTTAGCTGAATCTCGATTTAAGAAAAAAGCCAATTTATCAAAGTTATGTTTTAGAATTCCTTCCTTAATATAATTAGAGTTCCTTTAAATAGTGAATTCTTTTAAAGCAGCAAACTTCAAACTCTTCTGCAATTAATCCTATTCATCTGAAGCTTCAACAATATAGCCTGGGAATTTATCTTTGTACCAGAGATGGCTACCTTCTCCAAAATGATCAGGGGCTACAGGACAAAAAGTGTGGTTATTAGTCTGTGATCTACTTTTCAGGTGTTTATCATAAACCAGCTAAAAAATGTTTTTTTCTCTTAGAAGCATGTATGTTGGTTTGTAGAAAAATAAGCCTGGCAGATTGGCACATGCATGTTGTCCTAGCTACTCTAGAGGCTGAGGCAGGAGGATCCCTTGGACCCAGCCTGGGCAAAACAGAGGCACTGCCTCAAAACAGAAAAAAACAAGAAATTGGAAGGTAAAGTAACTCCCAAGACTAGAAGTCTTCCAGTTGACCCTGTAAACTACCATAACTTAACAATAGCTATTATTTATTATGTGTTAGGCATTAACTACTTTATGAGACAATAACTTGGAAATAGGTATGACTTCTCATTCTTTTTGACAGAAGAAACAGGCAGCTTATATTAATACTAAAGATAAAAGAGTAAGATAAAACATTCTGAATTGTTCTAAATCAAGAAAGTTGGTCCAGAATACAAAAATGTGGCTATTTCAGTTGACCTCATTAAGGTAGGTAGGTATGAATACACATACTCAACTTTGGTCCTGTAAGCAAGCTGTGTTTAGTCTTTCAACCGATAATTTCCTAACCAACATAGGAATAATTCCTGTGTTCTCATACATTGCGTGTACTTTCCTCCCTTTGTACTTCTCTCTGCCGGAATTATCCATCCTCCTCTATTTGTATTGACATTCTATTATCCCTCAAAGCACAGCTCAAAATTCAAGTCTTTGTTGAAGCCTTTTTCTCTTTACTGGCATATTTATACTACCAAGTGAAAGGCATATTGGAATGGAGCCCTGGGTCCTGAAATAAGAAATTTACCAAGTAAATTAGAAACGAGATAGGAAAGTCATTCCAGGCAAAGGGTCATAGACAGGAAATAGCACACCATTTACAGGAAACCCCAAATGGATAGGTTGCAAAGGACTTTGATGGATTAAAGAGGACACTAGAGAGGTAATATGAGCCAGAAGAGGCTAACAGGTTAGCAACAAAAAGATTTCAAGGGGAAGAAAAACATCTCAATAAACTGTATGCTAGGGAGGAAAAACCAAGAAGACACTAGAATAGCTATTTTGCTAGCCAGACGAATTTGGATGACAGCATGTTAGAGGGGCTGCCTAGGATGACTCAAGATTTCTGGTTTGAGTTATAGGGTATGTTTTGGTGGTGCTGATCTTCTAGGCAGGAATGGAGAGTGATGAGATTTGCTGGCATGTTGTCCTGAAATGCTGATGGAACATATAAAAGGATTCAGTATGTAGTTGGTATAGGTCTAGAGCTCAGACAGAGAGATAAAAAATGTTGACATTATTAGCCTGTTAATACTATTTGAAACCATGGGATTAGATGAGGCTTATTAGGTGCCATGAGAAGAAGGGCAAGTATGGAAGTTTATTATACCAATGTTTAAGAAGCAGGCCAAGGAAGAAAAGTCCATGAAAACACATAATTAAGAGTCTGGACTGGGATTGTGGCTCAGTGGGGCTGGGATTGTGGCTCAGTGGTAGAGTGCTTGCCTGGCATGCATGAGGCACTGGGTTCGATCCTCAGCACCACATAAAAATAAATAAATAGAATAAAGATATTGTGTTCATCTACAACTAAAAAAATATTAAAAAAAAAAAGAGTCTGAAGCTGGGCGCAGTGGTGCATGCCTGTAATCCCAGCACTTTGGGGACTGAAACAGGAGAATTGCAAGTTCAAAGCCAGCCTCAGCGATGGTGAGGCACTAAGCAACTCAGTGAGACCCTGTCTCTACATAAAACACAAAATAGGGCTGGGGATGTGGCTCGGTAGTTGAGTACCCGAGTTCAATCCCAGGCACACACACAAAAAAGAGTCTGAGAGGTAGGATGACAAGTTCTAGGGATGGTTTTAATAAAAATATCAAATGCAGCAGAATGATATGGTAAGACAAGAATAAGAAGTGAACATTGGCTGTGTTCAGGTGTGTCCTCAGGGATCCTGGTGAGACTGCTATGACGGGGACAGAAAGGTGAGGAAAAGTGTGGTGAAGTAGAAGTGAGGAGGTTGACAGTTCTTTTAGAAATTAGGACTTTTTTGAAGAGGAAGAGCTTCTGCTCAAGGGAAAGCTTTATTATTTTTTGTTCTATTTGTGGTTTTGTTTTATTTTTTAAACAGGAAGATTCAGGACAATTTTTAGATTCAGTATTTGGTGTTATGGAAGGGAAGTCCTCCAAGATAGACGGGATAATTGGTGGTTTAAAGTTGGCAACATCCGAATGGGTGCTCAGATCAACACCACCTAATTTTCAATGAACTATTGATAGAAATTTCTTTGTAGTACACGATTCAGGTATTTCAGAAACAAATGAATACATAAAACAGTATTAGTTCATGATATTTATTACTGGGGTTGTTTACAGAAAAGTCTTTTTTTCCACTGCTAATTTAGGCATAAGAATAGTTGTTTGTCTCATGTTACCTCCTTTTACAACTTTTATTTTTAAAAAATCATAAAACTGTATCTGAGAAGATATTAGTATCAATTTTTTAAAAAGCGAGGAGGATTGGAGGGAGGGTTTTATTTTATCCTTTAGTAACTCCGACCAAACAAGGTGTAGAACTTGGCAGGGTTCTTGCTGCAGATGCATTTGGCTCCAGGTTGCAGTTCACAGAGTGGTTTGAAAGGGATACAAAGACTTTTAGCTCCCATGGAGGGAGCACCAGGTTCCAGATCCTGATCCCTAAAATTAAAAAACAAATAAGAATTTCATTCATTTTATGCTGTATATTGCCATTCCTTTCCAGTGCAGTACCTCACAAGCTGCATTGGTTGTTTACCTGGCAGTGGTCTTTTTGATCCAGTCTTCACAGTCAATTTCCCCACAGAATGGAATCTGAGCAATCTAATAGGAAAAGAAAAAGTATTCACTATTTGTAACTCATTCTATGAAAGGAAGATTTGAATTCTCTATATAACTTATAAGCAAAAAGTTCTCCCAGGTCTGTCCAGGTCATGGCATCTTTGCTGCAAATATGCTAGAAACTTTGCTCAGAGGTATAAAAGATATGAAAGAATGTTTCTGCATAAAAAACTTACACTCATGAAACAAAACATGACAAAAACACCTTTGCAACACACTAAAATGTCCTAATAAACAGGATGCAACATAGCATACTCCAGTTCTACGTCCATTTCAAATCTGAACTATGGCTTATTCTACATATCAACATGGTTATCAGGAGGAGAAAAGGGAGATAATAAATGCTGATTTTTAAAGTGATGTTATCAATGACAATTAACAATCAGAAAAGTATTACTTTGTACTACAATGTTCCTAATATGCGATGGGTATGTGGATCATTTTTAAAGTACCAGAGCTTTTGAGACATGGAGACAAACCCAAATAAATACAGTTATTTTATACTAGACAAAGGTGCCAGAAACGTACATTGGAGAAAAGACAGCCTCTCAACAAATGGTGCTGGGAAAAGCAGAAATCCATATGCAGCAAAATGAAACTAAACCCCTATCTCTTACCACGCACAAAACTCAACTCAAAGTGGATCAAGGACCTAGGAATTAGATCAAAGACCCTGTGCCTAATTGAGGAAAAAGTAGGCCCAAATCTTCATCATGTTGGATTAGGCCCCAACTTCCTTAACAAGACTTTTAAAGCTCAAGAAATAAATGCAAGAATCAATAAACGGGATGGATTCAAACTAAAAAGCTTCTTAGCAAAACAAATAATCAATGAGGTGAACAGACAGCCTACATTATGGGAGCAAATTGTGCCACATGCACATTAGACAGAGCACTGATCTCCAGGATATATAAAGAACTCAAAAACTTAACACCAAAAAAAACAAACAACCCAGTCAATAAATGGGCTAAAGAGCTGAATAGACACTTCTCAGAAGAACATATACAATCAATCAACAAACATATGAAAAATGTTCAACATCTCTAGCAATTAGAGAAATGTAAATCAAAACTAAGACCTCATCTCAAGCCAGTCAGAATAGCAATTATCAAGAATACAAACAACAATAAGTGTTGGCGAGGATGTGGAGGAAAAGGCACACTCATACATTGCTGGTGGGACTGCAAATTGGTACAACCAATTTGGAAAGCAGTAGGGAGATTCCTTAGAAAACTTGGAATGGAATCACCATTTGACCCAGCTATCCCACTCCTTGGTCTATACCCAAAGGACTTAAAAACAGCATACTACAGTGACGCAGACACTTCAATGTTTATAGCACCTCAATTGACAATAGCTAAACTGTGGAAGCAACCTAGACGCCCTTCAATAGATGAATGGATAAAGAAGCTGTGGTATATATACACAGTGGAATATTATTCAGCACTAAAAGAGAATAAAATTATGGCATTTGCAGGTAAATGGATGGAGGTGGAGAATATCATGCTAAGCAAAGTAAGCCGATCCCAAAAAACCAAAGGCTGAATGTTCTCCCTGATAAGTGGATGCTGATGCATAATGGGGGAAGGGGCATGGGAAGAATGGAGAAACTTTGATCAAAGAGGAGGAAGGGGGAGGGGATATGGGGGCAGGAAAGATGGTGCCCTAGCTTCATGTATGACTACCTATATGGTGTGATTCTACATCACGTACAACCAGAGAAATGAAAAGCTGTGCTCTATTTGTGTACAATGAATCAAAATGCATTCTGCTATCATATATACCTAAGTAGAATAAATTTTTTAAAAAAGGAGTTTTTGAAAGTAAAATGTCATTCTGTATGTGGAAAAACAACCATTCAATTTTTCTTTCTTACACCATATAGAATAATGGGCAGAATCAAGACACTTGGGATTTTATCTTCATTTTGGAATTCATCACCTGTTTGAAAATCTCTAGCCCTGGGTTTTCTTTCAATAAAATATAAATGTTTGACTAGATAGGCAAGGACTCATTAAGTCCTAAGTTTCCAATTCTGCAAATATTTCAATGAAGTTGGCACAGGTGCATTAAAATAGGTTGAAAATCATAATTAACCTAGAGCGAATATACAGTAAGTTATAATTATTATGTTATAATATACATTCTTATTATATAATTGCTACGTATTATACAACTATATGATATATTATATACCAAGTTTTTATAGGTGTTCCACATCTGAGATATGGGACAAAATTGGTTAAGATTTCTCCCAGTTATGAATGTGAAATTTTTCATAGCATGTCTACTTCAAAATGAGATTTATGTACAACTACCTAATAGTTCTAATAAAAATTCCTGAAGATCAATATTAATGATGGTAAGAGCATCATTAACACATGAGAAATATCAGTTTAAAAGCAGCTGAAGGCAATCTAGGGATCTACCAAGGGGAGACCCAAGAGGCAGTAGAGGCAATAGCAGTACGTTTCCAGTTTCAACTTTTTTTTTTAAATTTTTTTAGATGTAGATGGACACAATCCTTTTATTTTATTTATTTATTTTTTATATGGTGCTGAGAATGAAACCCGGTGCTTCGCATGTGCTAGGTGAGTGCTCTACCACTAAGCCACAACCCTAGCCCCCTCTTAACTTTTCATCATCCAGCCATGCCTTACACACTCACATTAAGAGCAGAGAAATGGAAAAACTGAGCTCTGGTTAGGAACTATGACTTGAAACGCATTTAAATAAAATAACTAAATAAAAAAAAAAAAGAGCTCTTCCTGCAAATCCCTTCACTTGGGATTTAGTTAAGCATGTGGCAAAACGCTTCTCTAAGTAAAGTAAAAGTAACTAGAGACTAGAAAATTACAGGTGAACACTAATGCATTGGGTAGCAAAAGGTTACTTATCTATGTCTTTTATGTTCATTCAATGAAATGTGTTAGTCTAATTCCCAAGCTTTACAAACTGTTGTTGTGATAACATTGTCTTAAGACAATGAAGAGATAAACTTCTAGGTTTAAGTCCTGAGAAGTAGAAATGGGTTGAAGGAAGGTGGCAGAGACTGGAAAAAGTAAACATTTAGAGAAGTTTTAATACAGAAATTCTTTGTATGATGAAAACTGAAGCAAAAAGAAACCTAGAGATATATAAGTTGAGTAACCAAAACATTATTTCCCTGTATTTAAAGTTATAAGTCATTAACATTTATAATAAAAGCATGAAAAAAGCACATTCACAGAGTTTTGTTTAAAATTTATGACAAAAGACAGAACAGAGGAAAAACTTCAATCACTAACTTTATGCAATGACAAAATATTGAGACCATTTTAAAGAAAGTCTGAGTAATACATTTAAATGTTTTTTTGAAACTTTTACTTCTCTTAATTTAAAAAATTTATAGCTGTATTTTAACAACTTTAACAATTTTTATAGTAAATAAAGTTGTGTTTTCTTTTTCCTTAAAAAAAATTACTAAGCCTTGAGAAGGTCTGTATTTTTAAAATATTAATTTTTTTAGAATTTAATATGGTTGCAGAACATGAACAAATTCAAGTAAATTTTTTATTTGGATTCATAAGTAATAAGTTTGTAAAAACTATGCTTTAATTCTTTCCAGCTTCAAAGTAAGATTTAGATGATAAGATTTGAAATTTCTGGTTATTTAGTTGGTATTCATAAATATTTGAAAAGACAGTATGAATTTTTAGGCTATTTATTTAACCATGAAAAGGGTTTTAATAGAATTCATACTTTAATAATTTCTATTTTTTTAAACTTATGCAGTAATATTTTAAATTTTTTAGAAGACAATATTAATGACCAGAAAGCAATATTCTGGAGCAATGTTCAAAACATAGTGATCAACAAAAAAGATTAGTAATGCATGGCAACAGTGTGTCTGTGTGTATACACACATATTATGATATATATATCATGTATATAACAGCATTTATTTTTCATTCAATTAAGATCCTCCTCTTAGAAAAATGTAGTAGAATCAAGTCCTATAAATCAAAAATATTTTTTTTATTTGTACCAATACAGAAGAGTAGAAAAATCAAACTTTCACCTACATTCAAGTTCCAAAGATCCCTTTTTTTCTTTTCCCCTCCTAGTAAATACAATTTTATTTACAATGACCTCAAAGGTTGCTTGATGTTGGCCAACCCATCTAGGCTGACTCATTGTGAGGTGAGAAGGAAGGTGGAACTGACTAACTGTATACAAGGCACAAAATTTGCTTTCTGGTCGCATGTACTCTTTGGACATAAAACTAAAATATCCTGTGTTCTACTTTAGAGTAAAAACTGAAATCTCTGCAATAATTTATCTAATATAAGAATAAAAGATATGATTCCACTAACACCTGCCAAGATTCATTTCTTTGAAATCAATAGATTAACTGATGGTTGGTTAGCTCAATGGATTTATTAACTCTTATGCAATTTCTCTAATAGACTGTGATGCAAAAGTGACTGCCATATTTTTATAGTGAAGGAAATTTATAACTTCAAAAATTAATGGAACAAAAGGAAAACAATCAAATAAATTATAAAGAAAGGAAAAATACAAAGTAGGAGATGGTTATCCAATCTCTTCCTTTCTACTGAAGTAGGCAGTTTGAGTCAAGTGAAAAATTACAGAACCCAGAAAGGTAAAAGCTTACAAAGGCAAGCTGGGCATGGTAGCACACACCTGCAATCCCAGCTCCCCAGGAGGCTGAGGCAGGAGGATCATGAATTCAAAGCCAGCCTCAGCAACTTAGTGAGATCCTGTCTCAAAGTAAAAATAAAAAAATAAAAAAGGGCTGGGGATGTGGCTCAGTGGCTAAGCACCCCTGGGTTCAATCCTTGGTTAAAAACACACACACACACACACACACACGCACACACATATATGTATATAAAGGCAATAAATCAAGAATAGAAAGCTAAATACTGAAGAATTATAAATCTGAGAGGGATTTTGAGATTATCTATTTTTTAAGATACTTTTTGTAGTTGTAGATAGACAACATGCCTTTATTTTGTTTGTTTATTTTTATGTGGTCTGAGGATCGAACCCAGCACTCTGCCACTGAGCTACAACCTCAGCCCGAGATTATCTATTTTGAACTAATTTAAACTGAAAGCCAGATATTAACTTTCCTGGCTCATGTAAGAAGAGACATTATTAATAGGTAATGACCATAAAGCAAAATTTTGCTTTATATTGTCAGCATGAATTTAAAAAAAAAAAATGAAAAGATACAGAGGAAAGTACACTAAACCAAGCCAGAGAGAGATCGGACTGCTAGCTCCAGGTCTGTGTAGCTCAGGATAATTCATTGAGATTCTGGCCTATGGTTTTTTTCATTTGTAACCCAAGGACACAGGACCGGTTATATATTCAAACACATATACCAGAATACTAAAGTTCACATGTGGTTCATTCCAATAACAAATAACTTTGGCAAATGAAGATTTCTTCTTTATGAAAATTAAGTTTTAGCTTTGAATATCTACATATACATAATACATAAAACTGATGAAATCCCGAATAGTCAGTAACTAAGTTGAAAAGTCTATGTAGTTTTAAGGCGTCAGAAATAACCACACATTCTGAAAAAGACAGACATGAGCAACACATTTTTCTACATTATTCATAAAGTTCAATCAATTAGGAGCCAACTTTTTGCTTTGTTTTAGGAATCTGCATATGACATTTCTAAAGCTTTAACACTGCTGATTTCAGGATTTAATATCAAACGGAAATAACACAATGACAATTTTTAATAATGAAGACATTAGGATTCATATAGAATGAATGTTCTTTTAGCAGAATTATCAAGCATGAGTTTTACACAATCAGTGCACCAATGTTATTTAAAAATAACAATGTTATACTTCGGGAAAGACATAGTAGAAAACAGCATATATAATGTCAAGTAATATAACCATTTATGCGACTGGCTTGACAAAGGGATTAATACCATGCATAACTTACATAATTTCAGTGAGTTTTTTTTGGGGGGGGGGGCAGGTACTGTAGATGGAACCCAGGGGTGCTTCACCACTATGCTCCACCCTCAGTTCTCTTTTTTTTTTTTTGAGACAGGATCCCACTAAGTTGCTGAGGGTCTCCCTAAGTTGGTGAGGCTAGCCTCAAACTTGTGATCCTCCTTACCTCTGTCTTCCAAATTGATGGAATTACAAGTGTGCAATATTTTAAGACCTCGAGGAGTCTTAAAATATGATATACTGAAATATCTTTATTTTCAAAACTCCTCAGTGTTGGGAGTATAGTTCAGTGATAGAGTGTTTACAGGGGCAAGGCCTTGGGTTCAATTCCCAGTACTGTAAGAAAAATAAAAACAAAACAAAAAAAGAAAGAAAAGAAAAATTTGTGGGAAGTCTCTTACCTTTCCAGAATCTAGTACTTTCTGTAAGTCTTCCAATGTATTAGCCACAACCATATGAGTTTTAAGGTCTTCAGAAGCCCTACCAAAAATCAGAAATACACAATTTTTCTCACAAATGTAATAGAGTTTTAAACAACACATAAGATAAGCATAATTTAATGAAAGAATAATAACCTGTGAAAGCACACAATCAGTGTCCATTATTTAATTATTGCTATTAAATTTCTATCGACTAACATTCTACTCTTAGTGATTACCACCTGCTACCTGTGGCAGTCTAGGTTTAGACCTCTCTGGTCTTAGTTTTCTCTTCTACAAAATTGGAAAAATACTAAGTCATACTCTAGGAAGTACTATATGGGATTGCTGTGATATCCCAAAGGTTAAGATGTTTTGAAAAAGAAAAATTATATATATATATGATTCATACATATATAATTCAAAATGTTTTCACACACTACTTAATTCTTTTGTAAGAGCCTCAGGTTTTAGAAATGTAAATGAACATTTCTTTTCATAGGGCTGGAGTTGTGGCTCGCCTAGCACGTGTGAGGCACTGGGTTCGATCCTTAGCACCACATAAAAATAAATAATATAAAGGTATTGTGTCCTACTACAACTAAAAAACAAAAACGGAAAAAAACATTCTTTTTCATTTTCAAAGTCACACATTTAGTCACTCATGGGTGGTGACAAAGGAAGGAAAGACATTTGTTATCTTCTGAATCTCAGGGCTAAGACCATGTGAACTCTGTGCCAGATATAGCTATCCACCAAACTGGTTTCCTCTTCTTCCCAGTCTTGTCTTTTTTGTAGAGAGATGGGCGTATGTGACTAAGTTATAGCCATTTAGAGCCAGACAATCATATATGCCATCTCCTCCACTTAAGCTTTAAGGCAGCGAGCAGCTAGCTTCCTGCACACTCCCCCATTTCCAAATAGCATTTGAGTAGTTACTTAGAGATGACTGTGATCTAGTTTTTTTTTTAAACTTTTATTTTATTTATTTATGTATTCTGTATGTGGTGCTGAGGATCGAACCCAGTGCCTCACGCAAATGAGGCAAGCGCTCTACCACTGAGCCACAATCCCAGCCCCTGTGATCTAGTTTTGACCATGTAAATGACAACAGGCCCTAGGGACTGGCAGAGCCAATAAAACGGAAATAATCTAGATTCCTGAATTACCAGAAGAAGCAGAGCCATCCCAGAACTACAATACTGACTTCATACTGTTCCTTAAAAGACCAAGGAAGTCATTCTTTAAACTCAAGTAAGGTCCTCTCTTGGTTATAGCAGCTTAGTCTACTTCACGTACACAGAAGTTCTTAAACTAAAAATACTACAAAAAATTGATGTTATAAAACCAATAGTCTTATATGGGATAAATAATCTTTAAAAACAAACTTTTGACAAGATCTGTAACACCACATCCTTGATATATTAAAATTAATTCATATATTAGTTTCTTAGTACTTAGTAAAATAAAGATCTAGCCACAATCAGTATAATTTGATACCTTTAAAAACTGAGTCATGTTATCCTAACCCAGTTTTCCCTAACAATATTCTATCTAGAATTTTTAGATTTATTCAAAGGGCCTATGTTTTATAAACAGGTATTGAAAATATACCAAAATGCTTTCAGTGAGACTACAGGCAGTTTTGGTTTTTCATGTAGGATTCTTCATGTGTCACAATTTTTCTATATTGACATGTGTATTTAAGTAGAAAAACATTATGCAAACAAAACCCATAATCACTGCTTTACATAAACCAAATACAAAATGTTTAGTATGTACCTTACATGTAAAAAATAGAGAACTTGTATGTAAGGGAAAAGCTTGATAAGAATTTCTTCTATAAAAATGTCACTCCTTAGCCGGGCACGATGGCGCACGCCTGTAATCCCAGCACTAAGGGAGGCCGAGACAGGAGAATCGCGAGTTCAAAGCCAGCCTCAGCAATGGTGAGGGGCTAAGCAACTCAGTGAGACCCTGTCTCTACATAAAACACAAAATAGGGCTGGGGATGTGGCTCAGTGGTCGAGTGCCCCTGAGTTCAATCTCCAGTACCACCCCCGCAAAAAGTCACCCCTTTACTAAAAAATTCATCCAGCCAATATTTATTGAGTGTCTACCTATGATGATCTAATTTTTGAATTATCACAGAAAACAAATAAGAAAAAGACTGTCCTCAAAGAGCTTTAGAAGTGTGAGGAAACTTTATAAGAGGGCCAATTTGAGAAGGGGGAAAGGTATAAAAGCTCTTTTCCCTTTTCACTGATAATTAAAATAAATTTACCGATTGCTTCTCATGGGAAAAAATTCACCTTTATGCAACCTACATTAACAAATGTATTGAACACAAATACCAGTAGAAAAAATGCCCATTACCCACTAAAGCACTGGTTTTCCAACCCAAAGTGTGCATGCAAATCAAAGAGCAGCAAATCCTAGAAATAATCCTTCAAGATAATTATTATTAGCCCCATTTTCTAGAACAAGCCAGCCAAAAGATGCAAAATCACTTGCCTAAAAATATGTAAACAAAATCAATGTTAAAATTAGTTTATTCTTTCCTAGATTTACTGAGGCCTAATGTGTGTTAGGCACAGGGTCTTAGATAGAATAATAAGAAATTAGATAGAATAATAAATAAGATGCAGGAACTACCTCTCCTCAAACTAAGCCTCTATCCCCAGTGACAGTGGCCTTTCTGCTTTAGATAGGCAGGAAAGAAGACAGGGTGCCAAACTAATGCCACCAATCTTCTGGTGCATTACAGATTGCCTTGGTATCTGTGCTTTGAGATCTGTGATTCTAAAAGACTCCTCTCTACAGGCTGGCCTCCCACCCCACAAGGTCTCCTTACCCTGACACTACCCTCAAACCCAATCAGGAGGTTCTTAGCCTTAGCTATATTATAACCATCTGGGGAGTTTTTAACACCATAGTTGTCAAGCTTTTCCTAGACCAATTAAATTATCTCAGGGAAGGTGCCCAGGTGCTGGTAATTATTAAAGCTTCCCAGGTGCTACCAACAAGTACCCAGGAGGTGCGAGCAAATGCTTTGGTATCTGTCACATTTGCACACCACATAATCCTAGATCTAATGTTAACCCAAATTACTCCAAGAGGCAGTCCTCTGCTGCAAATTTAGTAGAAAACAGATTAACACTTAGAAAAATACCATAATAAATTTAAAAAATAAAGTAAGTAATCTGGGAGTTCAGAGGGAACGATTATTTTCAGTTGGGGCAACTCAAAATTTCTGGCTTTAAGTCTCAGAGAATGGAGAGGATTTGAAGACAAGAGACATAAGCAATTTTAAGGTTTTACCTTGTGAAAAGGTTAACTTGGATGTTGTCCAAAATAGCTTGAAGTTTAGTCTCAGCCTCATTTTCAGCAACTGTCAGTTTTTCTCCAGTATCACGTCTGACAGCTACGAATTGGCAGGTCTTCATATCACGTGGCCCAACTTCAAGTCTAATCGGAACTCCCTAAAAACCAAAAAAGGCAGTTAAAATGGCACATGTATGTCTCCACTTGAATAGTCTTATTTCACAGCTTTATCTACTATAAAGCATAAATACTCCAAAAAGCAAAAGCGTAACCAAACAAGAAGATGGCAGGTAATATTCCTTAGATATTATAGAAACTTACTTGAATAATTAATAAGGAAAAAAACCTACTGCCTGAGTGGTTCTCAGCTATGGAAGCTCTTAATGGAGATTAAGAAGGCAGTCGATTAGCTTAGCTTCCCAACAGCCACCCCTTCAAAATAGCACATAGTAGGGATGAGCAGACTTTTTAAGGCCAAAGGCACCCAAAGTCACTGAGGGCACTTAGGGGATCAGTACATTCGCACATTCTTGACTCATACATGGTACGCTCTGATTGGGGAATCCTAACTCTGGATAGAACTCTATCTGTAGCTTGAGTAAGAATCACCTGGAGGGCTCCTTGAGATGGGCCTGAAAATTTATGTCTCTTGGTTTCCTCCTTTTTTTTTTTTTTTTGGTGCGAGGAATCAAAACTAGGGCCTGGTGCTCCCTAAGCAAGCACTCTACCACTGAACTACACCACTAGTCCCATGACAATCAATAGCTCTAACATGTTCCCAAGTGATGCTGAGACTGCTTGTCTTGGGACTATACTTTGAGAATCCTTCCCTTAGACCCCTAGGTTTTTATAAAGAAAATTAAGGACTGACTGCAAGCAAGTTTAAGACTTGTGAATATTCAATTGTTATGAAATTATATTTCTGTGGAGAGTAAAAACCCTTAAGGTTTAGGGAGACCTTTCAATTTTGGGCCCATAACCTTCTTGATAAATGGTTAAGTTTTAAATTATTGTTTAATGTTTTTTTAAACATTTTTTTTGTCATATATGGACATGATACTTTTATTTATTTTTATGTGGTGCTGAGGCTTGAACCTAGTGCCTCACACATGCTAGGCAAGTGTCCCAGCCCTTAAATTATTTTTTAAGTGAATGATCCTTTAAAACTAATTTAGGATTTTAACATTATAAGTCAGATACTTCTATATACAATTTAGTTGCTTAGTGATACTGCTATGGAGGACACTAATGGGATGACTCATAAAACCTTGCCTGAGCTCTAGAATTAGATGATAGTCTTATTTTCTAATAGATCAATCCTTTGTACTCTACTTGCTTTATTGTAAGTTTGTGACTGTTTCATGATCAAATATTTTACAACCCAGGTAGAAGAAAATAGCAGAGATGGAAAAACTTAAGGACTACCTATAAAGAAGAAAGAAGATATATGAAAGGGGATAATGAAAAGTCAAAAGTCGGAAAGGTAATCAAAGTCAGATAATAAAGGAGACAAATATTTCATTGGCAGTTTTTTCTAAGTAGTTACAAATTTACTTGTAAATGAATTGTATTTTTTCTTTTTGATGGCAACACAAAATTATTCATTCAACCTAGTCAAAAAAAGGGTGTTAATTCATTCATATTATTTCTATTTTCATAATACCAGAGGGAGCTAAAGAAGAATTATGGGCTCTGGTCTAGCAACCAAACCAAATTATACCTCATATTAGACTTCTGAACAAGTCTAATAATACATATGTATATCATATATATATGTGTACACTATATGTGTACACTATACAAGGTTAATCGTTTATCAAATGAATATGGATCTAGATTTCCCAAAGATGTCCTCTTTTAACAGGAATTCTTGGACTACATGGAAGTAAAATCATACTAAAAAGTGCAATTAGTGGACTGGGGTTTGTAGTTCAGAGCTACAGCGCTTGCCTAGCATGCACAAGGACCTCGGTTCACTCCTTAGTACACCCAAACGAAAAGTGTTATAGGGTAAGTGATCCCTTGTTCAAAGTGCTTGAGACCAGAAGTGTTTGAGATTTTGAAATATTTGCATAGACTTTACTAAATTTCCCTAATCTGAAAATCTTAATATCTGAAATGTTACAAAATCTGAAATTTTGAATGCAACTGAAGCTCAATTTTTATCAAATTTTTCACAAGCTAGTGAAACTTTTCTTATTGTTTTTAAACTGTAGGCATGGAGTTTAGAACTTAGGTGCTTTATATTCTTTCTGAGGACTGTAGACCAGGAAGATGCAATAGACCCAATTCATAATAAGAATGTCTCCCACACACAGTACTGGGACACCAGGGAAGCCTGATAACTGATAAAGATCAAAACCAAGTCAGTGTTAAAGGGAAGGGGAGGAGAAAGGATTCAGAATTGTGTATGGATGGCATATTTTCTTTCTTTTTAATTAAGTTAGTAGAACAATAAGTTTTTTTTTTAAACATTTGGTACCCAGTCAGGTATAAACTGATTTAGAGACGCTGCTACTGATATCATATAACAGCTATTTCTAGTAAGAAAAAAAGACTACAATTAAAGAAGAAATTATACAGAGAAAACATTCATCTTTAAAGTCTTCACTAAAGGTAGGAGAATATATAAAAGGAGAGAGTGCATTAAATAAAAGGGAAGCAACACAGATTTTCAGCACAAAAGATTCATCTCAGGGGCCATTTAAAAAAATAATTAGTAGCAACTTTGGGAATACTAGAAATATTAGTACTGAATAGCCCCAATACTATCAAGCTTCCAGGTTTGAAATGCAATCTTACTACTTTGTGTTTGGGGTGTGTGTGTGTGTGTGTGTGTGTGTGTGTGTGTGTGTGTGTTACTGAAGACTGAACCTAGGGGTATTTTTCTACTGAGCTATAACTCCAGCCTTTTTTGTTTTGAGATAGGGTCTCACTAAATTGCCTAACCTGGCTTTGAACTCTGGATCCTCTTGCCTCAGCTTTCTGAGTTGCTGGGATTACAGGTGTGCACCACCACACCTGGCAGCTTATATATTCCTGACTCCTAATTCTGAGATCCAGTTAAGATTCTCTGTCTTGCTGAGCATGGTGGCACACGCCTGTAATCCCAGTGGCTCAGAGACCAAGACAGGAGGATTGCAAGTTCAAGGCCAGCCTTAGCAAAAGTGAGCTACTAAGAAACTCAGTGAGACTCTGTCTCTATAAAATACAAAATAGGTCTTGGGGATGTGGCTCAGTGGTCGAGTGTCCCCAAGTTCAATCCCCAGTACCTCCCCCCCCCAAAGATTCCTTGTCTCAGCAAAAGAAAAAATATTAAATCCCAGAAGTTTATAAAACAGAATTAAGACCACAGATCCATCTATTAATGACACTGTGATAAATGAGTTAGGCTTTTTTAAACAACATAAAAATCAACAAACTGATGTGAAATAATGTGGTACAAAAATTCAAGTATGAAACTCATCTCTGACACTTTACTATTAGTTACAACAATGACAGCTGGCTGATGCACATGAATTATTGTTCTGACATTCTTACTGTTCAAATAACATTATATGAATTCCTGGCATAAACATTTTAATGTATCAGCCACATGAGATTTACTAATTATAATCAAAGATTTTAAGGTCATTTTTTTATTCTAACATAATAAAAAATCTTTTTCTTTTTGCAGTGCTGAGAATCAAATCCAGGGCCTTCCTTACACATACTAGGCAAATGCTCTACATCTCCAATCCCCACAAAAACGATTTTAAGTTTAGAAAATATGTATCACTATTATAACTGAACTGTTTCAAGTGCTCAATACTTGGTTTACGTGAAGAAGAAAAGAACTCACAACTATCAAAACAGAGAAAAGTAATGAAAAAGCCTTAAGTTTTATAAAAAGAAATGGAGAGTAGAGAAAATGTAAATGGAGAGTATGGGAGTAAACAATATCACTGAGGAATTTACCTTGAGCTCCCAGTGATTAAATTTCCAACCCGGAGAATAGTTATCTCGCAAATCAACTTTAACACGAATGTTAACGCTGCGCAACCGCTTTTGGTAATCATTGCATTTCGCAATCAGTGCTTCTTTGTCTTCTTCAGAAAGTGCATTTGTAATGCCACAGGGAATAACCACCACCTAGAATCCAGCACAAAGAAACAACATATAGAAGAAATGAAGCCCTATGCTGCATAATATCCAGGAGTGAAACCATACTACTGACTATAAATTTTAACACAAATCAATTTGAATGATTTCTAATCTACATATAATCGCTAGTAATTAGCTACACATCACTTATCTATACTAAGGGCATTTTCATTTGACCTACTATATTTCGTTCAACCTATTTTTTTTTAAAATATTTTTTTAGTTGTAAATGGACACAATATATTTATTTATTTTTATGTGGTGCTGAGGATCAAACCCGGTGCCTTACGCTTGTGAGGCAAGCGCTCCACCACTGAGCCACAATCCCAGCCCACAACCTATTTTTAATCATTTCAAAAACCAATTTTTTTAAAAAAAGTTCTATACAAAGTACCTTTAAAAATTACAAGTAGAAACAATAAATACTGTAAATGATATACATAGTTACATAAACACAACACTAAGGTCTGTGTTGTGTATTATGTTGTTTCTATTATCAGCAAAATCTACCCAAATGACATTTACAAAGTCACCCTTTCAAATTTCCTTTAGTAAACATGGCTTGTGTTTTGTAAATGGAATAATAAACAGAAGTATTCTCCTTACCTGAACACAGGCTACACGGGGTGGTAATACTAAGCCCATGTTGTCTCCATGAACCATAATCATAACACCAATAGTTCGAGTTGTTAAGCCCCAGGAGCACTGATAGGCAAATTGCTTCTCTCCTGGTGTCTTTGGATCTTCAAAAATGATTTCACACATTTTGGAAAAATTCTGGCCTAGATGATGTGATGTTGCTCCCTAAAATAAAGAGATAAACATAAGCTTTCATTTTAATAACTTCTTATTGAAAATGAGTACTATAAGACCACATGCTTTAAATGGCACTACATCTGTTTTTTATCTCCTCCTTTATACATAAAGTTTTAAAATATAACTAATATAAAAACTGACTAGGGTTAGCCAAAAAATACTACACAAAAATATTTTGAGCTGGGCACGGTGGTGCACGCCTGTAATCCCAGCACTTTGGGAGGCTGAGACTGGAGAATTGCAAGTTCAAAGCCAGCCTCAGCAACAGCGAGGCGCTAAGCAACTCCGTGAGACCCTGTCTCTACATAAACACAAAATAGGGCTGGGGATGTGGCTCAGTGGTCGAGTGCCCCTGAGTTCAATCCTTGGTACCAAAAAAAAAAAAAAATTTGCTTTGGGGCAGGCCTTTACATAGGAATAATTTGATCTACAAAGTTTAAAAAGGAGCCCATGCTTTGGTTAATTCAGGACACAAATCATGACTTAATTGATCATGGAGATTTAAAGTATAGGAGCGGCAAACTGAAATTATAATAAGGCCTAGAAAACACATGACATACTTTTGTTTTGTTTGTTTTGTTTCTTAGATGGTGCCTTACTACGTTGCCCAGGCTGGCTTCAAAGTTGAGATCCTCCTGCCTAACCTAAAAGTATAAGCTACCATGCTCTATTCATTTAATTTCTGAACAGTACATTAAAACATAAAAATTGTACATATTAATGAGGCAACATGTGATATTTTGATACATGTATACATTATGCAATGTTTAAAGCAGGTTAAACATATCTCTTAATTTTATCATTTCTTTATTTAAATCGTCAAAATCCTTTCTTTTACCTAAATGTACATTACTATTATCTAAAGTTACCCTATTGTAGAAAAGCAAGCCAAAACTTCTTGCTCCTAACTCTAACTTGGTACCTACTGATCAACCTTTCCCCATTACAGACTAACCCTCCAATCTCCCAAGTCTCTGCTTATCACAATTCTATTCTCAACTTATATGAGATCCATTTTTTAGGATTCCACATAAGTGAGATCATGCAGTACTTGTCTTTCTATGCCTGGCTTATTTCATCATAATATAATGATCTCCAGCTTCATCTATATTGTTGTAAATGACAGGATTTCATTATTTTATGTCTGATACTATTCCACTGTGTATACAAACTACATTTCTTTATTCATTCACTGGTTGATGGACACTTAGGTTGTTTCTGTTTCTTGGCTTTTTGTGAAAAACAATGCAATAATTGTGGGAGTATAGATGTCTCTTCAACATACTGATTTCATTTCCTTTGGATATATACTTAGGAGTGGAACTGCTAAATCATATGGTATTTCCATTTTTAATTTTTTGAGGAAAATCCATGTTTTCCATAATGGCTGTACTAAATATTTTGTACCAGAGTCTACTTTTCTTACAACAGAAAAGTTTTTGGATCTGCCCCTGGACTATGCTTGCAGTCATCTATGTAACAGTTTGTTACCTGAATAGCTCTACCACTAGCAGATATAAATGCTTCTATTGTAGTTGTGTAGTCTCCTCCTGCAAATTTCTCCTTTTCAGTCTTTCTTCCTCTTACAACAGGAATTGCCAGGAGTTCTTCATACACCCGAGCATATAATTCAAGTATCTGCAAGACCTGTATTTAAAAGAGCATGTATTCAAACTCAGAGTATATTTATCATTGTAAATCTACAAAATTACACTATTTAAAACCAACTGTGCTGGGAAAAGCATTTCAAACAATCAAAACTTTAAAAAAAAATGGTAAGGTTAAATAACAGGCAATGGAAGATTTATTAAGAATATATCTAAGAAAGTGTGAAGTTAAATAACTTTTAAAAATGTATAAGTTTTCTACATATTAAGATCCAAGAATATTTTCAACTAAAAATTTAAAACAGCACATTTATCAATAAAATTTCAACAAACAGTTCTTTAAGTCTACATATTCATTTTAATTCATTTGATTTTTTTTACTAGGTAATACATAAATTTTAAGTACTAAAATAAAAAAGCAGAGCCTAAATAAACAAATGGAACATAAATAATGCAAAAGACAACTTTCTATACCTCTTCTGCTGCTTCTTCAAAGGTAGCAAAAGCACTGTGCCCTTCTTGCCAAAGGAATTCACGAGTTCGGAGGAAAGGCTGTGGGTGCTTGAACTCCCAGCGCTAGAAGAGGAAAGAACGCAGTTTGGTAACCTGCAAACTTTTAAATTTTTATTAACAACTTTACATGGTAAGTAATCAAAGCTCAACTGTGATCCAAAATACTGGATCACAAAAATGCTTGCATACTCCCAATCCTTTGAATATAGAACTAAGATAAAATGAAGTATCTTTTTTTGAAAAAGTAAAATGAATAAAAATAATGACAAAAGAATACAGGAAGGTGTGTATACCTACCACTACATTGCACCACTGATTGAGCCTGATGGGCAGGTCTCTGTGTGACTGCACCCATTTTGCATATGCAGGATACATTACTGAAAGATGTAGGGGGAAAAGGCAGTTGGTCATCTAAGACTTTATTTCTCCTGTAATCTGATAAGTTAAACCAGCAGTAAAACTAATAGGAACTAAAATGTGTACTTGTAATTAAAATGTGTATTGTGTAAATGTGTTCCCAGTGTTGAAATGGTTAAGTGAATGGCATTATTATTTTATAAAGCAAATTACTCAAGGATTTAAATCTACTAAACTTGATTAGACTTTATTCTTCATGTGAGATTTATATTTAACATTAATTTGACTGCTTTCATGTTTTATTTTTGAAAACTAGTATATGCCATGTTCTATGTTAAGTTACTTACATTCATTACCCTGTTCAGTTCTCACATTCAACTCAAAGTAGATGTCATATCAATTCTAAAGATGTGAAACTTAAATAACTTACTTAATTCAGCAGTTATGTATCAGAATTGGAAGAGTATGAAAAGATTTTGCCACAGTTCATAGCCTACCCATGACCTACAATTAGTAAAACAAAACAAAACTCTGCTAGTCTAGTAAAAAAAAAAAAATTAAATTGTAATTTAAATAGTGCATTATACAAGGGTAATGCTAGAGGTATCAAAAAATGAGCAAACAATCCTTAACTCTAAAGAGTCACTTTAAAAGACATTATCAAACCAAGAGACTTAAAAATTTCACTCCTATTTACAGTGTTTAAATCTAGAAAAATGACCCAATCTTTCAGAGACCTTCCATTACCTGCAAAATGAAGATAACCAATAGCTGCCTCTACCTTTCTCACAGCATTGTAGTAACACTAATAAAAACAGATGTAAGTAAAAACACTTAGTAACCTTTAATAACCAATCATGAATATAAATCTGAATGTGTTAAAAAGCAACAAAATTTGTAAATGTGGCACGAAGATTTGGTGTTTACAATTTTATAATCAATCCCAAGAATAAAAATAATCTCAGTAAGATTCCTTGAAAAGCACTGAAAAATTACAAGAAGAAAATTAAAAATGAGTATTTTTTAAAAACCCTATCCTAATTATAAAGAGTTCTGACTTACATTGTCACAAGGATTATAAAGATCAAACAAACTAGGATTTAACTTTAGAAGCTGTTTCTAATGTCTCAGTGAGCTTTCTCCTGTGCTCCAAGGCCTGTTTCTCACCTGTTTCACTAGTAGGACGAATGGCAATTGGTTCTGCTAACTCTGTTTTGCCAGATCTTGTAACCCAAGCAACCTAGTGAGATAAAATCATTTTTCATACATTTTTTAATGGCATTTTAGAGCAACAGTAAAACCTAGGCAAATTTTCTCTATTTCAGTTTTTCTTAATATTAATTAAGGCAAGTTAAAATAATTGTTGTTATTAATGTGAGGAAAGGTACAAGTCAGTTAATCAGTTGATGTGACATACAGAATTATAACTTGCCATAAAAGTAGAAATATAATTTTTGAATAGTGACTTTGTTTCTCTAAATTGCTTTTTATGAACTATTGATATAATTTTGAACTTATGAAAGGAAACTGCAAAAAATAAAGCAAGGAAGCTAGCTTACTTCAGGAGCAAAGTCAGCAACATGAGTCTTCTCTTTCTCTAAGGCACTTTGAGACACAAATATGGGGAAATAGCAGTTTTCAACACCAAGTTTCTTGATCTCAGCATCAAAAAAGTCCTTGATGGATTCCCAAATGGAATAAGACCAGGGACGAAGAATATAGCAGCCACTCACATCATAGTATTCAATCATTTCTGACTTTGTGATGACCTTTATAAGAGAAAAATATAGTCTGTAAGACCTAAATTTAACCAAAATTCTAGTATAAGTGGCAACAGTATATGGTACCAAAATTTCAATGTGGAGGCTTCCCCTGTTTGTATTTCTTCTTAATGTGGAAGGTCTGAATGATAGTAAGACAGACCTTCCTAAACTGAGAAGAGCAACATATAAGAAGGCTCTAAACTTTCAAGAATTAGATTCCAATCTTGCCTCTGCTATTAACTTGCTTCACCTCATTATGAGGGGAAAAAAAATCAAATGATGACATTCACAGGGCTACTTTTCCAATTCAATAACATGTGCGACAATGCTTGGAAAACTATGACATGTTAAAAGACTATACTATGTATTACAAAAGGCACCATATAGCAACATAAAGCCATCTTTGAGACATTTAAAGCATAAAAATCAACTGAATGCACACTCACTTGAGAATACCAATCAGCAAGATTTTCTTCTTTTTTTGCTTCAAGACCCAACCTAAAGAAAAATAAAATATGAGCGAGGTATGGTAGCACATGCCTGTAATTCCAGCAACTCAGGAGGCTGAGGCAGTAGGATTCCAAAGTTTGAGGCCAGCCTCAGTAACTTAGCAAGGCTCTGTCTCAAAACAAAAAATAAAAAGGGCTTGGGAGGTTGCTCAGTGGTAAAGCATCTCTGGGTTCAATCCAAAGTGCCAAAAGAAAAAGAAAAAGAAAAACAAAAACACAAATCTCTTTATTCATCAATTGCTTTTAGGTTGTGTCTTAGTGTGTTTTCTGTTGCTATTAAAAAATACCTAAAAATAAGTAATATATAAAGAATTTTATTTGGCTCATGGATCTGGAGGCCAGGAAGTCCGACATGACGGTGTCAGCACCTGCTAGGTACATGGTGAAGATCCTGGTGCGGCATCATAATGTGGTAGAGTCAGGACATGGTGAGACACAACAGTGTGCCAGCTCAGATCTCTCTTCCTCCTTTTATAAAGCCACTTATAAATCAGGAAGGACTCACTTTCATGACCTTAGTTAATGCTAATTACCTCCCAAAAGCCCCACCTCCAAATGAACGTAGGGATTATGTTCCCAACACATATACTTTGTGGAAATATATTCAAACAAAGCAGGTTGAATTGAAAATAAACCTCCCAAGTTTAAAATAGGTACGTTTTCCTCTATTATCAGTTATTTCCATATTCATATATTCATTCCCAAAACAGTTCAATGTTTACTTAAAAGATAATAAGATATTATGCCCCCAAAACTAGCAAAGTCAAAATCAAACAAGTATTATTTTAATGCAGACATCTCTTCTACAAATTCTTTTTAAGGTAATGTGTTTGTATTAAGACAGCCTTCTCACCTACATTCTCCACTAAAAGATAATCTTTTGTAATCTCAACTAAGTAAAATTATAGTGAGTAAAATCAGTGTCTCATTGAAAGTTAATGGAAAGAGTAATAAAAACAACAGCTATTGATATACACACATGTGGAAATAAAGGGGTATAGACATACACACACACACACACACACACACACATCTTTTATTCAAAAAGTTTTTCTTTCAACTGTAGTAAACAGAAGCTGCAGAGGCAGTTGTAAATCAAACTAGACCTGCAATTAAAAACAAAAAACTAACAAACAAACAAAAAATCTATTCCAGACAATAATCCTTTTCTTGAACTATCAATTACTCAGGGAACTTTGGTCTCTTAATGCCCAGAGAAACATATACTTATTAGTTTTGTTTTATAAAAAGCACATTTAAAAAGTTTTTTTTTTTAAAGGCTTTTCTGGCTTAAATTTTTATTTATTTATTTATTTATTTATTTATTTGTTTTGGTTAACAGGGATTGAACTCAGGGGCACTCAGCCACTGAGCCACATCCCCAGCCCTATTTTATGTTTTATTTAGAGACAGGGTCTTATTGAGTTGCTTAGCACCTTGCTTTTGCTGAGGCTGGCTTTGAACTTGTGATCCTACTGCCTCAGCCACCCCAGCCACTGGGATTATAGGCGTGTACCACTGCACCTGGCTGGCTTAAATTTTTAATTTATCTTTATCTGTATTCTCCATTGTTTTATTCTGACACATCCTAATGACTATGAGACCTAGCTCTTTCATGAACAATGAGAAGGTAAAAGGTGAAAGGATCTACTTTCTTCTTCCACTATTCTATAAATCCGATCAACCAGTCAATAAGCAAAAAGAATAACTGTTGTATTCTCTTGTTTAAAGAAATTATTTATAATGTGAGGTAAGAAGCAACACAATCTGAAATTCAGCTAAATAAATCTAAAACCAAGGTATCTCAACACCTGTCTTAAATTGCCCAGTGCAGGGACACATGCTTGTAATCCCAGTAACTCAGGAGGCTGAGGCAGGAAGATTGTGAATTCAAAGCCAGTCTCAGCAACTCGGGTGAGACCTATTCTAAAAATATAAATTAAAAAAAAAAAGGCTGAGGATGTGGCTCAGTAATTAAGCATTGTTGGGTTTAATCCCTGGGAAACTCCCCCACCACCACCAAAAAAAAAAAAGAAAGAAAATTTATTACAAAGGTCTATCTAATTTTGATATGGAGATTTAGAGCTAAGAGAAGTACATTATTGAAAGAGATTTGATAAACCTGGAAGGGACGTATAGTCCACTTTTTGTCTTTAAACCAGCTTAGTTTTATATTTAAATCATGAATTTTAAAATTCTGTTGGGAATAAAATTCTTATTTAGTTCCCATGAAAGATTTTCACTTGAAAAATCTGCTAAAGGCACAGAACAATGTGTAGTTAGGCTACCAACTATGTTAAAAGGGAAGATATGATAAAAGGACCATCATGTATATTTGTATTTGCTCTCTCAACAGATACAGAAGAAAATAGAAGTGAGTATTCCTTAACTAAATGCTTGGAACTCCAAATATTCTAAGAGTTAAAAGTTTTTAACTTTTGGAATATCTGCATAGACACTACCAGTAGAGCATCCCCAATCAGATTTTCAGATTAAGGATGCTCAACCTTTAACAATGGTTACTAATTTATTTTGGTGGCGAAGGAAACTGGAAAGATGGGAAAGAAACACGAGAACTTCTTATATTCTTCCACCAAGCAAATGAATGTGTTACCCTTTTGAGGGGGCAGGGCACAGTGCCCAGGATTGAACTCTGGGGCACTCAACCACTGAGCCATACCCCCAGTCCATTTTTGTATTTTATTTAGAGACAGGGTCTTACTGAGTTGGCTTAGTACCTCACTTTTGCTGAGGCTGGCTTTGAACTCGAGGTTCTCCTGCCTCAGCCTCTCAAGCCACTGGGATTAGGCATGCACCACTATACCCGGCTGTGTTACTTCTTTTAAGAGTTAAATAAACTGAAAATTAACAGAAGGTATCTACTTACATTATAGTGTTAGCAACAGGTGACTTAATTTGATAGTCAAATTAACCAAAACTTGTTTATTTAAAACAATGATTTAGAATTGAATTCATTCAAAATTGTGTTTCAGTTTAAATGAAGTTTTTTTTTTTTTTTTTTGGTACTGGAGATTGAACTCAGCGGCACTCGACCATTAAGCCACATCCCCAGCCCTATTTTGTGTTTTATGTAGAGACAGGGTCTCACTGAGTTGCTTAGCGCCTCACCGTTGCTGAGGCTGGCTTTGAACTTGCGATTCTCCTGTCTCGGCCTCCCTGAGTGCTGGCATTATAGGCTTGCGCCACCGCGCCCGGCTTCAAATGAAGTGTCTGATTTATTACCTGGTCTGTTTCTTAGGCCCTTGCCCTTCTCCTGCTCCACTTGATGATAGCCCACTCCCTTGGGTTTTAGTAGAGTCTTTCCCTTGGCCATCATTTTGTTTTGAAGGTTTATTCTGCTTTTCAGATTTATTTTCTTTCTCTTTCTTCTTCTTATCTTTGTCCTCAGCCCCAGTGGCAGACACAGGCTTATACTCTACTCCTGTCAGAGACTTGTACTGTGCTTTCAGCTGGAGGAGTTCTTGTACAGCTATATCAATTTGATCCTTTCATTAAACAAAAGAGGAAAAAAGGAAGATAGCATTTAAACAAATACTCAAAGGTTTATAAGCAGGTTTGCAAATATAAGTAGAGGAAAGGGTATTAGGTGGTAGTTAAATACACTAACTACTGAAAATAACTGAAAGAATAAGATAAACAGGGACAGAACTGTGCAAAAGACTGTCTGGAAAATAGTGTTTTATAACTACAGAGCTCAAACAGTAATCTATAGTCACATGTGGCTAAATATAAAGTAAATAAAGTAAAAATTCATTTTTTCAGTCATAATAGCCATATTTTAATACCGCCCCCATTCTTCTAGCTACCAGAGCTAGTGACCATTATACTGGACAGTACAGTTATCGAGCATTTCCATCATTGCAGAAAATTCTATTAGAAAGCAATGGTATAAAACATATATTCCATGGGTATCTAAGATTAAGAGCCATTAAATCACATAAGCTGAGTACTTTGTGATTATGAAGATGGCAATAATCAGATTTCTATATTACTGGCTAAATTTCAAAACCTATGACAACTTACTGTCTTCCATGCATGTGATTCTATATAAAAAGAACCCTTCCTATTATTAGAATTAACAAACTATACTACAGCTCAATATAAAACCTGCTATTTGAAACTGACAGAGCTTTAGGAGAATAAATCAAACAAGTATGAAGGGCCAGAATATGCCAGACACAACTGGGTCTGGGTCCCTATACTCCAGGATCTTATAGATTAGAAGGAAATAAATTTTAACAATTAAAATATAGTATATTTAAATACAATGTCAGGGAAGGGCAGTGTCACATGAAAACATCCAGTCACATCTATTTTGGGGAAAAAGAATATACAACATTTTCTCTAAAAGGCAAGATAGGGAAGTCGAGAAATTAAATATGAGTAAAAGTTCAACAGATATCATGGGGTATAAAATGCTCCAGGCAAAGAAAATAGTGTAAAATATAGAAAAACAAAAACACAAAGAAAATACCATATTTACCTTAGAGACTTTTTCAGCTTTAAGTTTTCGAACTACTTCCCCCTGAGAAGCTACTTTGTCAAAAAGTACTTTGGCTTCTGGTGTTTCCGGACCAGCTATATCAGAGTTTCTAATAGGATTTGAATCTGAACTTTGAGATGATGGGGGCTGACCAGGTATGTAGTCCTTCCCAGTTTTTTCTTTATATTCAGCTTTTAGGGAGAGTAAACATTCTACAGCTTCATTTACTTTAGTCTGAGAGAAAAGAGGAAAATAGATACTTTAATACTTCCTGAAAGTATCATTAAAAATCTTTAATTATTACAAAAGTACAATCAGCTCTCTACAGATTCAATCAACCAAGAATCAAAAATACTTGGGGGAAAAAAGTTCATCTGTGTTGAGCATATACAGATTTTTTTTCCTTGTCGTTACTCCATTACAGTATAACAGCTATTCAGACAGCATTTGCATTGCATTAAGCATTATAAGCAATCTAAAGGTGATAAAGCATACAAATGGGCTAGGGATGTAGCTTAGTGGTAGAACACTTGCTTAGCATGCACAGACTCTGGGTTCAATCCTGGTTTTGTAAAATATAAAGAAAGTTATACAAGTATACAGAAGGGTATGTGTAGACTATATGCAAATACTATGCTACTGTATACAAGGAACTTGAACTTTCTTAGATTTTGGTATCTAAGGGTGTCCTGGAACGAATCCCCCACAGATATCAAGGCATGACTGTACTACTCTAAGTTAAATCAAAAGAGAAACCCATTTTAAATCATCAGTCTAAATCAGAGTTAAAAATATAAATTATAAACATTGTCCCTTATAAAAACCATATAAATAAACATACATTAACTTTTCCACATTAGAAAAATAAGCAGATAAATCAATTACAAGAATATCCACATACTCAGTGTCAAATCCTAGGTTTGTGAGTAGTGAAGTCAGAATGCACAAAATCAGAATAAACATTAGCTCAATGGCTTCACCTACACAAAGTTTATTTTCTTTAGCCTACTAAACAGACATTAAAATGGCAGTGGAAGAGACCTAACAAGCCCCAATGCGTGGAGGAGGCAGAGCAGACTGATTGGCTCTGTGGCCTGCCATCTACACAACTGGTGACTCTCCCTGCCTACTTCTGTCTAGAGACAACAGCCAGGACCAGGAAGATCATCCCTGAGGTCCCTGCAGGCCCGGTTATACCAGAGGTGAGGTATTGGTAACTTGCAGGGACACTACAAGATTATAGGGTAGAAACTAATACCTCAGAGAGGAAGACACATGAACAACATGAAAAAACAAGGGAAAAAAATGTCCCTAACAAATGCTACAATTACAGAATTCATTGACAGCACAGTAGATGAAATGTCAGAAGAGTTCAGAATGTACATAATTAAAGTGATCTGTGAAGACAGAATAATATAAGAACAATTACAGGCAATGACTGATCACTCCAACAAAGAAATAAGAGAGCAAATACAGGCACCCATTGATCACTCCAACAAAGAGATAAGAGAGCAAATACAGGGAGCAAAAGATTACTTCAAGAAAGAGATAGAGACTGTGGGGGAAAAAAACAAGCAGAAATCCTTGAAATGAAGGAAACAGTAAGCCAAATAAAAAACTCAATAGAAAGCATCACCAACAGACTAGATAACCTGAAAGACAGAACCTCAGACAATGAAGACAAAATATATAATCTTGAAAATAAAGTTGACCGCACAATGAAGATGACAAAAAGCCATGAACAGAATATCCAAGAATTATGGGATAACATGAAAAGACCAAATCTAAGAATTATAGGGATAGAGGAAGGCACAGAGATACAAACCAAAGGAATGCATAATCTCTTCAATGAAATAATAATATCAGAAAATTTCCCAAATATGAAGAATGAATTGGAAAATCAAATACAAAAAGCTTACAGGACACCAAATGTACAAAACTACAACAGATCCACACCAAGGCACATTACAATGAAGATGCCTAACATACACAATAAGGGTAGAATTTTAAAAGTAGCAGGAGGGAAGGTTCAGATTATATATAGGGGGAAACCAATTCGAAATTTCAGCAGATTTCTCAACCCAGACCCTCAAAGCCAGGAGATCCTAGAACATCATATCCAGGTTTTGAAAGAAAAGGGGTGCCAACCAAGAATCTTATATCCAGCAAAATTAAGCTTCAGATTTGATGAGGAAATAAAAACCTTCCATGATAAACGAAAGTTAAAAGAATGTACAATTAGAAAGCCTGTACTAGAGAACATTCTCAGCAAAATATTTCATGAGGAGGAAATGATAAACAACGATGAAACTCGGCAAAGGGAGGAACTAAAGGAAAAGTGTACTAAAGAAAAAGCCAATCAAAGGAGAAACCAAGTAAAGTTAAGAACCAAAAATAAACCAAAATGAAGAGGAATACAAACCATATTTCAATAATAACCCTGAAAGTTAATTGCCTAAGCTCATCAATCAAAGGACAGAGACTGGCAGACTGAATTTTAAAAAAAGACCCAACAATATGCTTCAAGAGATTCATCTCATAGAAAAAGACATCCATGGACTGAAAGTGAAAGGATGGAAAAAACATACCACTCAAATGGACCATGTAAATAAGCAGGGGTTTCCATCCTCATATCAGATAATGTGAACTTCAAAGACAGTCAGAAGGGATAAAGAAGGTCATTTTGTACTGTTTAAGGGAACTATACATCAACAAGACATAACAATCATAAATATGTATGCTCTGAACAATGGAGCATCCATGTGTATCAAACAAACCCTTTTCAATTTCAAGAATCAAACAGACCACAACACAATAATACTGGGTAACTTTAACACACTTCTCTCACCACTGGACAGATCTTCCTAACAAAAACTAAACAAAGAAACTATAGAACTCAATAATGCAATCAATAATTTATAATTAACAGGCACATACAGAATATTTAATCAACAAATGAATACAACTTTTTCTCAGCAGCACATGGGTCCTTCTCTAAAATAGACCATATGTTATGCCACAAAGCAAGTCTTAGAAAATACAAAAAAACAGAGATAGTACCCTGCATTCTATCTAACCATAATGGAATGAAATTAGAAATTAATGACAGTTTAAAAAAAGAAGCTACTCCATCACTGGGAGACTAAATAATACACTATTGAATGACACTTGAAAACAGAAGACATCAAGGAGGAGATAAAAAAATTCTTAGAGGTAAATGAGAACTCTGATACAACATATCAAAATCTCTGGGACATTATGAAGGCTGTGTTAAGAGGAAAGTTCATTGCATTGAGCTCATTCATTAAAAGAAAAAAGAGTCAATAAATGACCTGACATTGTATCTCAAAGCTCTAGAAAAAGAACAAATCAACACCAAAAGAAGTAGAAGACAGGAAATAATTAAAATCAGGCCTTAAATCAATGAAATTGAAACAAAAGAAATAATTGAAAAAATTGACAAAACAAAAAGCTGGCTCTTTGAAAAAATAAATAAAATAAATAAAAATAAATAAAAGAAATAAAAAAGAAATAAAATTGATAAACCTTTAACAAAGAGGAGAGAGAAAACTCAAATTACTAAAATTTGAGATGAAAAAGGAAATATCACAACCAACACTTTTGAAATACAGAAGATAATTAGAAACTATCTTGAAAATCTATACTCCAGTAAAACAGAAAATCCTGAAAACACTGGCAAATTTCTAGAGGCATATGATCTGCCCAAACTGAATCAGGAGGACATACACAACTTAAACAGATCAATCTCAAGAGAGGAAATAGAAGCCATCAAAAGTTTACCAAGAAAAGCCCAGCACCAGACGGATTCTCAGCCAAATTCTACAAGACCTTCAAAGAAGAATTAATACTAATACTCCTCAAATTATTCTATGAAATAGAAATGGAGGGAACCTTTCCACACTCATTCTATGAGGCTGGTATCACTCTGATTCCAAAACCAGACAAAGACACATCAAAGAAAGAAAACTTCAAACCAATATCCCTAATGAACATTGATGCAAAAATACTCAATAAAATTCTGGCAAATCGCATACAAAAACAAATTAAAAATATAGTGCATCCAATCAAGTGGGTTTCATCCCAGGTATGCAAGGTTGGTTCAAAATAAGGAAATCAATTAATGTAATCCATCACATCAACAGACTAGAATCATAAGACTGTCTCTATAGATGCTGAGAAAGCATTTGACAAAATACAGCACCTCTTCATGCTCAAAAAGTAGAAAAACTAAGGATAGTAGGAACATACCTCAACATTGTAAAAGCTATATCTATGCAAAACTGAAGGCCAACATCATCCTAAATGGGGAAAAAGTGGAAGCATTCCCTCTAAAAAATGAGAACAATACAGGGATACCCTCTTTCACCACTTCTATTCAACATAGACCTTGAAACTCTAGCCAGAGCAATTAGACAAAAGAAATTAAAAGGATATGAATATGAAAAGAAGAACTTAAACTATCATTATTTGCCGATGACATGATTCTTTACTTAGAGCATCCAAAAAATTCCACCAGAAAACTTTTGGAATTAATAAATGAATTCAGAAAAGTGGCAGGATATAAAATTAATACCCATAAATCAAATGCATTTCTATACATCAGTGACGAATCCCCTGAAAGAGAAATTAGGAAAAGTACCCCAATTACAATAGCCTCAAAAAATAAAATATTTGGGAATCAATTTAACAAAAGAGTTTGTAAAAGACTTTTACAATGAAAACTACAGAACACTAAAGAAAGAAATTGAAGACGAACTTAGACGATGGAAAGATCTCCCATGCTCTTGGATAGGCAGAATCAATATTGTCAAAATGTCCATACTACCCAAAGCCCTATACAGATTCAATGTGATTCCAATCAAAATCCCAACATCATTCCTTATAGAAATAGAAAAAGCAATCATGAAATTCTTTTGGAAAAATAAGAGACTCAGAAAAGCCAAAGCAATCCTTAGCAAGAGTGAAGCAGGAGTCATCACAATACCAGACCTTAAACTACATTACAAAGATATAATAACAAAAATGGCATGGTATTGGCACCAAAATGTAGACCAATGTATAGAAGACACAGAGACAAACTCACATAAATACAGTTATCTCATACTAGACAAAGGTGCCAAAAACATACATTGGAGAAAAGATAGCCTCGATAGGCCCCTACTTCCTTAACAAAACTTCTTAAAGCTCAAGAAATAAAAGTAAGAAACAATAAATGGGATGAATTCAAACTAAAAAGCTTCTTAGCAAAACAATCAATGAAGTGGACAGCCTGCCTACATTCTGGGAGCGAGTTTTTAGATCATCATCAAATAGAGCACTGATCTCCAGGATATATAAAGAACTCAAAAACTTAACAGCAAAAAAAGACAACCCAATCAATAAATAGGCTAAGGAGCTGAACAGACACTTCTCAGAAGATATACAATTGATGAACAAACATATGAAAAAATGTTCAACATCTCTAGCAATTAGAGAAATGTAAATCAAAACTACTCTATAATTCCATCTCACTCCATCTCATGCCAGTCAGAATGGCCAATACCAACAATACAAACAACAATAAGTGTTGGCGAGAATGTGGGGGAAAAGGCACACTCATACATTGCTGGTGGGACTGCAAATTGGTACAACCAATTTGGAAAGCAGTAGGGAGATTTCTTAGAAAACTTGGAATGGAACTACCGTTTGACCCAGCTATCCCACTCCTTGGTCTATACCCAAAGGACTTAAAAACAGCATACTACAGTGACGCAGACACTTCAATGTTTATAGCACCTCAATTCACAATAGTTAAACTGTGGAAGCAACCTAGATGCTCTTCAATAGATGAATGGATAAAGAAGCTGTGGTATATATACCCAATGGAATATTACTCAGCATTATAAGAGAATACAATTATGGCATTTGCAGATAAATGGATGGAAGTGGAGAACATCGTGCTAAGCAAAGTAAGCCAATCCCAAAAAACCAAAGGCTGAATGTTCTCTCTGATAAGTGGATGCTGATGCATAATGGGAGAGGGGGCATGGGAAGAATGGAAACTTTGGTCAAAGGGAAGGGAAAGGAGGGATGGGACATGGGGGCAGGAAAGATGGTGGAATGAGATGGACAAAAATACCCTAGATATATGTATGACTGCACATATGGTATAACTCTATATTGTGTACAACCAGAGAAATGAAAAGTTGTGTTGCATTTGTGTATAATGAATCAAAATGCATTCTGCTGTCATGTATACCTAATTAGAATAAATAAATTTAAAACAATGGCATTGGAAAAAATAAAATGAAGCTTGAGTCCACCTAAAGAAGAGTCACATCACTCTCTTAAAAATTTATTAAATGAGAAGTTTTTAATCAGATGCTCACCTGTATATTTCAACCTGATGGTTCAACATAATCATAATGAAAATGAAAGATACATAGCCTAAGAAGACACTTGTGGCTCTACCAGAGAAGACAGCTATGCAGACAAAGGACCTCAAGTTTGCATACTGACCCACCAGTGGGAACCTCAAGGCATCAATCAAAATAGCAAGGAAAAAGTGCTTGCATATTACTCTATCCAATTTTTACTGCTAAAATTATAATAGTGCTCCAAATAGCTAAGTGAAATCCAACAGAAGCCAAAAAGTATACTCAAACAGGGGCCACAGGAATGCAGGAAAGCACTGGTACACCTTCAAAGAAGTTGCATCTATGAGACAGCAAATTACATTTCTTTGTCCAGCTACTTTATAATGTATTCCAGTCTACTGGCATAAGAGTCTGCATACTAGGCACTGCACAAAGAGAAGATAAGAGTAGGTTGTCTGATTTGAACTCCTGACCTGTGTCTTGTTTATATTGCTTTTATAATTAAGATTATAAAAAAAATAAAAAATTATTTCACAGTAGAATCTACCTTCTCCTAAGATAAAGGGTACAGCACCTAAAACACACACAGACAAGAAAAAGAAACTTCCATTAGAATGAGAAAAAAGGGACTTCATTGCAAACATCTCCAGAAAGGAGGACTATCTGAAAGAAGTTTTACACTACAAATATTCAATAGAGTTTGAAGTCTAACAGCACACTTTTTTTTGCATGAGAGGGGAAAAAAAAATTGGCATGGTTATAATTTGAAATGTTATAAAGTAGAGAAGTAAGGTAAGGAAACTATTTCATTATTGAGATACTGTAGGTATTTAATTTTACTTAAGATAGAAAGATATTGTGTGTGGGAAAGAATTTTTTTTTTCAAAAAAAGAGTAAAAATACATAAATCACTATGCAATTTTCCCTGATAATTTAGAAAGCACATAAAGATTATTGCCAGGCACAGTGGTGTACACCTGTAATCTCAACAACATGGGAGGCTGAGGCAGAAGGATCAAAAATTGGGCTGCCAGTCTGGAAAACTTAGTGAGATCCTGTCTCAAAATAAAAAGGACTGAAAATATAGCTCAGTGGTAAAGCACCTCTAGTACCAAAGGGTTGGGGAGGGAGGGGACTTAAACATTCTTGAGAAATTAGAAATATGAATGAAAGAAATAATCACTATCATTTCATGGCACATTTATTCTGTACAAGACACTATGCTAAATGTTTTACGTGGATTATTATACTCAGTTCTCAGAACAATCCTTATTCACACTTCACAGAAAAGAAAGCTCAGGAAGACAAAGTACCTTATTCAAAGTCACAACGGAAGTAGTAGAACTAAGTATTTGAATCTAAAGTTTATTCCAGATGCTGTGATTTTGATCACTACAGTGTGCATGGAATTATAGAAGCCAAGAGAAAATGACCTAAATGTACACTGTAATCCTAAAAACATGCTATGAAAACTGCTTTTCAACAGAGATCTGAATATTACTTTGAATATGTCTCTCAGAACACATAATGCAGAACTGAAGGACAGGAAAAGATAGGAGAAATACAATATCTTTGAATAGCTAATTTTCATTATTTGAAGGCTTTTACAAAGGGAAATTGGGTTGTGTACTAGTCACCATATTATACAACAATGGAAGCTTAAAAGCAGAATATTTTAAGTTCTTAACAAAACTGTTTTAAACTTACCTAACACATGCTACTAAATACAGTTTCTGGTATAAATTAATAAAAAAGAAAACAACCTGCACAAAAGACTTCAGTGAAGGTTTCCAATTGGAATTTGAGGTAAATAAAAATGATCTTAAAAGTTATAATTCCCTGTAATCCCAGCACTTAGGGAGACTGAGACAGGAGAATTGCAAGTTCAAAGCCAACGGCGAGGCGCTAAGCAACTCAGTGAGACTCTGTCTCTACATAAAACACAAAATAGGGCTGGGGATGTGGCTCAGTAGTGGAATGCCCCTGAGTTCAATCTCCAGTACCAAAAAAAAAAAAAAATTATAATTCAAAATTGGGAGGAGAAAAAAAGGAATGCACCCGGTTACTTAGAATGACAAGCTTCAAAGAGCTATTTTTGTTGCAGCCACTAAATGGAAACATTTCTCCATGGGAAAAGGAGGGAATTTTAACAAAGAAAAAAAACCTAGTTCCTTAGCAATTTAAGACAATAGTACACCTTTCCAAAGTGGCCTCGAAATTTGAATTCCCAATAAAACTATAATTTTTAAAAATTCCCCTTCGCTCCTTACTAGCATATCTGAGAGTACTATACATGCACACATCAATAAGGAGAAAATCTCCAAAGGAAAGGATCTCACTTGATGGGGTGGAAGGGGAAGTATTCAAGAACAGGGAATCCTACCTAACTAAAGGAGAGAGAATGCTGATACAGGTAAATTTAGTGAGCTAAAAAATGACAGGTTTTCAAAGAAAGGCATTAGAAGAGTCAAATTATAAGAAATCCATTTCGCTTAAATATCTAAACCTGTAGAAACAGCCCAATAACTGAGTCCTGATCCTAGCAGCCAATACAGCATAGTAAAGAGCCCATACCCTGGAGTCACACCTGGGTTACAACATCTCAAATTTTCCTGGAAGATATATCCAAGCAGAAGTTAAGTCTTGTGAAATGTCTTCAAGTATAATCTGCTACAGGATAGATTTGGTGCTTATTTAGAACAAAAGCAAGTGTGCATTAAGTAGCATGTACAGATAAAGCAGGAATCTATTAAACACAAATTCCAAACAAGAATCTCAAAAACCATCAGGGGAAAGGATGGATATATTTCTTCTTATAATTTCTCCCCTCCCCAAAACCTTTATTTTTCAATCTGAGAATTTATACAGCTGTTTGGGGTGGTAGTGTGAGACAGTGGTTTTCCAGAATAACCTGCTTACTGGTCAAAAGTGTACAGTAATATTCCTTTCCTGATAAACTGGGATTTGGGTTTTAAAAACAATAACAATGGTGCAAAAAAACCCAAAAGAGCAAAAAACAGGTATGATGATGTGGGTCTGTAGCCCCAGTTACTCAGAAAGCTAAGGCAGGAGAATTGCTCAAGCCCAAGAGTCCAAAGCCAGACTGGGAGACATAGGGAAAGCCCTATCTCAAAGACAGACAGAGAAGGGGGGGGGGGGGAGATGAATAGATCGATAGGCAGGCAAGCAAGCAAAGATTGGCAAAGTATTTGATCAATTATTGTGGGCACAAATAAAAGGTGCTATGAATTACAATGCTGGAACTGTAATATTCAACAGTGATCTTTACTCCCTCCACATAGATTGGGTTTGACAAAAAGAACCTTAGTGATACAGCCAATTATATTCCAAGCATGCATGATTATGTCAAAATGAACCCTAAAGATTACATACAACGACAATACACTAATAAAAACATTTCAAAAAAATACTCAAAACCCACTCATTATTTCCTGAATTCAGATAGTATCTTCCCACCTCTGTGTCTTTCCTAGTGCTACCTTCTATACCACTGATTCTCAAAGCATGAACCCTGGGCCAGCAGCATCTGCATCACCTGAACAATATTTGAGAAAAGTGTTTTCTCTGCAAATTCTGGACTTTCTCAAGCAGAAAGGTCAGGGGGTGGGTGCCAGCAATTTGCATTTTAGCAAGCCCTCCAGTAATTCTAATATACAGCAGAGCCTGAGAACTATGTTTCTACACTTAGAATGCCTTCTGAACTTCATTATCTGTAAAAGGTTTCTGCTACTTTAGGATTTCTTTTTTTTTTTTTTGGTAGTGTTAGGAATCAAACTCAGGGCCTCTTGCATGCTAGATACATGATTTACCACACTCTCACTCTACAAGGAATATTTAAATACCCTTTATGAATTGTTTCCCCTTTCCCTGGCACTTCTATTAATACTTATACCAATCTACACATGCCACAAAGGATTATAGTCACCACAGATTACATTGAGTGTGTGCATCTTCCCCAGAGCCACTCACCACCAAATGGGTACTTCTTATATTTTTAGAGCTAGGCATAAAAAAAGTATCAATAAATGTCATAATATTCAAGCAGGCAGTCTATAAACACTCTGTTTATAAGAACATGAAACTGTGGCAAGCAGTTTGAATCCATACTTATTTACAATTTGATCTAAGCTCACTCTAGCATACTGACCTTAGGGGCTTTTTCAGCCTTCAGCTTTCGAACCACTTCCCCTTGTGCAGCAACTTTATCATACAGAGATTTACTTTCCAAAATATTTGCTGGGGATTTAGAAGAAATACTCTGTACTACTGTAGCAGGAGGATTCCCAGGTTTATATTCTTGACCAGTTTTCTCTTTAAATTCAGCTTTCAAAGCTAAAAGCTGTTTTACAGCTGCATCTATATCATCCTTTGCTGCTTTCTTGGCTTTTAATTCACGCACGACATCCCCTTGAACAGCCACCCTGTTGTAAAGGACCAAGGAATCTTCAGATGTGACACAAGTATTATTCAGAGAAGGTGCTGGTCTTTCCTTAAGAGAAGCAGTTGTCTAAAGAAGCAGAAAACCAAAAGTAAAATAATTTATGTTAAATGTCTTTACAAAGTTATATCAAATTATTTTGGGCTATCTAAAGTTAAAAACAAATTGTAAAAACTTCAATTCCTTCAAAAATTTAAATAAACGATCTCATTCCTAAAAACTAATCCTAACCAAAAAAAAAAAAAGGACAGAAATAAACAAAGGTGGAGGTATAAAGAAACCTAAATCACTATCTTTGTGGGACTAATTAAAGAAACCATGAGACATCCATTAGGTCTAGGGACAAATCACCACTACAACAAATACTGGCTGTGCAATCTTGAATTCTTTATTTATGCTATAACAGGGACAAGTGTATTTAACCCATCAGGATGGTGGGAAATGGGAAGTCATAAATCTGTGTGAAGTCCTTCCTCACAAAGGCTGAAAATAATAAGAACTTACAATATTTTAAAAGATGAGATATATCAAGATTATTCATTAAGGAAGAGCTCCATGAAATACCATGACATAATTGTCATTCATCATTGTAAAAGAGTTTCATTTGGGTAAAATTATACACTTACAGATACATGTCTGTATATAAGCATTTTCAACAAATCTAGAGATATGCTCCCTGAAATCATCTCTGGACAGTGAATAAATAATCTTTTTTATTTTCAATGTCATGTTTTCTCCTGCCTAGCAGGCTTTCCTCTCTTTTGAAACACTTTCAAATTTAAAACCTGGCTCACCTCATACCTTCCCCATGATTTTCTTTAATGGTCTTCCACCTAATTTTTCAGAACTTTATGCATACTCATGGAGACATGTGTACAACACTCCAGAATTTTTCATCTCTATGCAGTACTGCATACTGATTCAAGACATCTTTATCGGGATAGCTAAGAAGAGCCTATAGCTATATCAGAATTACATTTTACATAGCAGTTAGGTTCTAAAGTCAGCATGTAAGTTAAAAAGAAATTGCTCATGATTTATGGTGAGGTTGTATATACATCCATAAACAGCAATATGCATATATAAATGCATTCACATTGTATAGTAAGAGAAGACTACAATTCAAGGAGTCACTTATGTCAAAAATACATATTCTGCCAGGCAGTGTGGTGTACCTGTAGTTCCAGCTACTCTAAAGGCTGAGGTAGGAGGATTCCATGTTCAAAGTCAGCCTGGAGAACATACAACACAACAAGAACCCATCTCGAACACACACACACACACACACACATTCTACTTTGCTTACTTTGTAACATGAATTGACTCATTCACTATTGGTAAACAGAGGGACATTAGTATAATATTGAAAAATTACACTGACTTATATGTGATTTCTTCCTGAGTGAATAAGCTTTATGTCAAGGTAGCATGCAGGGAGACACTTTCTCATAACTATAGAGACAGCTTTAGAACTGGGCGTGGTGGCTCACACCTGAAATTCCAGTCACTCAGAAGCCTGGGCTGGGTGGATTGAGACTTTGAGGCCAGCATGGGCAACTTAATAAGTTGCTCTCTCAAAATAAAATAAAAATCAGGTTGGGGATGTAGCTCAGTGTTAGAGTGCTACCCAGAGTGCAAGAGGTCTTGGGTTTAATCCCCCATAATGCGAAAAAATTTTAAAAAATCAGCTTTAGAAATGTCTGACAATCTTAAGAAAAACCTCAAAAACTTGTATTAAAGTACCCTCCATTGGTGTAGGTGGTACTTTAAAAACACTGTTTTCCATAACATTAAGCCATCTGATAAAGGCACAAACACATACTAAGGAATCTTCAAAGACATTGCCCCCAATGTTAGAGCATAAAAGACTGAGAAACACCAACAAGCCCTGCCCTCCCCAGAGAAAAGGAAAAACCCCAAAGGTATACCCTGATCAACCTTCAATTTTGACTATTATCAATCTCTGTTGCTGGCAAATACCCTCAAAGACCTACAATCAAAGGAGAAAGCATTTTCCTTAAGAATTAAGGCTACAAAAGATCTCGGACTACAATATTGGCTACAAATACCAGTCAACTGTACTTGAATTTTATTAGGGTTTGTGTAGGTTTCAAAGCATGCCCACAGAATTTTTGATCCTCCTTTCACCAAGAAGTGCATCTCTGTTCCTTCCCCATGAATCTGGGCAAGCTGATAACTGCTTTCACCAAAGTGCACAGTAGAAGTAATGCTACCTGAGACCTGCAAGGCTAAAGCATAACAGGCAATGTTGCTTCCACCTTATCTACTGGACACTCACTTTCAGAGGCCTGAGCTATCATAAGAAATCTTACTATCGTGGCAACACCATGCTAGAGGCCACTTGTAGCTAGCTATTCAACCAACATTCACCTGAGTTCTCAGCCAACAGAGCCAATAGCAACTGGTATCCAGGTGAGTGAACTACATGGATGTCCAGCGCAGTTGAGTTTTCAAAGGTCCCAGCCACCACCTGACTGGAACCATATGAAATGCCTGTTTTTGGTGGTTAGAGTCAACCCTGTTCTCCTTAATAAACCAGCTCTGTTTTAGCATGTAATCATACAGAACACAATGGTTTCCAAGAACACATATTAATTTATAGCATAAGAAGTTCAGTAGATTAGATAAAGGGGAATGAAGGGAAGGGTGGAGGGACAGGAAATAAGACTGAAATGAATCTCATTTAACTCTTCTATGTACATATATAAATATACCACAGTGAACCTCTATATCATATATAGCCACAAGTCTGGAATCCTAATTAGAACAAGATATACTTCATGTTTGTATACATATGTCAAATTACACACTACTCTCATATAGTAGAAAATTATAAACAACAACAAAGATGAGAGGTGCAGGTGGAAAGTGGGACTAATGAGGGAATAGTAGTCAAATTTTTCATCTTGTGCTTATTGTATGATAAACACTATGACAAGTGTGATCTTCAGATCATCCCCAGAGGATTTCTGAGACCTTTCAAAGGGGGTCTGAAAGATCACAGCTATTTTCATTATGTAATCTGTCTTTTGCTCTCATTCTCTTCCTGAGTGTTTAGTACGTATTTTCAGAGGCTTGAGTCAGACATTAAAGAGATTTTCACTGTGGTATATATACACAATGGAGTATTACTCAGCAATAAAAGAGAATAAAAATATGGCATTTGCAGGTAAATGGATGGAATTGGAGAATATCATGCTAAAGTGAAGTAAGCCAATCTCAGAAAATCAAATGCCGAATGTTCTCTTTGATAAGTGGATGCTGGTCCAGAATGTGGGGGAGGACACAGGAAGAATGAAGGAACTTTGGTCACAGGGATGGGAGGGAGGAGGGGGGAGAAGGACAGTAAAGATGGTGGGATATAATGGACATCATAGCCCTAGCTTTATGTATGACCACATGTATGTTGTGATTCTACATCATATACAACCAGAGAAATGAAAAGTTGTGCTCCATCCGTGTACAATGAATCAAAATGCACTCTGCTATCATGTAAATCTAAATAGAATAAATAAATTTTAAAAAAGAGAGATTTTCAAAATTCAAAACTATATCACGGGGCTGGAGTCGTGGCTCAGCGGTAGAGCGCTTGCCTAGCATGTGCGAGGCACTGGGTTCGATCCTCAGCACCACATAAAAATAAAGGTATTATGTACACCTATAACTAAAATAAAAATATTTAAAAAAAAAAAAAAAAACTATATCACTCTTCTAATTTTAAGTTTTGTTTTAGAAAATACATTTAATAAGAGTTTTATTAATGTTTATTGTAATTAATTTATTGTTATTTTAAAATGCATTAATAAATTATTCTAAAACTTCTCAATTTTTAGTATGATAAATACTACAACCTATGTAAACAAATAATTTTTAAGTACATAAGGAGTCCTGAGCTGGGGGGTATAGTTTAGTAATAGAGTGCCCACCTAGCATGCACGAAACCTGGGTTTGATTCCCAGCACAACACACACACAAAAGAGTGTAGGGAATTAGGCGTGGTGGTGCATGCCTGTAATCCCAGCACTTTGGGAGGCTGAGACAGGAGAATCACGAGTTCAAAGCCAGCCTTAGCAACAGCGAGGTACTAAGCAACTCAGTGAGATCCTATCTCTTAATAAAACACAAAACAGGGCTGGGGATGTGGCTCAGTGGTCAAGTACCCCTGAGTTCAATCCCTGGTAGCAAAAAAAAAAAAAAGTGTAAAGGTCCTGAGGCCAAAAAGTTTAAGAATTGCTGGTATATATTGCTTATACAAAATAACAGCACAAGGGTGTTTGTTCTTAAATGTTAATATGTTAATTTTTATTTCATTCTTAAAATGATACACAAATTGAAAGAGAAATTAATTCATTCTTGTTTCAGAATAAAATTTAAAATTATCTTCTCAAAAAATATCTTTTTTCCAATTTATGTGTGTTATTTTTTCAAACAGATACTCAGTATTAGGATATATATATTTATCTACTTGTTTGAACATAATGACTTAATGTTAAGGATTTCATTTAGACTAGAGGTGCCATGAAAATACTTCTGATAAACTAAGGGTAATATGAGCTGAAAAAGTTAGAGAACTTTTTTCGATTCATTGTACACAGATGGAGCACAACTTTTCATTTCTCTGGTTGTATGTGATGTAGAATCACAACATACATGTGGTCATACATAAAGCTAGGGCTATGATGTCCGTCATATTCCACTAAATCTATAAAATAAACCTTTCTCCCTATTTCTCTATACATGTCACCATCTCTCAAATCTACCTAGCCTGTACAAGGACAAAACCTGTGTTTCCATCTAAAATGTCCCTCCTGACCTTGACTGCTAGGCAGACTCCTAACTTACTCTTACAGAGAATAATAAACATTACCTCCAAGATGAAAACGGATTAGAAAATGTTCATGTTCACCTTTTCAAAGCCAAGTAAACATTTTCTCATTAAATACACCACAGCAGCTCCTCTCCCATTTCCCTTTTCCAAACCCTAAACACCACAGAGAGTTCTGTTCCAATGGACACCAGAGTTTAATAAAAAAATAAAATAAGCTGGGCACAGTGGCGCACGCCTATAATCCCAGCACTTTGGGAGGTTGAGAGAGGAGAAATGTGAGTTCAAAGCCAGCATCAGCAACGGTGAGGCGCTAAGCAATTCAGTGAGAACTTGTCTCTAAATAAAAATACAAAATAGGGCTGGGAATGTGGCTCAGTGGTCAAGTACCCCTGAGTTCAATCCCCAGTACCAAAAAAAACCCCCCAAAACAAAAAATAAAATAAAAATAGGGAGCCAGAAAATCAGGTCACTGTTTTAACTCTATAACTTAGGAATTTTGTGATTTCTGGCAAGAATCGGCACTATTCACTTATAAAATGAGAAGCTAAGAATAGATGTTCCTCAACATATTGGCTCAATACAATACTCCTAACCAAATTAGACTACCTATTAAAAAGAAAAGTTCTCTAGCCAGGCATGGTGGCATATACCTATAATTCTAGCTACTTTGGAGGCTAAGGCAGTAAGACTGCAAGTTTGAAGACAACCTACACAACTTAGCAAGACTCTGCCTCAAAATTAAAAGGGCAGAAGGAGAGGTATAGCTCAGGGCTTGCCTAGTATGTGAGAGGCTCTGGGTTTAATTTCCAACACTGTCAAAAAAAAGAAAAAAAAATTCCTGCAGCTCTGTTGGGAAGAAAAAAGAGTATTTTTAAATAATCTCCTTTTAATTTTGACAAAATTAAATTAAACTTTAAAAATCATAACCTGAAAGGATAATAATAAGAAAAAAAGTAGCAGTTATGGTCTTTCTTCAGTCTCAAATATAAGACAGTCATTTGAACAAAGATATATTCTAAACCCTAACATAGAAAGATCAGTGATTTCAAAGTATCTGTAAACAAAGTCAATGTTTACCTCATTTTTTGTGGTTTCTATTTTAGCCTTTTCCTTTGACCCAAACGTTGGCATTTCCTTTGTATGTCCATCAGGAATGTATATCAAAATGCATGGGGCTTCTCTGCAACTGTATGGGCTAAAAAAAAAAATGAAGGAACAAAAAAAGTTAATTTGAACAAAGTCATATAAACAAAAAGCAAAACTGAATTCCCAGATAAATTCAATGTCACAGAACTAACGTTTTCCAAAGTATAACTCATTCTCTTATTATTCAAATCAGAAGCTCTTCAGCATAGTTTATTAACAGTAAGTACATAAATTAAAATTAGCAGCTCTTATTACAAACTTCAACTTATTAACTTTCATAATTACAAACCAGCTATTCCCAGGGCCAAAGTACATCTACCCTGCCCCCATCAGAAACAGCATTAGTGGATATTAACTGGAGTCTCTCTCAACTTAAAGAAAATTGACCTGCACACCTGCATCTAATCTGCTGAAAAGAAGAATCTCTATAAAATATTCATTTTATGAGAATTTTTCAGTTTTAAAAGGTACTATAGTTAGCAATAATCTACTTCCTTTGAGACCACTTTATAAGCATGACTTCTGCAAATTTGGTGTTAAATGCTAAAGTAAAAAGAGAAAGAAATAATTTACTAACAGGTCCTATCTCTTCAATATTTTTAATAGCTTGAAATAATTCATAACCTCCAAAATTCATTCTTTAAAAAGTATTCCAGGGCTGGGGTTGTGGCTCAGTGGTAGAGCACTTGCCTAGCATGTGTGAGGCACTGGGTTCAATTCTCAGCACCTCATATAAATAAATAAAATAAAGGTCCATTGACAACTAAAAAATATTTTAAAAAATAAATAAAAAGTATTCCATTCAGATATAGTTCTCAGATGTATACATATATCTAGCCACATATATTTAGCATGTCAATTATGTTGTTATAACCTAAAATAACAGTTTTGTTAACCAGTTACAAATGATCATTTAAGACTTTAAAACAAGTACAAACTCAAATTCCTTTAAAACTTAGTTTCCCTAAGTGATAAAAACTAACAGATACAAGAAAATTATCTTGATAGATAAGAGCAGATCAATATTTCAGACTTTGCTTCATATTAGTATATGAAGTTCAAATAACTGCGCTAATTATAGCCAATTTAATCACAAACACAAACTTTGTGGGATTTACCTTCTGCAAACCATCTGTGACTTAGACATTCAAAACCTGTTTACATCCTTATTTTTCTCCTCTTTCATCTTGGACTTCAGCACAAGAATGTTACTTCACCAGACAAAATACTTTCTTATCCAGAAATATTTCTTTTATCTTCTAATTTTCCGTACTAAAATATATTTCCATACCTAAAACTTTCTTTTCTCTTTTCTAGTTTGAACCATTTCTTAAATTCATATTCTGAACCAATCCTTATGAATGTTATCTGTGCATTTAATCTATACAAAATATATTATCCCAGGAGAGAGTTGGACAATCCAGTATATACAAAAACTGTGCTTTAATCTTTTTTTCTCCTAGGTTTCATTCAAGGGGTTGAAGCATGGGATATTTTTGAGCCTGACTTGTCTCACTTATCATTATCACAATGTCATCAACTTTACGTGAGTTTCCCACTGTCAATTATACCCAGAGGCTCCTTTTGGGGTCTTTTTCTTGTACTAGGCATATTGATATGCTATGGAGGAGGCCCTGTTTCTCCTTTGCTAGCAAAGAAATAAAATTCTTTTCCTTTCTCAAAAAAAAAAGAGTATATAATTCAATGCTTATATATATCTATTACTCTCTTGTCACCCCATTCTTCTAGTCCCTGGTAACCACTGAACTACTTTGTTTCTATGGATTTGTCCATTCTGGACATTTTATGTAGACAGGATACAATATGTAATCTGTTATGATTGGCTTCTTTCACTTAATGTTTATAGAGTTCATCAATGTTGTAATACTCCAGTCCTCTTATAGATAAACAACACTTAGTTGTATTGATATGTTACATTTTGTTTGTGTGTTCGTTAGTTAATGGACATTTGGGTTGCTTCTATTTTTTGGTAATTATGAATAATGCCATGTGCATTCATGTACAAGTTTTTGTGTGACATGTTCTTATTACTCTTGAATATAAACACAGAAGAGGAACTGATGGGTCAAATAACTATGTCTACTTCTCAAGAAGCTACCAAACTGTTTTCTAAAGTGGCTCCATCATTTTACAATCCTACCATCAACATAAGGGCTCAAATTCCTCCACATCCTAACACTTGTTATTATCTGTTTATTTTAGCTCACACAGTGGGTTATTTTAGCTCACACAGTGGGTACAGAGTGATAATTTCATTGTGATCTTTTTTTTTTTTTTGTGGTACCGGGGATTGAATTCGGGGTACGCCACCACTGAGCCTCATCCCCAGCACTATTTTGTGTTTTATGTAGAGACAGGGTCTGAGTTGCTTAGTGCTTCACCGCTGCTGAGGCTGGCTTTGAACTTGTGATCCTCTCATCTCAGCCTCCAAAGTGCTGGGTTTATTGGCGTGCGCCACTGCACCGGGCTTCACTGTGGTCTTGATTTGTATTTCCCTAATAACGAATGATGTCAAGTATCTTTTCATGAGATTACTTACCATTTGTACATCTGCTCTGTAGAAATGTCTATTTTTTTTTAATATTTTTTTTTTTTAGTTGTAGATGGACACAATGTCTTTATTTTTTTGCTTTGTATGTGGTGCTGAGGATCGAACTCAGGGCCTCACGCATGCGAGGCAAGCGCTCTACCACTGAGCTACAATCCCAGCCCCTGTAGAAATGTCTATTAAAATCCTTTTTCCATGTTTAAATAGATTGTCTTTTTATTAAATTACAAAAATTCTTATTTATTCTGAATATAAGCCCTGTATCAGATACGTGTACAAATATTTTCTCATTATGTGGGTTATGTTTTCATTTTCTTCATATTCTTTGACACAAACTATAAAACTTTGATGAAATCTAATTTATCTATTTTTTTCTTTTGTTATTTATGCTTTAGATGTTATATTCAAGAAAGCATTGCCAGCCGGGTGCGGTGGCCACATGCCTGCAATCTCAGCGGTTTGGGAGGCTGTGACAGGAGAATCTCGAGTTGAAAGCCAGCCTCAGCAAAAACGAGATGCTAAGCAACTCAGAGAGACTCTGTCTCTAAACACAATACAAAATGGGGCTGGGGATGTGGCTTAGTGATTGAGTGCCCCTGAGTTCAATCCCTGGTAACCTGTCCCTCCACCAAAAAAAAAAAAATTGCCAAGGTTATATAGATTCTTGTTCTGACAGTGTTATAGTTTTCCTGTTTACATTTAGGTCTCTAATACATTTTGAGTCCATTTCTGTATGTACTATAAGGCAGGAGTCCAACTTTACTGTTTTGTATGTAGCTATCCAATTGTTCCAGCACCATGTTAAAAAGTCCAACTACTTTTTGATAATAAATCAAGAACTTACTCTGTTACTTTAGTTAGTAATACCACCACCATCACTAAATATTCAATGAGAACTCCTTAAGTAGCAGGCACTGTACTATACTGTTTGCATGTATGATCTTTTTTGACTAAAGGCAAAGTGCCAAAATGAGTAAGAAAAAAGTACCTCTCTCTAATTAGCTTAAAATTCTAGAGCTAGAAACAACATAAAAAAAAGATACATTTTCAACAGTGTTTGATAAATATGCTAAAGAGAGACATGCCTAAAGCTATGGTGACAGAGGTTGGGTACCTAATGAGACTAAAAGAATACAGAAAGCTCTGGAGGAAGCACATTTAAAAAGACAATTGAGATGAAGATAAAGAAGCAGAAACATTCCAGGAAAAGGCCAAAGTTTCAAAGGCAACTGATGCTTTTGGAAAGGTCTATACAGTCCAGTATGTTGAACAGGAGGGACCAGGGTGAGGTAAACCGCAATAGGTATGGCTCAAATAGGTACAGAGACAATAATGATCTTGTATTTCAAGGAAATTTATTCTGAAACTAACAAGAATTTTTAAACAGAGAAAAAAGTGCTAAAATAGTTACACTGAATTTTCCAGATTGGTGGCCATGAAAAGTAGACTAGAAAAGAATAAAACTGACTAGGTGTGTGGTGGCATGCACCTGGAATCCCAGCTGCTCTGAGGCTAAAGTAGGAGGATCACAAGCTTGAGGCTAGTCTGGTCAACTCAGCACAACCCTATTTCAAAATAAAATTTTTTTAGAAAAGGGAGCAGAGTGGGGCTGGAGATATAGCTCAGTGGTAAAGTGCCCCTGGGTTCAATCTCTGGTACTACTGTCACCAAAAAAAAAAAAAAAAAAGGTGGGGCTGGGTAAAATTGACAGGAGACAAGAAGAGATACTTTAGAAATTATTAGGGGAAAAAAAAAAAAAACACCACCATATCTGTTGTGGGGGGGGATGTAGTTTGGTGGTAGAGCACTTATCTGACCTGTGAGGCCCTGGGTTTGTTCCCTAGCACTGTATAAAACAAAACAGCAATAACAAAAATCTCAGAAAACCTGTTTTGGCAATCAAGGAGAAAATGCTAAGGTGTAAAATAAGCAAATTGAGGATACAAAGAAATATACAGAATAAACAACACAATTTACTGATTCGAAAAAAAGATGGAGAAGAGCAAATCCAAAATGATAGAATCATCTTGAACATACTGAATTTGAGGTACCTGAAACACATCTATTCAGAGATATTTAAAAGGCAATCACATTGGCGTGGTGGCACATCCCAGTGGTTTGGGAGGCTGAGATGGGCTGAGACAGGAGGATCTCAAGTTCAAAGCCAGCCTTGGCAATTTAGCAAGGCCTTGGCAACTAAGTGAGATCGTGTCTCAAAATTAAAGAAAACAAGAGTTGCAGATGTAGCTCAGTGGTTAGGCACCACTGGATGCAATCCCCAATACCAAAAAGAAAAAAAAAAAAAGGGAACTTATATTCACAAGTCTGTAGCTCAAGAGAGGGGCATGTGACCACAAAGTTAAAGAAATACAAAGAAAAAAGAAAAAACAAATTTATAAATTGGAAAACTGGAAGTTCTCCTCCTTTTGTTCTATTACTTCACAGTTTTAAAGAAACTAAAAATAATTTTTTAAAATATTCTGCTGCATTGTTGATATATCTAGTGAAAATACACAACAAAGAAAAAGGATAATTTTCACCCTAAAGTGATATGCTGAAGTTTTTCATTTATACTTAGGCTACATAAAGAGTAAAATGGATGGTTTAGCTTTAGAAATGAATACTTTTTTTTTTTTTTATAAATGCTGAAGGTATGTTATTTCAATCAGTTGTTAAAGTAAATTATTTAATTCTGAAATATTAAAGAACAAACAATTGAGCAGAGATTGATTAGGTATGATATTTTAGTGAAAATTCAATTTTTTAAAGAAACCATAAGAATTTTAAGCACTTTTGTTTACATGTTCAGTTACAATTACTCACCTCACAGGCTCGTAAGGCTGATCACATATGAAGAATCCTCTTCTCTGGAGCTGTATAATGTCACCTTTTTTCAAATCCTTAAGGCAGGGATCCCCTAGCATTAGTTCTTCATGCTATAAAGACAACATAAGACCAAAATCACATTTTCAAATTAGAGCAGAAACAACTCTAAAATGCAAATAGTTTTTCTAGCAACTGGAATAGTCTCATTTTAAACAGAAGTGTTTAAAGGATTACTACTAAAGCACAAAAATTGAAACAGTAATGTGTTAAAATAAATCAGTGACAAGCTGATGATGTGCTGACTATAATTCCAGCACTCAGGAGGCTGAGCAGGAGGATCAATTGAGCCTAGGAATTAGTGACCAGCTTGGGCAACATAGCAAATTGAATAAAAATTTAAAAAACAGACTATTTGATTTACAACATTTTTTAAAGCTAACATTTATAAACTGATTAGCTTTGGGAAATCTTAAGTAACTTGACTGGCAGTCCCGTGAAAATAATTTCCCCACTATAAATATGAAATACAATGGAAAAAACACATAATAGACCACACTGAAAGGCATATTAGCATAGCCAAGTTCAGGGGCTCTGGAGTTAAGATGCATGGGTTTGAATCCAGCCTTACTTCTGTCTCCAGGCAAGTTACTTAACTTCACTGTGTTTCACTATCATTTATAACATGGGAACATTATTGTTTTACATCTTTTTGTTTAAATCTTTACAATTTTACTTGAGAAACTAAAATATTTTAAATTAATTTAAAAAATGTTAAAGAAAAGTTTATATAATGGAGAAAGATGAAATATAGCTTCTTTTAGAAGGTTACCTTACTATTCTTGTTGACATACTGCTTAAAATCCTCATCTTTTCCTAGCACTGGCTTCGTGATCAAGTGCTCATAAGTGACACAGATTGCTGGAACTGGAAGAGCATGTGTAGTTTCAGCAAGCCAAGTGATCTTGGTAGTTTTCTTGTAGTCTTTGTTCTCCAAATTCAACTTTGCATCAAGAGATACAATTTTTCCATCTGCATTTCTAGATATACATTCAAAGAAAATAAACTATAACTGCCATATATGATTATTTTATTCTACAATAATTATGTTAAATTACTAGAAAATAATTTATTATTTTATTTTCTTTGATGGGCCAAGTATAGTGATACACACCTATAATCCCAGCAGCTTGGGAGGCTGAGGCAGGAGGGCCTAGCATCAAAGTCAGCCTCAGTAATTTAGTGAGACCCTAAGCAACTTACTGAGACTCTGTCTCAAAATAAAAATGAAAAGAGCTGGGGATATTAAGAGTTAAGTACCCCTGGATTCAATCCCTCATACCAGAAAAAAAATTTCTTTGGAAAAAATCTGAAATCAAACATATATTTGAGGGGCTAGGGTTCTGGCACAGTGGTAGAGTGTTTGCCTCACATGTGTGAGGCACTGGATTCGATTCTCAGCACTGCATATACAAACATACATACATATATACATAAATATAAAGGTTTGTTGACAACTAAAAAAAAGAGCATATATACATATTTACATATATTTAAATACATATGTACATATATACATATATACATACACACACATACATACATATATTTTAGTTTTTAATATATGCCAGACATACATTAAGAGGAATAAAATGTAATCTCTGCTATCAAGGTACTAGACAACAGATCACACCTATGATGAAGAACATGAATATACTTATAAAGTCACATGCATTACAAAATACAAAATATTACATAATTTATATAAGTAAGTCTTTAGCATACTATGTTCCATTGGTATGATTTGAAAATCAAATTAATAAGTATAACACACTAAATGAAAGTAAAATTCTTCATTAACATTAACCAATCAATTTTAAAGTATATATTAGGAGACAGTTAAATATATAAATCCTGTTCAATGGATCCTCCCACCAGATAACTATACAATGACGTGATAAAAAGGGTTTCTAAAACATTATTTTTTGTATCTAGATGTAGGCATTTTCAACATCACAAATAAAACATATCCTGATAGACTACTATTAAACTGGAACATATATTTTAAAAAATTAACTCTGTGTCCATAGTTTGTAGTATCTATATATGTCTGGGTAGATTTACTAGTTAGCAACAAGAATTGGTCTGAATTATGTGATGTTTAATAAGTAAATAAACATAAAAGACTTTTTTTCTTTATCTGAAAACAAACAAAAAAGTTCTTACTTGTGTATTTTAGTAATGATGATGTTGCCCCAATTTATAAATGTAACCATCTCACCCTCTGAAAACGTCTCTGCATCAGCACCTTCAATGAAAACTTTGGGGCTATACCACACGGGCTTCAAGCCAACATCAGGATTCTAGTGAATATAAGGAAAGGATAATGTTGGTTGAAGCAACAATTTATTGAACCCAGGGAAATTCATTCGTTCATTCATTCATTTTATTCTTTAACAAATAAAAGTTACCTGTGTTATCATACTGCTAAAAACTTCACTGATATATTAGAAAGAAAATGCTTTACTTTTCTGCCATCTACTTAATTTAACATAAATATTCTCAATTCTGATTTTAGCATTTAAATAGTAAACAGCTGTCAATAAAGAAGTCACACTGGCCTCTGTAACAGCTGTCAAAAAAAAAGTCACAGTGGCCTCTGTATTGTTGGTATTAGATACCTTAACTCAGTTCAGATAAGATTACTTCTAGGGCTGGGGTTGTGACTCAGTGGTAGAGTGTTTACCTAGCATGCATGAGGCACTGGGTTCAATCCTCGGCACTACATAAAAATAAATAAAGGTATTGTCTCCATCTGTAACTAAAAAATGTATTTAAAAAAAATTTTTTTAAAAAGTCCCTAAGATTACTTCTAGCCTAGGACACTCACTCACTGATTTCATAGTTAAAACAGTTATCACTTATCAGAATCTGCTTTGCTATCTCAGAATCTCACTGATTCTGCACCAAAGGAGAAAAAAAGTTATTCCTGCTCAGTGGCTATAGAACTTATAAAAGAGAACAGATGCTACCTTGGCAAAAAATTGTGGACCTTTCATATTTTAGAAGCCAAACTTCAAAGAAAGTATACATATGTATATAGAGAAATGTTCTGCCTTTCTAGTGTGCATCATATATGGAGAAGAAAAGAGATATAATAAATAAATATAATGTAATAAAAGGAATGCTGTCTTCATTAGGTTTCAGTTTTTGTTCAGCAAAGTTTACAAGATAAAAGCTGTGAGAAGACCCATTGAAAGAAATGTAAACTATATAATCACTGTTCAATCAATGTGCCAATGCATTTGAGAAAATGTATAACAACTGATAATACAAATGGGCTTAAAATGTAATACAGACTAAATATAGAAAAATAAATGACAGAAATATTAATAATGACAACTCCACAGATCATATTAGTAGTCCAGTCACAATTACAGGTGCAGTGACACACACCTGTAATCCCAGAGGCTCAGGAGGCTGAGGCAGGAGGATCACAAGTTCAAAGCTAGCCTCAGCAACTTAGCAAGACCCTGTCTCTAAATAAAATATAAAAAAGGGCTGAGAATCTGGTTCAGTGGTTAAGCACTCCTGGGTTCAATATCTGGTACCAAAAAAAAAAAAAGTGTGCTCCTCCAAGTTCCAGGTCAGTCTCAGCAACTTAGCTAAATCTTGTCTCAAAATAAAAAGTAAAAAGGGCTGGGGGTATAGCTTAGTGGTAAGGCACCTCTGGGTTCAATCCATAGTACCAAAAATAAATGAATAAATAAATAATAAAATTGATTTTTTAAAAAAATAGCTAATGTCATACACAGAAAGACAATCATATATGCTATAATTTAGAATGTTCATAGCCCTTCACTTCTAATAACAGACTCTGTTACCACATGAGTGAACTGGTCTATGATCAAAGATTTTTACAAACAGCTCACAAAATTAGAAGAGGGAGAAAAAAAAGCACCTCATTTTTGCTTGAAGACTGTCATCCCAGTAGTCACAACAATCCTGACTTAACTAAAAGAAAGTCTCTGCTACCTATATTTAAGATCTAAATTCAAAATTTAGATGAACAGTAACCACTTTTACTTCACAGACATTTTCCAAAATGCACTGTGACAGACTCTGAAGTCAAGTTGTGATTCAATATTAGCAGATCTAAGGGACAGGAGCATAGCTCAGTGGTAATTTTTTTTTTTTTTTTTGGTACTAGAGATTGAACTCAAGGGTTCTTGACCACTTGAGCCACATCCCCAGCCCTGTTTTGTGTTTTATTTAGAGACAGGGTCTCACAGAGTTGATTAGTGCCTTGCCATTGCTGAGGCTGGCTCTGAACTTGCAATTCTCCTGTCTCAGCCTCCCCAAGTGCTGGGATTACAGGCATGCACCACCACGCTGGGCTAGTGGTAAAACATTTGTCTATGATGTGTGAGGCCCTGGGCTTGTGCCTAGTTCCACTCAAAAAAGGGGAGAAAAAAAAGTGTACGTGTGTGTGCGTGTGCGCGTGTGTGTATTCGTTCTGTTTGGGTTTAAAGACAAAGGTACTGTGAACAACCTAGTAAACAGAATGTTATTTTAGCTTCCCAAGAATGTGAATTATAATATCTCATCTTTCAGAATGACTCCAGGAAGACAGCATCTCTTTTTATCTAATATGCTATCTCTACAGAAAAAATAAGCACTAAGCATTTAACAGCTTTGGGCCATGTTATATGTTAGCAGAATGAATTTTTCCAGCAAGAAACTCACAAAAAAGATTTGCTTCAATTGGTATCAAATCCTGATAAGTAATGCTGAATTCAAAATTATCCCCAAATCATGCCACTTTCATAAAGTACACTTTTGTTATTTTATTATTCTGCTCCTTCTTTTAAGACAGAAAACACTAGAAAAACTGTAGGGTGACCTTTGGGTGTTTGGCTACTTCTTTCATCTCCTCTTGGGCTTCAAGGACATTTACTGGGATCACTTCTTTCTTCAATAATGCAACGTATCGTGGAGCCACTGGGTCAATAACCTACAACAAACACATTGTTTGAAATATTTTATAAGGTATCATAAATAAAATAAGTAACAACAAGAACTCTAACTGGCTTTGTTACTGCATTTACTAATTTTATGAATATATAACTGTCAAGTAGGGGAAAAAAAACAATCATCCATAAACACAACATGAAGAATTTCGAGTTTCTTCCCAAGAATAACTATTGGCAAGTGAAAAGAATCCAATTTAATTTTACTAGAAATGTTTTTGTTTTTGTTTTTGTTTGGTACCAGGGATTGAACTCAGGTGTACTGGACCACTGAGCCACACCCCTAGCCCTATTTTTTGTGTTTTATTTAGAGACAGAGTCTCACTGAGTTGCTTAGCGCCTCCTCAAGGCTGAGGCTGGCTTTGAACTTGTGATTCTCCTATCTTAGCCTCCCAAAGTGCTGGGATTACAGGCGCGCACCACCGCGTCAAGCTTACTAGAAATGTTTTGAAAATAACCTTTAAATGTGGTATCTGAAGGTAGGAGAAATCTTGTAGGGTTATATATTAATATATATATACATATATATCTTAATCCCTTTAGGTAAATGTGATATTCAATTTTGTATTGTTGGAGAAATCCATTTTAAGGGAATATAGATATTTGTGTTTTCAGCTTAATTCACGAACACAATCATCAGTGTTAAGCAACACATTACCATCAAAAGCAGAACAACATTTGGTTACTATAATAAGGCAACTTTATAGATTAAAAGTATAAACAAGATAATTCTATTGGTCTATATGCACACACAGGTTGGGAATCCCTAATCTGAAAATCCAAAATTTGAAACATTTCTGATTCCAAGTATTTTGGATAAAGGATACTCAACCTGTATACATAACAATAAGAGCCACTATGTTTCCAGTACCTAGCAAGGGCCTGGCACATATAGGTGATCAATAAATATTTGCAGATTAACAGAAGGTATTGTCATACTTATTACACCGTAACCTATTCTCCCTAAAAACAACAGGAGCACCCCTTCTGAAGTCTATGTACTTCTCTCACTTATTATTCAAATTAAAATTATGCATGACAACCAACTACTATAGTTAATATTTAGATACTATATAAAGCCTTTAGCAAAAAAATGTAGATAAAAACCAAATGCAGAATCAAATGCATTTGTTTTTTGTTTTCCCTCCCATTTAGAAGAGCGCAGGAAGTGGCATGGCTAATTAAATCTTCCTGTGTTCTACATTTTTTGCTGTTACAAATGTCAGACTGGCTTTTTTCTTTGCTTTGAAGGCATTTTGAAAAGAATGACATGAAGGGCTGGGGTTGTGGCTCAGTGGTACAGCGCTTGCCTAGCATGTGTGAGGCACTGGGTTCGAATCTCAGCACTGCATATAAATAAAATAAAGGTCCACTGACAACTAAAAAAATTTTTTTAAAAAAAGAATGATATGGAAATTCTAAATAAATTCAAAGAAAGAAGCCATTCTCAGAAGATCATTTATGTAAAGTTTAAAAGAACTATTTAAATTTCCCTCCCCTGCTATACATCTCTGCTAGTATTATATGCCAATATTAAGTTAACATCTAGTCTCTTTAGATTTTACTGTTTAACTGAACTTTCCTAGAGTCTTAAAGGTAATTCTTACTAGTTAAGGGTGTCTTCTTTCAGCTTCTACTGGGCAAGAATGATAAAAGATTTCATTTGTGACGACTTTATTACTTAAGCCACCAGATAAAATTTTTTAAAGATGCTAAAACGAAACAACCCTATCTGAGAAACTTAGTTCAGTTCACTGCAGCTCAGTTTCCTCAGCTGACAAAAAGAGGAAAAGACTGTTTCCAATGGTGGATTAATCACTGAGGCAATTGTGAGCACAATCCCAGGCCACTTTAACCTAAAGAATTATGATTACCATTGTCTCAAGTAAAGTCTGGAAATCTATTTTTAGCAAGCATTGTAAAGGATGGTTAGAATCAGGCAAGTCTGGCAAACCTTGGATTAAAAAGTCCTTTTTTGCTCTAAAATTATAGAAATCTAAAAAAGACTGCTTCGGTGGTTTTCAAATTACTCTGAGGATTTCAAAGAGGTTCCCTGGTAGATACCCAAGTGCACAGAACTAAAGAGAGCAGGTATCCAACTCCTTAATATATTTCATCCAGAACAGCTTCCTGTTTATTTTATTCCTGGGGATTAATCCAATTTTTCATTGCAAGACTACTTATTTCAGGGTCAGGGAGATAAGTCTCTACATTCTTTATTAGCTGGGGACAGATGCAAGGGGAGAGGGGTGAGAGTTGGGGAAAACTGTTACCTCACTACTAAAATACTAACAAATGTTTTTAAAATAAAGCAGTAAATATAGGTTCACAGAAACATATTAACAGGTCTGAAATGGACACCTTAAAGCTGTGGCTCTTCTGCCTGGACTGAAAAGTTTAAATCTTAACACTTAAATAAAACCAAGACAGCTAGGCATAGTGGTGAAAGCCTATAATCTCAGTAACTCTGGAGGCTGAGGCAGGAGGATCGTAAGTTCAAGGCCAACCTGGACAGTGCATCCTGGGTTAAATGGGGGTAGAGTCAGAGGGAGAGAGAAAAAGAGGGAGGTCAAGAGAGAAAATAACATTAGAAGAATAGGGCTGGGGATATAGCTCAGTTGGTAGAGTGCTTGCCTTGTATGCATAAGGCCCTGGGTTTAATCCCCAGCACTACCAAAAAAATAAAAGTAAAATTAGAGGACCAGTCCAGGAGGTCTAAAATTTGCACAAGAAATGTTCTAGAGAGAAGAAAGAAAATACAGTAGATAGGGGCTTGGGTACAGCATGTGCTTCCCATGCGTAAGCCCCTGAGAGAAAAAAAAGAAAGAAAACAGTGAAAAAAAAATTTTTTTTCAGAAAAATTCCCAGAACTTAAGGAATCAGTTTCCAAAGCAGAGCCCACATGTTTTTCAATAGACACCAATGAAAGCAGACCCATATTGGGAATATCATCATGAAACTTCAAATTAAAAATCAGGTTATTTGCAAGGTCTCAAAAATCTCATCTCACATTTCCCTTCTCAGGGAGCTACCAGAGGGTACAGAAAAGCAAAGCATGAGGGTAAATAGGAAAAAAAAAAAAAAAAAAAGGAGGAGAAACAGCTGGGGTACAGTGGCTGAGACAGGAAGATCACAAATTTGAGCCCAGCCTCAGCAATTTAGCAAGGTCCTAAGCAACTTAGCAAGACTCTGTCTCAAAATCAAAAATTAAAAACAAGGGAAGGGAATACAGCTCAGTGATAACTAAATCTCCAGTACAAAAAAAGAAAAAAAAAAGGAATAACTGGGCTTATAACATCTACCTATAGTTCCAATTATTTAGGAGACTAAGGCAAAAAAGAATTGCTTGAGTCCACGACTTTCAGACTAGCTTGAGCAACATGGACTCTGGTCTCAAAAAAAAAACAACCCAAGAAGGACGATCCAGAAAACAGGAGACCATTATAGGGCAAAGGGAATCCCCAGGGTGATAAAGGCAGACCTGAGCAGTCTGTCAGCTATGTCTCAGAAGCAAACTAATCGAGATCCCAACAAAACAGCATAAAAGGCCTGGAAGAGATGTCTTCATGATGAAACTCAAAGAACACACAAGATTATATGAACATCTTGGTAAGAAAATTCAGTAAATCCATTTACTTTGAGAAAGAATGAGAAAAGTAAACACATCAACCACAGAGGAAACCAAAATGTGGTGAGAAAAACTAAAAGACCTAAACCCTCACATTCAATCATAAGAAGATAACTAATCACATCAAAAACTAAAAACTAAAGTAGCAACACACATTTCATTTAGAGATAGTATTTCATTTAGAGATAGCGGCAATAACTGCCAAAAGAATTATCTAAGAGAGCTGAAAGTGGTTTCTCTAAAGAAAGAAAATGGAAGGAAAGATAGAAGAATATGATATTTAACTTCAACAGATCTTACCAAATTATCTAAATGAAATATATTTCATACATTTGAACCAAGTATACATAACTTAATTAAAACTTAAATCTTTAAGCAGGGCATAGTGGCCCATGTCTGTAATCTCAGTGAGTTGGGGGGCTGAGATAGGAGGATCATAAGTTCAAGGAAAGCCTCAGCAACTTAGTGAAAACCTGTCTCAAAATAAAAAGGGGTGGGGATGTAGCTCAGTGGTAAAGTGTTCCTGGATTAAATCCCCAGTACCCACCCACAAAACTTAAATCATTAAATACTGGATTATCAATAAAAGGTACATCAAAGTTAACTTTGCCTGTAATTCTATTCAGATTTATTAGTAACTGCAGCAACAGAAAGAACCAATTAATAATTCCTTTATGTATTGAAAAATTGACTAAACACAAAGGACTGAATAAAACAAATTCAAGACACATGCAAGACAAGCAACTATTTCTTAAGACAAGACATAAGCACAATCGAGCAGCAATCCCAACAAAGAATTTACAGAACACAATCACAGAAACCAAAGTTTAAAACATGGCACTTTTAATGATTTGCCTTATTATAGTGTCCAAACATCTGCTTCCAATTAGTAATTAACAATGTCAATATGCAATATTCCTCATTTGATTTTCAGTTAGTCTTTTTTTAATAGCTACATTCAATAAGACACAGAAATTAGTGTTAATAAATCTTCAAAACAACTCAATAAAATATATAATTTCAAAACTCTATGTCCTCTAAACCACACAAGGGAACAGCAGAATGAAGTTAGCCAAGACTTCCCTTTGTCATTAAGATCAGAGGACACATTTTATAAAACCAGGAATAATGCATTTTCAGTGTATTGATATGAGCAAGTGTTTTATATAAATGTGATTGTGCTTCAAAGCTGTATAACATCTCAGGTCATAACATGTAATATGCTAGAAGCTATATTTAAGTAAGGCAAATAAAAGCATCAAGTAATACCTTCTTACAGAGAGCTCGCAGCTTGAAAGCAGAAAAATGAAATGCAAAGTATTCATAAAAGATTTAAGGAAAAAACTACTACCATTTCCCTGACCTCCAAGTTTGTTTCAATTATTGGTACTTGCTGAGGTAGTTAATAGGCTTAATGCCTTTTATATATTTAAAAAAGGAAAACATTCCATTTTCCTGAAAGTCTGCAAAACAACAATACTCTTCACAAATTGTTCTCTACCATATGCACGCTAATAACTTCTACATAAATATTATTTGAGTTAGGTAGGAGGAAAAAGAACTGAGAATTAAACATGTACCTTTTTGTTAAATGCCCAGATTTTGTCCCATTCCATGTTTACAACTGAACGTGAGGAGCCCTTGAAAAACAATAATAAAGTTATTTTAAGGATAAAAATTATTAGGTAGAATTGTTTTTTACTTGAAGCCAAGCTCATGTTTAGGAAAAAAAAAAAAAACTCAAATATTTACAAATTTAAATTGTTACCCTTAAAGTTTTTGTCAAAGCTCAGTTTACAGTCTGTTCAGTCAACATTATGTATTTTACTGAGTAAAAAGACTTCAGCTGCCTTTGTCCAATACTAGCTTAGGAATTTAGGCCATTACCAATTTTTCACTAGTATAAATATGTGCCAAAATTACTCCCTTTAAAAAAATTTTGCCCTTGTAACATAAGGCATAAACAAGGAATGCAAAGAACAAAGATAGTAATACCTGGAGGGATGTTAATAGAAATACTTGAAAATTCAAAGAGACATTGGAAAAGAAACCATAACTCACCTGAGCAGCAATAAACTGTTTCAGTCCTTCAACTGTCATCCCTCTTCTGAGTACACCACGAACTGTAGGAAATCTTGGGTCATCCCTGGAAAATATGTATAATTTTTAAAAAAAATTTTTGAGTTGTTAATGGACTTTTATTCATTTATTTATATGTGGTGCTGAGAATCAAATCCAGTGCCTCACACAAGCTAGGCAAGTGCTGTACAACTGAGCCACAACCCCAGCCCCCATGTATAATTTTTAAATACCAAGTTTGTTTGTTTGTTTCAATGTGCAGATACAGAGAATAGAAGATACTTAATGAATCATAAATTGTATTCAGCTTATTAAATATTTAGGGTAAGAAATGGTTACTGCAATTGGAGAGATCTCAATATCAATCGAAGTCCATGGAAGAGAAAAACTACTTTCTAGTTACAAATGTATGCACTTCTGGAAATAGCAAAAGCACATTTGCAAAAAAAAAAAAAAAAGATCAATGATGAAATGTTGATTATTTTCAAAGAAGGAAAACACAGACATTAATTCATTTTCATTTGATTTTATTTAACAAATATTCAAAGTCCTGCTCTACATATGACCATGAAAATCAGAGATGATATGCCATCTGTGTATAAATACACATGCAAGAATGTGTACGTAGGTTATTGATGTTCTACAGGAATTTTCAAACTTCATTAAGTTTGCAACAGTATACTTTGTATGGGATCCAAGATAAACCTGCCTTTTATCAGCTCCACAGTAAAATATGAAAAAATACATATTTTGCAACTTGGTCACTAGCATGTTGATACTAACATAAACTAATGTACAAATTTTTGTTAACCTACGCTGGGCTTAGTGCTACATGCCTATAATCACAGCAGCTCAGGAGACTGAAGCAGGAGAATTGCAAAGTTCGAGGCCAGCCTCAGCAACTTAGTAAGGCTCTAAGAAATTTCATGAGCCCTTGTCTCAAAACAAAAAGTGGTAAAGTATTTCTGGGTTCACCAGCACCAAGCCCCCCACCAAAAAAAAAATTTATTTTGTTAATGTAGGTTAAAAAGAAGTTTTTTTAGACTTATTAGTGTGATAACCAGACTTCTTTTAAAGATACATGGCTAAGCTTGACATAGTGAGGTACACCTATAATCTCAGCTACTCAGAAGACTAAGACAGGAAGATAGAGTTCAACACCATCCTAGAAACTTAATGAGGTCCTGTCTCCAAATAAAATAAAAATGGACTAAGGATATAGCTCAGTGGTAGAGTGCTTGCCTAGAATATGAAAGGCTCTAGGTCTAATCCCCAGCAAATAAATAAATAAATAAATAAATACGAGCAACAAAGATACATGGATATAAAATCACTTTCATTTTTACACTCTTCTTTCTTATTTAAAGGAATCCCATGTGCGATACATTAATATTGCTACAGAAATTTTAAAAACTTTCTAGGTCTGAATCCTTTGGGCAATTGCTTCACAAATAAGATGGGTTCTCACCTGAGACAGAGACCATTTATATCCTTACCTCAACTCAGGGGTATTTTGGGTTTTTTTGGAAGCCAGCTGAAAGAAAAATCTCAGAGTCATAGCAGTATAGAAAATGGTAACCAGTCTATGAAGGAACAAAGTCAAAAGCACTTTTCTGTTAAAAACTTTTCCTAGAATTCTTCTGCAGAGGATATGACCTCGTGTATATTTCACTGCCATGTGTCCCAGTCCACAGTCGGCATCCACCATTTGCAGCATTAAAACAAGGAGGGGGGATCCTAATGTACTGACTGAAATGAAGGGATGAATCAGGAATCCTATAAGCCTATTACACTACCTTCCAGGTCTAAAGCAGTTTTTTAAAAAAAATCACTGGTATAGGTCTTTTGCTTCTTTGTAAGTTCTAGGTAATATTAAACATACCATCCATCAACCAGTCCTTCGTTCACAAACCATGTGAGTTTTCTTTTGGACAGCACTGTGTTGTTAAGATTTAGTCTACTATATTCCCAGATGTATGGTTTTCTTATTCCTAAAGCTTCAATAATCCAATAAAACTGCTCATCTCTGTCATGATATTCTGTTGTTCTCAGGGCATGTGTAACACCTTCAATGCTGTCAACTATGGGGCAGGCAAAATCATATGTAGGATAAACACTAGAAAAAAAAGAGAGAGAATGTTTAAAAATCAATATGTAATATTTTATCCTTCTCAGAAAAAGTATTTATAAGCAGCAATACAAATCTAAAACATAATTATAAGAATTTCTTAAAAACGAACAGATTTATGATTCATAACTCAAAGTATACGAAAACATTATCAGCTTTTTTTAACAATGGTCTGCTGAGTGCAGTGGTACATGCTGTAATTCCTTCCAGAGGCTAAAGCAGGAGGATTGCAAGTTTGAGGCCCACCTTGGTAATTTAGTAAGACCCTATCTCAAAATAAAAAGACCAGGGGATGTAGCTCAATAGCAAAGTGCCCCTGGGTTTAATCTCCAGTATTGGGGGTGATGGGAAATAAGTCAGTGGCCCACTCAACATTAAAAAGAAATTTTGTGAGCTGATGGTAGAGCTCAGTGTCAGAGCACTTGCCTAGCATGTGTGAAGCACTGGGTTCGATTCTCAGCACCACGTATAAATAAATAAAATAAAGATCCATCAACAACCAAAAAAAATATTTTAAAAAAAGCATATTTTGTAATTCAATATATAATTGTATATTGGCTTGGCAAATTCTATAATCATATTTCTGTAATGGCCAACATAAAACATGGTAAGAATCAATATGTAATATTTATGATAGTTTGAAGGAATTTAGCTTTTGAATATTTTTAATAATCCCTCTAATAGATCTCTAATGGTCTTAACAGTGTTGTAGTTAAGCGTATTCAAGAACAGTATTTTAGGGCTGGGAATGTAACTCAGTTGCTTGCCTAATACCCACAGGGTCCTGGGTTTAATCCCAATCCACCCACACACACACACACACACACACACACACACCCCACCCCCAAAACAAAGGGAGTACAACTGTTTTACAAGTTAAAAGAAAGAAAGAAAGAAAATTATTAGGTTAATTACCATTCTGCTTAAGATGGAATAGTCTTAAAAACAATCTCTGCTACAATAAAGTATGTGACAGAATAAAACTCAACTTTTAAAGATATATTATTGTACTATCTTCTAGTTTTTTTTAAAAAATATTTATTTATTTTTTTAGTTGTAGGTGGACAGAATATCTTTATTTTATTTTTATGTGGTGCTGAGGATCGAACCCAGTGCCTCACGCATGCTAGGCAAGCACGCTACCACTGCGCCATAACCCCAGCCCCCTATCTTCTAGTTTTTAAGACACAACTTTAGAAATTATTACATTATACTTTGCAATTACTTGATACTGAAAATGTGTATCCAAATCCACTTTCCAAATGTATTCAAAGCGTTCAGTTATTAAAACAAGGAGCAATCACTCTAATAAAAAGAACAGATGTACATAATGACACACCTAAGTGTTTGTCTATACATGGAGACATATCTACACCCACGAGTTTAAATAAAGTCACATTAACTAAGCAGATAAATCATTCATACCCACTAATAAATTATAATTTGGGCTGGAGTTGTGGCTCAGTGGTAGTGTGAGGCACTGGGTTTGATCCTCAGTACCACAGAAAAATAAACAAAGTTATTGTGTCCATCTAAAACTAAATATATTTTTTTAAAAAAGTATAATTCAGTATCTACACATAGTACGTTTTCTTAAAGTTTAAAAAACATTCTATGGTTTGTTTTATGAAATAAGTTTTTTTGTGGGGAGAGTAGTCCATTTAAAGCTCAGTAGATCACTGACCTAACATGCACAAACAAGGCCCTGGGTTCCATCCCTAGCATGGAACACACACAAATGACAAAAAACAAAAAACACCAAAAAATCTTTTACTTTGAAAACCTACACAATAAAAATAATAGAAACTTGAAAAAAAAATGTTTCCTTGTATTGTTCAAATTTCTGTATATTTTTATAGCGTCACTTTTCTGAGACAACTTATGCCCAGCAAAATCAGAATTTATTACAGAAAGAGAAAACTCTTCATCTAAAAATATACACCACAGTACACGTACGTAAATCAATACATAAAAAGCAAATTTAGGCAGACTCAACAACTTTTATAGATGAAAGTGACCTATGAAATAACCTCAAATGACAAGTGAGCCTTTACATAAGGCTTGCAGGTGAATTGGTGGATGAACAAAGATCCTGATTTCCTGACTATTCTGTATCTACTCCATGTTTATAGGGAGGATCAAAGCAAAAGCAAGAAGGCTATCTAGTATATGGAAAGAGTTTCACTTACTTGTATTTATTCCCAGTTCTTGGGTGTGGTTGAATTTTGCAGCGGTAAAGAGTTGGGTCCCTCATGCAACCATTGTTGCTACTCATGTCAATTTTTGCTCGCAAACAACAAGACTGACCAAACTGGCTTCCTTTTTTCATTTCTTCCCACATTTGTAGATTCTTCTCAACAGCTATAAAATGATAGTTTATTATAGTTTATATGATGTATTAATTACTAATTTGGTTGAAATGAAATTACTTTGTAATTCAATGCAAATTTTCATTTTATATTGTAAACATGTTCCATTAGTTTAAAAACACTATAACAGTTAAAATATCTGACACCAAGAACATTTCTGTATTAAAGATATCTGACAGAACAGAAAATATACTGTAAATATGTTGAAAAGATAAAGTCAACTCATTTCACTGATATAGATAAATTAAGGGTAAGAGAAGAGGTTTTTCTCATCTGATATTTCCCATTTTCCCATCATGGCACAACTGGTCAAGCCCTCCTTCGTCTCCCCCACCCAAACTTAACATTGTGCCTTTAAGGTAGAATCATTTTCTTCCTTTGACGCCTCATGCCCAGGGGACAGAGCAGTTTGGCCTGGCCCTTGGGGCCCACAGGCGTTGGCGCTGCAGCCCGTGCCCGTCTGAAGAACACGGCTCGGGCTGAGAGCCTGAGCCCGTGGGCTCCCTGTAAGTCCCTTCAGTCATCCCAATGAGAAGCAGGAAACTCTTGGATCCGAGAAAATGAGAGATGATAGAAAAAAGTAATACAATAAAGAAGAAAGTTTAATTTCAGAAAAAAGGACTCTATGCCCCGAATGACTACAGTCCTACCTATACCAGAATATTGAAAGCCTGCCCCCCAACTGTAAGAAATAACTCTTAAATAATCCTTTTTGTTGGAAACTTCTAAAGATATAATAGACATTTTACCTGTACTCGAGAATCAAAACAGATTCAAAAGTCCAGTTAACATTCTTTAAAAACGTAGATAAAAAAGGCTTACTACAATAATTTGAATTTACTATACTTCCCAAACGTGACACTCAAGATTTAAACATATTGTAGAAGTACTGGCAACATAATTACAAAATGAAAACAGCCCAGTTTAGAAACTCAGGACACAAGTCATAAATAAGAAAAGTATGCTCTTTAGTCATGTGATATTTCAGAGATATAGGGTAACACTAAGCTTATATATTATACTCACATGTATCCACATACTGAAGGAAGACTTGGGTGTTAAAAGCATTATTATAAACATTTTAGAAATGTTAACTATTGTGTCCCCGAGTTCAATCAGGGTCAGCACCAACAAAAAAAGTATCTACAAATGTTATTATATAAATTAAAATTAAAAGAACTACAGAATACTGCAGAAGGAATCCCTCAAATAAAATACATGCAATGCAAATGACTGCATATAATAAGAAAGATATTAAGGGCATGGACACTTCATATGCAACTGTGATGCTAATAAAAGCAGTAAGAATGTAAAGATGATGAAGAAAAAAGATCCTGAAGAGATTAATCAATGTACAAATCATAATTTCGAACCAGCATCTTTCAAAAAAAAAAAAAAGAAATCATATGCTACTAAAATATGAGACACTAAATGTGCCTTACAGTTTTTTCTATGTTTGGACTCTATCCTCTGTTCACGTTCTGCTTTCATCTGCTCAGCAGGAGTATCATCCACATAAGCCTTCCCTTCATGAATTAGTTTTTCTGCATATTTCATTATAGTTTCAAAATGATCTGAGGTATAAGTAAATTGATCTGGTTTGATATGTAACAATGCAACATCTTCCAAGATAACCTGCAGTAAGAAATCAAAATAATCATTAATACATCTTGTACTTCCTGGTGCATTTTTAATCCTTGATACTGCATTCTGAGCACATGTCATAAAACACCATCAGTCTTTAACAGCCTGGAAATGGTTGTGGAAGTTGTATGATATTAGGTCAGAAAAGAAAAAATGAGAGAGAGAAAGAGAGAGAGAGAGAGAGAGAGAGAGAGAGACACTCATATGATCTTCCAAATTTCCAGTTGAGAAAGCTGATCTCATGATGGAGCTTTCCATTTACTTTCGAAAAGCTGGTTGTTATTGGTTATACTGACAGTCATTTGCCCCCTCTGTAGTTCTTCTGAATAAAGATGATATAAAGAGACTAGAAAGCCACATTTTCCAATACCTATTTAGTGTTTATTTTATTCATAAACTTCAGATTATATGACAAAAAGGAAACCTGCCTCCAATGAAATTGGTGCTCACAGGAAAATGTAGCATGCTGGTAAATTCTACAATGATTGGAGAAGAGAGAAATAAATTAAGTTTTTTTGGTATGGGAGTTCAAAATTTCTTGGCTTAGGTCTCGGTGGAATATACAGATGAGAGGTAAAAAGCAGCTATGAAACAAAATTTATGTTCATACCATAAAGGTATCAGGTCACCCTTTACTTTTAATTAACTTTTCTGAAAAGAGGTCATCTACACTTTTAATTACCTTCTCAAAATCTTCCTTTTCTTTTTCAGGATTTGTGTCATCAAATCTCATGATCAGTTTCCCTTTAAAGTTAACCTGGTAGTGCTGGTTCAGAAGAGCAGCTTTTGCATGCCCAATGTGTAAGTAACTAAAACAAAAACATTTCACAAAGAAACTCATTAACAGGTTTTAACTAGATACTTAAACTTAACCTTTTTGAGGAGAACTAAACAAAAACCTTTCTAATTGGTACTTCAGTCATCTTATAAGAAGTACTATGATAGAAAATCTGACCCTAACAGAGACAAAAGACTACAACATTTATAATCATAAGAAACAACTTCATATGCAAAAGCTCACAAAGGGAAAGATATTTACAAACATTACAACCATAAAGAAAATCTTTTTCTGTTTTTCAAGAAAAATGGTCATTCAGTTAGAGGAAAACTGCTTCCAAAACTGTTGCCAAGGCTAGCTGGTAGTGTATCTTTAATAAGACCTGTTGCTACGTGGAACTGGATACCTACCTAATACCCACTAAAGAATAGTACCTTTGATACTGTCACTGCATCACCCACTAAAGAATAGTACCTTTGATACTGTCACTGCATCATGATGGCTAAATCAGAGAGCACATGAGAATTAGGAACCCAAAGAAAAGCCACTTTACTTCTTTAGGCTTCAGATTTTTCAAATGCCAACAAAAATATTTTAACTAAGTAATCTGAAAAGTCTCACATAGCATCAATACTCCATGAATTCAAATTATGAAAATACCAGTCTATTCCTATCGGCAGCTGACAATGATAAGGAATCAGAGGCACTGTTGATAATATTACTTATCAATTTCCTCCTCTATCAATGCTATGGGTAAAAAGCAACATTCTATACCACTTTTGTTAAAAATACATTCAACTGGGCAGAAAATATGACATGAAGTAGTTTAAATAATTAGCTCTCACCAACTTCTATTTGATTGATAACAGTAGTAGCAGTCTTACTGTTTTAAGATAGTCACTAATTACACAGTATATCTTTTTGTTAAAAAATATTTTTAGTTATAGATGTCATGTAACTTTATTTTGTTTATTTAGTTTTTTTATGTGGTGCTGGGGATCAAACTCGTGCTTCAAGCATGCTAGGCAAGCACTCTACCACTAAGCCATAACCCCAGCTTTATACAGTATATTTTTAATCTCAGTTGATATTGAATACAGGAGGGAAAAATACAACCTCTCGTATGTCTCTGCATTATTCTTTCTTTCTTTTTTTTGGTACCAGGGATTGAACTCAGGGGTACTCGACCATTGAGCCACATCCCCAGCCCTATTTTGTGTTTTATGTAGAGATAGGATCTCACTGAGTTGCTTATCACCTTGCTGTTGCTGAGGCTGGCTTTGAACTCACGATTCTCCTGTCTCAGTCTCCCAAAGTGCGGGGATTACAGGCGTGCACCACTGTGCCCGGCCTGCATTATTCTTTAAATCAATCAATCTTTTAGTAATTCATGCAGCATTCCAGATCAATGATTTAATTTTAAGAAGGCTTTATATGCAGAAGTTAATGCAAATAAATACAGTGCAGTGCACTTAAGTTATTCAAGCCTTTGTGTAGTAAAACAACTCTATGTGGTGTGCCAGATGAGTTCTTAGAACAACAACAAAAGGACATCAGGGAAAAACTAATGAAACCCTAGAAAAGTTTAGTCTAGTTAAGAACAACATATCAATATTGGTTCATTAGCTGAGACAAATGTACTATACTAATGTAAAATGTTAACATTAGGAAAAACTGGGTATTACACATATAGGAAGAACGTACTGCACTATTTTACTTTCTGTTCATGTAAACTATCCTAAAATAAAAAATTTACTTAAAGGGCTATTGTGTGAGGCCCTGGGTTCAATCTCCAATACTAAAAAATAAATAGATAAACAATGAAAACTCAAAAAAGGGCTGAGCTTCCAGAAAGAAACAGAAATATTAAGTGCAGTTTTCTTTGGATGTATTACACCTCAATAAGAAGCCTATCAATCACTATCCACCATTATTTGACAATTAAAGTGATAGCTTTATATACAGAAATGAAGAAGGGTAATGAGGGACTATAGGTAAAACAGTTCAGTGATAGAGCATGTGCTCAGCATGCTTAAGGCCCTGGGTTAGATCCCTGCCACCAGAAAGAGGGGAGTGGGAAAGAAACGAAAACACAGCTTATGCTTAAAGTTACATGGCTCTGAAATAACGTATGCCATTCTAACAATTCCAAAACCTCAAGAAAGCTGACAAGATTATACAATATTCACAAAACAACTCAAATAATCAGCTCAAAAGAAAACCTGTATCTGAATAGCTAAAGAAAGGGCATTAGTTAATAGTGACACTGAAATTAGAATTCTACCACTCATAACAGATGCAAGCAGGATGATTTTAATTGCATGGACTTTGAACCCAGATGGTGTAGGTTTGACATGTTACTAAAACATTGTATGAATCACTTTTTGAAACTATTTGTAAAACAGAGATTATTATAACAGTGCCTTCCTCACAGGGCCGTTAGGATTAAGGAGTTATTTTATGTAAAATATTTGGTAGTATATGCACATACAGATAATACGTATGTAAAATACTTAGTAGTATTTGCTACATAGATGTTAGCCAAGAGTAAGAATAAAAGGCAAAGTCAAGCCTTCTGGCTTTTGTGTAAGACACAGAACTCTTTAGCAGTATAATGGAACATGATCAAAATTATGAATATTAAAAAAACTGAATATTGCTTTATATTTCAAATCCCTAAACTTTATTAGTCCTAGAGCATGGTCTCTGAGATTGACATAATTTAAATAAACATATTCATTCATTCATGAAATAAAATATTAGGAATATATCATTAAATATATACAACACAAACAGCTTAGTATTCCAAAAATGACAACGACAGAAAATTTCTTATCTGTCAGTTTCTATTGTCTACAAATTCTATTTACCACAGAAGGGTAAGAATTTGGCTACAGAATACAAAATCTGAAATTAAACTAAATTTGGAAAAAATAATCATCTCATTTAACAAAATATATATACATATATATATATATATATATATATATTTTTTTTTTTTTTTTTTTTTTTCTTTTTGGTAGCGGGGATTGAACTCAGGGGCACTCGACCACTGAGCCACATCCCTAGCCCTGTTTTGTGTTTTAGGTAGAGACAGGGTCTCACTGAGTTGCTTAGCGCCTTGCCTTTGCTGAGGCTGGCTTTGAACTCGCGATTCTCCTGTCTCAGCCTCCCTAAGTGCTGGGATTACAGGCGTGAGCCATCACACCCGGCTTTTCCAGCCCTATTTTGTGTTTTATGTAGAGACAGGGTCTCAATGAGTTGCTTAGCACATCACTTTTGTTGAGGCTGGCTTTGAACTCGTAATCCTCCTGTCTTAGCCTCCCAAAGTGCTGGGATTACAGGCGTGTGCCACTGCGCCCGGCTTCATTTAACAAAATATTGAGTAATATTTTCCAAAAAGGTAAGTTTCTAAGTGAGTCTAACACCTTTAGTAAGACATATTTTATAATATTAACATCAATGGAAGGACCCTATTACAAAGCTTAACGAGTATGCTCCAAATTGGAATGCAGGCCGAACCTGGTGGTGCTCACCTGTAATCCCAGCAACTTGGGAGGCTGAGGCAGGAGAATTGCGAGTTGAAAGGCAGCCTCAGCAACTTAGACAGGCCCTAAGCAACTCAGCAAGACCCTGCCTCTAAATAGTATATAAAAAGGGATGGGAATGTGGCTGAGTGGTTAAGTATCCCTGGGTTCAATCCCTGGTATGGGGAGGGGGGAGGATTGGAATGTAGATGTGCAAAGACCAGAGTCTCCTCAGCCTTAGGGAATGCTGGGATAGGCCAGAGTTAGTCCCAGGCCGTAGCCAGCAACCAGAACAGTTTTTCTCCCTAATGAGCTATTCCAACATTATTTTCTGTATGTGCCAAGAATTAAAGGGGTTGAGAAATCTGCTAATAACAGAAAACACTGGGTAGAAATGGACTACTCTTCATTTATTGGGGTGGAGGAGAATGCTACTGTTAACTTCTGTTAACTTCTCCTATTAACTAAAAACATCGCTCAGGATATAAATACAAATTCTTTTTTAATAAAAGCCTCTCTCACCCCAATCTCAAAATACAAAGAAAATTTAAACCTCCTTTTGTGGGTATTTTCTTTGATTTGCATTTGAAGATATGGGAGAAAGCTGGGTGTGATGGCAGATGCTATAATCCCAGCTACTCAGAAGGCTGACACAGCAGAATCATAAGTTCCAAACCAGCTGGGCAACTTGGTGAGACTCTCAAAAACAAACAAAATAAAACAAAGTGGGTTAGGGATATATCTCAGTGGTGGAGCACTTGCCTAGCATGCAGAATGGCCTGGGTTCAATCCCTAGCACTGAAAAAATAAAATAAATAAATTCTGGAATAAAATTAAAATGTCGTCTATTACCGCAATAAAAACCATAAACTGACTATGAATTAAACAATTGGCTGTTAATGATTAAGAAGCCATAAAAATGTTAAGAATGTTAACTCCCACAATTGAAATATTACTTATGCCCTATATCAACCTATTAATAAAGCATTTAATAACTGTTTTAGAGCTATTTCACTAAACATATTCAATGACAGATAGAAGCTGTATTTTCTTACCCACTAGCCTCTGGAGGAAATCTGACGGTAACCTTTCCCATCTCTGCACCAGGAAGCTCAATAAATTTCCCAACGTCTTGTTTTTTTTCAAATGCCTAAAAAACAGAACATTCACAATAACACAAAGTTGTATGCTTAAATGTTTAAGCACTCAACAAATGCTCATGAACTATTATGTATTAGACATGACACTGGTTATGAGCAAAATGATGACTAGTGCATCATCCTTGCCTTGAGGATTCAAAACCTGATGAAGAAAATAAATAAAACCAAACACAAGCAATATCAACATGTACAGGGTGCCACTGGAGCACTCAGTTGAAATTAACAGTATCTAGGATCATCAGGAAGTGTAAAAGGAAGTAAAAAGCAAGGTAGACCTTGAAAAGTAAGTAAAAAAATAAGCAGACTCTGAAGAAGATGATTTTTTTCCCTATATATTCTGTGCCACATCCGCTTACAGAATTAACAAAAGGCTCTGAAAAAATCTCAAGACTCAATGAGCAATAGTTTACAAACCTGAGAACAGAATACTCAGAAGAAAAAGAAGATGGCACAGTCGTATAATACTAAGGATGGGAACTGGGGATGTAGCTTAGTGGTAGAAGCATGAATAAGGCCCTGAGTTTAACCACCAGCACACAAATAACAAAACAAAATGAGATTTAGTTATATGGAGTTTGGACTGCCTAATGAATACACATTGGATCACCATAATCTTTCAGACATATGAAGATTAGGGCTTTATGTAGTTGAACAGCTGAAGTCAAACCAAGACAATGATGTTAGCTTCTTCTTAGAAGCTTTGTGAGTAGGAATAACTGTATTTTCAAACCTAGGGTCTCAGACAGACCGAAATGTTAGCATTCAAAAAAGGCTTACCACTCTAGCTTTGTTTGTTGAAACATCCCACTTGGTACCTACTGACCGGAAGGCCTGCTGGGCTTCAAGAAAGCCAAACCAACGTTTTACATGAACTGGAGTTTTGTTCTGTTTCAACTGTTCCTGCCATGCAGCATTTCCTAATAGCAAACATAATTTAATAAATCTGCAGATTCAAACCAAAATTCTAATCATGGTTAATTTAAGTAAATCTAACTTAGAGTGGTGCTTCTATACTGAAGCTTTAAAAATCTGGGTATACATGGAAATGTTTCCTTATACTTTAATATATTTTCCAGAATTCACAAAACTATTAAAAATATTTTTTCAATTCAATTCACTGAAGTTCTCTAATATTAGATCCCGCCCATACTCTCTCAACAAGCTTCATTTCACAATTAAAGTTTTACGTTTATCAACTAGAGAAAAGAATAAAAATCAAGATGATCAATAAGTAGTTTGTTTCTTCAAATATAATATCAAAAAGACAGTGATGGAAAAATTTACTTAACTCATTAACATTAAAAAGCTACAATCCTAACAGAATTACAGGAGACTATTACATTTCTTTCATGAACATTTGGTCAAAATTCAAAATAGGCAAAAATGTCAAACCTATACACGAAAAGTTCAGTCCAATTAGAAAGGGTCTTCATTTTATGTTGGTTATTGTTGTAATAATTTTGAGAAAGTTTAAAGCACAAAGAATAGAGAATAAAAATAACACCTTTGCATGTACCATAACTCAAAATATTTTGCTCTATTTTATTCAGGTTTTTTAAAAAAGAAAATAACAAAATTCAAGTCCCCTTTGTATCTCATCAATCCCATTCGCCTTTCCCCTACTTTGTAAATTTCTATTAAATACACATAGCTACACACTTGTAATCCAAGCAAACTGAGAGCCTGAGGCAGGAGGATCACAAGTGTTGAGGCTAGCCTCAGCAATTTAGTGAGACTCTCAGTAACTTAACAAGACCCTATCTCAAAATAAAAAGGACTGGGAATGTAGCTTATTGTCCCTGGGTTCAATTCCTAGTACTACTATTTAATCCCATTTCAATTAACTATATTGATGATTTTGTTTGTGGTTGTACACAGATTGATAATACTCTTCTAAGTAAATTAATGCATCTTAAGCTTTAGTAAATGAAAGACTCCCACAAATCATAATTATATCACTCTATGTCATCCTCAGTAAGCCATGTTTTCTCTCATATACAGTATATTTTTGCAAATCATGCTCACATGTCCCTATGTCATCACCTTGGTTTCTCTGTGGTCACTTATAACTTTACAATCAAAATTTTATTTTTTTAAAGGTTCTAACTCCCTTGTTCCATATGTGATCTCATGTCATTAAAGCCAATCTAACTTCATTCCAGAATTATTTACTTTGGCATTTACCTCCTTAAAATCTGGAATGCATGGCTGACCAAACCATCGTATCTTTTCCTTGCTCCTATAAATTCTCCTTTTTCCCAAACTCTAGCCTATTTCTTCAACTCAAAGGAACTGCAGTGGTTTGTGTCTAGATTTCTGCTACTTGGGGGGACGTTGGTTATATTTCATTATCTTAACTGTGATGATAGATCCACAGGTGTATATCCTGTTGACATTTACCAAATTACACAATTTAAATAAGTGTTTTATGTATCAATTGAACCTCATGAAAAGTTGTTGCTACTACTGTTTTTAATAAACTGACTTTTCAAGTTCTGAAGTATATATTTTTATGTGTTACAAACTAGTTGTAAGAGGAAGTAAGTGTTGAGGATGAAACTTAGCAGTACAGCACTTGCCTAGCATGCACAAGGCCCTGGGTTCCATCAACAACACAGGGGAAAAACAAAAAAAAGAAAAATATTCTTCCTGCCAGAAGAGTAACTTTCCAAACTACCTCACTATCCATCCCATCTAACAGTCCTACTGAGCAGTAAACATTTTTTTCAAATGAGAGACAAGTGCCCAGAGTAAAGTAATGGCTGAGGTAGGACAAGTACTGACAGAAATGGGATGAAGGCTGCTTTAACGGGATCAAAAACAGCTCCAAAGACAAGAGGGGTTAGTGAGATAGATGACCCCCAAGGACAGAGTATAGGGAATTCCTGTAATTGGACAGATAAGATAGAGCCCTCATTCCTCTGAAAAAGCCTTAAAAATACTGCCTAAACATATATGTACATTTATACAGAAACACAAAAATACATGTACTTATCCAAAAAATATTTAATGATTAATATGAATTTTTTAAGAGAAATTATTGATACCTTTTAGAGTGGCCCAAACACATAAATCTGCTAAGGTCATGGAGTTTCCAACTAAGTATGTTCTCAGAGATAGGCAATGATTGAGCTCATTTATTGCAGAAGTAAACAAATTACATGAAGACAATTTTGTAGCACTGAATTCCAACCAGTGGTCAACCTGTAAACACAAAGATAGAAAAGAAATACACCCACACTTACAAAAAATGATAGTTAACTTGAGGAACAGTACACTCTTTGATTCCTTAGTTAGAATCCTACTTATCTCAAATTATAAATACATTCTATGGACTCAATTCTGGATGCGATCTAAAATGACACTTAAGTCCTAAGCAATTTAACAAGACCCTATCTTAAAAACAAAAACAAAGGGCTGGGGTTGTGGCTCAGTGGTACAATGCTTGCCTAGCACACATGAGGCACTGGGTTCAATCTCCAGCACCAGTAAAAAAAACAAACAACAACAACAAAAAAACCAAAAACTAAATAAACAAAATAAAAGTATTGTATCCGTCTACAACTAAAAATATTAAAATAAATAAATAATTAATTTAAAAAAAATGGGCTAGGGATGTGGCTCAGTGGTTAAGCATCCCTGTGTTCAATCTCTGACACCCAAACAAAACAAAAACCCACCTTGTCTCCAAAAACTAAAATAAAATAAAAATTAAAAATAAAATTATTAATACAAACTTAAAAAATACCTGAGAACTGGCAATAGGAAGGCATGATCAACTTGAAAAAACTAAAAAATCAGTAGTCTGTAGAATTTAAAAGTTAATAGTTAAAAATCATTCCTTGTATTTTAAACTTTATGACATTTAGAAGAATGAGAGTAGAATACAAATAAGGCAGAGGGAAAATGCACCTTCAGAACAGAATAAAAAATTAATCAGTTATGGCTATGATTAAATAAAGCATATACTCAGAAAAGAAAATGGAATCCAAACTTGTATGTTACCCTGGGCAAATCTCTTTAATTTTTCTAGGCTTGTTGCCTAAACTTGTCAAGTAAGAAACCTGAATGAGATGATCTAGGAATCTAGGAAGATGAATTTAACACTAAATGCCAATAGAACATCTGGTGTGGGTTTAAACATTCAAAGTTAAGAGCTATGAAAAACATTAATTTTTTTTTCTGAAAATAAAAACACAATGAGCATTCCTTAACCTGATCTATAATGAACACTGTTAATATCCTTAAGTAGAATAATAGTACATAATGCAGGTGGGGTAACATAAGCCTATAGTCCCAGCTACTTGGGAAGGTTGCAGGGGAGGACTACTTGAGCACAGGACTATGAAGCCAGCGTGGGCAACACAGCAAGACCTGTGTCAAAAAAAAAGTAATAAAAATAATAGTACATAACAATGTATTAGAAGATAAGGCTCCCAAAATATCCGAAGCATAAATTGAAACAAAGCACAAAGAAATGTTCACTGTTTACCTCAGTATGCTCCATCAGGTTAGTGCCATAGAGCCCAGCTGTAGTTGCAACTCTAGCCAAGTAGCGAAGTATGGAATTTGTGTCTGTGAATACCACATTTCTACAAAATAAGAATGAGATTAAATACTGTGGTTGCTCTCACAAATCAGTAAGCCATGAAAATGAAAAAACATAAAAATAGAAACCTTAAATATTTACATGTTCTTTTCTACTACAGCAAAACAAAAGATCTGATTTGGTCTTTACACTTTTTCTATCAAGTTCTGATTTGTTTGGAAATATCCAGCTAAACCTATAAATTTACTTTAGAACAGATTCTAATTTTTAGTTTCTTTATTCAATATAAACTATTCAGTGGTGAAATATGAAAATAATGGAGGAAAAAATGATTTAAGATAAATCAATGTGAGTTGAGGATATGACTCAGTGGTAGAGTACCTACCTCTTAGGCATGAGACTCTGGGTTTTTCCCCACCACCACGAAAAAAATAAAATAAATCAAGGCAAAGAAGCCAGGGATACACTGTCATAAACAGGCTAATGTCAATTTTATGGTAAAGAAGGCAAATCAAACCCCGTTGCAGCCACAGAAGTATGCACCTATAGTTCCAGCCACTCAAGAGGCTAAGACAGGAGGATTACTTGAGTCCACAAATTTGGGGGCAGCCTGAGCAACATAGACAGGCCCCATCTTAAAAAAGCAAAATCTATTGCAAGGTTAAATTGTACTTTTAAAAATTTATTTTAGCAGTTCTGGGGACTGAATCCATAGGCTCTCACACTGAGTTACATCCCAACTCTTTTTATTTTGAGACAGGTCTGTGTGTGTTACTAGGGTCTAAACACAGGGCACTTTACTATTGAACTACATCCCCAGCTTTTTTTTTTTTTTTTTTTACTTTGAGACAGGGTCTCCTTAAGTTGCTGAGTTTGGTCTCAAAACTTGATCATCTTCCTCAAGCCCCTGGAATTGCAAGTGTGGATTACTATGCCTAGCAAAAAAAAAAAAAAAAAATTTTAAAGAGATTTTAAAACATAAAGAGAAGAGACAACAGCAATAAAATTTTACAAGTTTGGGGCTGAGGGTGTAGCTGAGTGGTACAGTATTTACCTAGAATGCACAAGGCCCTGAGTTTGAACCCCAGCACCGTGGGGAAAAAAAAGTATCAGAAGCTGAAAAGCAGATAGATTTCGTAGATTTGAAAAAATTGAATCTTAAGTGGACAAAGTTAAAAACTAACTCAATTTAAATTTTCAAGTCTAAAAAAGACTTGAGAATCAAGAAAACAGGTATCAGATGTGAGAATGAACTGGGGCTAAAATAAGGCTTAGCTGAGTCCTTTTAACAATCATTCAGAAACATGGGTATTCTCAAACTTTACCCTCCACAGCTGGGCTACTCCACTTACCCTACCATGGAAAAACTTGAGGTTTATTCTCTAGAGAGTAAAACAGCCTTTGGATAATCTGATACCCAAGAAAAAAACTAAACAAACTGACATCAAAGGTTCCTCAAATGAACAGCTCATCCCAGAGTAGAACTCACAGTTGACAGGACCACCCCAAACTGGACATGTAGCTCAGTGAAAGTGCACTTGTCTAGCATGCTTGAGGCCCTGGACTGAATCCCCAGGACCGCAAAAAAAGAAAAATAAATTCTTGGTAAGTCTTTTTTTTCCCCCTTTTCCCAGTGATGCCAACATTTTACACTGTGGACTTATCAATTTCTTTCTCATTATTATTGTCAACATTTCTAATTGTCTACCAGAATAATTATACAGAATTATAAGAATTTAAAAGCTTTAAAAATAAATCTTTCTGAACATTTCCATTGCTTTCAAATTTCTTTTAAACAGATTTCAAGTGTAATCAGATAGCTAGCTGACAAGTATAATTCTCTGGCCACTGTTCCTTGAGAATGACAAGGCATACTTCTCTCTAAAAACAAAACCTACCTAATTAGCAAGTAAAACAAGTATACAACATTTAATGCTGAATATTTTTAAATGCTGTTCAGTACTAAAAATAGAAATTAAAAAGCACTTACTCAGAAACACGAAGAATATTTTCTTTCCCTTCTTCAACAGAAATGCTGACATCACCTTTCACATGTTCTACCGCCAGCAAAGCTTCTAAAAATGATAGGATGAAAAGATTTATTTCTCTTTAAAAACAATGTAGTATTTATAACTTGAATCATAAAGCAATAGGGATGAATCAACTAATATTAAGTCCTTCAAGTAGTAACCTTTTTTTCCCAGTAAGCTGTAGAAAGCAAATCTTGTTTGTTTGTCTTAGAGAAATAACAAATTAGAATCCATCATCAGCACAGTCCAATTGCTTCCGAATGTGCTCAGGTTTTGGTTAGTAACAATAAAACTAATCTTTTCCTTCCTCAGATGATAAGAAATTAGAATTGTGCCTTGTATAAAAGTCAATAGTATTTGAATGATTACTATGTGGTAGGTACCATGCTAAATGCTTTAGAGTCATTATAACTTTTAATCTTTGTCGTAACCTTAGGTTGATACCTTTATTCTCACTACCGAAGAGGCAACTGAAGCTTAGAGAAGTTAAAGAGCCAACCTAATGTCCTTAGCTAAATACATGGCAGTCAGGCCTAAACGCAGGCCTCAGTCTAGACCTCACATTCTACAACAGAGTACTACTGCCTCTCAACACATTTTACTAAATTGATTCATTAATCCTTTGTTCCTTAATTTGTTAAGATGAACAGGTAGCATTCAGACATCATGTCCAAATACCATGCTTCCTTGGAAACAGCACCAGGTCAGGGAAAGTACAAAATTAATATAGAAAATCTTATTGTGCTAGAAATCAAGTGCTGTTTGAATGTTTGTACCCTCTGAAACTTATGTTGAAATTTAGTAGCCACTATAACAGTATCAAGAAGTAGGACCTTGAAGAGGTATTTAGGTCAAGAGGCAATGTGGGAATGGGTTTACTCTCTTCCATGCTCTCTTTCTCAACTCTTCTACTGTGTTATGACACAGCAAAAAAGCCCTTGCCAGATGCATCCTCTTAATCATGGATTTCCCAGGCCCCAGAACTATGAGATAATAAACTTCTATTGATTGTAAATAACCCAGTCTGGGGTGTAAGGGTGTAGCTCAGTGTGAGAACACTTTTGTAGAGTGTGCAAGGCCTAGGTACCAGCACCACAAAATACTACTACTACTACTACTACTACTAGTAATAATAAAATAATATATTATCCAGTCTGTGGTATTCTGCTATATTAGCACAAAACAGATTAAAGGGGGGATGGGGCTGTAGCTCAGTGGTAGAGTGCTTGCCTAGCATGCATGAGGCACTGGGTTTGATCCTCAGCACCACATATAAATAATAAATGAATAAAATAAAGATCCATCAACAACTTAAAAACAGATTAAGGCAATAAGGAATTATTCAAAAGAAAGATAAAAGTCAGGTCAAAAAGACACAGAGGCAAGCTCATACAGATTTCTCTAGTATACTGGAGCAATTTGACTATCAAATGAGATAAATTTCGGCATATCCATACAACAGGATCCTATTAAGCAAATAAAAGGAATAAACCACTATAGGCAACAAAATAGATAAATATCAAAAACTCTATTCTAGGAACAAAAGAATACATGATATGGTTCAATGCCCATGAAATTCTAGAAAAAGCAAACCAAGTGACAAAAAGCATGTCAGTGGCTACCAGGTGCCAGGGATAAGACAGAGATGATCAAAAAGGGAATGAGGGAATTTTCTTTTTCTTTTTTTTCTTTTTTTTTTTAAGTTGATTACATCTGTATTAGTCACCTTTTTGTTGCTGTGACAAAAATACCCAACAAGAACAACCTTGAGGAGAAATAGTTTATTTTGGGTTTATCATTTCAGAGGTCTCAGTCCATGGCTGGCTCACTCAGGGAAGCTGAAAAAGCAGAGCAGTCAAAGACAAAATATAATCCCCAAGGATATACCCCTAGTGACCTATTTCCCAGTCATTCCCCACATACCTACAGTTACCAACCAGTAATCCACTCAAATTATTACTAGTCTTCTCTAATGTTAACATTTTATGTTACTAGGGGCAATCTGTCACAACTAACAGGCATTGAGCAATTCAATTAGCTAAAATTCAGATTTTACTAGAATTTTATCAGTTTTTCAGTGCTTATTGTCTTCTTTTCCAATATCTATTCCAAGATACCACAACTTGTCTCCTTAATCCCCTCTATCAATTCTCTCAGCACCATGATTTGAATATGAGGGGTTTCCCTTCCAAAGTTACTATTACTACAGGGAAATGCAGAAGTAAAATGATTTGATTATGAGAGCTATAACCTAATTGGTCCAACCTAATTTGAATGGACTGACTAGGTGTTAACTGTAAGCAAGTGCGGTGTGGATGAAGGAGATGGGTCATAGGAAGTGTTTCCAGGAAGGGTACATATTCCGCCAAGCACCCCCAGATGCCCTCACCCCATCTGCTTCATGACTAGTCATGAACTGAGCAGCTTTTGTCCCTTGGGCATTTCCCGCATGATGTGCTGCCTCACCTCAAGCCCAGGTGATGGAAATGGCCCTCTGTGGACTGAGACCTCTGAAACCATGAGCCCCAAATAAACCTTTTGTCCTCTAAGTTATTCTTTTTTTTTTT